>OZ024730.1:16531301-17131301 GCA_964016875.1 Fallopia convolvulus
AGTTGGAGGGAGAGGTGATGCGACCTTGCCTTTTCTAGGATTCAATGTATTATCCGCTAAATTCTAATAAAATAAAATGGGTAATTATCCCAATAATTGTTTTATCAAAAGTAGAGAATTTATTAATCTTTATAATCTCATATTATATTATACAAGATTATAAAAGTTTTCTATAATGGAAATTAAGAATTTAATTAAAAATATTAAGCAAGTCGTGTATTCATTTATATAATCCTTTTTTTTTCTCTTAAATAGAGAGTTTCAATATTTCTAATAAAATTATAAACATATTATAAAGGATAAAGGATGATTTAAATAAATAGCAAAAAAAAGTGGCTAATTAGGTGGATATTAAGGAGATTGTGAAAATCAGGTGAATAGCAAAACCCCCCATCACCCACCCCCACCCCACTTCCACCGAGTTGACTCGGTCGTTGACCGAGTTGACCGACGTTGACCGACCATTGACCGGCGTTGACCATCATCACAATCATCATTTTCAAAAACCGTCATCACAATTTTTTCACCATCATCACAATTTATTTCATTGTCATCACAATTTTTTGATGACAAAAAAGTGTAATGAATGGTAAAAAAGTGTAATTAAAATGTCTTGATGGCATTTTTTGATGACAAATTTTATCATTAAAGGCATTCAACCACATAAAAAAAACCGTCATCCCCCGTCATCACAATTTTTTTCACCGTCATCACAATTTTTGATGACAAAAAAGTGTAATAAAAGGTAAAAAATATCATCAAAATGTCTTTTTGATGACAAAAAGTATCATCAAAGGATTCAACCATATAAAAATAACCGTCATCACACGGTTCGAACCGTCATCAACTATCATCACTTGTTATCGTTACTTGATGACGGTTTGATTGTCATCAACTATCATCTCTACTTGATGACGGTTTGATTAATTTGTCATCAAAAGGGCTTTGATGACAAACAAGTGTCATGAAACTGTCATCACTTAAGCTTCATCAAATATGTGTCATCACTATCATCACTGTCATCACTTACTTGATGACGGTTTGATTGTCATCAACTATCATCATAAATTTCATCTCTACTTGATGACGGTTCGATTCTCATCAATCGTCATCGGTAATTGATGACGGTTCGATTGCCATCAATTATCATCATAGCTTGATGACGGTTCGATTGTAGTCAACTGTCATCACTTTTCATAAACTGTCATCACTATTTGATGATAGTTTGATTGTCATTAACTATCATCACAAATTTCATCTCTACTTGATGGCGGTTCGATTGTCATTAATCGTCATCGCTATTTGATCACGGTTCGATATTGTCATCAATTATCATCGCTACTTGATGTTAGTTCGATGATGACAGTTCGATTGTCGTCAACTGTCATCACTTTTCATAAACTGTCATCACTATTTGATGATGGTTTGATTGTCATCAACTATCATCACAAATGTCATCTCTACTTGATGACGGTTCGATTGTCATTAATCATCATCGCTATTTGATGACGATTCGATATTGTCATCAATTATCATCGCTACTTGATGACGGTTCAACTGTCATCAATTGTCATCACTTCTTAATGACGAATGTCAATTCAAATTGACAAAGTAACTTTGGTTCACTAATTTATCGAATTTCTGCTTGGTTAAAACCAACTCATCAACTTTGACATTAGATTTTCGTTACCCTTTCGTAAATTCCCCATTTAAAACTCTATTGTGGGGCCTAGATAAATATCAATATTCATGTAAGAAACTAAGACCAAATCTTCTTTAATTAATTGTAATATATTCAATTCAGATTCCAGAGCACAAAAATGCAATGGAAAACATACTATAAGAGTTTTCTACAACTTTATTTCTGGATTCAATACACAGCTCAAGGAGAAACGTAAAAATCAATTGCCAAACTTACACATCAGGTGAACTGCCTATTCTAGATGAAACACATACATATTTTTTTGAACCCGCCTGACTTATCTATAATAAGTACACATTGTAGCAAGTAAAAATAAACAACATAGCATTTGCTTAAAATTGGAGCCCTATATATATGTATCACTTGAAGAATTTAAATTTCTTTCACAAACTTCAATCATCTCCATGGAACTTTGACGAGTCATTAATTTTGCAAATCTTATCTTCATTACTCTGCATCATTTATAAAGATAGTTTGATGAAAACCAGGAGTGTTGAAAATAGTTAGCCTTATAGTGATGCAGAGGTACTTGTGCAGAGGCACATAAAGGAGATGCTTCAATACATAAATCAAATGCAATTCATGCATAGATAACAGATCATTAGTGACCCACCATAGGCTAATGTCAATAGGCAACCATCATTCCTCCATAGAAAAGATCATGATAAGGGTTTGATGCACAGGCCTGGAAACAGAAATAAACAAGCACTTTAAATTACAATTCCATGTTCAATTGAGTTGGAAATTTTATTAAACAAATATAGAACCTCATAAACAATTTAGTTCCATGTAGAACCTCATGAATTTATCCATCCAAACATAAAAACCGTATGGTGAAGGCAAAATAATGTGCATTCACTGAATCAACTTGAATGCCCATCTCGACACATCAAAATTCAAAAACCATTCGATTGATTTCTTGCTTGAATATATTTAAAAAAGACCAATATTGACACCAACAACTAAAGATCACCCAGATTACCATCAACCAATATCCTGTTTCAGCATATATATAGTGAAACTCCCAACAAACACACGAGAAAATACACTAAAATAGGCATCCAATACTCAATTTGGTACCCAAAATAAACAAATTCACAAAATTAGGTACAAAGCCACAAAAAGAGAAAAAGGAATAGAGATTTACTTGTTGGTAATAAAGATTTACTTACCTGATTGTCTACCTTCTTGACTGTGTTATCATTCTCACTCTCCCAAATTTCGATCAAAAGCACATTAGAAAAACCCTAGCATTCGTTTCCTCATTCAACATCAAAATTTCTCCCAATCTCTCGCAATTCCCTGCAATTAGATCCGTAACAGCCAGATCTTCGCCGACGTTGATGTCTCTGGCTTCCATCACTACCGGAATTGCGCTGGGCAAGGAGGATTCGAACCGTCACCATATCATATTCTCCAAATCGTTTGAGCCAAGGTGGGGGAGCATGGGATCCGGAATTTTCTTTAGAGTGAGAGAGAAACAAGAAGAAGAGGAGAGAGAAATTCGGAACTCAGAGGAGATAGAGGTAGGAGGTGAGAGACAAAAAATAAAAGAGGCTTTTATACTTAACAAAAAACTAAAAAATGGATTTTGATTACAAACGCCTAATTAGGTTTATAATTTTTGCCCTTCTACCAAATTCTTTCTAATGGATTATTAAAGTGGTAAAAAATTCAAATAAAATAAGATTAATACAAATTTCGGATTTTATTAATAATGGAGTGCTTCAAGGGTAAAAACAGTACAAGGTAAAATAAATAAAAAGGAGGCAAGATCCGGCACTCGAACGCGAGACCTCTTGCGTCTCCCCCTCACACACACACACACACACTCCAAACCGCTAAGCCATTGTAACAGATCTACTCATAATCCCACTCTTTTAAAAATATACTCCACTATTCTTCTTCTTCTCCAAACAACTCAAATTGATGTCTGATGGAAGTGACGCAAAACCAATACATGCTTCCATGGCTTCCCCATTCTCCATTGTAGCTTGCAAGACCATCTAAAACCTGGCATCACCTTGTGTACGTCATCTCCAACTAACACACTTTCAACCAATTGGCATCAATCTCCTCTCCCACCATTGATCAATTTTCATTGCCATGGATCAAGGGAGCTCACAAATTTGCCTATTTAATGGCTGAAATTTCATTGTTAATTTTACACATCAAACTCTCCTCTTTCTTCTAGAAAATAGCTTTTCTCAATTGTCAAAATTCAGCCTTAAAAGCCTTATTTTTAATTGCTGTTTTTTTTTAAAAACCCACAAAAAACCCTAATTCTAGTCCCCTGGCCGCCCATCACAACCGAACCCTTGCCGGATTGCCACCATCCGCGCGCGCGCCGCTTGTCCGCCCAAGAGGCCGCCGGAGCTCCACTGTTGGTGGTCGCCTGTGCCGTGAGTCGTCGTTCCTAAGATCTCTCTCTGGTTTGTACGTAGAAAGGAAGAAGGAAGTAGTGGGCTTGTTCTTGTGGGTTATTTTTGGCTAAATTTTAGGCCCATATGTCTAAAATAAATCCATCAGAATTTAATTAAAGGAAAAAGAAAAGGTGAAGCCCAAAATTCCGCCCACCTCGAAAACCTTGCCCATTCCGCTCTCGTTTTCGTTCGGTATATATTTTAATTATAACTATTCATATAATATTTTTTTGTCACATTTATATGATAATTACTTAATTAAATTGAATAAAACTAGCTTGCATGTTAGTTTATAAAATAATATCCCTAGACCATGGAAATCCTTTTTAAATAAAATAATGGTATTTTTATCGTTAATTCATATACATGGAAAGTGTAATATAAATAATATGTATATTCTATGGGAAGTTATTATAAATATAAAAAGATCTAAGTTGTTAGGAAAGATAAACCAATTTTATTATTTCCCTTGTACATAAACTATAATTAATATGATACGGGATCAAATGCGAACAATTAATACGGTGTAAAATGCGAACTACTATTGACCATTCGATCATCATAAATGTAAGGCTGGGATTACACGCGTGGTTTAAGTCATTTTTATATATAGAGGGTATTTTCGTCAATTTTCTATTCATCTATCTTCTTCCTTACTAGTTAAGAGATTTTCGCGTTCTTACTTTTCGTTTGTTTTTCTTCAATGATTTGTTCTAGTTTCTTCATTGTTTTTCGCACATTCGATTTTCACCTTGTTCATGGATTTATGTACGATTTTTCAGGGTTTTAATTTCTCATTCGTGGTAATTTTGAGAAGTCAAGCCATATTCCATGGACTATGTTGCCTTGATTCGAGCTCGACTTTTTGTTCATTCTCTTCTTTTTGAACTTTCGCTACAGGGAAGTCAAATCTGGTGACATCTAGGAGCTTTTAATCAGGACTTACAAGCATTGCGTTTGGGTTCTCTAGAAGGTTTGGTCCTTTAATTTGTCTCATACATCATGCATTGAATTTGATCTTTTGTTTAGTGAGTTAGTTCTATTGTGATTTGTTGAGATGCCTATTTGAGGTTTCTTGTAAATTTTGCAGTATTCGATTGAGAAATTTGATGTAGAGTGGCTCAAAGTGAAATGGTGTGATTAGGTAAGCATAATTAGATTGTGATGAGTACCAAGTGTTTTTTTTGCTTCAAAGAGATTTAGGAGTTTATAGCTTTGAGTAGTTAGTAGCTGAGTCATAAGCACATCGATTTCCTATATAAATTGTGTCGATGGACAAGTTTTATGATTTTTGATCATTTGAATATGCATATTAGTAAATGTGCATCCGCGACCATATGGTCGCAGATATGTTTTCTTGTTGTTGCGACCATATGGTCGCCAATTGCAGCGACCATATGGTCGCTAAAACTGTAGCGACCATATGGTCGCAGACATTTGCGACCATATGGTCGCCAATATGTCTTCTTGTTTTGGCGACCATATGGTCGCTGCAGTTGGCGACCATATGGTCGCTAAATGCTGGCGGGAATTCTTCCCGCGCACCTTTTGCGACTATAAAAGCCTAGCGACCATGTGGTCGCTAAAATTAGCGACCATATGGTCGCTAATTTGTTTTTATTTTTTTTTCCGTTTTGACGACCAGATTTGCGACCATTGGCGTCCATATGGTCGAAGAATTAGCGACCATATTGCGTGGTCGCTAAAATATGGTCGCTAATTCTGCAGAATGGTGTAGTGAAAGTGAAATGGTGTGATTAGGTAAGCATAATTAGATTGTGATGAGTACCAAGTGTTTTTTTTTTTGCTTCAAAGAGATTTAGGAGTTTATAGCTTTGAGTAGTTAGTAGCTGAGTCATAAGCACATCGATTTCCTATATAAATTGTGTCGATGGACAAGTTTTATGATTTTTGATCATTTGAATATGCATATTACAGTAGTATAAGTTTTCGTGGAGGATTTTGCAAATGAATAATCTTACATAAAAAGTGTTGTTGTAATGTGTTTTTTCTTTGTATCATTGTGGATGGTGACAATATTCCACCACCAATTAAGAACTTCAAAGATATGAGGTTTCCTGAGCCAATATTGAAGATGCTCAAAACTAAGAAGATAGTGAAACTAAGACATATCCAAGTCCAGGGGCTTCTTGTAATTTTATCTCGTAGAGATATGATTAGTATTAGATATATTGGTTTAGAGAAAACCCTAGTGTTTGTACTACCTCTGACTATGGAGGTTTTTCAAGAGGAGATAATGATGCCAATTGCTCCAGGAGAAGGGTCTTTCGGATCGGTAGTTTGTCCATCAAGAGAGTTCGCTAGGCAAATTGACGAGGTTGTGGGGCAATTTTTGTCACCATTTAGAGATGTTTGGTACCCAAAGTTTACATGAACTGCATTGTGATTTTCAATGAACCTTATAGTGTAATATTATGAACCATAATGACAATATTTGTGAACCAAAAGAATAACATTTTTTGTATGCTTGTTTGATTGCTCACCAAGTGTTTGATAAAATGTCTAACCGTTTCCCCCTACAAACCCAAAATCTTGCTTGATTGCTTGAATGTTGGATGGACTTATGGCTATATATTAGTTGTTTGTTGCACATTCATGGGTTGATTTTTGTTGATAAACCATAAACCCTTTACTGAATTCCTTTTTTTTATTTACATGAACCGTATTGTGATTTTCAATGAACCTTATAGTGTAATATTATGAATCATAATGCCAATATTTGTGAACCAAAAGAAAAACGTTTTTTTTTCATATTTTTATTGTTATGTGTTCCATATTGTTTATAAATTAGCTTAATTTTCCTTTTTTTTATTGTAGGTTGTTCATCAAGTTCCGGTCATCCTAACTTGTCTCATTCGGAAAATGATGCTAGTATTGATGGAGTTTCATTAAAGGGTCTTGATAATGATGAGAATGTTGATGGGGTTCCATTGGACGATCTTGATGAAGCTAGTGATGCCTAAATTCTTCACTTATCACAAGATTTTCTTATCTCATTCCCAAGATTAAACATCGAAGTTCTGGTTCTCTATTTGTCTTTTCAACAGTTGTTGTGTGTTTTGGGGATTAAGTTTTCTTTTTTTTAGTTGCCAGTCGAGATGGAGCATAAGGCACTATGGGCTCTCAAAGAGCTCAACAGGAACCTCGACGTTGCCGGAGCAAAAAGATTCATGGATTTTCAAGCACTAGAGGAGTTGAGGCTAAAGGCGTATGAAAATGATCTACAAGGAGCGCACCAAATTGTGAAGTTTGGTGACAAGGTACTTCTCTTCAATTCTAGACTCCGTTTATTTCCAGGGAAGCTAAGGACAAGATGGAGTAGGCCATTCGTGGTTCACCACATCTATCCTCAAAGAGTGGTAAAGTTGATCGAACCATGGAACCATATTTAAAATCAACGGGCACCGATTAAAGAAGTTCTATGAGCAACCCGACCCGGACGAAGAGATTGGAGTCACCATGGCTCTCACAACGTCGAATTAGCTAAGATAAGTTCGTCGGGCTAACGATGTTAAAAATAGCGGTTACGGGAGTCTACCCGGTTTTTAGTTTTAGTTAAGTTTTCTTTTCTTTTTAGATATTTTTCTTAGCTTTCTTTTGAGTTTTTTTAGTAGTCTAGAAGTTAGCAAGATAGAATTGTTCGAAACTAACATGGTATAGGAAGTTGGGCTCAGAACGACACTGAAAAACCAGTCGCCCAGGCTCGTTAACGACCTGCGAGGGTCATTAACGACCCGTGTCGACACGCGAATTGGCAGACGCGGGTGTAGTAAGTAACCCTAATCTATCTTCTATCTTTATAACCCCCACACCACCTCTCTTCTTGCCTCTTCCTATTTAAAACCTTCTCTCAAGCCTTCAAACTCCCACAACCAAATCTCAAGCAAAATCCTCAAATTCTCAATCCAACCCCACTGATTTTCCCTACCCACCACCGATCAGAGCACCACCGCCCTAACCCCAACTGCATCCCATGATAATGAGCCAACTCTCTTGAGTTCGTTACCGGCGCATCAAAAGCCTCATTACCCATCCCCAATTCAATCTTTGTTCTTCAATTTTTCAAATCTACGGTATGATTTCTAAACCCTAACTCTTTTCTTGCAAATTTCATGATATTTGGGGTAAACTTCATATCTATATCTTGATTGAGTAATTGGTTTGCATGTCTATGTTGCATTGTGTCTCTATTGCTTCTATTATGGGTGATTGATCTTGATTTATACTTGCTTATTCTTGCTTAGTTTGCATTGAAATTTTGATGAGAAAAGCATGAATTAACTTGTTCTTGAATCGATTGGTCTTCACCATGAGTTCTGGCAATTTTTTGCATGTTTGGATAGGGTATCTAGTAAGTATGGGGTTGCATGTGCTAGATTGAGTGTTTTATGTGGGATTGTGGTTGATTCATGCAAGAATTATTGGAAAATTTTGAGGTTTAGTACTCGGACTAGATTGCAAGTTGTTCTCGTCCTGGCTCGTTTACGACCTTCCCATGGTCTTTAACGACATATGATATGCTCAGGTCTTTAACGACCTGTGATATGCTCAGTTTCAAAACAAACCCAGATACCTCGTTAACGAGCCAATTGGGTCGTTAACGAGGCATGTCGAGAGCACTTCCGAGAGCAAGTATGGGGTTTCTTTTTTGTTGGTATGTTTGGATCTTATCTTGGAAAATTCATGGTCTTCGCATGTACAAATGGCAAGCACTAGCCGAGCTATTACTAGAGCCGGAAAGAAGAAGAGGACTCAAAGGTCCCCATCTCCTCCACGCATGGATAATGTCATACTAGCTACTAAGGAGCAAGTTCGGATCTTTGACGCCGTTCTTGAAAAGCACCACTTCACTAGGTGGTTCTCGAGGTCAAGCGCTATGTCATTGCGGATATATGAGGACATCAAGCACGCCTTTGCCATTCTTGGAGTACCTCAACTGTTGAAAAAGGAAGAAATACCGAATTACCCGGCCCTCACCGCCAAGTTCTTAGCCACCCTCAAAACAAGCTTCAAAACCAAGACTTTGGTCGGAAGGATCAGGTTCTGGCTAGGCAATGTTAACCATGAATACGCAATGCTGCGTTTAATGCATATCTCGAGCTTCCTCACCACTCTCGGAATTACAAGATCAAAGACTTCAAGGTTACCAATACTTGGGGTTACATTTCCGGGGAGGTTGAACCTTCCGCCGCAGCACTTTTAGAAGAAAGCATCATCAACCCTATCTTCCGGATCATTCTCCAAGTCTAGGGAGCCACGTTTTGGCCCAAGTGAGAGAGTTCAAGGCCAACATGGATGGAGGTTGTATGCCTCCGTACCATTCTTTGAGGATCCCGCCCCCTTGAACTTGGGGTATGAATGGTTGTAATATACTGAGAAGCATGAGATCAAGTCAAAAGAAGTATGGTGCGGGAATCCGGTGAGTCTTCTAGCGGAGAAGCTCGAGTGTTCCACCTCCATGGGCCGATGATATCTCTTTTCAGATGTAACAACTCAACCTGCAGTAAACACAACTCACCCAGAGGATGGAGCGATGGGAGGGTGTCTATGCAGCTCGCATGGCTTTGGATGATGCGAGGCATCAGCAGGCAGATGCTCGTTGGAGGATGATGGAGCAAAGAGTGATGGTTGATGAGACCATGTATCAATTCATGGACAACTTTGAGCGTCAGTTTCCACCACCACCACAACGATGATTCAGCTTTCAGAAGATGTTTCTTTTCCGCTTCAGGTTATCTTGTGAGTTTCTTTCTTTTTCCTTCTTCTTTTTCTACTGCTTAGTTTTATTACAGTGTGACACTGTAATTTTTAAGTATGGGGTAGGGAAGGGAAGAAAACTTGTTTAGTGTGTCTTGTTTGTTTGCTTTGTTTTAGTTGTCTTTGTTTTTTTTTAAAAATCACAAAAATCACAAAAAGAGTTTTTAGAATGGATAAATACCCCGTCTTTTGGTTCTATGATAGTTAATTGCTAGCAAGATCATGTAATTTCCTTACAAGCATGTTTTTGATGGTATAGTCTGATTCTTGATATGAAAGTGTTTTTTATAGAGAAATAGCAATTTGATGAAATTGAGCATGTATAACTTTTAGCATGAGTAGTACAATCCAACAAAAAATTGCTACATTGTGAGTTATTTTTGGCCTCATAGGGAGAACATCTCTTGGCAGCTTATAATATCATCCTTTTCATCAACTTGTATATCAAAATTATGTATGGTTTGTTGAAACAAAGGGATGTGTCAACAAAGAGAAAGCGAAACTTACCTTTTTAACTCCACTTGTCAAAGAAGGCTAATTGAAACCGGGAACCTAAGGTCTCTCTCTCGGCGAAGAAAAAGCGAGTAGCGCAGTCTTTATCGTTGACATTTCATTTAGAAATCAGATGATTCTTTGCATCCCTAGCATGGAGAGTGAAATGACCGACTCTAAGAGATCAAACCCGGTAAGCAAACAGTAAACCCGACACCGTAAACTCCAGTGCTTCCTCCGCACACAATACGCCGATTTGGTGTAAAATCTTCCACGTAGCCGGCATCAGCTGCGTCTGCGATACTTTTAGGGCAACTAGGAAATTCAGCACCAACGTAGAGAAAGGAAAGAGAGCCCCCAGGGTAAAGGGATACACGAGGAAGCAGACCCACCCGAGTTTCACCAATCAATGGCCTCTTGAGTAGGACAGTAGAAGTGGGTACCAGGAAGAAAGCCTTAGCCTTTGATGATCTTCTCAGCTTCTTTCTCGGACATTTAGAAAGGGCGACAATCTTGAGGTCCGAGAGAATGGAAAGACTCAAACCCCACGTTGGAGATCTTAGCCCTAACCATGGTGGAAGAAAGAAGAGTAAAAACAGAGAAGAGGAGAGGAAGGCGAAGAAGAAGGTGAAAGAAATCAATTGACGAATCTACTCGAGATATATGCATTGGGTAATTATAACCTTGATTGATGCAATGTTTCTTCTGCTGGAAGACGATCGGATGACCCGGGCGACCCCACTTGTCTCATATCACGTACGGAGAAAGCGACAAATCTGATCAAATTCCCGCGTTCGGATTTGGATCAAATTTTGGGGTTATTTTTGGGCCTAATAACAGTAAGCCCACTTAGCAAAGCAACGAAGATCAAAGTGAAGTTAATAGTCACCTGAATGAAGAGAAAAGATTGTGGTCACGAAAAGAGGTAGCGCGATCAAAGAAGCAGTTACATACATCAGTTTTCTTTTCCGACGAACGTGGGAAGTGGCAAATGGTTATGGAACGTTTCGAAGAAAGTGGGAATATGGCGAAGGACGTGAATAACGGCTAGTATAGAGTGTTAAGAAAAATAGGCAATTGTATGCATTAGATTCAATCATTGTACGCTAAGGAGAATAGAGCTCTCGAATTCCAAAACCGATAGACTCTAAATCTCCGTTTTCCATAATTCAATGAAAACATTCATTTCTTTCCTTAATCATTCGATTGTAACTCCGATCTAGGACGTGAGAATAGTTGTTTACTTTTCGCCCAAAACAGTTTATAAGGTCATAACAAATTTCAATTTATTTACACGAAGGCTTGATCAAGACAAAATGTTATTCTACCACCTTTTTAGAAATCCATGTCCAATATCATCTCGTGCTATCCGAAAACTAATGAAAAAAATGCTCTCTCAAATAATTTGATGGGATTTAGTTTTAGCATTTCTAGTGAATCATGGACAATTATCACTATAGGCACTATTATAGTCATGTGATTCATACCAATTGATTAAATTTTCTAAAACGTTCACATGGATGTGTCCTCAAATGTTTTTGAAAGTTAAAAAGTCAATATCCAATAGAACCTCACAACCTCACATAAGAACAAGGTGGTGTCTCTAAAAATGACAAACATAAGGGCAATTGAACAACAAGAACCTCACATAAGAGTGCATAGAATGAATGTACTCCAAATCTTCTCTAGTCCAGTCCCTTGAATAAGGCAAACTGCAAATTATGCTTTATATGGGTGAATTGAAATAGCCTTTTCTAGCATCCTTATGAGTGCATAAATGTAACTTGGTTATGATCAAGTGTAATTCAATCTCTATGCAAACTAAGATTATGCAAGATAATTTGAGTGCTATCTTAAAATATGTTTTCCCTCCTCCTTTTTCCGGGCTTGGGACCAGTAGTGTACCAAATACACAAGCGGAGTTAAAAACATGTTATTAACTATAGCAAACAAACTAACATGCAAACCTAACACGACAAGCACACTCAAAAACTTGGAAGACATAAATTTTTAATTGGAATGAAAGATCCCCAAACAGATTGAATTAGCTATAGTGTCAGACCTTGAACACCGACCTAAAATTGAATAAGTAAAAGAGCATGGTTCATATTCACATGAGTTTATTGCTAGAGTTGGTTTTGTATCGGTTAATCATAGTGTAAAACCATTAGCTAAGTAAATTACTATGAAAAGAGGATAGTCTTAGACTTTAACCTCGTTATATAGCAAGATGATGTTTATCACATTTTATGGGAATAATTATGTCATGTGAAAGGAAATATAATTCCAAACTAGTCTAGTTGTTATAGGAAATGTCTCATTATACCTCGGGCTTCGGGTTCGATATCATTATTGCAATATGTTTCGATATTCTCCAAACTTCTTTTAAGAGTTGGATGCCCAAAAGCAGAGGTGATTCTGTAGATTTGCGATTTAAGGACAACGTTTCCAACATGCTTTTACTGTCTTTTTCTGCGAGTGGCACTTCCACAAAGACAACACGTGTACATGCTCGGTACTGTATTCCCCGTTTGTCTTTTATATAAACATCTTTTTTATTTATGTTTTTTTATTTAGATATTTATTTATTTTATTGGAGACTAGATCACGATTTGACGCGAATACAAACATTGGTGATGAATGCAGCCGATTACTAAGCGATTCAAGTCCGACAACGGATCCCCTTTTAAGCCGTAGTACACAAAGCATTGAAGGTCCCCTCGAAACTTAAAATCACTCATCCCATCACTTGCTTGGGTGGGGCGAGAGATGAAGTTGTATGGTAATTTGCCCTAAGCATTTGGTACGTAGGGTCATGGTTTAAGTGTTACAAGAGCAAGCCAAAATCTATCAATCAAACACAGACCACCACGTATTTGTTCATAAGCACTACTAGCTAATAACACGGCACAACCTCGGTGTCGGGACAAACCACCGTCGATGTTGAGTTTGACGGTGCCCATTGGAGGAGGAATCCACACCGCTTGTGTAACAACTACCATGTTTGTGTAGGAAATGAAAGAGAGAGATCGTAGATCAAAGGAGAGTATTAGTTGGTGTGGTATTTTTTTTTGTTAAAAGTTATGTGGTATTTATAGGTTATGTTTGTGTTTTGCTTATGTTTAACGCTTTGCTTACATTTCAAGCTTTGCCTCCAAGAAAAGTAATTACTATCACATCTAATGGATCATATCCAATTTTATTACATCAACAACTTTTATCCCAAGTTAAAAGATCTTTTAATCAACTTCCTAATATAATAAAGTATGTACCTTTTATATCAAAACAAATATAATGATTAATCTAACAAAAATTAAGTGAACATAATACCAATGCCCCACTTTACAAACACTTTATTTTATAACTAGTTGTACCTATCGTGCCAAACACGACTACGATTCGGTATTTTGTAAATATATTATAAATAAGATATTGACATATAAGAATATAATATAAATTTTAATGTAGGTAATTTACTTCCATTAACATGTACAAACATTATTTTATTTATTGAAATGAAATAAAATGAATCAAACCTAGATTATTAAGTTTAAAGATGAGAATATAGAAAGATTATTAAGATAAAAATAATCTTCATTACTCCTTTTCCTTGACAATATTTTTTTATGTATGTTTAATTTAAAAAAAGAGAAATATGAATAAATTAAACAAAAAGATATATATTTACAAAATATGGAAGTGATAAGATTTAAAAAATAGAAATTAATTAAATAAATAAGCTATAATTTAATATGAAAGACAAAGATAGTTCATTTATTGAAAATAGTTAAATTACAATTATTTCAATTTATGGTGGAGCCAAAATCATTTTGGTGGCTTGATAATATAAAATTTAGATAAAATTAAATATTATGTTATCTATATTTTTATTACTTTTCATGTACGTAAATTGAGTACAATATTTATGGTTGTTTTTTATGTATGTTGATCAAATTTACAAATAGTATAAGATAAGGTATTTTAAATTGCTTTTAGTACAATACATATAAGATATGTGATCTTTTTCAAATTTTTTTATATTTTTTATATTTTGGGATAAATTTTTTGTACAATTATTTTTTTAAATATTTTTATATTCCAATTACCTATTGTAAATTATTATTTTAATATAGGGATGATGTGGCGCATCGTTGTGTAATATCTGCTAAATTCTAAATATAATAAAACAAGTATTCATTCCAATACATTTTTCCCTCTAAAATAGAGGATTTAATAATCTTTATAATTTCATATTATATTACAAAAGGTTATAAAAATTTACTACAATGGCAATTAAGAATTTAATTAACTATATTAAGCAAATCGGGTATGCATTTAAATATTTTTCTCTTAAATAGAGAGTTTAAATATTTTTATAATTCTTTTAATGAATTATAAAAATCTTATAAAGGATTATCAAAGTGACAAATAAAATTCCAAACAAATATAAATCATAATATTTTTGTATTTTATTTAATGCCATATTACTAGTAAGCAAAAATAAGAAACAACGCAAAATAAAAAGGTGTCAAGAGGAGGACTCAAACCCGAGACTTCTTGCACCCTTCCTTTAAACACACACTCAATCCGCTAGGCTATTGTAACTTGACTACCTACTAAAGAACTTTTATTAATTTAAACCCTCCTTTCTTCTTCTTCTTCCCAATTTGAACATCAGACTATCATGTTTGATTGAACGTTCAATCAATGGAGGGCTCCCAGTTTCATCAATGGCTTATGGTTGCTTGTTCTCCTCACCAAATGACATCACTTCTTGTCATCGTCCAACAAACACACCCCCACCAATCTCCATTGATCTCCCCTTCCATGGTTGGTTAAATTCAAGAGTGGTGGATCACAAGAAGCATAATCATAACTATAACCTAAAGCGAAAGTTAAAAAAACTATTAAACGACACATGCCACTTTTAGATTGGACCACACCATCCTTTTTTAAATAATTTTTTATTTTTGGATATGATGAATTCTTATTCATGTTTTTAGAATATAGGATAGAAAATCCCATTATAAAACAATCTTTTATTTTTGGATATGATAGATAGGAAGATATCTTAATTGAATAGTTATCTTCGTAGTCGTATATTAATAGCAATCTCCTTGCCAATTTGGTTATTTTTATAATCCAATCATTTGTTACCTTATATGAAAAGATCTTGATTAGTTATATGATAATTGCCTTATCTTTTTACGCAGATCATAACAAAAGTTTATATTTAAGTATTTACATGGTTATTTTTCTCATAAAATAAATATATTTAGAAATATTTTATCATAAATATTTTATTTAATAAAAAACCCGTACAAGGTACGAGAATACATACTTATTTTTCCCTATTTAAAGGGCTCAAAATTCATAGAAAAATCACATCCAATTTCCTTCATCTTCCTCTTACAAATTCACTCCCATTCAAACAAATTTCAGCCTTAGATCAATTTTTTTAATTGCTGATTTTTTTCCACAAAATTCCCAAAGACCCTAATTTTAGGGCCTAGCCCCACCGGACCACCACTGGAGCGCCGGCTGGCCACCAGCACCACTCGAGCGCCACCACCGACCACTAGGAGCTCCACCCCCGCGTTAGTGGCTCACCTGCATTGGTCCGTCCTGAGATCTCTCTGGTTCCTGACTTACGTACAGAGGAGAAAGAAGGAGATTGTAATATCCGTATTCGTTTAGGTCTCGTAAGTCGGAAAAACGGGTTCCTTCGCTTACAAGCATTTAAATTTCTTGATCCGCAAGTAACCCTCGGAAAAGAGTATTTATTAGTTAAACCAATTTAATAATCCGTTTGAACATCTAGCTAATAATTAGTTTATCTTTATGATAACTAATTAGATTTGTTATATCTAACCTTAATTCTATCTAAGTAAAATCTATTCTTTTTAACCAAAAATCTTGCCACCCAAATCACTAATTAGAAAACTTATCTAAATCAGAAAATTTGTTATCCAAATCCTGCCTTACCCTAATTGAACCAACCACCCTCGAATAAAAACCAAAGGCTCGATTCAACGAAGCTTTCAGGCAAATTCCTTTTCTCTTGTTGTTCATAGAAGGCCAGAGATCCATTCAAGCCTTGTCGATCCTCAAACTGGTCAGGTAAGATTTCCGCTCGCAGCTCCGACAAGAGACGACCATGGTTCGGGCCTTCGTGACTATGGTTCGAGCCTTCGTTTCCTCCTTTCTCGTTGATGTAACCTAACAATTCTTTCCCCACCGTCTTTCTCTCATTCCTCGGATTATATTTCGCGCCCGACACCAGTCCATCGCAGCACCACCAAGGATTTCTGTTCTCGCCGGCAGTTCGGTGCCCAGAATTCCTGTGAGTCCCCGTCATCGCTATTAAGTTTTTTTTCCCCTGTTTTCTTCTTCGATTATTGTCGGGAGTAGAGTCCGGGTTAAGGGGCGGAAAAAAAGGGGGGGACAGCCGACTGAACAATTCTGAGTTCGAACAGGCCGTCGTCGGAATGGCTGATCGGAGGAAGCCGCTGTTGTCGTTCACCGGTGAAAGGATCCTCGGTTGAACGTCGATTGAGTTGCGGGGGACGTATTAATGAGAGGGGGAAGGAGGAGGTCGTAGGTGGCAGTTTGAATCAGGGTTGGGGCGTTGTTGGTCGAAGAAGATGGAGGCGAGGGCGTGAACCAGACAGAGGGTAGGGGATTTTACGGGACTTCAGGTTGAAGAAGGGCATGGGGGGGGGGCCCGCAAGGCTGGTCAAGACAGCTCCTCGGTCAAACCGATCAATTGGAAAAAAAAGGGTTGGGAATTGGGCCGAGTTTTGCCCAATTTGGGCTGGCTTTGGTTCCTTATTGTTTTAATTTTATTTTATTAGTTTGGGTTGGGTAAGTGCTGGGATGAATTTTTATTTAACATGGGTTGATATGTTTAAGTAGTGCCAAATAACATTTAAGTGGTATAATTAGTATTAATAAGTTGGATCACGTTAAGTGAGATTTATAAGATAAGGAATAATTGAGCATATAACTTGTTAGAATAAGTGTGGGTGAACTTAATTCAACATGTTATTTTAACATTTCTTCTAGGGAATTGTTTGTGCCCATACTCTTTACTTCCGTCTTCTTTGAGGATCCTTCATTTCGAGGTAAGTCGTTTTTTGACTTGCTCGGTTCTTCTCTACCTTGTTAGATTGCGTATCGATATTGTAGGGCGGGTTTTGGGAACTAGTCTTGAATGCCTTTATAATCTGTTTTGAACTTCTTGAGTTGTTGTGTGCGTAAATGGTTTTGAATGGGTTTTATCGGAAAAATATTTTGGAACGTTTTCTCTGTGTTGGTACCGTTTCTAACACGGCCCATCGTAGCTGATGTTGAGGAAGAGTTGGTTACGTTGACCCGTGTGACTGGGAAATCGTGCCCCTTCAAAACAAAAATTATTATCTGTGTGTTTTTGGCAAGTGCTCCAGTGGAGGCTTAGCCGGGGTTAGAAGGGAGATTGTGAAGTGGAGTGAGAGGGCTTGCCTCTGCACTCGACGCGGTGAAGAGCTCCTTGGAAGTCGGATTGTGGAAAAAGGAGGAATTTCATGGTATGAGATTATGATTGTGAATGCGTATGTGACTCTGTGTGACTGATATAGCTAATTTAGGTATTGGCCTTTAGAGTTATGACTGCGATTGTGGATTTGTATGCTGACTCTAGAAATGATTTCAAATCGTTCTGCAATTTCCGTATTCTTTCTAGCTTGATAGATTAGAAGCTGAACCTTCGGGGAATATTTTTCTAGTTCCAGTTATGAACCAGGGAGGCGTGCAGGAACCGAGGCCAGATGGTGAACCGGAGCGGTAAAGAGCGCGTGTCATAGTGGGATTGGTTTTACGCTAGTTTATTTATGACTTTTTAGGATGTTGGTTTTTATATTATGATGGAGTTAATACTATTGCTTGTTTTTGTTTTCTCGGATAATTTATCGTTAGCAGTGATTCGTCGGATTTGAATATTTAGGTTTCGGGAATTCATGCATAACTACGTTTTCTATATTTTTATTTAAAAGGAAGGTTGTATATTTTATTTTGTTTTCTCTTCGTGCCCGCGTTGCAAGATCCTAAAGTGTCCCGTCGGAAGTCGGGGTGTTACAAATTGGTATCAGAGCCAGGTTGACAACAGGGCACATGTATCTAACAAAGAAACAGTACCCGAGGTCCAACTTAAAACCAAAACCGGCCGGTGTTTTCAAAATGTTTTACTGGGGTAGGCATGTTGCATATAGGGGGTAGGTGACACGTCGCGACTCCGCCCCATCAGCCGAAGGACCTCACGTAGAATAGTAAGAATTACGTTGACAAATAGGATTTTAAGTTTTGACTGTGGGACTTTTTGTTATAGATGGCCCCACCAACCAAAGCGAGAGCTGCTGAAGCCAATGGAAGAGGCCAAGGTCGGGGTGGTGGTAGGGGTAGAGGAGAGGCCCCTGTAGCTGCTAAGGAAGAGGTACAACATGGAACCCACTAGGAGGAGGTTGCTGAGAGTCAAGATGTGGCCGCCGCTGATCATCAAGAGGACAGTGCATCTGTTGCTGGAAGAGGTCTCCCAGCAAACGGGGCTCAGGTGGGAGGAGGAGTGCCACCGACATGACTGGCCCTAGAGGTGAACGCTGCGATCCAGCTGTTGTTACAGACTTTGATGGGGGCAGGAGCTGCACCGAATATGAACGCAGTTGCGGGGCAACAAGGAGCTGAGAGGAGGGCACCAGGACCAGATTCTATTTTGGCTGCCCGGCTAGGAGCAATGCCAGATTCGCGAGGACCAGTGATAGTTGATCATGTGGTCGAACCGAGGAGACAATATCGCGAGCCTCAGCCTGACAAGTGGCTCGCGGAGTTTAGGAAGACTGGAGTGCCGAACTTTGCTGGGGCTCAGGGTTCTGACATAGAGCAATGGTTGAGGAGGGTGAAATCTGTGTTGGATTCCATTAAGGCACCGGAGGAGCGGAAGATGTCCTTAGTACAAAGTCTGCTACAGGAGAGTGCTTTTGATTGGTGGGAGTTATGTAGGGATCACCGGACTGAGGCGAATTTCGAGGAGTTTGAGAGGCAGATTCGAGATCAGTATTGTCCTCCGGTGGTGAGGGCGACTCGGGAGGCTGCTATTCGGGATGTTGGACCCGAAAATATCACAGTATCTGAGACTATTCTGAAGTTTCAGCAAGAGTTGGCAGTGGTGCCAAATGCTTCCCCTACTGAGGAGTTGAAGATTGCGACCTTTCTAAAAAGGTTGCAGCCGCATTTACGTGCTTATGTGTCTGGACTCCGACTCGCGACATTGGCAGACATTCAGCAGTCTGCTTTGGCTTACGCTTTGGCCACAACCCGACAGAGTCAGCTGGAGGTGCATACCATTGGGAGCAAGAGGCAGAAGTTGTCTGCCCTTGCAAAATCTAGGAGAGATAGTCGCCCCCGGCTCTTCTCAGCCGCAACGGTCAGGGTTTCAGTCACAGGGTCGTCAGGACCAGCGTCGTCAGAGTCAGTCCACTGGAGGGATGAGAGAGTGCTTCAACTGTGGAAGCACTGCTCATTTGAGGAGTCAGTGTCCGAAACCAGTCAGGAGTTGCTTCAGTTGTGGGAAGCCTGGCCATTTACAGTAGTACTGTACTGTTGGAGCACCTTCACAGGGATCTTCACCGGGAACGGTGAACCAGATGTCTCGTCGCCAGCCTCAGCAGTTTTAGCAGACACAGAGCCAGGGCAGAGGACGCGGCGCAAGAGTTAGCAATACGGGGGGCAATCAGCCCCGAGTGTTTGAGATGAGGAGGGCCGATGCCCTACACGCGACGACTGCTACAGGTACGATTTGGATTCAGTCTAGACCTGTTCATATATTGTTCGACACGGGTGCTACCGATTCTTTTATGTCTTCTGCTTGCGTGGCTAGACTAGGACTGACTTGCACGGAGGGGGTGTCTTTTTTTGTGGGGCTGCCTGACGGTAGTAAAGTGAGAGGGAATAAAGAGATTTTACAGTGCCCTATTAGAATAGGGAATAAGGATTGGTATGCGGATTTTATAGTAATGTAGTTGTCGCCGGATGATGACGTAATTCTGGGGATGCACTGGATGATACGTTACCGAGCGGTTTTGGATGCACACAAGGGTACAGTTACAGTGACCGTAGATGATGGGACCAGACACGTGTGTCAAGAGTTAGAGCAGGAGGGGCCCGGATCGGTGATTAGTACGGTACAGGCCGCCAAGTTGCTCAGTGATGGATGTGTAGGATATTGGTGTTATGTCCTACAGGGGGACAAGGAGGGACCGCACATTCAGGACATACCAGTAGTGTGCGAGTTTGAGGACGTTTTTCCCGAAGAACTTCCAAGATTACCTCCTCAGAGAGAGGTAAATTTTGGAATTGAGTTGGAGCCGGGAACGAGGCCGATTTCGAGTGCCCCATATCGCATGGCCCCGATGGAGATGCAAGAGCTGAAAGCACAATTGGAGGAACTGTTGGAGAAGGGGTACGTCCGACCGAGTGCTTCGCCATGGGGAGCTCCAGTTCTGTTCGTGAAGAAGAAGGATGGTTCTCTCCGTCTGTGTATCGATTATCGGGAGTTGAACCGTGTTACCATCAAGAACAAGTATCCACTGCCGCGTATTGATGATTTGTTGGATTAGCTGCAGGGGGCTACTGTGTTCTCCAAAGTGGATTTGAGGTCAGGATGTCACCAGCTAAGGATTCGGGAAGAAGATATACCTAAGACGGCTTTCCGAATGAGATACAGACATTATGAGTTTGTAGTGATGCCGTTCAGACTGATGGATGCACCCGCTGTATTTATGGAGTTGATGAACCGGGTGTTTATAGACTACATGGACAGATTTGTAGTAGTGTTCATTGATGACAGAAGATCTACTCCAAAAGTAGGGAGGAGCACGCCGAGCATCTAAGGCTAGTGTTGGGAGTACTGAGACATCATCGTTTGTTTGCTAAGCTGTCCAAATGTGACTTCTGGCTGCCTGAAGTTACCTTCTTAGGGCATGTAGTATCTGCCCAAGGAGTTATGGTGGATCCGGCAAAGATTGAAGCTGTAAAGGCATGGGAGCCTCCGAAGAATGTGAAGGAGGTGCGGAGCTTTCTAGGATTGGCAGGGTATTACAGAAGGTTTGTGGAAGGGTTTTCCCGGATAGCCCAACCACTTACCAACCTGCTTAAGAAGACCACTCGCTTTCAGTGGAATGAAGCCTGCCATCGGAGTTTTGATGAGCTGAAGGGGAGGTTAACTTCGGCTCCTATACTTGCTCTTCCTCAGGGGAATGAGGATTTTGTGATTTATAGTGACGCCTCCAAGATAGGCCAAGGCTGTGTGCTGATGCAGAGGGACAAAGTGATTGCTTATGCCTCTAGACAGTTGAAGCCGAACGAGCAGAATTACCCTACTCATGACTTGGAGTTGGTAGCTGTGGTACACGCTTTGAAGATTTGGCATCATTACTTATATGGGAGTACCTGCAAAGTCATGACAGATCATAAGAGCCTCAAGTACATCTTCACTCAAAGGGAGTTGAATATGCGACAGAGGAGATGGCTTGAGTTACTGAAGGATTACGACCTTGAGATCCTTTACCACCCAGGGAAAGCGAATATAGTCGCTGATGCCCTTAGCAGAAAGACGCCTCAGGAGAGTATGTTGGCTCATCTGACGACTGAGCCAGAGTTACAAAGAGAGCTGATAAGGTACGGTATTGAGGTGCAGATTCAACGTTATCAGGGCAGTCTGAAAGCCCTAGAATGTCGACCGTCTTTACTTGAAGAAGTAAGACAAAATCAGGAAGATTGCCCGATGATTCAAGATCTGAGGCAGAGAGTGAGCCGTGGAGAGGCACCCAACTTTGCGGAGAGAGCAGATGGTATTTTGTGTCTACGTGGTCGGATTTGTGTGCCTCGAGATGCAGAGTTAAGGCAGAAGATTTTGCAAGAGGCCCATGCTACACCTTACTCAATCCGCCCCGGGGCGAGTAAGATGTACAAGGATATGCGACAGTGTTATTGGTGGGATGGCATGAAGCCGGATGTAGCGAGATTTGTCGCTAAGTGTCAAGTCTGCCAGCAGCTAAAGATCGAGCACCAAAGACCTGGAGGAATGCTTCAGTCACTCCCTATTCCAGAATTGAAATGGGAGGACATCTCCATGGATTTCGTCACGGGTTTAAAACTCAGCAGAGGCCATGATGCGATTTGGGTAGTGGTGGATAAACTGACGAAGACTGCTCGCTTTTTGCCTATCAGAGAGACATGGCAAGTGAGCAAGTTAGTGGAGGTGTTTATTAGCCAGATAGTTAGATTGCACGGAGTGCCTAAGACGATTGTGTCAGACCGAGATGGGCATTTTACTTCTAGATATTGGCAGCAGGTGCATGAGGCATTAGGGACGAGATTACATTTCACGACTGCTTACTATCCACAGTCAGACGGTCAGATAGAGAGGACGATTCAGACTCTAGAGGACATGTTGAGGTCCTGCGTGTTAGACTGGGGAGGTCAGTGGTCGGATCACTTGGCTATGGTGGAGTTTTCCTATAATAACAGTTGGCAATCATCGATTCAGATGGTTCTTTATGATGCCTTATATGGTCGGAAGTGTAGGACACTGCTGTGTTGGGACGATCCCTCAGATGTAGTAGGTGAGAGGCCACAGATGATTGAGGAGACAATCGGGAAAGTGGCCTTAATCAGAGAGAGAATGTTAGCTGCTCAGAGTCGCCAGAAGTCCTATGCAGACAAGAGGCGTAGACCGTTGGAGTTTGAGGTCGGAGCCCACGTCTGGTTGAGAGTATCGCCTACCCGCGGGGTAAGAAGATTCGGGGTGAAAGGGAAGCTGAGTCCCCGATATATCGGTCCGTTCGAGATTCTGGAGAGAGTAGGCGAGGTGGCTTACAGGCTAGCATTGCCGCCTGCTTTGGAAGGAGTGCACCCTGTATTCCATGTTTCACAGCTGAGACAGTATGTCCCGGATCCTAGTCACAAACTGAATTATGAGGATTTGGTGGTAGAACCAGATCACACTTTCCGGGAACAACAGCTGAAGATTTTAGATCGACGAATGAAGAAGCTGCGGAACAAGGAGATTCCGCTGGTGTTGATTCAGTGGTCTCGACGGGGAGTCGAGGAGGCCACCTGAGAGACGGAGCCCATGATGAGAGAAAATTATCCAGAAATCTACCCGGATTTAGTAGAGGCGTTTGAGGGGAAGGTTAGTAATTAACGTGTTGTTTTTAGATTCGATGTTTGCTTCGTGATTGTTGTTCGTTTAACTTGCCTGCTTGACTGTTTAAATAGTTGTTTGACGTGTTGCATATTTTGGATGGCTAGTACTGGTTATGATTACCCTTATCAATCAATTCCAGTTCGAGGACGAACCTCCTTAAGTGGGAGAGGTTTGTGAAAACCTCGAATATCTTTTCCTTCGTATAAAAGTTTCGGGACAAAACTTTCTTAAGGGGGGTAGTATGTAATATCCGTATTCGTTTTAGGTCTCGTAAGTCGGAAAAACGGGTTCCTTCGCTTACAAGCATTTAAATTTCTTGATTCGCAAGTAACCCTCGGATAGGAGTATTTATTAGTTAAAACCAATTTAATAATCCGTTTGAACATCTAGCTAATAATTAGTTTATCTTTATGATAACTAATTAGATTTGTTATATCTAACCTTAATTCTATCTAAGTAAAATCTATTCTTTTTAACCAAAAATCTTGCCACCTAAATCACTAATTAGAAAACTTATCTAACTCAGAATTTTTTTTTATCCAAATCCTGCCTTACCCTAATTGAACCAACCACCCTCGAATAAAAACCAAAGGCTCGATTCAACGAAGCTTTCAGGCAAATTCCTTTTCTCTTGTTGTTCATAGAAGGCCAGAAATCCATTCAAGCCTTGTCGATCCTCAAACTGGTCAGGTAAGATTTCCGCTCGCAGCTCCGACAAGAGACGACCATGGTTCGGGCCTTCGTGACTATGGTTCGAACCTTCGTTTCCTCCTTTCTCGTTGAAGTAACCTAACAATTCTTTCCCCACCGTCTTTCTCTTATTCCTCAGATTATATTTCGCGCCCGACACCAGTCCATCGCACCACCACCAGGGATTTCTGTTCTCGCCGGCAGTTCGGTGCCCAGAATTCCGGTGAGTCCCCGTCATCGCTATTAAGTTTTTTTCCCCTGTTTTCTTCTTCGATTAGGCCGTCGTCGGAATGGCTGATCGGAGGAAGCCGTTGTTGTCGTTCGCCGGTGAAGGGATCCTCGGTTGAACGTCGATCGAGTTGTGGGGGACGTATTAACGAGAGGCGGAAGGAGGAGGTCGGAGGCGGCGGTTTGAGTCAGGGTTGGGGCGTTGTTGGTCGAAGAAGATGGAGGCGAGGGCGTGAACCAGACAGAGGGTAGGGGATTTTACGGGACTTCAGGTTGAAGAAGGGCATGGGGGGGGGGCCCGCAAGGCTGGTCAAGACAGCTCCTCGGTCAAACCGATCAATTGGAAAAAAAAGGGTTGGGAATTGGGCCGAGTTTTGCCCAATTTGGGCTGGCTTTGGTTCCTTATTGTTTTAATTTTATTTTATTAGTTTGGGTTGGGTAAGTGCTGGGATGAATTTTTATTTAACATGGGTTGATATGTTTAAGTAGTGCCAAATAACATTTAAGTGGTATAATTAGTATTAATAAGTTGGATCACGTTAAGTCGGATTTATAAGATAAGGAATAATTGAGCATATAACTTGTTAGAATAAGTGTGGGTGAACTTAATTCAACATGTTATTTTAACATTTCTTCTAGGGAATCGTTTGTGCCCACACTCTTAACTTCCGTCTTCTTTGAGGATCCTTCATTTCGAGGTAAGTCGTTTTTTGACTTGCTCGGTTCTTCTCTACCTTGTTAGATTGCGTATCGATATTGTAGGGCGGGTTTTGGGAACTAGTCCCGAATGCCTTTATAATCTGTTTTGAACTTCTTGAGTTGTTGTGTGCGTAAATGGTTTTGAATGGGTTTTATCGGAAAAATATTTTGGAACGTTTTCTCTGTGTTGGTACCGTTTCCAACACGGCCCATCGTAGCTGGTGTTGAGGAAGAGTTGGCTACGTTGACCCGTGTGATTGGGAAGTCGCGCCCCTTCCAAACGAAAATTATTATCTGTGTGTTTTTGGCAAGTGCTCAAGTGGAGGCTTAGCCGGGGTTAGAAGGGAGATTGTGAAGTGGAGTGAGAGGGCCTGCCTCTGCACTCGGCGCGGTGAAGAGCGCCTTGGAAGTCGGATTGTGGAAAAAGGAGGAATTGCATGGTATGAGATTATGATTGTGAATGCGTATGTGACTCTGTGTGACTGATATAACTAATTTAGGTATTGGTCTTTAGAGTTATGACTGCGATTGTGGATTTGTATGCTGACTCTAGAAATGATTTCAAATCGTTCTACAATTTCCGTATTCTTTCTAGCTTGATAGATTAGAAGCTGACCCTTCGGGGAATATTTTTCTAGTTCCAGTTATGAACCAGGGAGGCGTGCAGGAACCGAGGCCAGATGGAGGGCCGGAGCGGTAAAGAGCACGTGTCATAGTGGGATTGGTTTTACGCTAGTTTATTTATGACTTTTTAAGATGTTGGTTTTTATATTATGATGGAGTTAGTACTATTGCTTGTTTTTGTTTTCTCGGATAATTTATCGTTAGCAGTGATTCGTCGGATTTGAATATTTAGGTTTCGGCAATTCATGCATAACAACGTTTTCTATAATATTTAGGTTGGATATTTTATTTTGTTTTCTCTTCGTGCCCGCGTTGCAAGATCCTAAAGTGTAGTTGTCAACCTATTTAATAGTACCTAGTAAGGTCTATTTCTTAGTAGCGTCCCGTCGGAAGTCGGGGTGTTACAGAGATGGAATGGGAGCTTTGGGCCAATTAGTTTTGGGTAATTCTAATTAAATTTGGGCTATTATTTTATGGGCCTAAATCTCTACTTAAATCGGATTTTGTTTTAATATTTTTCTTATTCATAAAATTGATTATAATCAACTTGCATGTGTATTTTATATAAAGAAATAAAAGTATGGATATACTGTACTTGGGAAAATTTTAAATAAATCATGAGACTATTATATGAAAAGCATACAAAAATAAATTATGTTTAATAATATTTCTACCTTGATTGAGATTTTTAACTACATTAAATAAAACAAATAGAACTGGAGGAAGAGGCTATTAAATTAAGACTTTATTAAATAAAAAACATATCTTTCAAAATCTTATTATAAACTTATATATAATATGGATAAGGTATTCTTATCATAAGATAATTTTATATGATTAAGTTGAAGACTAAAAAGATATATTAAATAATTTTAATGTGTTTTTGTATAAAGAAATACATTATAATAGACATGGGAAAATTGTTAAGTAAAATCTTGCGATTAAATTATGAGATTTATATAAATGAAAAGTATAATATAGACAATATGATTACCTTATTTGGAATTTATTATATAAATAAAAAGATCTAGAAAAAGTTGTTGGAAAAATATTGTCTTAAGACTTTATATATTAAAAAAGGGGAGTTGCATGTCATTTAAAGAGCATTTTATAAACTTAAATATATTTTGATAAAATATTTTATATGGTTAAAGTGGAGAATAAAAAGATATAATAAAGATAGACTAAAGATATTGCATAAAAAGAGCTTTATTGAATTTTATAAGGAAAGTAGTTAATAATATCAATATTGGATTTAAATAATCTAGATAAAATTTTATTGGTGGAATGATGTTCACGTTTTTAGTTTAGTTTAGGTATCTTTCTTAGGTTGTTTAGTTGAGTTTTGGTAGGTTTTAGAGTGATTTGTGTGTATTTAGATGAGTTTGCATATCTTGTGAAATGTGTGGAAGCTACTCCGTTTTGTGTCTTTTATAGGGTTTTGAGCGGAAAGGAGCACTTTTTAAGCTGAGTTGAAGTCTAGTGGTGGAAGGAGGAATGCATGGAACATAAGGAAGAAGATTGCATGGGAGAATCAAGTTAGAGTGCAAGAAAAAGCCAAGGAAGAGTTCGTGAGAATCCAAAACACAACTTCAGTAACGACCTTGTCACGGTCGTTAACGAGTTGTAAAGATAGAGTTTTTGTAAGGAATTCAGGAATGTCTACCGACCTTGTGCAGGTCGTTAACGAGGTTGGTCGTAGCTGTTTTTGCTTGTTTTGCTTTGTTTCTTGTTTTTATAGTTGGTAAACGAACAACCTTGCTTCCCGTGGACGATCATGACTTCGCTATACACAACGGGGTCTTGACTTATAAATTCATTTGTTATCAAGAATCCTTCATCAACAAATTGGCGCCGTTGCCGGGGAAGTAACAGTGTTTGTATGTTTACTTGTGGATCTGGGAATAGCCCGACCTTGTTTTTTTTTTTTAATCTGTTTTCTTTTTTTGTTTTCTCAGCGTATGCTAGTAGGACGTCGCAGGCTCGAGTTTGACAACACCGGTTATTATTCTGAACTTGAACGCACCCTGCATCGCAGACGAAGAGAAAACCAAGCCATGGCTACACCTGAAGCACTGGCACAAGAGATGGAAGACCTCCGTAGACAGATGGAGGCATTACAAGCAAATCGAGATGCTGTTGCTGCAACCGCGGAACGAGAGCGAGTGAATGCTGAACGTGAACGAGTGAACAATGCTCGTTTACAGGAGGAGCTGAATGCCTATCCGAGGAATGCCAAGCAATATATGTATCCAGAACTGAGGGTGCCGGAATCTCCAATCGTGCTTCCCGAGATAGAGAATACATTTGAGATTAAATCTCAATTCATATCCTTAATAAAAAGGGCTCAGTTTGAAGGGAAACCTACTGAGTGTCCTATGGAACATATTAGGAATTTTCGTGATTTATGTGAAACTATTGCTGTTGAAGGTGTCTCACTTGAATATGTTATATTAAAAGCTTTCAGGTGGTCTCTTATTGGAAAGGCATGAGCTGGTTGGAGAGCTTACCTCCTATGTCTTTCAAGACTTGGAAACCTCTCATCCTTGTCAATTTGAGGTTTAGCCCTTTATTTACAGCTCCACAAAATTATTTCCCTAGCCGAGGTAAGTTTGACCCTATTCGGGGATTAAGACTTAGTTGGAGAGGTATGTTTTGGGAGAGTGAAAAAGTTATGTTTGGTTCGAAATAAGGGATTTGGGAAGGGTAGATTGGAAGTCTCTTGTTTTGCTTTGTAAAAGATCTCTTGGTAGTAAGATGCACAAAAATAAGTTTTTGTGATGTTGTTAAGAAGAAAACGAGGAGGAGAAGGACCTCGTTAATGACCTCTTTTGGGTCGTTAACCAGGCTGTTCGAGAGTCAGAAGAGAAAAAAAAAGAGCTGAAATGAAAGAAAATGAAGAATTACAGAAAAAGAGAGAAAGGAAAAGAAGTAAATGTGGATTTGTGTTTAAAGTTAACCGGAGATTCTTTTGTGATTTTTTGAGGCTTTCTAGGATAAAAGATGAGTAAGTTAGAGCATAATGTTTGAGAGAGTTTGGTATGTTCTTATGAGATTTTTTGGGGAGATGTGAGTTTTTAGGAGTCTTTGATTCCCGGATATTATTAGCACCACATGACCAAAATATTTCCACGCCTTATTGTCATTACCAAGCCCCATTACAACCAGGCCGAATGGAAGCTTCTATGAAGTTTTTTTCATTGAGCCTAAGTTCTCTTGATGTCTTTTGCTTGTTTTGACAAATCTTAGGTAAGTGGACCCAAGCCCATTCGTGGTGATGTCATGTTTTTTAGCATAGTTTATTATGTTTTTCTAGGTCTTTTAGTTTAGTTTCTTTTTTTGGTAGAAGTCTTTTAGTTTAGTTTAGTTGTGTTTTTGTGAGTGTTTTGTGTCTTTTTTTATAATTTATTTATTTTGTGAAAAGTATAGAAATTATGCTATTTGCGTGTTTTTGTTTAGGTTTTGAGGCGGATTTGGATGCATTCAAGGACATTAGAAGAGAGAACTAAGCTAGGAAGAACAAGAGAAGGAAGCTATGGAAGAAACTCCCACAAAATCCACAGGAAGAAACAAGAGAAAACAAGTCAAGAACAACCTCGATATCAACCCTCTAGGATTCGGTACCGAGGCACTCAACATAGTCGACTTAGGCTCATTAATTGCTTTTATTCCTTAATATTTTATCTTTAGTAGGTTTTGTTTTTATGGAAACTTTCTAGAGGGATATTCTAGTATAAATACTCTTGTTTAGACACAACTTAGGAAGGCTCTCATCTCTCTCTCTCTCTCTCTCTCTCTCTCTCTCTCTCTCTCTCTTTAGTTTCAATTGGGATGCAATTTTAGGTTTTTTTAGAAGACAAGTTGTTGCTTGGAGCACAAGGAAGAAGATTGTGGACATTTTCTTGTGTTCTATGTTGTGTTCTAAGACAAGTTTGGAGTTTTAATTCAAGTAAGCCTTTAGTTCTAATTCAAATCATGTTTTCTCTTAATTACTTTGCTTGTTTATCTACAATCATGAGTTAGTAGTCTTCTTTTCTAGGGTTGGGGTTAGAAACCCAACATTATTATGCATGAATTATGATGTGATGAATGAATTGAATGCCTTTTATCTATTTTCTACTTGTTTGTGTAAAAGCTTTGATGAAAGTTGAATTATATCATGTTCTTAACTTGATTGAAAGAGAAAGTTGTGAATTTTAATAGAGATAAAGTTTGAGACAAAATTTGAGAACTTTAGATCAAAACAAGTAGAGAAAGTGAATTGATTTATGAAAATTGATTGATTTGCTTGTTTAACCAACGAAAGTTGATGACTTTATGTTAAAGGCATGATATTTATGATTCACATTGTTTGAAATTGCATGATTGTGTTGTGTTAATACCCTTATCCTAGATTTTTCTCCTATTTTTGAGTCGAAATTCAAACCCAGGTGCCTCGATATCGACCTTGCCTAGGTCGATACCGACCTGCAATTTCTTCTTTGTTCTTGTTGTTCACTTCATTTTTCTGCTGAATTCGTACCTTGTTATCAACCCTGACAAGGTCGATATCAACCCTCTTCAGTGCAATTGTTTTGCTTTGTTCTTTTCTTTGTTTGTTCTTTTGCTTTTTAGTTTAGTAATTAAACATAACCTCACTTCCCGTGGACGATCCTGACTTCGCTATACTCAGCGGGGTCTTGACTTTAAGTTTATTTGTTGTCAAATAAATCCCTTTCAACACATGGTCCCCCACACTCTTAAAAATCATTAACGTAACTGAAAGTTTTATTACGACATAAGATAAGTGCCAAATCACATTTAAAAAAAACTAAAACCGGGTCGGAATAGTTGAACTTGGAAGACCACCCGACTCTTGGTTCTTAAAACGATCGTCTTTCCAATCTGAATGCTTATTCGGGCTTGTCAAGGTGGGTTCTGTACGTAAGCACCTTCGGGCCACCTACCCGATATGGAGCATCGGATAAGATGAGGTTGGTTGAGGTCCGACAAGGGCGCGAGAAGTTTTCAAAACTTGTATGAATTAACAACGTCCCCAACATACTTCCTACTCTATGAAGTCCTACAATCTCGTATTTCTTCCTTTCGGTTTAAGAGTTATCTCACCTCGAGATTTATTCATTTCCGTCCTTAAAGCTCCACTTAAAGTTTCCACATCTCAAACACAACCCGATAATATGTCTAGAATAATGTAAAATACCATACTACCCTTGAGAATTTTCATTCTCACTTGCTTAGTCTCCTTAGACTAATTCCGCTTTTCTGCATTTTTGCCTGGTATTTCTCGCCCTTCGCGACAAATTCCAGACTCTAGGAAGTTCCCACCGAGGTTTGAAGACAAAGAGGAGAAGATTCGAGAAGCGTTATACATGTATAGAAGGTCAAGGCAAGACGACGTTGAAAGAAGGAAGAAATTTTTAAAGAGCAAAGCATTCGGAAGATAGTGCAACAACTCTTCTATTTTAACCAAGCAAACCATCATCATATATGCTGTCTTGAAGAAACATAAATGTAATTTTAAATATGTCTTTTCAACCCTTTTTAATATGGGCTTCATTTTCCGCTGCTACATCATTTGTAAAATGACTCTCAATGTAATGAACAAATGTTCTTATCAATGAATAAAATTCTGTTTTTAGTTATTTCTTCTTTTATTATATTCTCATTAAATTATTTAAAGCCTAGGGTGACTTTGGACGATAAATCCGAGGTCACTAGCGGTAATACCCAATGTTACAAAATAGGGGTGTTACACGTGGTGGTATAAATTGCTACTGCTTTAGTTATAACATGTTGAGCGATTTAGTATATTTAAAGATTTTTTAAATTTTATATATATTTTAAAAAAGTCGGTCCGGATCGGACCGGACCGGACCGGGACTGGAAGTTCTGAAATTCTTGGACCGAGGACCGGACTTGTTAACACTCGATCCGGTCGGTCCGGTCCGGTCCGGTCCAAAATTCCGTTCCGGACCTAAATTTGCACAACCCTAATATATTTAAAGATTTTTTAAATATTATTTTGAAATTATAATATATTTTTATTATTAAACTAAATGAAAATACTATATTATTATTTAATTAAAAATTGATTTTGATAATCATAAAAAAGGTTTGAACCGAACCTAACCTGACCGAGAACCCACTACAACCCGACCCGATTGACCTGTGACCCATAACGAAATCGAACCCAAACCCACCTAACCCGACTAGATTAACAATCTATTAGTAATAGATAGATAGATAGTTACCTTTCTTTTTCAAATTTACATTAATAATCAAAGAGATTGTAGTATTACCTAAAATAATAGAAAAAAATGTCCAAAATCATGTCCAAACCTAAGAACTTACTTTTTGAAAAAAATGTTAAATTATAAATTTAATTTGATTTTCTTATAATTATGAAATATATTTAACATTTTAGAAATAAATTAAAATGATTTTTCAAAAACGTACAGATAAAAGCAAATTAAAAGTCATTTATTCCTTCTTCCAAAACTCTACAATCACTTTCCCGATGTGATTCTCCAAATTCATGAACCCTAACCAATAACCATTGAACAAAATCAAACCCTAACTAGTAGATTTCCTTATTACATCTCGTTGTTGTCATTCCCATCCTAAATTCTTTCGGTTACATCACCACTGTCGACTAATTTGAGCGAATCGTCATGCATGGTTGTTAGTACTCGACGTGATCGACATGAAGTTTGAAATCGTCATGCGGGTTGGGTTGTAGGTCTACCCATTTGACTAGTTTGACTCATTCTTGATGTGTTTTTTTTTTCTTTTTTCTTTTATATTCTAAATCAAACAAACAAAATCACAAATCTTTCCACAATAATATGAAGTAGGCATCAAGAACAGATAAGCAATCACACAATAATACGATATAGACATAGAACCAATATTCGAATACTCCAAAAATTGAGACAATAAATCGCACATCATTGCATTAAGAACAAACACAAATAGAGCTTAGTTGTCTTTAAAGTTCAAACAAAAGACCTAGAAAACTCACACCGGAGGATAGAGCACTTATAATCTTCCTCCAACGCTCAGTAAGTCATCATTACATCAAGAAAGAAATTGAAATCAAAATTTGGAGTACTCTAATACTCATCAAGATTACAAGCAAACTCAGCAAAGATTATAAGCAACTAGTGGAGTGCCAAATCTCGCTCCAAAGCTCATCAAAGATTACAACCTACCCCTATTGTGGTAGATCTCACTCCATTATTCACTTTCACTTTCAATCAAATACTCAAATTCAAATCGAAATCAAAGGAAGAGATTAAAGCCATTAACAATTTAACATACTTGAAGTAGATCTCAAAGGGGCGATGGAGTTGGAGGGAGAGGTGATGCGACCTTGCCTTTTCTAGGACTCAATGTAATATCCGCTAAATTCTAATAAAATAAAATGGGTAATTATCCCAATAATTGTTTTCTCAAAAGTAGAGAATTTAATAATCTTTATTGTTGGATCGTAAACGGTTAGCAGTGAGCTTGGGAACTGGCAATTAAGCTGTTCCCAAGGCAGCGGAAGTAAATAATCGCAAGTGATAAAAACAGTAAAAGGCACAGTTCCTTTATAGAGGAACCCCACTACAACCAACTAGTTGTATGGGTAAACCTCTACCTCCTCTTGGAGGATTTTTAATGACTTACTTATATTAATTGCTTTGTTCCTTAGTTACACAGCCAGATTTACACTTCTTTGTTCCTACAAGTTCTTCCTAACTCTAGCAACACTAGTAAATCCTCTCAACTGAGTTCCTAAGCTCACAACAGCAAAACACAAGTAACTCAAACCTTACGCTGACTTTTCAGTTCCCTTGCTCCTGGGAACTTCAGCTTCACCGTCGTCGAGATCACACACTCGCCGGCGGGGACTCCTCTTCCTTTTCTTTTCTTTTCTCTGGTGTGGGGATTGGTGAGTTCTGGGAGAAGTACTCAGACCGAGTACTATTCATTTGGCTTTATAGTCCATTGAGCTTGGGCAGTCGCATCTTTCATTTGTGTCCAAAATGCCCTTTGCTTGATGCCCAAGTTGTACTTTCTTCACATGTGACTTTGGTTTGAACTAGGTCAACTTCTTGGATCAATCGGACCGTTGGATGAAACGTGACAGTCTGATCCTCAGACTGTTCCCTCCGGCTGTCTGAGACAGAATCCCGCGATCTGCGTTGAACGGTCGTTGTCCTCACATGTGAGTTCCCATGTCATGGGAACTGACTTCTTCAGAGTTCCCTTGATGGAAACTCTTCATCGTTGTAAGCTTGTGTTCTCTTGATTGTTTCTGGGAGTTCCCATTTCATGGGAACTTTCCTCTTCAGAGTTCCCTTGATGGAAACTCTTCATTGTGGCCTGCATTGCCTTTTGGTCATTCATAAGAGTTCTTGGTTGTACCTGTGTTCCTTACAAATACTTGAACAAACCACATTAGTTCCCTATGGTGTTTGTCATTATCAAAACTTAAGAGAATTAAATCGTTGATCCGTTGTTTAGAACCAGATGTCCCAACAACGTCCCAACAATTTCCCCCTTTTTGATGATGACAAACCCATCACAAAATATGCAGGTATTTCAATGAATGATATGCTGATGAGTTCCTAAGTATGATTTTGGGAAGTCAATTTTAGTGAAACACTTAGATTTAGGGAACCACTTCTGGTGAGACACATAGTTCCTATTAAGCTTTATATGCAATTGTTCCCCCTTAGCTTATGTGTGGTCTGTGATAGCTTAAACTTTTAACTCATCTCGCATTTTTTGTCTTTCCCCCTTTTGACATCATCGAAAACAAGCAAAGCAATAATAGGAAAGAAGGGAACACGCAATCAAAATAAAGACCATTTCATTACTTAAGATAATATGTACAATGGGAACCCAAGTACAATTTGTGGTCAGTTTTGGATTAAGCGAACAGGAAAGGAGAGATCATGGGTTCTGAGGGAACAGGGCGTCACAGAGGCGCGTAAGGACTTGTGTAAGCTTTTCTTGTCCTCTGGCCAACGCTGCTTGGTCCCTACCAATCTGGTCGAGGGTGTTGGCAATGCGGAGCAACACTGGAGAGTTCCCCTCTTGTGTACCAGACTCTAGTGGAGCCGCCTCCTCTACAGGCTCCGAGTGCCTCATCTTCTGGGCAACTGTAATGTCCAGTTCCCTTCCAAGCTCGATTTCATCTTTAGAGGCGTCGTAAAGACCCTCTTTTTGTAGGAGCTTCTTGATCAGCCCGGAGTAGGGAAGGGAGTGGGACTTGGAAGCCATGCACTTCTCCATGTGCCCAAGGATTTTTCTGGGAAGATTTATGGGCTTCTTGAGGAGGAAGTGGTAGAGGATGATGGCATTTGGAATGTTGACGACCAGGCGCTTCTCTTGGCGTGGGATCACCATGTTGATGATGAATTGGTGAGCGAGCTTGGCAACCAAGGATAGATGATGCGTCGAGAGGACTTTAGAGGGAACCCGACCCTCAAAAATTATGTTGCACACCTCGGCGCTATTGAAGTCGCCCCAGATCTTGCTGGGCACCTCTCTAAGCCCTTGACCGGGGACCTAGAGTTGAAGGCGGATTGTCGACGTTGTAAAAATGAACTTGTCGCCTTCATGGGAGAGAGTTCCCTGAGTGCAGTCATTGGTGATATTGAAGTTGTTGTAGAACTGACGCACTTTCTACGCTCACAGTCTCTTGGCAGAGTCTCTCCCAGCCCTGGGCCTTGATGAGGTCCCATAGTTCCCCTAGCCTATTTTCAGTCAGCACGTCTTCTGAACCAATGAGTGGAGGAAGGAGTTTCCTGCGCTCATCCACATGGTGCTTGGTGGAAGAGGTCCCCTTCCCCTTCCTTGATGTGCTTCTTGACATGTTCCCCCTAGAGACCGTGCGAGGTCCTTTCGGCTGAGGGGGTGCAGCTGCTTCAATCATAAGCACGCGGTCCCTTCGTGGTTGGGAACTCGTGGACACCACCATTTGGTGTCCAGGTGTAGGGATCCGTGCTGGCTCCTTAGCAGCTGGAGCTTCTTCTTCTTCTTCGACCTCATCTTGGGAGGTCCCTTCTTCCTCGGAGGAGCTCGAGCTTTAGCCCTCCGCGTCATCTTCAGGATGACTCGTTGTTGCCTCAGCACCTCCAGCTGGTGTGAGGTCCCTTCTCTCCTTGGGCTCTTCGGGAGCCACCTTTTCTGGGGACTTTGTCCCTTGGGAGACTGTGTGCTCAGAGGGGCCCCGATTGAGCTCTTCCTTGATTTCCTTGAGTTGGGCTTCCTCCTCCAGAGTTCCCATGATGATTGGAGGAGGTTCCTTGGTCATTTTGCCGATGACCACAGAGAGAGGAAGATCGTCGTCGTCTGAGGTGAGAGCGACGGTACTTTTGGATGGTGAGGGAGAGGGGAGTTTGGTGGTGGTGGGAGATGTGATGGAAGAGGGGAGAGGAGAAGAAGGAAGAGGGGTGGTTAGTTGAGTGGAAGGGGGAGGAAGGGATCTGGTGACCTGGGGAGTAGAGATCCCCGAAGTAGAAATGGGAGTGGTGGAGATGTGTTTTGGTGAAGAGGGAGGAGAAGGAGTTTTGTGAGGTGAAGGTGGAGTTGGAGATCCCATAATGATGGGAACGGGAGGAAGTGAAGAAGGTTGGGAAGGTGGAGTTCCCATCGTGGCGGGAACTGGAGAAGATGGCGGAGGAGGAGTCGGTTGTTTTGTGAGAGTGCCCTTGGGGTTGGGAACTGAGGGAGGTGGTGGAGGGGGAGTTGGTCGTTTTGTGGGAGGAGGTTTGGAAGGTCCCTCGATTTGAAGAGGTGGGATGGAGGAGGAAGAGGGGAGTAGACTCTGGGGTTCAGAGGTCCCATCGTCGGAAGGGAAAGGGTAAGGAGGTTTGGGAGCACAAGAACTCTCCTTGGAGCAGTTCAGGTATTCCTCAAACTTGAAGAAAACCTTCTTTTTGGGCTCCGAGAATTCAAAGGCCTCAGATTGTTTACGCTTTTTGGATTTGGAGGGGTCGTGGGAGTGTTTGGATTTTTTTGATTTTGAGGGATCTTTTGATGAGTGACGGCGTTTGGATGAATGGCGGTGTTTGGATTTGTGGGGTTTTTCATTGATTGAGGGGCGAGCGTCTCCGAGGTTGTCAACGATGACAACTCCGGAGGAGGTGTTGGTGTGTGAAGGAGGGAGAGGAAGAGATTCGGAAGAGGAAGAGGTCCAGGAGACAATTTCGTCGGCCGGAGGAGGAGGAGGGGGCAAGAAGGAGCTTACTTGGTTGTAGAGCCCTTGGATTAGTACGTCCTTCATGGCCGGAGGAGGAGGAGGGGGCAAGAAGGAGCTCTCGTAATTGAGAAATGAAGAGGATTCGGGGATTGGCAAGCACCCACTCTTTGATCTGGGCAAAAGTGTGTAGAGGGGCCATTTTTGTAAGGAATTGGGAGGTTTCTTGAAAAGAGAGTGAAAGGGATCTGGGGAAGACGAATGACAGAGATGTAAGATGGAATAAAGGGTCCAAAAATAGCAAAGAGGGGTTTTAAAGGAGAGAGGAAGTGGAGGGTAGAAAGGGAAGTGGATTAACCTTGATAACCGTTGCCCAATGAACGTGGGGCGTCGTTTCAACTTCTCGAGCACGCCTCTGGACACGCGTCACGATCTCTTGGGAAGTCCTTTTCAAATTTTGAATACTTGTCCTTTAACACTTCAAAGCCTCTGACACAAAAGTCCGCTTCCCAAGTGACGGTTTTGCTTTGAAGATTAGTCAGCGTTCCCTTTGTAGATGCATCAGTTCCCATGATCTTTTCAAGGTCAGGGAGAGTGAAGTGGTTAAGGGAACTTCACACTCATCCTTTTGTGGGGCTAGGGAACTCAAAGGGAACCAGACAATTTACGACTCGATAAAGGAAATATGTTGGCTCATGAGAAGCATTTGTCTGGTCCCTAGCTTAGGGTGGGTCATATGATCAACCGTCATGGTGGCTTGTAAAGAGGGATAAAGGGAACTCTGGTTGATCATTTTGGGCCAAAAGAAATAGAGTTCCTTTGTACACACTTTTCTCTAGACTAGTAATCATGGCATAGTGAAAGCAACAAATCCAAGTTCCCTATCATGCAATCTTATATAAACTAGTCAGGCATTGAGAGAGAGACAAACAGGGACTTGTTTAGTTTAGAGTTATCATCCCTAGAAGCATTCGAAAACGCTGGTAGGGACGTCTGTCTAAAGCTTTGGTAAGAATGTCCGCAATTTGCTCTTCAGTTCTACAGTGTTCCATCGAGATGTTCCCATTTTCAACATTGTCACGTAGAAAGTGATGCCTTATATCAATATGCTTAGTTCTAGAATGATGCACAGGATTTTCGGAAATGTTTATGGCACTAGTGTTATCACAGAGTATGGGAACTAGGCCAAAAGACATACCGTTATCCTGGAGTTGTGACTTAAGCCATAGAACTTGGGAACATCATGATGCGGCAGCCACATATTCGGCTTCAGCTGTGGAGAGTGCCACTGAGTTTTGCTTTTTAGATCCCCACGAGACTAGGCATGACCCTAGGAACTGGGCCATTCCTGATGTGCTCTTTCTGTCAACCAAGTGCCCTGTAAAATCTGCATCTGTGTATACAATGAGCTCAAGGGAACTGTTCCTTGGATACCAAAGGCACAAGTTATCGTTCCCTTTGAGATACCTGAAAATTCTCTTCACCTCTTTCAGGTGTGATTCCTTAGGGTTAGCTTGAAAACGAGCACAAAGACATACGGAGAACATGATATCAGGTCTACTAGCTGTTAAGTAGAGAAGGGACCCGATCATACCTCGATAGTTCCTTTGGTCCACACTGATACCTGTTTCATCCGCATTGAGTCTTGAATTTGGTGAGATGGGAGTGTCAATGGACTTTGAATGTTCCATCCCATACTTCACAAGCATTTCCTTGATGTATTTCTGTTGATGAATCTTTGTTCCCTCCTTGGATTGGGATATTTGAAGTCCCAGGAAGTACGTGAGTTCCCCAATGAGACTCATTTCAAACTCACTGCTCATGAGGTCCTTAAACTTCTCTACAAGAGTTTCGTTAGTTGCTCCAAACACAATGTCATCAACATATACTTGCACAATCAAAATGTCTTTAGAGTCTTTCTTTAAAAACAAAGTCTTGTCTATGGAACCACGAAGGTACCCATGGGACAAGAGGAATTGAGCAAACCTGTCATACCAAGCTCGGGGAGCTTGTTTGAGTCGGGCCCTCTCCAAGAAATAGACATGGTTGGGTAGTTTCTCATCTTCGAATCCTGGAGGTTGGGATACATACACTTCTTCCTTAAGATGTCCATTGAGGAAGGCTGTTTTCACATCCATTTGATAAAGCTTGAATCCCTTGTGAGCGGCATAGGCGATTACGAGTCTGATGGCCTCGATCCTGGCAACCGGCGCGAAGGTATCATCGTAGTCAATTCCTTCCTCTTGCCTGTATCCTTGTTCCACCAACCTAGCCTTGTTCCTTGCTACAACCCCAGTATCATCGAGCTTGTTCCTAAAGACCCATCGAGTTCCTATGATGTTCTTGTTTTTGGGCCTAGGAACTAGCTTCCAGACTTTGTTCCTCTCGAATTGGTGGAGTTCTTCTTGCATGGCTTGAATCCAATCTGGGTCCTTCAAGGATTCTTTGATATTTTTGGGTTCCACCATAGAAACAAACGCGTTAAAAGCACAAAAATTATTGAGAGAGGAACGAGTTTGTACACCTTTATCAAGAGAGGAGATGATGTTCTCAATGGGGTGGTCCTTCCGTTGTTGAAAGGTTCTTGTATGAGTGAGTTCCCTTGCATGTGTGTCATCCTCAGTTGGTGTTTCTTTGTCATGGGAACTCTCATCTTCAGCTTCTTCATTTGATGTTTCTTCAGAGATTTCTGGCAGGTTCCCTTGTTGTTCCCCTTGAATACTTGATTATGGCAGGGTATTGTCTTGGGGGACAACAGAGTTGTTCCCTGAAGAGGGAACCTCGAGATAGTCGGAGATGTCTTGTAGTTCTTCTGAGGAAGGAGCCTCGAGGGAGGTTTGATCAGTGAGGGTTGGACCTTCGTCGTTGTTCCCTGGTTGTGGGATATTGCTTGCACTTGGATAGTCTTCATCCCTTTTCCTTGGCTCATCCTCGTCATCATCATCGTCTTCATGTCTGACTAGCTTGAACAGAGTTCCCTTCCCTTGGGTCTCGGTTCCCATCTTTACAGACTTTTCGTTGAAGACGACATGAATGCTTTCCTCTATCTTCTTGGTTCTTTTATTGTAGACCCTGTAAGCCTTGCTTTGAGATGAGTATCCCAGGAAGATCCCTTCGTCGCTTCTGGGGTCGAATTTTCCAAGATTGTCTTTGCCGTTGTTGTGAACAAAGCATGTGCAACCAAATGTTCTCAAGTGTGAGATGTTTGGTTTTCTCCCTTTGATGAGCTCACAGGACGTCTTGTTAATCAGGGGCCTTGTCATGGCTCGGTTCAGGATGTATGTAGATGTGGAAATGGCTTTAGTCCAGAAGTACTCAGGAACTCCACTTTCAATCATCACGGTTCTAGCCATGTCCTCCAGAGTTCTGTTCTTTCTCTCGACCACTCCATTTTGCTGAGGAGTGCGAGGAGCTGAAAAGTTGTGAGAGATCCCATTTTGCTCACAGAAGTTTAGGAACTCCGAGTTTTGAAACTCAGTTCCGTGATCAGATCTGATTGCTTTCAGTTTCAGCCCCAAGCTTACTTCTGTCCTTTTGAAGAAGGGCTCAAATTCTTCAAACGCTTGTGATTTTGCCTTCAAGAAAATAACCCAGGTGAATCTTGAAAAATCATCAATTAAAACATACATGTACCTTTTTCCACCGTAGCTAGCTGTTCCGATGGGACCACAGAGATCCATGTGAATTAACTCCAGGGACCTGGTTGTGCTTACCACCTTCTTAGGTTTGAAGGAGGTCCTGGTCTATTTCCCTCGAACACATGCTTCACACATTTTGACTCCTTCGAGATTGATCCGTGGAAGACCAATGACCAAATCCTGTAGGTAAAGCTTCAGGATTTGATTTACACCAGCATGTCCCAGTCTTCGATGCCAGAGTTCCGTGTCATCTTGGGAACTCGCAAGACACAGCTTCATTGGTGGTTCAAAGTTGGTGTTCACTACATACACATTGTTGTATCTTCTTCCTCTCAGAATTACTTTGTTGGTCTTCTTGTTGATGACGAGACATTCATCTTAGTCGAAAGTGACGATATTGTTCCCTTGATCACACATCTGGGAGACACTCAACAGATTGTATCCCAGATCCTTTACCAGATTTACGTTGCTAACTTTGATAGATCTATTGAGCAACACTTCTCCTTTTCCAATAACTTCTCCCTTGTTTTTGTTGCCAAATGAGACATGGCCTCCTTCGGCATGAGTGTGGAGTGAGATGAGGATATCCTTGTTTCCTATCATATGGTTCGAGCATACACTATCTATGAACCATGTACTGTTCCCTTCACTGCCACCTACAGGGAAAAGTTAGTGTTTTGAGACCCAGGCAAGATGACTCTTGCAGGTCCCTTGCAAGGGAAAACATTTTCATTCAAGATATAGTCATAAATGTTGATGTCTTTGGAATTTTGAGAGTTGGAGTTCCTTTGGTGATGAGCATGACGTTTTTGTTTGTTTGGGAACTCATGGCGTCTAGGGGTTTGGGCTCTGTTCTTGGGACATGCATCCTTGTAGTGCCCATGAGCACCACAGTGCCAACACGTCTTATAGTATTCTCCCAGGTAGTATTTTGGGTGTGGTCTCTGGATATGGTTCCTATCCATGGTTTCTTTGTTGTACACCCGAGACCCATTTCCCTTAGCAATTTTGACATAGATTCTATGTCCGGAGTTCCCAGTATAGTAGTCTTTCTCACCATTGTTTCCACTCTCTAGGACCTTGATTTTCTCCTCGAGATGAGCATTTTTCTGTTTCTCGCACTAGAGTTCTAAGGCCCTACACTCATGGATCTCATGTTCGCTCAGGGGTGACTTTCCGTTCTTGGAGCACTCACCTTTGTATCCTATGCCATGTCTGGTTGGGACAAACTTAATTTGGGAACTAGAGGCTTCAAGATGTTCGGGAGTCTTACTCAGGTTTTGCAAGAGGGTGTTCTCATCTTTCTCTAGAGTTTTGATTTCTCTTTCTAGATCTACAATGTGAGACACATGGGACTTGAGTTTTTCTAGAAGGGATATGCAGTTGGGCAGGGCTCAAGACCAACTAATTGAGAATTTATGTGCTCCTGTTTTTCCAACTTGTTTTGCAATTTTATGTTATCTTTGACAAGACTTGAAAGAATTTTCAACAACTCAGGTTTTTCATAGTTTCTCAAAGAATCAAGAACAGTTTCAGTGGTTACCTCACTGGGTTGTTCCCCAGTGGTTTCTCCTATGGCCATGCCTCACATGTCTGGGAGTGCCCATGACTCGGGATCTTCATCTTCATCATCGCTCCAGGTAGCGATATAGGCCTTCTTTCCTTGCTTCCTGCCATCAGTTCCTTGTGGGCATTCCTTCGCAAAATGTCCTTTCCTATTGCACTTGTAGCAGGTCACATCTGAGAGAACCTTTTCTGTGGGCTTTCTTTGGGAACTCTGTCCCTTTCCCCAGTTCCCACTGTTCCGTTGAGACTTCCCTTTGTAGAAATTTCGAAGAGCCTTTGTTACTAGAACTAGCTCCTCATCCTCTTCTTCTTCGGAGTCTTCATGTTGTTCTTGGGTTGATTTGAGCATTTTTTCGATCTTGAGTGCGATCCCTCGATGAGCTCGAGTTTGTTCCTTATCGTCGATCTTTCTCTTCTCGTGTCCCACTAGCTTTCCAAACACTTGATGGAGCATAAGTGTTCGATTTTCTGGATTTTCCTTGAACATCGTTCTCTCGTTTGCCCATTCTCCAGTCAATCCATTGAAGAGCTGTTGGACCTTCATTTTGTGGGTGATTTCTTCTTTTGTGATCCCCAATCCCTCCATTTTAGTGCAAAGTCCTTCAAATCGGGATTGGTAGCTATCGACCGACTCTCCCATTTCCATTTGGAAGTTGTAGAACTCCCTTTTTGCATTCATCTGAAGATCTTCTCTGAGATCTGAGTTCCCAACGTGCATTTGTTGGATGGCCTACCACATTTCCTTAGCTGTGTCAAGGTTTGCAACCCTGTCACAATCTTGTACGCACATGGACCTGTTTAGGTACTGTTTGGCTTTGTAGTTTGCCTCCATGCACTTGTACTCGTTGGGTCCCCACTTTGAGAGGTCGTTGACTATAGCTGGATCGATTTCGAAGTTCCCTCTCTCGATGACACACCAGGCTTGGTAGTCTTGGCCACGCATCCAATCCTTCATCGCGTTGCCAGCTTTCAAATCTTCCTGTAATAAGCCTTGGCGGCTTACTAGTATTGTTCCCCACCTGAGTAAGTTCCTTGATGTCTCTCTATTTGGTGGTGTTTTCATATGTGATTTCCTTTGTAAATATGTTTCTTTTTCCCCTTTTCTTGTGCATTTTGTTCCTTTTTAGCTTAGTTCCCGTATTTCTATGAGATTCGGAGACTACGCACCTTTTATGTGTTTTGTAGGTAATTTGGCATGAATCAAGGATGGATTTGAAGGAGGGTCGAGACATGGAGCAAAGGCCGAGTTAAAGCGGGAAAGAGAGAAGCAAGCCATGAAGAAGAACAAGAGAAGCCAACTAAGAAGAAGGTGGAACGAGGTCAGGACCGAGATGCAACAACGTCGGGCCCGACTTTGAAGTTTCCAACCTCGGACCGAGTTGCACAGTACCTCGGGCACGAGGTTCCTCCGTGTCGGGCCGAGTCGGTCACCGGACTACTTGGGCTCCAAGGCACGGATTTGTGAACTTCCACTTTTGCCCCTCATTTAATCCATAAAAGGCCCTCTTGTCTTCTAAGAATGGGTTCCCTCACACACAAAAAAGGGGGGTTCCAAGGGAGCCAAGAGGATACTTGGAGAGCAAGGAGGAAGGAGAAGAGGAGGAAGAGAGAGAGAATCGGCCAAGGAGGAGGAAGACTTGAGAGGTTTTGTTGATTGTTTAGCTTTGATTTGCTTTGATCTTGTGGATTTGAAAACCCTTGAATTGAATTTGTGGATTGCTTTGGATTTGAATGAACCCTTGCTTTGTTTTGAGATTGATTATGATGATTGCTTTCTCTTTTGATTTGATTGCTTTCTTTGCTTGTCACATGGAGTAGATCTCCTTGATCTTGGGTTATGGGGGAAAACCCTAGCTAGGTTTAGGCTAGAAACCCCAATTCCATAGCCTTGAGTGTTTGATCTAAGGAACCCACTCTACATCGAGCTACAATTCCTTGCGAAAGTCGGGAATCAAGGCTTGAGATTGGCAAAGTAGCAAAAGTGAACATGTGTCAATCTCAAGACCTTGCTTCGAAGGGGATTTCCCCATGGATCGAGGTGTAGATGTGGTTGGAACGAGGGCGAAAGCACTCGATCCTAGTCCGATCATCATTCATTGCCTGAATTGGGGTGGAAAAGCCTTAATCTACTAGGGAAGGAACCCAAAAGCCCAAGATCTACTTTTAAAATCTTTGAGTTCGACATCCCCAGCTACCTCGGGCCCGACTTACCCAGTGTCGGTCCCGACTTCCTCTTGTCGCCAACCTCGGGCCCGACGTGACCTCAGTTTCGGTCCCGACCGTTTTCTTTATTTTCCTTTGTTCTATGCTCTCCTTTCTAGCTTCCTAGTATCTAGGCACATCGATCGAGTAGACTTCCCGAGTGTTCGACACCCACCACGTACTACAACGGGGTCGGGTTATAATTTGTATCTCTTGACCCTCGCACACCGTGAGAGGCGATCAAAAGAATGGTGCTGTTGCCGGGGAAGTCTAAGTGCATTGAGTGCCAATTTGGTTAGTTTTTTTGTGTTTTGGTAGTGATTTGGGTGAGGGAATAGCCCAAACCCTTTGTTTGTTTTTGATTTGTTTTGGTTTGTGTTTTTGTTTCATAGGTGTATGCTAGCTCGTTCCTCCCGAGGAACACTTGAGCTTGAGTTTGTGAGCGATCCGGAAAGTATTCTCAAGGAAGCCCGAAGAAGGAAAAGGATGGAGAATCAAGCTCTCCATGTTAATGAGGAGTTGGCTCAACTTAGGGCCGAAATGGCTAGATTGCAACTTGAGAGGGACAATCAAGAGGAGGTGGCAAGAAGAGAACGGGAGCAACGGATGAGAGCCGAGGCTCAACTCAACGCTCTACCCCGGAATGCACGCCAATACATGCATCCGGAGTTGAGGGTCCCCGAGCCGGCTATTGTGCTTCCCTAGGTTGCCAAGAATTTTGAGATCAAGACGCAATTAATCTCCCTCATCAAGCGTGATCAATTCGAGGGCCGTCCACATGAGTGTCCCATAGAGCACGTCAAACGCTTTGTGGACATGTGTGAGACGATCTCTACCGACGAGGAGACATTGGAGTATGTGCTTCTAAAGGCGTTCAAATGGTTACTTGGGGGCAAGGCCACACATTGGCTCGAGAGCCAAGCTCCTAGGTCAATCACAACTTGGAAGACACTCTATGATGCTTTCTTGATGAAGTTCTTCCCTCCCTCAAAGACAACTGAGATAAGAAGGAAGATTGCAAGCTTTCAACAAGGTCCGAATGAGCCTCTCTTCGAAGCATGGGACCGTTTCAAGGAGATGTTGCGCCAATGTCCTACTCATGGCCAGCAACCATATGTGCTTCAAGACATCTTTTTCCAAGGCATCAATCCGGTAACGAAGGACAAGCTCAATCTCCACACCGATTGTGGGTTCATAGACTTGACACCGGATCAAGCTTGGGAGCTACTTGACAAGCTATCCGATTATGAGGCCATGTATGGGGTGAGTCAAGCTAGCAAGGAGGTGAAAGTTCAAGGTGAAGGTGCAAGGAAGTTATATGATCCAAAGGGAGAAGACATTGATAGAGATGTGAAGCTCCAATTCCTTGAAGGTGAAGTGAGCAAGCTCAAGAGGCAAGTCCACTACTACAAGCAAAATGCTAGAGCTTGTGAGGAGTGTGGATCCTTTGCACATGCTACACAAGTTTGTCCGAATGAGAGCCAAGTGCGCTTGGCCGAGCGAATTGAGGAGGCAAACTATGTTCGTGGAAATTTTGGTGGAAGAGGCAACTTCAACAATGGTGGCAATGGCCGGTGGAACAACGGTCAAGCTCAAGGCTACAACAACAATTTCAACCAAAACGAGCCAAGGGCGCCACCACCACCATATAGACCACCGGGATTCAATGAGTTACAAACATTTGCTCAAGAGATGAGAGATGGGTTCAAGGAGATGAGGACCCAATTCAATGAGTTTGGTGCATGGAGGAGGCAAGTCGACAATCAATTTGCCCAAATTGCGACTCAAGCCCCGAGAGAGAATGGGAGACTTCCGGGCCGACCCGAGGAGAATCCTCGAGCTCAAAACAATCAAAATGAAGTCCGGGCAATTGGATTGAGAAGTGGCCGAAACCTACCCGAGCCACACGTGCCTAAGAAGAATGAAGAGAGTCGGACCAACTTACCCAGCAAGTCGGGTCCGACGTTCCCCGAAGTCGACCCAACAAGAAGATCGACTCCTTCACCCCGGACCGAGGTCGAGAGCAACTCGGGACCGACGTACACAGACCTCGATCCAACCCCTCAGTCCAGGACCGAGATTCCCAACATCGGGCCCGACATGGTGCCCAAGTCGGTCCATTCAGAAAATGTTGAAATTGAAGTAGGGAAGTCCAAAGAGGTTGATCCGAGCAAGATTCAAGGTGCAACAATTCTCCCATATCCCTCGAAGAAGCCGAAAGATGATGTTGAGAACAAGTTCAAGAGGTTTCTCAAACTCTTGCAAGGCTTGAACATCTCCATCCCGTTCACCGACGCATTGAGTGAGATGCCATCTTATGCCAAGTTTTTAAGGGAGATTTTGAGCAAGAAGAGGTCCATAGTGGAAATGCAAGATGAAGTCAAGACCTTGGAGTTACCACAAAAGCTAGGAGATCCCGGTCGTTTTGCTATAACCATTGGTGTGGGGTCTCAAAATTTCCAAGCCTTGTGTGATCTTGGAGCAAGCACGAGCATCATTCCTTACACCATATGGAAATCCACATCTATGGGTCTCATAGCTCCGGTCAACATGAGGTTAACAATAGCGGATGGGTCGTCCATCGAACCAATTGGTGTCGTCGAGGATTATCCCGTTTGCATTGAAGGCCACTATGTCCCAATCGACTTTGTTGTAGTAGACATGATAGAAGTGCCGGGTGAACCGATCATACTAGGGAGACCTTTCCTTGCTACGGTTGGGGCAATCATTGATGTAAAGAAGGGCCACTTGTCTCTTGACATTGGAGGAAGAGAAATTGAGTTTTTCCTTAGACCAACTTCAAAAGGGACCGTACATAAAGAAGCTAAGATGATCCAAGTTCCTCTTGGATTGCAATGGGAAGCCATTTCTAAAAAGTCAAGGCCAAGGGAGCTTAGGTTGAAAGCCACCCCCCCCACCTAGAGAAATTGAGATAGAGCGCCAAGGTCTAGCCCTCAATATGATTGAGCATGAGCAATTGGAGGAAAGGATGTCTTACTTGGAGGTGTTCAAGGCCGAGAAAGAAGAAGTTCAAGCACCACCGGAACCATCTCAAGAACTCAAGGAGCTTCCAAAAGATTTGAGGTACGCATTTCTTGGTCCCAACTCTTCTTTACCCGTAATCATAAATGCCAACTTGAATGATGAGGAGGAGTCTAAGTTGTTGAAGGTTCTAAGAAAACATAGAGGAGCTTTAGGGTATTCACTAGAGGAACTAAAGGGAATCTCTCCCTCAATTTGCATGCATAGGATTTATATGGAAGATAACCATAAACCCACTATTGAACCCCAAAGAAGATTAAATCCTAACATGAAAGAAGTGGTAAAGAGTGAAATACTTAGGATGTTGAATGCGGGAATTATCTTCCCAATTTCTGATAGCAAGTATGTGAGTCCCGTGCATGTAGTTCCTAAGAAAGGAGGTTTCACCGTTGTGCAAAATGAAAAGGGAGAAATGATACCTATGAGAACCACAACAAAATGGCGTATGTGTATTGATTACCGTAAGCTTAATACCGGCACTCGCAAAGACCATTTTCCTCTTCCTTTCATAGACCAAGTCCTAGAGAGATTAGCACAACATGAATATTTTTGCTACCTTGACGGGTATAGCGGGTTTTGGCAAATCCCTATTCATCCCGATGATCAAGAGAAGACGACATTCACATGTCCTTATGGGACTTTTGCCTATAGACGCATGCCTTTTGGTTTATGTAATGCGCCGGCAACATTTCAAAGATGCATGATGTCCATCTTCTCCGATATGGTTGAGGATATAGTAGAAGTGTTTATGGATGATTTCTCCGTCTACGGATCCTCATTTGATGTTTGCTTAGCTAACTTAGACAAGGTTTTGACTAGATGTGAGGAGACTAGCTTGGTGCTTAATTGGGAAAAATGCCACTTTATGGTGAAGGAGGGCATAGTACTAGGACACTTAGTTTCTAGTAGGGGGATAGAGGTAGATAGAGCCAAAGTTGAAATAATTGAAAAACTACCTCCCCCCTCTTGTGTTCGTGATGTTAGGAGTTTCTTAGGTCATGCAGGATTTTATAGACGGTTCATCAAGGATTTTTCTAAAATTGCAAAACCATTGTCTAACCTCTTGATGAAGGATGTGCCCTTTGTATTTTCCGAGGATTGCATGAGTTCTTTTTGTAGGTTGAGAGATGCCTTGATCTCGGCTCCAATAATGGCGGCACCCGCTTGGAATCTTCCATTCGAGGTGATGTGTGATGCTAGTGATTTCGCCGTAGGGGCCGTCCTTGGGCAAAGGAAGGATGGAAAGTTGCATGCCATTTACTACGCAAGCAAAACTTTGGATGAAACTCAGTGCAATTACACAACAACGGAGAAAGAGTTTCTTGCGATAGTGTTTGCATTTGAGAAATTCCGTTCATATCTTGTGGGATCAAAGGTGGTAGTCTTCACAGACCATGCGGCAATCAAATACCTCATGAAGAAGAAAGACGCAAAGCCGAGGCTTCTAAGGTGGATGCTCCTTCTCCAAGAGTTTGACCATGAGATCAAGGACAAAACCGGTGCGGAAAATGTGGTAGCGGATCATCTATCCCGTTTGCCCATCAAGTACATGTTGGAAATGGAGGATGGTATGACTATAGATGATTCAAGAGCGGATGAAGTTCTCATGAGCGGAAGGGAGGAAAGGAAGGGTGGATCGACGAACCAAGTACGTCGGGCCCGAGGTTCAGAACATTGGACCGAAGGCAAGGCAAGTGCGAGTGAGTCGGGACCGAGTACTTCAACATCGGGCCCGTGGCAGCTAAGTGTCTGCGAAGCTGGACCGGCGTCTAACCATGTCAGGCCCGATATACTTCAATGTCGGTCCGTGGAAGAAAGTAAGTTTCCTAGCTCGATTTCCATTTCTTCTCGTTCTAAATTGATTGATTCTTTCTCTCCCACTGGCCTTCTTTCTATTAGTGCCGTAAGACGAGGGGTTTCCCCTTGGTTTGCGGATTTTGCTAACTTTGCCGTAGGGGGAGTGATCCCACCAAAAATGTCTTATCAAGCTAGGAAGAAATTCTTACATGATGCTAGACAATAATTTTGGGATGATCCATATCTCTACAAGGAAGGGCGTGATCAAATCTATAGACGGTGTGTGTCAAGTGAAGAGGTTGAGAGCATAATTCACCATTGCCATTCCTTTCCTACGGGAGGTCACGCTAAGAGTTCCAAAACCACCTCAAAAATTCTTCAATGTGGTTATTATTGGCCAACCATGTTCAAGGATGTGCATGATTATGTGAGGAAGTGTGAGGAGTGCCAAAGAGAGGGGAACCTATCAAGGAGGAATGAGACTCCTCAAACTGGCATTCTAGAAGTTGAGTTATTTGATGTATGGGGTATTGACTTCATGGGACATTTCCCACATCGGGGCCTTACAAGTACATCTTGGTAGCCGTGGACTATGTTTCAAAATGGGTGGAAGCCATACCAACAAGAACCAATGATGCTAAGGTGGTGATGAAGTTTTTGAAAAGCAACATTTTTGCAAGGTTTGGTGTGCCTAGGGTTCTCATAAGTGATGGCGGACCTCATTTCATTGAGAGGTGCTTCGAAAATGTGTTGATTAAGTATGGGGTGTCTCATCGAGTTGCTACTCCTTATCATCCTCAAACAAGCGGGCAAGTCGAGGTGTCAAACCGTCAAATCAAGGCTATCTTGGAGAAGACCGTATCTCGATCAAGGAAAGATTGGGCCTCTAAGCTCGATGATGCACTTTGGGCTTATAGAACCGCCTTCAAGACACCTTTGGGAACTACACCCTTCAATCTAGTTTATGGCAAGGCATGTCATCTTCCGGTAGAGCTTGAGCACAAGGCGAAATGGGCACTCAAAGAGATGAATTGGGATATCAACTTGGCCGGTGAGAAAAGGTTTCTAGAACTTCATGAGTTGGGGGAATTGAGGTTGAAGGCCTATGAGAACTCCAAGCTATACAAAGAGAAGACCAAGAAGTGGCATGATAGGAAGTTAATTCCAAAGACCTATCAAACCGGTGACAAGGTTCTCCTTTTCAATTCAAGGCTTAAACTTTTCCCCGGGAAGTTAAGGACTAGGTGGAGCGGACCATTTGTGGTCCACCGTATCTATGCTCATGGTGCGGTGGACTTGGTTGATGAACAAGGACATATTTTCAAAGTGAATGGTCATCGAGTGAAGAAGTTCTATGACAGGGACGGTCCAAACGAAGAAGTTAGAGCCTCATGGGCTCTCGTCCTCGCCGATTGATCCCATACATGCCATTGAAGAATAAGAAATTGTGAGCTTTTCATACTCTTCTCTCTTGCTTTTAAGTTTTGATTTCCTTGTTTGATGGGGACATCAAAAATTTTAAGTATGGGGTGGGGGTAAGTGTGTTCATGATTTCACTTGTTTATGTTTGTTTATTATTTTGAGGATATTTAGTTAGTGTTTCTAGTTTGTGTTTGGAATGTTTGAGTCTTTGGTTTTAGAGAAATTTTTTTTTGCAAAAAAATCCATAAAAAATTGAAAAATTGTGTTAAAAACAACAAAAAGATTTTGTGTTTTGTAGGTTTTGGACTAGAAATTCCCATCTTAGATTGCCAAAATAAAAGCTAATGATGATGTGAGCATGTAAATTCCTTTGCATATTTTTGGATAGTTTAGCCTCTAAAATGATGTTGCTTTTGATGTGATCATGATATCTTGCTTGTTTTATTGAGCATGTGAGTTCTAGGATGAGTTCTTATGCAACTAAGTATGAGTCACCCTTGTGAGATTGATTTTTGGCCATTTTAGGGATGCTTGTTCATATTTGCATATCCCTCATTTTTCTTGTGTGATTAGCTCATTCATGCTTAGTAAAACTTGCTATTGCGGTGTTTATCTATTTTCCAAGACCGTCATGAGAATTGTCCTAGCATGGTCACATTGATTTTGAACTTTATTCTTCTAGTCACATAAATGTTCCATATCCTACCATGAAGTTAATGCTTTGATTGTAGCCCCGTTCTAGCCTAAGCCTTTGTTTGAAACTCCTCAAAAATATTATTCCTAGCCTTATATGACTTGACCCTTATGGGATTGGACTTTAGAAGAGAGGTTTGGATTGTATTTGAAGAGTTGAGATTCTCTTGGGTTTAAGGGCAAAAGAATGGTGTTATGAATCATGTGGGTAGTGCATCTTTGTTGTACAAAAATGAAAAAAAGAAAGAAAAGGAAGAAAGAAAATGTTGGAAATGTAAGGTGGAATAAAGCAAAGAGCTTAAGTGAAGAAAATGGTCCGACCGAGTTACAAGCAACATCGGGCCCAATGTCATAAGAAAGTCGGTCCAAATGTAGAAAGTGTTGAAAATCCAACAAAAAGCATAAGAGCAAAGATGAAGTGGAATGATAAGTGAAATTTCGGGTTGGAAGGAAAATGTTAAGTCTTTTTGGTGAGTGTGAAAGTAATTGTGGGATTTGGTGAAATCGGTGAGAGTTTAGTTTGTTCAATCCCTATTATAAGCACCACAAGACCAAATAATTCCCACCTTGAGAAATACCAAAAGCCCCATTACAACCCGGCCGAATGGAACCTCTTTGAGGACCTCCATTGAGCCATGTTCGAAATTCTTTGTGTACTTTGCATTAGGCATCTCTAGGTGGAGGAATTGGTGATATTAGCTTCAATAGTAAAGTCCTTACTTGCATGATTTTTGAGCTTGAGTGTTCATTGCTAAACCCAAACACATGATGAGTGATACACATTCACATATCCCTAAAGTGAGGCTTAGTTGCATTGACTTTATTCCTTGGAACACTTAATCACGTGTGATGATGTAATCTTGCTTGAATATCGATCACTTGTGCTTAAAACGTGTTTTCATACGAGGCTTTACTTGAAGATTATGTTTCGGTCTTGCTTACATTGTTATTGCTTGAGGACAAGCAAGTTTAAGTATGGGGTATTTTGATGTCTCTCTATTTGGTGGTGTTTTCATATGTGATTTCCTTTGTAAATATGTTTCTTTTTCCCCTTTTCTTGTGCATTTTGTTCCTTTTTAGCTTAGTTCCCGTATTTCTATGAGATTCGGAGACTACGCACCTTTTATGTGTTTTGTAGGTAATTTGGCATGAATCAAGGATGGATTTGAAGGAGGGTCGAGACATGGAGCAAAGGCCGAGTTAAAGCGGGAAAGAGAGAAGCAAGCCATGAAGAAGAACAAGAGAAGCCAACTAAGAAGAAGGTGGAACGAGGTCAGGATCGAGATGCAACAACGTCGGGCCCGACTTTGAAGTTTCCAACCTCGGACCGAGTTGCACAGTACCTCGGGCCCGAGGTTCCTCCGTGTCGGGCCGAGTCGGTCACCGGACTACTTGGGCTCCAAGGCATGAATTTGTGAACTTCCACTTTTGCCCCTCATTTAATCCATAAAAGGCCCTCTTGTCTTCTAAGAATGGGTTCCCTCACACACAAAAAAAGGGGGGTTCCAAGGAAGCCAAGAGGATACTTGGAGAGCAAGGAGGAAGGAGAAGAGGAGGAAGAGAGAGAGAATCGGCCAAGGAGGAGGAACACTTGAGAGGTTTTGTTGATTGTTTAGCTTTGATTTGCTTTGATCTTGTGGATTTGAAAACCCTTGAATTGAATTTGTGGATTGCTTTGGATTTGAATGAACCCTTGCTTTGTTTTGAGATTGATTATGATGATTGCTTTCTCTTTTGATTTGATTGCTTTCTTTGCTTGTCACATGGAGTAGATCTCCTTGATCTTGGGTTATGGGGGAAAACCCTAGCTAGGTTTAGGCTAGAAACCCCAATTCCATAGCCTTGAGTGTTTGATCTAAGGAACCCACTCTACATCGAGCTACAATTCCTTGCGAAAGTCGGGAATCAAGGCTTGAGATTGGCAAAGTAGCGAAAGTGAACATGTGTCAATCTCAAGACCTTGCTTCGAAGGGGATTTCCCCATGGATCGAGGTGTAGATGTGGTTGGAACGAGGGCGAAAGCACTCGATCCTAGTCCGATCATCACTCATTGCCTGAATTGGGGTGGAAAAGCCTTAATCTACTAGGGAAGGAACCCAAAAGCCCAAGATCTACTTTTAAAATCTTTGAGTTCGACATCCCCAGCTACCTCGGGCCCGACTTACCCGGTGTCGGTCCCGACTTCCTCTTGTCGCCAACCTCGGGCCCGACGTGACCTCAGTGTCGTTCCCGACTGTTTTCTTTATTTTCCTTTGTTCTATGCTCTCCTTTCTAGCTTCCTAGTATCTAGGCACATCGATCGAGTAGACTTCCCGAGTGTTCGACACCCACCACGTACTACAACGGGGTCGGGTTATAATTTGTATGTCTTGACCCTCGCACACCGTGAGAGGCGATCATTCCTGAGCCATTTGATACCTGCGATGCTAACACAAATCTAGAGCGCAAGCTCTGTTACCAATTGTTGTATCGTAAACGGTTAGCAGTGAGCTTGGGAACTGGCAATTAAGCTGTTCCCAAGGCAGCGGAAGTAAATAATCGCAAGTGATAAAAACAGTAAAAGGCACAGTTCCTTTATAGAGGAACCCCACTACAACCAACTAGTTGTATGGGTAAACCTCTACCTCCTCTTGGAGGATTTTGAATGACTTACATATATTAATTGCTTTGTTCCTTAGTTACACACCCGGATTTACACTTCTCTGTTCCTACAAGTTCTTCCTAACTCTAGCAACACTAGTAAATCCTCTCAACTGAGTTCCTAAGCTTACAACAGCAAAACACAAGTAACTCAAACCTTACGCTGACTTTTCAGTTCCCTTGCTCCTGGGAACTTCAGCTTCACCGTCGTCGAGATCACACACTCGCCGGCGTGGACTCCTCTTCCTTTTCTTTTCTTTTCTCTAGTGTGGGTATTTGTGAGTTCTAGGAGAATTACTCAGACTGAGTACTATTCATTTGGCTTTATAGTCCATTGAGCTTGGGCAGTCGCATCTTTCATTTGTGTCCAAAATGCCCTTTGCTTGATGCCCAAGTTGTACTTTCTTCACATGTGACTTTGGTTTGAACTAGGTCAACTTCTTGGATCAATCGGACCGTTGGATGAAACGTGACAGTCTGATCCTCAGACTGATCCCTCCGGCTGTCTGAGACAGAATCCCGCGATCTGCGCTGAACGGTCGTTGTCCTCACATGTGAGTTCCCATGTCATGGGAACTGACTTCTTCAGAGTTCCCTTGATGAAAACTCTTCATCGTTGTAAGCTTGTGTTCTCTTGATTGTTTCTGGGAGTTCCCATTTCATGGGAACTTTCCTCTTCAGAGTTCCCTTGATGGAAACTCTTCATTGTGGCCTGCATTGCCTTTTGGTCATTCATAAGAGTTCTTGGTTGTACCTGTGTTCCTTAGAAATACTTGAACAAACCACATTAGTTCTCTATGGTGTTTGTCATTATCAAAACTTAAGAGAATTAAATCGTTGATCCGTTGTTTAGAACCAGAGGTCCCAACAACGTCCCAACATTTATAATCTCTTATTATATTATAAAACGCTATAAAAGTTTTCTATAATGGAAATTAAGAATTTAATTAAAATTATTAAGCAAGTCGTGTATTCAATTATATAATCCTTTTTTTTCTCTTAAATAGAGAGTTTCAATATTTCTAATAAAATTATAAACATATTATAAAGGATAAAGGATGATTTAAATAAATAGCAAAAAAAAAGAGGCTAATTAGGTGGATATTAAGGAGATTGTGAAAATTAGGTAAATAGCGAAACCTCCCGTCACCCAGCCCCACCCCACTCCCACCGAGTTGACTCGGTTGTTGACCGAGTTGACTCGCACGTTGACCGACATTGACCGACCGTTGACCATCATCACAATCATCACTATCATCATTTTCAAAAACCGTTATCACAATTTTTTCACCATCATCACAATTTATTTCATTGTCATCACAATTTTTTGATGACAAAAAAGTGTAATGAATGGTAAAAAAGTGTAATCAAATTGTCTTGATGGCATTTTTTGATGACAAATTTTATCATTAAAGGCATTCAACCAAAAAAAAAACCGTCATCCCCCGTTATCACAATTTTTTGATGACAAAAAAGTGTAATAAAAGGTAAAAAGTGTCATCAAAATGTCTTTTTGATGACAAAAAGTATCATCAAAGGATTCAACCATATAAAAATAACCGTCATCACACGGTTCGAACCGTCATCAACTGTCATCACTTGTTATCGTTACTTGATGACGGTTTGATTGTCATCAACTATCATCTCTACTTGATGACAGTTCGATTAATTTGTCATCAAAAGGGCTTTGATGACAAACAAGTGTCATCAAGTGTCATCAAACTGTCATCACTTAAGCTTCATCAAATATGTGTCATCACTATCATCACTGTCATCACTTACTTGATGACGGTTTGATTGTCATCAACTATCATCATAAATTTCATCTCTACTTGATGACGGTTCGATTCTCATCATTCATCATCGGTATTTGATGATGGTTCGATTGGCATCAATTATCATCATAACTTGATGACGGTTCGATTGTAGTCAACTGTCATCACTTTTTATAAACTGTCATCACTATTTGATGATAGTTTGATTGTCATTAACTATCATCACAAATGTCATCTCTACTTGATGGCGGTTCGATTGTCATTAATCGTCATTGCTATTTGATGACGGTTCGATATTGTCATCAATTATCATCGCTACTTGATGTCGGTTCGATGATGACAGTTTGATTGTCGTCAACTGTCATCACTTTTCATAAACAGTCATCATTATTTGATGATGGTTTGATTGTCATCAACTATCATCACAAATGTCATCTCTACTTGATGACAATTCGATTGTCATTAATCATCATCGCTATTTGACGACGGTTCGATATTGTCATCAATTATCATCGCTACTTGATGACGGTTCAATTGTCATCAAATGTCATCACTTCTTGATGACGAATGTCAATTCAATTTGACAAAGTAACTTTGGTTCACTAATTTATCGAATTTCTGCTTGGTCAAAACTAACTCATCAACTTTGACATTAGATGTTCGTTACCCTTTCGTAAATTCCCCATTTAATCACGTCACAATACACACAACTCTATTGTGGGGCCTAGATAAATATCATAATTGATGTAAGAAACTAAGACCAAATCTTCTTTAATTAATTATAATATATTCAATTCAGATTCCAGAGCACAAAAATGCAATGGAAAACATACTGTAAGAGTTTTCTACAACTTTATTTCTGGATTCAATACACAGCTCAAGGAAAAACGTAAAAATCAATTGCCAAACTTACACATCAGGTGAACTGCCTATTCTAGATGAAATACATACATATTCTTTTGAACCCGCCTGACTTATCTATCATAAATACACAATGTAACAAGTAAAAATAAACAACATAGCATTTGCCTAAAATTGGAGCCCTATATATATATATATAGGTATCACTTGAAGAATTTAAATTTCTTTCACAAACTTCAATCATCTCCATGGAACTTTGATGAGTCATTAATTTTGCAAATCTTATCTTCATTACTCTGCATCATTTACAAAGTCAGTTTGATAAAAACCAGGAGTGCTGAAAATAGTTAGCCTTATAGTGATGCAGAGGTACCTGTGCAGAGGCACATAAAGGAGATGCTTCAATACATAAATCAAATGCAATTCATGCATAGATAACAGATCATTAGTGACCCATCATAGGATGATGTCCATAGGCAACCATCATTCCTCCATAGAAAAGATCATGAAGTCTTCCTTGAGTTCTTATTTCCGAAACTCAGCTTCACTTTGAAGTAGTTCAACCATGATCTTCACCCAAGTATAGCCATTGGAAACCTTTCTTCAACTTCTGGAGCTTCAAACATCTGAATCCGCCTCTTGAATCAACTTCCAAGAAGAACCTGATGTGCCGTAAACCAACGGTGGACACCAGCTGACCATATAAAAGAAAAGAAAATGGACGGGTTAGTCTAATGAAAGACTAGCAAGCGGAGAATCTAACTTGGTTCTTATGGTTGTAACTAAACATATTGGCATCCAAAACCCGAATAGACTTGGATTATGATCCAACAGTTAGCAGTCTTATAGAGAATAAGAAGGAGACTTGCGTAATCAAGAGAGAGAACACCACCGCTTGTGTTTTCTCTTAAGAAGCATAAACAATTGTTGGGAAATTCATATTAATCACATAACATTTTGAAAAGCCTCCATCGACTATTCAGATTAACTTAATCAAGTTTGATTAAGAATCATTCATAACCGGAAGCCAGAATGGCTTTCTGACTGGACGAACCATTCATGTATATTAATGTGCCTAACACACTTATCTTATATTACTTTCAAAACTTTTCACAAACAAGTTGGTGGCTTTTAATCGGCTCGAACTACTACCGAAGGAACACAATGCTACCGAGGTCAGAGGGCTTATTTCATCCTTGAATCAACGAATAGCACGAGTCCCGATGTTGTAGAGATTAGAGGGCCTGTTTCATCCATAATCATCCAACAACACCAAGATTAAAAGACTTCAGTTATCCTTGATCTTTCATTTTCATATGGTGAGGTAGAGATCACAGAGGCCTATTACCATGTCGTCTACACTCCACCGTACCGAACCTGCACTTAGCTAGAGTGCCTATCAACCCTCTCACACGAAGAGTAGGGGATCAGAGTCATGACTCGCCATTAGGAATAGGCCCCTCCTAATGTAATTTGTTTTAAAGAGAAGATCTGAAACCACTCCCTGAACTATCTTCATCACATTAATGTCTCAGCGTGAGATAGCATACAAGTTCACCCATAACGGACCTAAACCCAGTTCTAGCGCAAAACTGAATAACAACGTGGTCATTATTTCTAACAAATATAACAACCTACCATATTTTATTACTCATACAAGTTGTTCTCAACGCAAATATTAAATGGGATCCAATTCCTCATTTAATAAAAATAACGCAAGAGAGAATCGTCCACTTGCCTTAGAAGGCGTGCTCAACGTCTTCAGCGATTCCAACAGACATCTTTATCATCCTTCTGACAAATATAACCAAAGGATTTCTCAGCAACGAGCTCACCAAAACACTTCTTAGTTGTATTCTCAACTCCTACAACTTCCTAATCGATAAACGATTTAATTTCCGAATATCGATATATAATAAATCCTTAGTTATCATGCTTCAAGGAGCCATTTGGCGGAGTTATAACTAATTATCCGCTTCACTTTTGAAACAATTTTCTAAATAAAAATTGTTCATTAGCATCAGTTCTTAAAGATTACCAAATCTCGGATCAAACGGATTAACAACGAATCCCGAGTAATTATCCGAAGTCCCTTACCTACCAATCGGTATCCAAAACTTGTATTCGCTATAACGGAAGATCCGGACGTCCGTTTCACAAGTGGTTTGAACCTGTGGGACCGTATCAACGTCAAGATTATAAAAACCATAAATTTAATTAGCAAAGCGGCACCGAAAGGCCCTTATGGTGGCTCCGTAACTAACCCGCTAATTAATTTCGATCGTATATACCTTCACTTGAGCCCATGGCTCGTTTGGCTCGATCATGGCTCGATCCCCGAGCCTGAGGGTGGCAGGGCTTTGCCCGACAGCGGCTCTCATGGTGGTTGGTGGTCGGACAAGCCAACGGTTGCCGGCGGCGTCACTTTTGCGAGGCAAAGAAGACCGGCGGTGATTGAATTCTTCTCCCGAGCCAGCGTTCCGTCCCATTCTCTAGTTGGTTCAGCCTTCTTGCAGCAGCTCCACACCCATGGAAGAAGGAGAAGGTAAGGTGGAGGAGAGGTGGTGAAGCTAGAGGAAGAAGATGAAGTTAGCCGGCGGTGAAGGGTCAAATTCTTTCTCCATGGTGCGTCGTTCCGTCCTTATCTCTTCTCTTACCCTCCCTCTCTTTCTTTTCTTTTTTTTGTTTTGAATTGTAACTTTTGACGAGGCAAGAAGATATATGCCTATCCTGATCTCTCTCTGTTCCTTCCTAATTAAGGGATGTTACAAAAAAAAAAAAACGTTTCGGAACGGGACTCGCGTTAAAGCAGTAAAATTATGTACCTTGGATGGAAAAACTTACTGAACGAAAAACGTCCCGTAAAATATGTAGACCAATAAAATCAATTTTCCATGATTTGATATTGCTACCTTCAATTTTAAGGCTTTCGTTTCGTATTTTGAAACATTTCCGGTACATAATTAAAAAGACGGCTTATCCAATAAATATTCTTTTTCCACTGAAAAATCCTAGAATTCACACCGATCCATAAAATCATTTCTTTGTGATTTTAGGATATCATCAACAATTTTCTAGGATTTAATCTCCAACAAAAATATTGGATTAAGCATTAAAACGAACAAAAAGGTTAAAAGGATATCCGAGAAAAATTCAAAAATATCCTTAAAAACCGCAGTTATTATATTAGTACCCCCTTAAAAATGGTTTCGTCCTCGAAACCAATGAGAACTTGAATCATATGGAAGAATAGCACAAGCACATATATACAACCACTACAAACCTATACAGAAGTTTGTAGTACCCCCTTAAAAAAACATACTGTTACTTCTGCACCAAGCACAATCAATCATTTCTTAGTTACCAAACTCCTTCTTTACAACGTTCACTGACTTTGGAAAATGACTCAATATTTCCTGTCTATTCTCAAGTCTTTTCTTCACCTCCATTTTAGGCCAAAGTAGTCTAATCAATGGTATTTTTTCCTATTCATGAAGACATTACGGATAGAATGCACTGAAGGTGGCAATGCTAACCGATAAACAAACTTATCAGTTCTTTCCAGTATCTCAAAAGATCCAACATAGCGAGCATTTACATTGTCCTGCATTCCCCAACGGAATATGCCTTTCAAGGCGGATACCAGAACAAAAACATTGTTCTCTACAGTAAACTCAACATGCTCTCACTTAAAACAACACTCGACTGTTGTCAACTTTTGAGCAGTTAGCACCCTTGTCGTGCTAGAGCGATATCAGTTGTTGTTTTCTGGGCCAAGTCTGGCCCATGAAGAACCTTGTCAGTGTTTGTCATTCCAACAAATTGACAACAAACACTCTTGGCTTTACCAAGCCACAAAAGTGTCATTTCTTTATCGTAAAATCAAAATTCTCGTATGTGTAGTCACTCAAACTCAAACTACCATTCCAGCTCGTGTGTAATCCAGAATACATGTCCTTAGGAGTTTGAATTTGTTTCCTTGCATTGTTCATCACTTTGATGAGGTAGGCCAATACTAAAATTCAATTCACTCCATAAAGCTTGTTGTCACTCCCTTCAAAACTTTGGCATGAACTATTCATCTCAATCAGAGATAATAATCTTCGGATTTTTTATAAAGATGAAAACTTCATGCATGGACACCTCAACTAACTCTTATACTCTTTAAGTCAGCTTAAATGCATTAAAAAGAACACTCTAGTGAGTTTTTTAACAACCACCATATTACATCCTTCTTACATCCTTCTTTCATTAAGTCTTGAACGACTAATGACAGGAATCCATTGTGACATTCTTCCCATTTCTATCCTGAAACAGGAAGAGACTATAGCATTTCATCTGGTCTTCTATGCTCAATCAGGACTTCTAGACAAACCAAACATATCAAAACAATTCGGTGATATTTTGCTTCATGTTAATCTATCAAAAGTTTTATCTTAAATCCTTATACATTTACTTGTTCCAGGATGAACTAATTAAACAAATAAATATGCTTCCTTTGAAATAAGCTCATCAACAACAAATACTCATGAACAACTTTGAAACCAAGCAATCTTGAGTAACAAATCCAGGTGTCTTACCTTCTTCATCTTCTCCATTGATCTTAAGCAATATTACTTTTCCCATACTACTTTTCCTTGATATGATCAACAAATTTTGAATAGAATCTTAGGGTATTCACACAACCTTGTTGTCATCCAAACTAAACCTTTAGTCCTTCTGAATTAGTTTCTTTACAAGGATTACTTAAAATCCTTACTCAATTTCCTTTTTGAGATAAAATCTCAGTATTACTTTAACCAAGAATATAAAATTTATCCAACGCATGACAAGATAATAACCTATCTTGTCAATCCTTTACATCCTTTTCTCAACCAAAACTCAGCTTGGGCATACTGACATTCAAAAGTAGTTCTCTCTCTCAACTACTTCAAACTACACTCTTACGCATTACTATACCCACATATTGGACAATAATACCTTTAGTTCAATAATTTCCAACAAAATTGTCTCCATTGACAATTTTCAGTCTTTTTTTTTTATCAAAGAACTGTTTAGGCTTCACTTAACATTCTGACTTGTTGAGTAACCTAACTCTTAGGATTGGGCTGAACATTAAGCATAACTAATTTACATTAGTTCTAATTTACATATCCAAACTCCAATCCCATCGGAGTTCTGCTTAAAGTCCTCACTTGACTATCTTATCTCAAAGAGATTTAAGTTTTCAAGACAACCTGAAAACAAATACAACTAATGGAGAAATTACTAGTACATCCTTTATTCCAAAGAAAGGATTACTAAAATATCATTCCTTAGAAAGGGTTCCATTTCAGGAGTCCATATCAACTTACTTTCAAAGACAATTTCGCTAAAAAGTCAATGACCTTCTTAGGTCATGACGTTAACTAAGATGAACTACTAACAAACTGCTTAGAGAATTCCAATAATCGTTGATTGAAAACAATCCCAAACATTTTAGAGAAGTACGGAGTTACTCCATGCTCTTCAAAGACCAACACAGATTTGTAAAGAATCTTACCAAATTTCTTTACTTATAATCGAACTGTTTTGGGAAGTTTGACCATACTCCTTAAATGGTATAATGCAAAAGAAAGCTTGCATCTTTTCATCTCAACCAACTACACTTGCAAAACTAATATAATTGCAAAACTTCTATGATTGCCAAATCATACTAGAAACTATTCTTTAAAACCCAAGGAATTATGTGATCTTATTCCACCATGTGATCAGGATGTGGAGATAAAATAAACATAATCCTTTACTGCATTCTCATAGGAATAAGACATGTAATATTGCCTTACCATGTGATCAAGATGGAAGACAAATCACATTCTTACTCACCACCATGAAAACCGTAGAAAATTTATTCATGAATCCTCTATAACAAACTACCATTACTTTTAGAAATTCATACATGAATTCTATATAATTCAAAGATTTTTCTCAAAAGAGAAAATCACAAAACAATTTCAAATATCCCTTAAATCATAACAGCTTGACATGACCTCGACATAGTCTACACGCATACAGGCTTTAACTTTGAATGTCGCTGAAACAAAGATTAGCTACTCTGTTGAGGAATTGGGCGCGTCAAGCCAATGCATCGATTAAAATTACTAACCTTATCTTAATGATGCTACTAACGCTTTGCCCTAGTTCTGTGTTGACATTTGCACATTAGCTGACTTTACCAACTTGGCAAATGTTTAGAATCAAAACCGAGTCTCAAAGGACCTAAGATGCTCCAACTACCTTCTGAGCCCCACATTACTCTTCGATTGTGACACTTCATTCCTTCCTCAAGGTAGAACTTGATGACATACCTTGACTTTTCTTAATTAGACATACTGCTAGACATTTCTATAATCCATAGTATTGAGTAATCTCTGCCTGATTTAACTCAATCTCAACCCAACTTAATTTCGCAAGTTCAATAACAGAAGTTGATTGCTTGTATCAATCTACTTGCAATCCTTAGGGAAAATATGATTCCAACATTTTCATACTCATGACAACTTCTTCCAAGGTCGATCTCAACTTGTATGTCTCCTTGACATCCCACTCTAAAGTGATGTAACAATGATATATTACTAAAATTCAATGCTTGAGATCATCAATTTGCAGAACAATATCCCTTCCTCAACTTAATTGTCATTTAAATTCCGATATCCAAGAGTGACTATCAAACTCTTTCGACGGTTTTAAGGACTTTCCGTCCTTTGACAACTTAATCCTCTCAATATAAAAAATGAACTTTCAAACTTTGCATCTAGTTCAAAACATCCAATCCTTATATCTCTCTACATATAAGGAAATTCCTTTAATTTCCAATCTCTTTTAACAGAAGAATTCACATGACCAAACAAAATATTCTTGAACCTTTCCCAATTCAACATTGGTGAACAAACTAAACTTCTCCATCCTTCTTGCCTTCTTACCTAAGCATAAGGAGATGACATGTACCTTTTCACTAATTTAACTTCAAACCACATTGCAAAGGAAGAGCTTATGGTTAGGAAGCTTGCCGATGACTTAACAGTTTCACCAGTACCACCTTAGGCATTAGGTTTGACAGATATAAAATCTTCAAAATCCAAACACAACTGAAATTATTTTTCAGCGATAAGGGCTAAGCCTTATTGACCACAATATTAAAGGATTGATATTTTTCTCCCAACTGTTTAAAATATCAAAGACAAATATGCTAAGATCATTCCTTGATTGATCTTCTCAAAACTAAACTTTATCATTTCCATCCTTGAAGAAACATAAGCCAATACCATTGGCAATTTAGAACATCTCAATGCTGATTCTATTACTAGTCCATTATATTTGAGATTAATGCCTATCCGATGAATGCCAAGCAATATATGCATCCAGAACTGAGGGTGCCGGAATCTGCAATCGTGCTTCCCGAGATAGAGAATACATTTGAGATTAAATCTCAATTCATATCCTTAATAAAAAGGGCTCGGTTTGAAGGGAAACCTACTGAGTGTCCTATGAAACATATTAGGAATTTTCTTGATTTATGTGAAACTATTGTTGTTGAAGGTGTCTCACTTGAATATGTTATATTAAAAGCTTTCAGGTGGTCTCTTATTGGAAAGGCATGAGCGGGTTGGAGAGCTTACCTCCTAAGTCTATCAGGACTTGGAAAGCTTTCAATGATTAATTTCTTACAAACTTTTTCCCTCCTGCCCAGACAACGGAGTTGAGAAAACGCATCACCTCTTATCACCAGCTGCCTAACGAGACCTTTGTAGAGACATGGGAGAGATTCAAGGAGATGCTTAGACAGTGCCCCACTCATGGGCAACCTTTATATGTGCTCCAAGAAATCTTTTTCCAAGGAATCAATGCAGAAATGAAGAACCGCATCAACACACACACACTGCGTGCGGTTTCATAGAGATGGATCCCACAGCTGCATGAGAACTGCTGGACAAGCTGTCTAACTACGATGCCATGTATGGTACCCAACAGTCATCCCAACCACAGAAGCGTCTCTTCATGCCTAACAAGGATGAAGTTGATCCCGATGTCAAACATCAATTTCTACAGTATGAGATCAACCGCCTTAAGAAACAGGAATGTTTTCTGAAAACCTCTCAACCTTGTGAAGAGTGTGGTTCTTCTGTCCATAGTACTTCTGCGTGCACTAACATCGAGCACGTTAGAGATGTTGAGACTTATGCTGAGATGAATTACATGAGAGGTCCATACAGGAACCAGCCTAACAAATTTGACAAGCCGAACACTTACCAAGCATGGGTTAATCAAAATCCGAACACGAGCTATGCAACACCCCCACCGAATAGACGGCCCGCGCCATATCGACCTCCAGGCTATCAAGAGCCACCATCTTGGGCACAAGGGTTACAGGAGGGCATTAATGGAGTCCATAACAAATTCAATGAAGTCCATAGAATGATTGATGGAATCCAAGCCAACCTTAACAACCAAATAAAAAGATGGGGAGAGTTTGATGTGTGGAAGAAGAGTGTCGACTCACAACTAGGGAACCTGGCCGCACAGATTCGAGACCGCAAGGGCAACTCCCGGGCCGTCCAATCCTAGAGGACAAATAGCGGTGGTGCACCTTAGGAGCGGAAAGACATTACCGAAGCGTACCAAGGCTAAGGAGAAGAGCCCCGAATCGAAAGAATACGCCATGGCCCAGATCGATAACGAGCCAGAGAGGGTCGTTATCGAGCCTGAACAACTCGATACCGATGCTCCTAGGGTCGTTAACGACCCGAATCCAAGTAATTTCTCTAATCCTAGCTCCTCTCTTGATCCCAGGCTCGTTACTGACCCCACCGGGCTCGTTACCGACCCCACCAAGGTCGGTACTAACCCTCTGAATGCACCAATCAACCTTAATGTCGACCCGGTAGCATCACCTCTCGAGCCCGCTTTGGCTCCGAGATTGGTGAAATCTCTTCCCTTTCCTACTAAGAAGTCTAAGGACTCCACTGATTGCAAGTTTAAGCGTTTCGTTCAGATTCTCCAGGGCTTAAATATTTCTATACCATTCGCTGAGGCCCTAAGCGAAATCTCGGCTTACACAAAGTTTTTGAAAGAAATTCATAGCGGGAAACGCTCCATAACACAACTTCAAGATGAGGTCCGATTTATTACTCTTCTAGATTAACTAGGCGACCCAGGGAGATTTGCTATCACAATTGGCATAGGCGACCACCGATACAAGGCTCTCTGTGATTTGGGAGTCAGTTCCAGTTTACTGCCTTTGTCAATCTGGTCGAAAGCTAACATGGTACCTCTGTAACCTCTGGATATAAGGTTGTACATGGAGGACGGATCAAGTGTGAAGGCTACAGGAGTCGTTGACGATTATCTCATTCAAGTTGGGAAATTCTTCATTCCAAACGATTTCATCGTCCTCGACATGTCTGAAGATACTCTAGTCCCCTTCATTCTAGGCAGGCCATTCCTTGCTACAACAGGCGCTAGGGTGGACGTTCAAAAAGGACTCCTCACCTACGATATAGGAGAGGAGCGGGTAGAGTTTAGCCTAAATCAAGGGGCCAACGACACTACTGCTGCAGCATAAATCGAAGTATCCCAGCCAGATTTGACACTGCCGAATCTGAAGTTTCTCCCCCAACAAAAAAGGATGACAAGAGTGCAAATGTGACCGCTACCGACCCCCCTTGGACCGATACCGAGCCTTTCGTACAACAATACGATGGAGGAGACTCGTTTTGGCACGACGCCGAAAGGGGAATTACTTTTGATGGGTCGTTAACGACCCCAACTACTGCAGTGCATACATTCTCAATGGATCAAGGTGAGTATTCTAACCACGAATTCACTATTACTGCTAATGATCCTCCTTTATATTCTATTCCTACATCGTACCCCACTATCTATGCTATACAGGAATCGAAACCGCCTTGGTTGTCGGATTTCACTAACCCTTGCGTAGGAATAACGTGCATATTGCTAGAAGATAAAGGACCGAATTTGGTGAAACGAGCTAACAATGCCTCCAAAGCTAAGTATGGGGTCTCTAAAACCCCGAAATTGTTGAGAGGGAACCACCTTGATTAGCTAAGGTAAGTTCGTCGGGCTAACGACTTTAAAAATAGCGCTTACGGGAGGCAACGCGATTTTGAAGTTTAGTTAAGTTTTTTTTAGGTCTTTTTCATAGCTTTCTTTTGAGTTTTTTTCGTAGTCTATAAGTTAGCAAGATAGAATTATTCAAAACTAACATGGTATAGGAAGTTGGGCTCGGAAAGACGCTGAAAAACTAGTCGCCCAAGCTTGTTAACGACCCATGTCGAGACGCAAATAGGCAGAGGCGGGCAAGGTAAGTAACCCTAAGCTATCTTCTATTATTATTCCCTTCCCCATGCCGCCTCTCCTCTTGCCTCTTCCTATTTATCACCCTCTCAAAAACTCCAAACCCCCACACCCAAATCTCAAGCCAAATCTTCAACACTCTCAATCCAATCCCACTGAAATTCCAACCCACCACCGATCGGAGCACCACCGCCCATAACCCCAAACCGCACCCCACGATAACGAGCCTACTCCCCTCTTGAGTTCGTTACCGGTGCATCGAACACCTCGTTACCCTCCTCAAATTCAATCATTGTTCTTCAAATTTCTTCAAATCTACGGTATGATTTCTCAACCATAATACTCTTATTGCATGATTAATGGTAATTTTTGGGTAAAATCCATATCTAGATCTTGATTGAGTGATTGGTTTGCTTGTCTAAATTGCATGATGATTCTATTGCTTCTACAAATGGTGATTGATCTTGATTTATACTTGGTTATTCTTGCTTAGTTTGCATTGAAGTTTTGATGAGAAACGCATGAATTAACTTGTTCTTGAGTTGATTGATCATCACCATGAGTTTGGGCAATTTTTGGCATATTTGGATAGGGTAATCAAGTAAGTATGGGGTTGCATGTGCTTGATTGTGTTCTTTTTGTGGGATTGTGGTTGATTCATGCTAGAATTGTTAAAAATTTTGATGTTTAGTACTTGGAATAGACTGCAAGTTGTTCTCGCCCAGGCCCGTTAACGACCTTCCCAGGCCCGTTAATGACCTTCCCAGGGTCGTTAACGACCCTGTAATATGCTCAGTTTCAAAGCTAACCCAGATACCTCATTAACGACCCAATTGGTTCGTTAACGAGGCATATCGAGAGCACTTCCGAGAGCAAGTATGGGGTTTCTTTTTTTTTTGGTTTGTGTGGATCTTATCTTGGAAATTCATGTTTTTTGTAGGTACAAATGGCAAGCACTAGCCGAGCTAACACGAGAGCCGAAAAGAAGAAGAGGACTCAAAGGTCCCCATCTCCTCCACGGATGGATAATGTCATTCTAGCTACTAAGGAGCAAGTTCGGATCATTGATTCCGTTGTTGAAAGGGACCAATACACTAGGTAGTTCTCGAGGTCATGCGCTAAGTCAATGTGGATTTATGAGGACGTCAAGCACGCCTTTGCCATTCTCGGAGTGCCTCAACTGTTGAAGAAAGAGGAAATACCTCATTACCCGGCTCTCACCCCTGAGTTCTTGGCCACTCTCGAAATAAGCTTCAAAACCAAGACTTCGGTCGGAAGGATAAGGTTCCGGCTTGGCAATGTCAACCATGAGTACACAATGGCTGAGATTAATGCATATCTCGAGCTTCCTCACCATTCTCGGAACTACAAGATCGAAGACTTCAAGGTTACCAATACTTGGAGTTACATTTCCGGGGACGTTGAACCTTCCCCCGCAGCACTTTCCAGGGCAAGCATCATCAACCCTATCTTTCGGGTCATTCTCCGAGTCTTGGGCGCCACATTTTGCCCCAAGAGAGAGCTTTCAAGGCCGACACGAACGGAATTTGCATGCCTCCGTACTATACTTTTTGAGGATCCCGCCCCCTTGAACTTGGGGTTTGAATGGTTGCAATATATTGAGAAGCACGGGATCAAGTCAAAATAAGTATGGTGCGGGAAACACCAAGACTACTTCCGTCAAGAACGGAAGTTGCATGCGTATGTCATATGAAATGCAGCCCTACAACTCGGTGATTCACCAAGACTACTTCCAGCCCCAAGATCATTACACACCACCTCCTCACCCACCTATACTGGATCGAGTGTTCCACCTCCATGGGCCGATGATCTATCCTTTTAGATGCAAACGCTCAACCTGCAGCAGACACAGCTCACCCAGAGGATGGAGCGATGGGAGGGTGTCTATGCAGCTCGCATGGCTTTGGATGATGCGAGGAATCAGAAAGCAGATGCTCGTTGGATGACAATGGAGCAAAGGGTGACAGTTGATGAGGAGCGTTGGAGGACCATGTATCAGTTCATGGACAACTTTGAGCGTCAGTTTCCACCACCACAACGCCGATGATTCAGCTTTCAGAAGATGTTTCTTTTCCGCTTCAATTTATCTTGTGAGTTTCTTTCTTTTTCCTTCATCTTTTTCTACTACTTAGTTTTATTACCGTGGGGACAATTAAATTTTAAGTATGGGGTAGGGAAGGGAAGAAAACTTGCTTGTTTAGTGTGTTTGGTTTGTTTGGTTTGTTTTAGTTGTCTTTGTTTTGAAAAAAAAAATCATAAAAATCACAACAAAAAATTGAAAAATTAAAAAAATCCAAAAAGAGTTTTTAGAATGGATGAATACCCATTCTTTTGATTCTATGATAGTTAATTGCTAGTATGATCATGTAATTTCCTTGCAAGCATGTTTTTGATGGTATAGCCTGATTCTTGATATGAAATTGTTTTTATAGAGAAATAGCAATTTGATGAAATTGAGCATATATAACTTTTGGCATGAGTAATACAATCCAACAAAAATTGCTACCTTGTGAGTTATTTTTGGCCTTATAGGGAGAACATAATGAATCCCTCTTCTTTTCTTGTGTGATTTACTCTATTTATGTATATTATCTCTTTGAATTGTGATGGTTATCTATTTCTTGAGACCTATATAAGATTTTTAGTTCATTACTTGTGAAAGTTATATGATAGAGAACTTATTTTTATGTGCTTTAATTATCCCTATCCACCCTATCATGATCCCTCTTTTGATAGCCAATTTGAGCTTTAGCCCTTTATTTCCATCTCCACAAAATTATTTCCCTAACCGAGGTAAGCTTCACCCTATTCGGGGATTAAGACTTAGTTGGAGAGGTTAGTTTTGGGAGAGTGAAAAAGTTATGTTTGGTTCAAAATAAGGGTTTTGGGAAGGGTAGATTGGAAGTCTCTTGTTTTGCTTTGTAAAAGATCTCTTGGTAGTAAAGATGCACAAAAATTAGTTTTTGTGATGTTGTTAAGAAGAAAACGAGGAGGAGAAGTACCTCGTTAACGACCTCTTTTGGGTCGTTAATGAGGCTGTTCGAGAGTCAGAAGATTAAAAAAAAGAGCTGAAATGAATGAAAATGAAGAATTACAGAAAAAGAGAGAAAGGAAAAGAAGTAAATGTGCATTTGTGTTTAAAGTTAACCGGAGATTCTTTTTTTTTTTTTAGGCTTTCTAGGATAAAAGATGAGTAAGTTAGAGCATAATGTTTGAGAGAGTTTGGTATGTTCTTATGAGAGTGTTTGGGGAGATGTGAGTTCTTAGGAGTCTTTGATTCCCGGATATTATTAGCACCACATGACCAAAATATTTCCACGCCTTATTGTCATTACCAAGCCCCATTACAACCAGGCCGAATGGAAGCTTCTATGAAGTTTTTTTCATTGAGCCTAAGTTCTCTTGATGTCTTTTGCTTGTTTTGACAAATCTTAGGTAAGTGGACCCGGGCCCATTCATGGTGATGTCCTGTTTTTAGCATAGTTTATTATGTTTTTCTAGATCTTTAAGTTTAGTTTCTTTTTTTGGTGGAAGTCTTTTAGTTTAGTTTAGTTGTGTTTTTGTGAGTGTTTTGTGTCTTTTTGTATAGTTTATATATTTTGTGAAAAGTATGGAAACTATGCTATTTGTGTGTTTTTGTTTAGGTTTTGAGGCGGATTTGGATGCATTCAAGGACATTAGAAGAGAGAACTAAGCTAGGAAGAACAAGAGAAGGAAGCTATGGAAGAAACTCCCACAAAATCCAAAGGAAGAAACAAGAGAAAACAAGTCAAGACCAACCTCGATATCGACCCTCTAGGGGTCGGTACCGAGGCACTCAGCATAGTCGACTTAGGCTCATTAATTGCTTTTATTCCGTAATATTTTATCTTTAGTAGGTTTTGTTTTTATGGAAACTTTATAGAGGGATGTTCTAGTATAAATACTCTTGTTTAGACACAACTTAGGAAGGCTCTCATCTCTCTCTCTCTCTCTCTCTCTCTCTCTCTCTCTCTCTCTTGTTAGTTTCAATTGGGATGCAATTTTAGGGTTTTTTAGAAGACAAGTTGTTGCTTGGAGCACAAGGAAGAAGATTGTGGACATTTTCTTGTGTTCTATGTTGTGTTCTAAGACAAGTTTGGAATTTTAATTCAAGTAAGCCTTTAGTTCTAATTCAAATCATGTTTTCTCTTAATTACTTTGCTTGTTTATCTCCAATCATGAGTTAGTACTCTTCTTTTCTAGGGTTGGGTTTAGAAACCCAACATTATTATGAATGAATTATGATGTGATGAAGAATGCCTTTTATCTATTTTCTACTTGTTTGTGTAAAAGCTTTGACGAAAGTTGAAGTATTTCATGTTCTTAACTTGATTGAAAGAGAAAGTTGTGAATTTGAATAGAGATAAAGTTTAAGACGAAATTTGAGAACTTTAGATCAAAACAAGTAGAGAAAGTGAATTGATTTATGAAAATTGATTGATTTGCTTGTTTAACCAACGAAAGTTGATGACTTTCTGTTAAAGGCATGATATTTATGATTCACATTGTTTGAAATTGCATGATTTTGTTGTGTTAAGACCCTTATCCTAGATTTTTCTCCTATTTTTGAGTCGAAATTCAAACCCAGGTGCCTCGATATCGACCTTGCCCAGGTCGATACCAACCTGCAATTTCTTCTTTGTTCTTGTTGTTCACTTCATTTTTCTCCTGAATTCGTACTTGTTATCAACCTTGACAAGGTCGATATCAATCCTCTTCAATGCAATTGTTTTGCTTTGTTCTTTGCTTTGTTTGTTCTTTTGCTTTTTAGTCTAGATATTAAACGTAACCTCACTTCCCGTGGACGATCCTGACTTCGCTATACTCAGCGGGGTCCTGACTTTAAATTTATTTGTTGTCAAGTAAATCCCTTTCAACACATGGTCCCCCACACTCTTAAAAATCATTAACGTAAGTGAATGTTTTATCACGACATAAGATAAGTGCCAAAGCACATTTAAAAGAAACTAAAACTGGGTCGGAATAGTTGAACTTGGAAGACCACCCACCTGCTCTTGGTAATTGAAACGATCGTCTTTCCAATCTGAATGCTTATTCGGGCTTGTCAAGTTGGGTTGAGTACGTAAGCACCTTCGGGCCACCTACCCGATATGGAGCATCGGATAAGATGAGGTTGGTTGATATCCGACAGGGGCGCAAGATGTTTTCAAAACTTGTATGAATTACCAACGTTCCCAACATACTTCCTACTCTATGAAGTCCTACAATCTCGTATTTTTTTCCTTACGGTTTAAGAGTTATCTCACCTCGAGATTTATTCATTTTCGTCCTTAAAGCTCCACTTAAAGTTTCCACATCTCAAACACACCCCGATAATCTGTCTAGAATAATGTAAAATACCATACTACCCTTGAGAATTTTCATTCTCACTTGCTTAGTCTCCTTAGACTAATTCTGCTTTTCTGCATTTTTGCCTGGTATTTCTCCCCCTTCGCGACAAATTCCAGACTCTAGGAAGTTCCCACCGAAGTTTGAAGACAAAGAGGAGAAGATTCGAGAAGCGTTATACAAGGATAGTAGGTCAAGGCAAGACGACGTTGAAAGAAGGAAGAAATTTTCAAAGAGCAAAACATTAAGAAGATAGTGCAGCAACTCTTCTATTTTAACCAAGCAAACCATCATCATATATGTTGTTTTGAAGAAACATAAATGTATTTTTAAATACGTCTTTTCAACCCTTTTTAATATGGGCTTCATTTTCCGCTGCTACATCATTTGTAAAATGACTCTCAATGTAATGAACAAATGTTCTTATCAATGAATAAAACTCCGTTTTTAGTCATTTCTTCTTTTATTATATTCTCATTAAATTATTTAAAGCTTAGGGTGACTTTGGACGATAAATCCGAGGTCACTAGCGGTAATACCCAATGTTACAAAATAGGGGTGTTACACGTGGCAGTATAAATTGCTACTGCTTTAATTATAACATGTTGAGCGATTTAGTATATTTAAAGATTTTTTAAATTTTATTTTGAAAATTATATTATATTTTTATTATTAAAATAAATGAAAATAATATATTATTATTTAATTAAACATTGATTTTGATAATCATAAAAAAGGTTTGAACCGAACCTAACCTGACCGAAAACCCGCTACAACCCGACCCGATTGACCTGTGATCCATAACGAAATCGAACCCAAACCCACCTAACCTGACTAGATTGACAGTCTATTAGTAATAGACAGATAGATAGTTACCTTTATGTTACATTAATTATCAAAGAGATTGTAGTGTTACCTAAAATAATAGAAAAAAAATGTCCAAAACCATGTCCAATCCTAAGAACTTACTTTTTGAAAAAAATGTTAAATTATAAATTTAATTTGATTTTTTTATAATTATGAAATATATTTAAAATTTTAGAAATAAATTAAAATGATTTTTCAAAAACTTACAAATAAAAGCAAATTAAAAGTCATTTATTCCTTCTTCCAAAACTCTACAATCACTTTCCCGATGTGATTCTCCAAATTCTTGAACCCTAACCAATAACCATTGAACAAACTCAAACCCTACCTAGTAGATTTCCTTATTACATCTCGTTGTTGTCATTCCCATCCTAAATTCTTTCGGTTAGATCACCACTGTCGACTAATTTGAGCGAATCGTCATGCATGGTATTTAGTACTCGACGCGATCGACATGAAGTTTGAAATCGTCATGCGGGTTGGGTTGTAGGTCTACCCATTTGACTAGTTTGACTCATTCTTGATGTGTTTTTTTTTCTTTTTTTTATATTCTAAATCAAACAAACAAAATCACAAATCTTTCCACAATAATATGAAGTAGGCATCAAGAACAGATAAGCAATCACACAATAATACGATATAGACATAGAACCAGTATTCCAATACTCCAAAAATTGAGACAAGAAATCGCACATCATTGCATTAAGAACAAACACAAATAGATCTTAGTTGTCTTTAAAGTTCAAACAAAGGACCTAGAAAGCTCACACTGGAGGATAGAGCACTTATAATCTTCCTCCAACACTCAGTAAGTCATCATTACATCAAGAAAGAAATTGAATTCAAAATTTGGAGTACTCTAGTACTCATCAAGATTACAAGCAAACTCAGCAAAGATTATAAGCAACTAGTGGAGTGCCAAACCTCGCTCCAAAGCTCATCAAAGATTACAACCTACCCCTATTATGGTAGATCTCACTCCATTATTCACTTTCAATTTCAATCAAATACTCAAATTCAAATCGAAATCAAAGGAAGAGATTATAGCCATTAACAATTTAACATACTTGAAGTAGATCTCAAAGGGGCGATGGAGTTGGAGGGAGAGGTGATGCGACCTTGCCTTTTCTAGGACTCAATGTAATATCTTCTAAATTCTAATAAAATAAAATGGATAATTATCCCAATAATTGTTTTCTCAAAAGTAGAGAATTTAATAATCCTTACAATCTCATATTATATTATAAAAGGTTATAAAAGTTTTCTATAATGGAAATTAAGAATTTAATTAAAAATATTAAGCAAGTCGTGTATTCATTTATATAATCCTTTTTTTTCTCTTAAATAGAGAGTTTCAATATTTCTAATAAAATTATAAACATATTATAAAGGATAAAGGATGATTTAAATAAATAGCAAAAAAAAGAGTCTAATTAGGTGGAAATTAAGGAGATTGTGAAAATTAGGTAAATAGCAAAACCCCCCATCACCCACCCCCACCCCACTCCCACCGAGTTGACTAGCACGTTTACCGGCGTTGACCATCATCACAATCATCACTATCATCATTTTCAAAAACCGTCATCACAATTTTTTCACCATCATCACAATTTATTTCATTGTCATCACAATTTTTTGATGACAAAAAAGTGTAATGAATGGTAAAAAAGTGTAATCAAAATGTCTTGCTGGCATTTTTTGATGACAAATTTCATCATTAAAGGCATTCAACCACATAAAAAACCATCATCCCCCGTCATCACAATTTTTTTCACCTTCATCACAATTTTTTGATGACAAAAAAGTGTAATAACAGGTAAAAAGTGTCATCAAAATGTCTTTTTGATGACAAAAAGTATCATCAAAGGATTCAACCATATAAAAATAACCGTCATCACACGGTTCGAACCGTCATCAACTGTCATCACTTGTTATTGTTACTTGATGACGGTTTGATTGTCATTAACTATCATCTCTACTTGATGACGGTTCGATTAATTTTTCATAAAAAGGGCTTTGATGACAAACAAGTGTCATCAAGTGTCATCAAACTGTCATCACTTAAGCTTCATCAAATATGTGTCATCACTATCATCACTGTAATCACTTACTTGATGACGGTCTGATTGTCATCAACTATCATCATAAATTTCATCTCTACTTGATGACGGTTCGATTCTCATCAATCGTCATCGGTATTTGATGACGGTTCGATTGCCATCAATTATCATCATAACTTGATGACAGTTCGATTGTAGTCAACTGTCATCACTTTTCATAAACTGTCATCACTACTTGATGATAGTTTGATTGTCATTAACTATCATCACAAATGTCATCTCTACTTGATGGCGGTTTGATTGTCATTAATCTTCATCGCTATTTGATGTCGGTTCGATATTGTCATCAATTATCATCGCTACTTGATGTCGGTTCGATTATCGTCAACTGTCATCACTTTTCATAAACTGTCATCACTATTTGATGATGGTTTGATTGTCATCAACTATCATCACAAATGTCATCTCTACTTGATGACGGTTCGATTGTCAATAATCATCATCGCTATTTGATGACGGTTCCATATTGTCATCAATTATCATCGCTACTTGATGACAGTTCAATTGTCATCAACTGTCATCACTTCTTGATGACGAATGTCAATTCAATTTGACAAAGTAACTTTGGTTCACTAATTTATCGAATTTCTGCTTGTTCAAAACCAACTCATCAACTTTGACATTAGATTTTCGTTTCCCTTTCGTAAATTCCCCATTTAATCACGTCACAATACACACAACTCTATTGTGGGGCCTAGATAAATATCATAATTAATGTAAGAAACTAAGACCAAATCTTCTTTAATTAAGTGTAATATATTCAATTCATATTCCAGAGCACAAAAATGAAATGGAAAACATACTGTAAGAGTTTTCTACAACTTTATTTCTGGTTTCAATACATAGCTTAAGGAAAAACATAAAAATCAATTGCCAAACTTACACATTAGGTGAACTGCCTATTCTATATGAAACACATACATATTCTTTTGAACCCACGTGACTTATCTATCGTAAATACACACTGTAACAAGTAAAAATAAACAACATAGCATTTTCCTAAAATTGGAGCCCTATATATAGGTATCACTTGAAGAATTTAAATTTCTTTCACAAACTTCAATCATCTCCATGGAACTTTGATGAGTCATTAATTTTGCAAATCTTATCTTCATTACTCTACATCATTTACAAAGTCAGTTTGATGAAAACCAGGAGTGCTGAAAATAGTTAGCCTTATAGTGATGCAGAGGTACCTATGTAGAGGCACATAAAGGAGATGCTTCAATACAAAAATCAAATGGAATTCATGCATAGATAACAGATCATTAGTGACCCACCATAGGCTGATGTCCATAGGCAACCATCATTCCTCCATAGAAAAGATCATGATAAGGGTTTGATGCACAGGCCTGCAAACAGAAATAAACAAGCACTTTAAATTCCAATTCCGTGTTCAATTGAGTTGGAAATTTTATTAAACAAATATACAACCTCATAAACAATTTAGTTCCATGTAGAACCTCATGAATTTATCCATCCAAACATAAAAACCGTATGGTGAAGGCAAAATAATGTGCATTCACGGAATCAACTTGAATGCCCATGTCGACACATCAAAATTCAAAAACCATTCGATTGATTTCTTGCTAGAATATATTAAAAAAAGACCAATATTGACACCAACAACTAAAGATCACCCATATCACCATCAACCAATATCCTGTTTCAGCATATATATTGAAACTCCCAACAAACACACGAGAAAATACACTAAGAGAAAAAGGAATAGAGATTTACTTGTTGGTAATAAAGATTTACTTATCTGATTGTCTACCTTCTTGACTGTGTTATCATTCTCACTCTCCCAAATTTCGATCAAAAGCACATCAGAAAAACCCTAGCAATCGTTTCCTCATTCAACATCAAAATTTCTCCCAATCTCTCGCGATTCCCTGTAATTAGATCCGTAACAGCCAAATCTTTGCCGACGTTGATGTCTCTGGCTTCCATCGCTACCGGAATTGCGCTGGGCAAGGAGGATTTGAACCGTCACCATATCATATTCTCCAAATCGTTTGAGCCAAGGTGGGGGAGCATGGGATCCGAAATTTTCTTTAGAGTGAGAGAGAAACAAGAAGAAGAGGAGAGAGAAATTCGGAACTCAGAGGAGATAGAGGTAGGAGGTGAGCGAAAAAAAAATAAAAGAGGCTTTTATACTTAAGAAAAAACTAAAAATTGGATTTTGATTACAAACGCCTAATTAGGTTTATAATTTTTGCCCTTCTACCAAATTCTTTCTAAAGGATTATTAAAGTGGTAAGAATTTCAAATAAAATAAGATTAATACTAATTTCGGATTTTATTAATAATGGAGTGCTACAAGGGTAAAAACAGTACAAGGTAAAATAAATAAAAAAGAGGCAAGAGCCGGCACTCGAACCCGAGACCTCTTGCGATCCCCCTCACACACACACACACACACACACACACACACACACACACACACACACATGCACACACTCCAAACCGCTAAGCCATTGTAACAGATCTACTCATACTCCCACTCTTTTAAAAATATACTCTACTATTCTTCTTCTTCTCCAAACAAGTCAAATTGATGTCTGATGGAAGTGACGCAAAACCAATACATGCTTCGATGGCTTCCCCTTCTCCATTGTAGCTTGCAAGAACATCCAAAACCTGGCATCACCTTGTGTACGTCATCTCCAACTAACACACTTTCGACCAATTGGCATCAATCTCCTCTCCCACCATTGATCAATTTTCATTGCCATGGATCAAGGGAGCTCACAAATTTGCCTATTTAATGGCTGAAATTTCATTGTTAAATTTACACATCAAACTCTTCTCTCTATTCTAGAAAATAGCTTTTCTCAATTGTCAAAAATCAGCCTTAAAAGCCTTATTTTTAATTGCTTTTTTTTTTCAAAACGCACAAAAAACCCTAATTCCAGTCCCCTGGCCGCCCATCACAACCGAACCCTTGCCGGATTGACACCATGCGCGCGCGCGCCGCCCGTCCGCCCAAGCGGCCGCCGGAGCTCCACTGCTGGTGGTCGCCTGTTCCGTGAGTCGTCGTTCCTAAGATCTCTCTCTGATTTGTACGTAGAAAGGAAGAAGGAAGTAGTGGGCTTGTTCTTGTGGTTTATTTTGGGCTAAATTTTAGGCCCATATGTCTAAAATAAATCCATCAGAATTAAATTAAAGGAAAAAGAAAAGGAGAAGCCCAAAATTCTGCCCACCTCGAAAACCGTGCCCATTCCGCTCTCGTTTTCGTTCGGTATATATTTTAATTATAAGTATTCATAAAATAATTTTTTGTCACATTTATATGATAATTACTTAATTAAATTGAATAAAACTAGCTTGCATGTTAGTTTATAAAATAATATCCCTAGACCATGGAAATCCTTTTTAAATAAAAAATAGTATTTTTATCGTTAATTCATATACATAGAAAGTGTAATATAAATAATATGTATATTCTATGGGAAGTTATTATAAATATAAAAAGATCTAAGTTGTTAGGAAAGATAAACCAATTTTATTATTTCCCTTGTACATAAACTATAATTAATATGATACGGGATCAAATGCGAACAATTAATACGGTGTAAAATGCGAAATATTATTGACCATTCGATCATCATAAATGTAAGGTTGGGATTACACGCGTGGTTTAAGTCATTTTTATATATAGATGGTATTTTCGTCAATTTTCTATTCATCTATCATCTTCCTTACTAGTTAGGAGATTTTTGCGTTCTTACTTTTCGTTTGTTTTTCTTCAATGATTTGTTCTAGTTTCTTCATCGTTTTTCATACATTCGATTTTCACCTTGTTCATGGATTTATGTACGATTTTTCAGGGTTTTAATTTCTCATTCGTGGTAATTTTGAGAAGTCCCTCCATATTCCATGGACTATGTTGCCTTGATTCGAGCTCGACTTTTTGTTCATTCTCTCCTTTTTGAACTTTCGCTACAGGGAAGTCAAATTCTGGTGACATCTAGGAGCTTTTAATCAGGACTTACAAGCATTGCGTTTGGGTTCTCTAGAAGGTTTGGTCCTTTAATTTGTCTCATACATCATGCATTCAATTTGATCTTTTGTTTAGTGAGTTAGTTCTATTGTGATTTGTTGAGATGCCTATTTGAGGATTCTTGTAAATTTTGCAGTATTCGATTGAGAAATTTGATGTAGAGTGGCTCAAAGTGAAATGGTGTGATTAGGTAAGCATAATTAGATTGTGATGAGTACCAAGTGTTTTTTTTGCTTCACAGAGATTTAGGAGTGTATAGCTTTGAGTAGTTAGTAGCTGAGTCATAAGCACACCGATTTCCTATATAAATTGTATCGATGGACAAGTTTTATGATTTTTGATCATTTGAATATGCATATTACAGTAGTATAAGTTTTCGTGGAGGATTTTGCAAATGAATAATCTTACATAAAAAGTGTTGTTGTAATGTGTTTTCTCTTTGTATCATTGTGGATGGTGACGATATTCCACCACCAATTAAGATCTTCAAAGATATGAGGTTTCCTGAGCCAATATTGAAGATGCTCAAAACTAAGAAGATAGTGAAACTAAGACATATCCAAGTCCAGCGGCTTCTTGTAATTTTATCTCGTAGAGATATGATTAGTATTAGATATACTGGTTCAGAGAAAACCCTAGTGTTTGTACCCTCTGACTATGGAGGTTTTGCAAGAGGAGATAATGATGCCAATTGCTCCAAGAGAAGGGTCTTTCGGATTGGTAGTTTGTCCATCAAGAGAGTTCGCTAGGCAAATTGACGAGGTTGTGGGGCAATTTTTGTCACCATTGAGAGATGTTTGGTACCCAAAGTTTACATGAACTGCATTGTGATTTTCAATGAACCTTATAGTGTAATATTATGAACCATAATGACAATATTTGTGAACCAAAAGAATAATGTTTTTTGTATGCTTGTTTGATTGCTCACCAAGTGTTTGATAGAATGTCTAAACGTTCCCCCCCTACAAATCCAAAATCTTGCTTGATTGCTTGAATGTTGGATGGACTTATGGCTATATATTAGTTGTTTGTTGCACATTCATGGGTTGGATTTTGTTGATAAACCATAAACCCTTTACTGAATTCCTTTTTTTATTTACATGAACTGTATTGTGATTTTCAATGAACCTTAAAGTGTAATATTATGAACCATAATGCCAATATTTGTGAACCAAAAGAAAAACGTTTTTTTTCTTCATATTTTTATTATTATGTGTTCCATATTGTTTATAAATTAGCTTAATTTTCCTTTTTTTTTATTGTAGGTTGTTCATCAAGTTCTTGTGATCCTAACTTGTCTCATTCGGAAAATGATGCTAGTATTGATGGAGTTTCATTAAAGGGTCTTGATAATGATGAGAATATTGATGGGGTTCCATTGGACAATCTTGATGAAGCTAGTGATGCCTAAATTCTTCACTTCTCACAAGATTTTCTTATCTCATTCCCAAGATTAAACATCGAAGTTCCGGTTCTCTATTTGTCTTTTCAGCAGTTGTTGTGTGTTTTGGGGATTAAGTTGTCTTTTTTTGGTTACCAGTCGAGATGGAGCATAAGGCAATATGGGCTCTCAAAGAGCTCAACATGAACCTCGACGTTGCCGGAGCAAAAAGATTCATGGATTTTCAAGCACTAGAGGAGTTGAGGCTAAAGGCGTATGAAAAATGATCTACAAGGAGCGCACCAAATGGTGGCATAATCAGAAATTGGTGCCCAAAACTTATGAAGTTTGGTGACAAGGTACTTTTATTCAATTCTAGACTCCGTTTATTTCCAGGGAAGCTAAGGACAAGATGGAGTAGGCCATTCGTGGTTCACCACATCTATCCTCACAGAGTGGTAGAGTTGATCGATAACCATGGAACCATATTTAAAGTCAACGGCCACCGATTAAAGAAGTTCTATGAGCAACCCGACCCGGACAAAGCGATTAGAGTCACCATGGCTCTCACAACGTCGGATTAGCTAAGATAAGTTCGTCGGGCTAACGATGTTAAAAATAACGCTTACGGGAGGCTACCCGGTTTTAGTTTTAGTTAAGTTTTCTTTTCTTTTTAGATCTTTTTCTTAGCTTTCTTTTGAGTTTTTTTAGTAGTCTAGAAGTTATCAAGATAGAATTGTTCGAAACTAACATGGTATAGGAAGTTGGGCTCAGAACGACACTGAAAAACCAGTCGCCCAGGCTCGTTAACGACCTGCGAGGGTCGTTAACGACCCGTGTCGACACGCGAATTGGCAGACGCGGGTGAAGTAAGCAACCCTAATCTATCTTCTATCTTTATAACCCCCCACACCACCTCTCTTCTTGCCTCTTCCTATTTAAAACCTTCTCTCAAGCCTTCAAACTGCCATCCCCAAATCTCAAGCAAAATCCTCAAATTCTCAATCCAACCCCACTGATTTTCTCTACCCACCACCGATCAGAGCACTACCGCCCCTAACCCCAACCGCATCCCACGATAACGAGCCAACTCTTTTGAGTTCGTTACCGGCGCATCAAAAGCCTCGTTACCCATCCCCAATTCAATCTTTTTTCTTTAATTTTTCAAATCTACGATATGATTTCTGAACCCTAACTCTTTTCTTGCAAATTTCATGATATTTGGGGTAAACTTCATATCTATATCTTGATTGAGTAATTGGTTTGCATGTCTATGTTGCATTGTGTTTCTATTGCTTCTATTATGGGTGATTGATCTTGATTTATACTTGGTTATTCTTGCTTAGTTTGCATTGAAATTTTGATGAGAAAAGCATGAATTAACTTGTTCTTGAATCGATTGGTCTTCACCATGAGTTCTGGCAATTTTTTGCATGTTTGGATAGGGTATCTAGTAAGTATGGGGTTGCATGTGCTATTGAGTGTTTTATGTGGGATTGTGGTTGATTCATGCAAGAATTATTGGAAAATTTTGAGGTTTAGTACTCGGACTAGATTGGAAGTTGTTCTCGCCCAGGCTCGTTAACGACCTTCCCAGGGTCTTAAATGACATGTGATATGCTCAGGTCTTTAACGACCTGTGATATGCTCAATTTCAAAACAAACCCAGATACCTCGTTAACGAGCCAATTGGGTCGTTTACGAGGCATGTCGAGAGCACTTCCGAGAGCAAGTATGGGGTTTCTTTTTTGTTGGTATGTTTGGATCTTATATTGGAAAATTCATGCTCTTCGCATGTACAAATGGCAAGCACTAGCTGAACTAACACTAGAGCCGGAAAGAAGAAGAGGACTCAAAAGTCCCCATCTCCTCCACGCATGGATAATGTCATACTAGCTACTAAGGAGCAAGTTCGGATCTTTGACGCCGTTCTTGAAAAGCACCACTTCACTAGGTGGTTCTTGAGGTCAAGAGCTAAGTCATTGCGGATATATGAGGACGCCAAGCACGCCTTTGCCATTCTCGGAGTACCTCAACTTTTGAAGAAGGAAGAAATACCGCATTACCTGGCCCTCACCGCCGAGTTCTTGGCCACCCTCAAAACAAGCTTCAAAACCAAGACTTTGGTCGGAAGGATCAGGTTCTGTCTAGGCAATGTTAACCATGAATATCTCGAGCTTCCTCACCACTCTCGAGCTTCCTCACCACTCTCGGAATTACAAGATCAAAGACTTCAAGGTTACCAATACTTGGGGTTACATTTCCGGGGAGGTTGAACCTTCCGCCGCAGCACTTTCAGAAGAAAGCATCATCAACCCTATCTTCCGGATCATTCTCCATGTCTTGGGAGCCACGTTTTGGCCCAAGAGAGAGAGTTCAAGGCCAACACAGACGGAGGTTGTATGCCTCCGTACCATTCTTTGAGGATCCCCCCCCCCCTTGAACTTGGGGTATGAATGGCTGTAATATGTTGAGAAGCACGAGATCAAGTCAAAAGAAGTATGGTGCGGGAATCTGGTGAGTCTTCTAGCGGAGAAGCTCATCGTTGATATCACACATTATAGTGGGTACCATGCTCAAAAGCTCGACAAGAACTACTGGTTTGCTTTCGGCATTTTTGTGAGGACCGAGAGAGGGAACGCCACAAAGGTACTGGGCCAAGATGTGCTTCTTACCCGAGACAAATTCCCGTTAGAAAAGAAGCCACAAGATGAGCCGTGGTTGAGGGACTGTGTGACACGGTTCGCTAGAGAAGGCAAGGACATGGATGAAGATGATGATGCAACGGAAGCAACCACGGAGGAGATCGATAACGAGGATGATGACCTCGGTACCGAGGTCCTGAGCGATGATGATAACATCGGTAATGACCCACCCAGGATCGTTAACGACTACTTCGAGGCCAATAACAAGGCATTCAACTTCGGTAACGGCCCACTGCCACCGCCTACCCTGCCTCGGTCATATGAGATGCTTCCCTACAACCTGGTGATTCACCACGACCACTTCCAGCCCCAAGATCATTACACACCACCTCCTCAGCCCACCTATACTGGATCGAGTGTTCCACCTCCATGGGCCGATGATCTCTCTTTTCATATGTAACAGCTCAACCTTCAGCAAACACAACTCACCCAGAGGATGGAGCGATGGGAGGGTGTCTATGCAGCTCGCATTGCTTTGGATGATGCGAGGCATCAGCAAGCAAATGCTCGTTGGAGGATGATGGAGAAAAGAGTGATGGTTGATGAGGAGCGTTGGAGGACCATGTAACAATTCATGGACAACTTTGAGCGTCAATTTCCACCACCACCACAACGATGATTCAGCATTCAGAAGATGTTTCTTTTCCACTTTAGTTTATCTTGTGAGTTTCTTTCTTTTTCCTTCTTATTTTTCTACTGCTTAGTTTTATTACAGTGTGACATTGTAATTTTTAAATATGGGGTAGGGAAGGGAAGAAAACATGTTTAGTGTGTCTTGTTTGTTTGCTTTGTTTTAGTTGTCTTTGTTTTTTTTTTAAATCACAAAAATCACAAAAAGAGTTTTTAGAATGGATAAATACCCCGTCTTTTGGTTCTATGATAGTTAATTGCTAGCATAATCATGTAATTTCCTTACAAGCATGTTTTTGATGGTATAGTCTGATTCTTGATATGAAATTGTTTCTATAGAGAAATAGCAGTTTGATGAAATTGAGCATGTATAACTTTTAGCATGAGTAGTACAATCCAACAAAAAATTGCTACCTTGTGAGTTATTTTTGGCCTTATAGGGAGAACATCACTTGGCAGGTTATAATATCATCCTTTTCATCAACTTGTATATCAAAATTATGTATGGTTTGTTGAAACAAAGGGATGTGTCAACAAAAGAGAAAGCGAAACATACCTTTTTAACTCCACTTGTCAAAGAAGGCTAATTGAAACCGGGAACCTAAGGTCTCTCTCTCGGCGAAGAAAAAGTGAATAGAGCAGTCTTTATCGTTGACATTTGATTTAGAAATCAGATGATTCTTTGCATCCCTAGCATGGAGAGTGAAATGACCTGCTCTAAGAGATCAAACCCGGTAAGCAAACAGTAAACCCGACACCGTAAACTCCAGTGCTTCCTCCGCACACAATACACCGATTTGGTGTAAAATCTTCCACGTAGCCGGCATCAGCTGCGTCTGCGATACTTTTAGGGCAACTAGGAAATTCAGCACCAGCGTAGAGAAAGGAAAGAGAGCCCCCAGGGTAAAGGGATACTCGAGGAAGCAGACCCACTCGAGTTTCACAAATCAATGGCCTCTTGAGTAGGACAGTAGAAGTGGGTACCAGGAAGAAAGCCTTAGCCTTCGATGATCTTCTCGGATTCTTTCTCGGACATTTAGAAAGGGCGACAATCTTGAGGTTCGAGAGAATGGAAAGACTCAAACCCCACGTCGGAGATCTTAGACCTAACCATGGTGGAAGAAAGAAGAGTAAAAACAGAGAAGAGGAGAGGAAGGCGAAGAAGAAGGTGAAAGAAATCAATTGATGCATCTGCTCGAGATATCTCCATCGGGTAATTATAACCCTGATTGATGCGATGTTTCTTCTGCTGGAAGACGATCGGACTACCCGGGCGACCCCACTTGTCTCACATCACGTACGGAGAAAGCTGCAAATCTAATCAAATTCCCACGTTCGGATTTGGATCACATTTGGTGGTTATTTTTGGGCCTAAAAACAGTAAGCCCACTTAGCAAAGTAACCCAGAGAGAAAATAGGAGTATTGTTCATGCATGAAGATAGTAATCAGAGATGCTATGAAGATTAGAGTGAAGTTAATAGTCACCCGAATGAAGAGAGACGATTGTGGTCACGAAAAGAGGTTGCGCGATCAAAGAAGCAGTTACATACATTGGTTTTCTATTCCGACGAACGTGGGAAGTGGCAAATGGTTATGGAACGTTTCGAAGAAAGTGGGAATATGGCGGAAGATGTGAATAACGGCTAGTATAGAGTGTTAAGAAAAATAGGCAATTGTATGCATTAGATTCAGTCATTGTATGCTAAGGAGAATAGAGCTCTCGAATTCCAAAACCGATAGACTCTAAATCTCCGTTTTCCATAATTCAATCAAAACATTCATTTCTTTCCTTAATCATTCGATTGTAACTCCGATCTAGGATGTGAGAATAGTTGTTTATTTTTCGTCCAAAACAGTTTATAAGGTCATAACAAATTTCAATTTATTTACACGAAGGCTTGATCAAACACAAAATGTTATTCTACCACCTTTTTAGAAATCCATGTCCAATATCATCTCGTGCTATCCCAAAACTAATGAAAAAAATGCTCTCTCAAATAATTTGATGGGAATTAGTTTTAGCATTTCTAGTGAATCATGGACAATTATCACTATAGGCACTATTATAGTCATGTCATTCATACCAATTGATTAAATGTTCTAAAACGTTCACATGGATGTGTCCTCAAATGTTTTTGAAAGTTAAAAAGTCAATATCCAATAGAACCTCACAACCTCACATAAGAACAAGGTGGTGTCTCTAAAAATGACAAACATAAGGGCAACTGAACAACAAGAACATCACATAAGAGTGCATAGAATGAAATGTACTCCAAATCTCCTCTAGTCCAGTCCCTTGAATAAGGCAAACTGCAAATTATGCTTTATATGCGTGAATTGAAATAGCCTTTTCTAGCATGCTTATGAGTGCATAAATGTAACTTGGTTATGATCAAGTGTAATTCAATCTCTATGCAAACTAAGCTTATGCAAGATAATTTGAGTGCTAGCTTAAAACATGTTTTCCCTCCTCCTTTTTCCGGGCTTGGGACCGGTAGTGTACCAAATACACAAGCGGAGTTAAAAACATGTTATCAGTTATAGCAAACAAACTAACATGCAAACCTAACACGACAAGCACACTCAAAAACTTGGAAGACATAAATTTTTAATTGGAATGAAAGATCCCCAAACAGATTGAATTAGCTATAGTGTCAGACCTTGAACACCGACCTAAAATTGAATAAGCAAAAGAGCATGATTCATATTCACATGAGTTTATTGCTAGAGTTGGTTTTGTATCGGTTAATCATGGTGTAAAAGCATTAGCTAAGTAAATTACTATGAAAAGATGATAGTCTTAGACTTTCACCTCGTTGTATAGCAACATGATGTTTATCATATTTTATGGGAATAATTATGTCATGTGAAAGGAAATAGAATTCCAAACTAGTCTAGTTGTTATAGGAAATGTCTCATTATACCTCGGGCTTCGGGTTCGGTATCATTATTGCAATATGTTTCGATATTCTCCAAACTTCTGTTAAGAGTTGGATGCCCAAAGCAGAGGTGATTCTGTAGATTTGCGATTTAAGGACAAGGTTTCCAACATTCTTTTACTGTCTTTTTCTGCGAGTGGCGTTGCCACAAAGACAACATGTGTACATGCTCGATACTGTATTCCTTGTTTGTCTTTTATATAAATATATTTTTTATTTATGTTTTTTTATTTAGATATTTATTTATTTTATTGGAGACTAGATCACGATTTGACGCGAATACAAACATTGGTGATGAATGCAGCCGATTACTAAGCGATTCAAGTCCGACAACGGATCCCCTTTTAAGCAGTGGTACACAAAGTATTGAAGGTCCCCTCGAAACATAAAATCACTCATCCCATCACTTGCTTGGGTGGGGCGAGAGATGCAATTGTATGGTAATTTGCCCTAAGCATTTGGTACGTAGGGTCATTGTTTAAGTGTAACAAGAGTAAGCCAGAATCTATCAATCAAACACAGACCGCCACGTATTTGTTCATAAGCACTACTAGCTAATAACCCGGTTTGGAATCAAACTATTAAAGGGTGTCATTGATTTACCTCTATAATAATTATATGACACTAGATCAAACGCTAGTGGATGCAACTCTAGCAATTAATATTGAATTATTTCATGCCACTATTGCACATAATATTTGATATTAATAGATCGGTATCCAAAGACATGAACCAAGCTTAATTTATCACTAAGATTAGGGTTGATCTTTTCATGACAACCAAAAGAGTAGTAATCAAAAGCTCTAAAAAAACAAAACAAAAACATGCAGTATCATGACTTTATAGATTTTAAATTAAAATAGTAATTGAACTAGAATTGATATTATAATGACAATAATAACAATGCGAATATTGTTATTATTATTATTTTTTGGAAAGAAACATAGCTTATGTATTTATTATTACTATTATTATTATTGTATTCTTGTATTATTCTTTATATTAATGGGTTTTCAATCTTAATTAGTGTACACTTTTTTGATTCACGAATAATTTTTCTTATGTTTTGTTAAGAAGATATATCTTATATAAAGAACAAGCATTATATAATACATTAGTTAGTTAAATAATTAATCAAAAGCTCTAAAAAACAAAAAAAATGCAGTATCATACATTATAGATTTTAAAAAATAAAAACAATACTATTATTGTTTTTATTTTTATGTTTTAAATAAATATAGCTTATGTATTATTATTATTATTATTATTATTATTATTATTATTATTGTAATACTAAAATTATTCTTTATATTATTTTTTCAATCTTAATTAGTGATTTAGTGCATATTTTTTTGATTCAAGAACTATTTTTCTTAGGTTTTGTCAAGAAGATTGATTTTTATATAAAAGCACATATAATAAAGTAGTTAGTTAATAGGTAGGAGCGAAAGAACTTGGAAAACAAGCATTGGTCGGTATGCAATTAGCCCTCGGTCGCTGGGCGTACACATAGCCGTTGCGCTCTCGATCCACCACGGTGGCAACGCTTGTTGGCAGCCTGGCGCCACGATCCCACTTCTCCGCAACAACCGTAGAGACGTCGTCACACATGTATCTCACCAAAGCATCCGCCGCCGAATTCCCCTCGCGTGGGATCCAAGTGAAAAGAGGCTCCTCAGGAAACGTGCCCATCATGCTTCTAATGAACCCAACCGTGTCCTCGTCGTACCATGAGTTGGCCCGCCTCTTTGGCACAACATCGATGAAGAACAACGCGTCCCCGTCCACCCAGAGGTTGCCGAAGCCGAGGTTGCGTGCAATGATGAGCCCGATGGCGAGGGCTCGGACCTCGCCATCATAGGGAGTGATGCCCATGATATCTGGGTCAGCGCATGTCTAGGCAAAGAGAGGGAGGCCTTGGTGGTCATGGAAGATGCCTCCAGCCACGGCACAACCTCGGTGTCGGGACAACCACGGCACAACCACGGCACAACCGTTGAAGTTGAGTTTGACGGTGCCCATTGGAGGAGGAATCCACACCGCTTGTGTAAGAACTACCATGTTTGTGTAGGAAATGTAAGAGAGAGATCGTAGATCAAAGGAGAGTATTAGTTGATGTGGTAGTTTTTTTGGTTGAAAGTTATGTAGTATTTATAGGTTATGTTTGTGTTTTTCTTATCTTTAACGCTTTGCTTACATTTCAAGCTTTGCCTCCATGAAAAGTAATTACTATCACATCTAATGGATCATATCCAATTTTATTACATCAACAACTTTTATCCCAAGTTAAAAGATCTTTTAATCAACTTCCTAATATAATAAAGTATGTACCTTTTATATCAAAACAAATATAATGATTAATCTAACAAAAATTAAGTGAAAATAATACCAATGCCCCACTTTACAAACACTTTATTTTATAAGTAGTTTTACCTATCGTGCCAAGCACGAATACGATTCGGTATTTTTTAAATATATTATAAATAAGATATTGATATATAAAAACATAATATAAATTTTAATGTAGGTAATTTACTTGCATTAACATGTACAAACATTATTTTATTTATTGAAATGAAATAAAATGAATCAAACCTAGATTATTAAGTTTAAAAATGAGAATATAGATAGATTATTAAGATAAAAAAATCTTCATTACTCCTTTTCCTTGACAATATTTTTTAAGTATGTTTAATTCAAAAAAAGATAAATATGAATAAATTAAACAAAAAGATATATATTTACAAAATATGGAAGTGATAAGATTTAAAAAATAGAAATTAATTAAATAAATAAGCTATAATGACAAAGAAAAGAAAAAGCAAGTGGATCGATCATTCGACGTCGGAGGGACTGACTCGTAGCTAGGATCCCATCTCTCTTCTCTTAAGAAATTCTTGTTCCTGGCCTTGTTGTGTCACAAAGGCTCGTTTAATATGAAAGACAAAGATAGTTTATTTATTGAAAATAGTTAAATTATAATTATTTCAATTTATGGTGGAGCCAAAATCATTTTGGTGGCTTGATAATATAAAATTTAGATAAAATTAAATATTATGTTATCTATATTTTTATTACTTTTCCTGTACGTAAATTGAGTACAATCTTTATGGTTGTTTTTTTATGTATGTTGATCAAATTTACAAATAGTATAAGATAAGGTATTTTAAATTGCTTTTAGTACAATACATATAAGATATGTGATCTTTTTCAATTATTTTTATATTTTTGTTTATTTTGGGATAAATGTTTTGTACAATTATTTTTTTAAATATTTTTATATTCCAATTACCTATTGTAAATTATTATTTTAATATAGGGATGATGTGGCGCATCGTTGTGTAATATCCGCTAAATTCTAAATATAATAAAACAGGTATTCATTCCAATACATTTTTTCCTCTAAAATAGAGGATTTAATAATCTTTATAATTTAATATTATATTACAAAAGGTTATAAAAATTTACTACAATGGCAATTAAGAATTTAATTAAATATATTAACCAAATTGGGTATTGTTGGGACGTTGTTGGGACCTCTGGTTCTAAGCAACGGATCAACGATTCACTTCTCTTTAAGTTTTGATAATGACAAATACCATAGGGAACTAATGTGGTTTGTTCAAGTATTTCTAAGGAACACAGGTACAGCCAAGAACTCCTATGAATGACAAAGCCACTACTGGCCACAATGAAGAGTTTCCATCAAGGGAACTCTGAAGAGGAAAGTTCCCATGAAGTGAGAACTCCCAGAAACAAACAAGAAAACACAAGCTTACAACGATGAAGAGTTTCCATCAAGGGAACTCTGAAGAAGTCAGTTCCCATGAAATGGGAACTCACATGTGAAGACAACGACCGTTCAGCGCAGATCGCGGGATTCTGTCTCAGACAGTCAGAGGGAACAGTCTGAGGATCAGACTGTCACGCTTCATCCAACAGTCCGATTGATTCAAGAAGTTGACCTAGTTCAAACCAAAGTCACATGTGAAGAAAGTACAACTTGGGCATCAAGCAAAGGGCATTTTGGACACAAACGAAAGATGCGACTGCCCAAGACAAATGGACTATAAAGCCAAATGAATAGTACTCGGTCTGAGTACTTCTCCCAGAACTTACAAACACCCACATCAGAGAAAAGAAAGAAAAGGAAGAGAAGTCCCCGCCGGCGAGTGTGTGATCTCGACGACGTTGAAGCTGAAGTTCCCTGGAGCAAGGGAACTGAGAAGTCAGCGTAAGGTTTGAGTTACTTGTGTTTTGCTGTTGTGAGCTTAGGAACTCAGTTGAGAGGATTTACTAGTGTTGCTAGAGTTAGGAAGAACTTGTAGGAACAGAGAAGTGTAAATCCGGCTGTGTAACTAAGGAACAAAGCAATCAATATAAGTAAGTCATTCAAAATCCTCCAAGCGGAGGTAGAGGTTTACCCATACAACTAGTTGGTTGTAGTGGGGTTCCTCTACAAAGGAACTGTGCCTTTCACTGTTTTTATTACTTGCGATTATTTACTTCCGCTGCCTTGGGAACAGCTTAATTGCCAGTTCCCAAGCACACTGCTAACCGATTACGATCCAACAATTGGTATCAGAGCAAGCGCTCTAGATTTGTGTTAGCATCGCAGGTGCCAAAATGGCTCAGGAACTTACTCAGGTGGGGAACAATACCAGCAAGCCGCCAAGGCTTATAACAGGAAGATTTGAAAGCTGGCAACGCGACATGAAAGATTGGATGCGTGGCCAAGACTACCAAGCCTGGTGCGTCATCGAAAGGGGGAACTTCGAAATCGCTCCAGCTATTGTCAACGATCTCTCAAAGTGGGGTCCCAATGAGTACAAGTGCATGGAGGAAAACTACAAAGCAAAACAGTATCTAAAAAGGTCCATGTGCGTACAAGATTGTGACAGGGTTGCCAACCTTGACACAGCCAAGGAAATGTGGGAAGCCATCCAACAAATGCAAATTGGGAACTCAGATCTCAGAGAAGATCTTCAAATGAACGCAAAGAGGGAGTTCTACAACTTCCAAATGGAGATGGGAGAGTCCGTCGATAGCTACCAATCCCGGTTTGAAGGACTTTGCACTAAGATGGAAGGATTGGGGATCACAAAAGAAGAAATCACCCACAAAATGAAGGTCCAACAGCTCTTCAATGGATTGACTGGAGAATGGGCAAATGAAAGAACGATGTTCAAGGAAAACCCAGAAAATCGAACGCTTATGCTCCATCAAGTATTTGGAAAGTTAGTGGGACATGAGAAGAGGAAGATCGATGATAAGGAACAAAGTCGAGCTCATCGAGGGATCGCACTCAAGATCGAAAAAATGCTCAAATCAACCCAAGAAAAACATGAAGACTCCGAAGAAGAAGAGGATGAAGAGCTAGTCCTTGTGACAAGAGCTCTTCGAAATTTCTACAAAGGAAAGTCTCAACGGAACAGTGGGAACTGGGGAAAGGGACAGAGTTCCCAAAGAAAGCCCACAGAGAAGGATCTCTCAGAAGTGACTTGCTACAAATGCAACAGGAAAGGACATTTTGCGAAGGAATGTCCACAAGGAACTGAAGGCAGAAAGCAAGGAAAGAAGGCCTACATCGCTACTTGGAGCGATGATGAAGATGAAGATCCTGAAGCATGGGCACTCCCAGACATGTGTGGCATGGCCATAGGAGAAACCACTGGGGAATAACCCAGTGAGGTAACCACTGAAACTGTTCTTGATTCCTTGAGTAATTATGAAAAACCTGAATTGTTGAAAATTCTTTCAAGTCTTGTTAAAGATAACATAAAACTGCAAAACAAGTTGGAAAAACAGGAACACATAAATTCTCAATTAGTTGGTCTTGAGCCCTGTCCCAACTGCATATCCCTTCTAGAAAAACTCAAGTCCCATGTGTCTCACATCGTAGATCTAGAAAGAGAAATCAAAACTTTAGAGAAAGATGAGAACACCCTCCTGCAAAACCTGAGTAAGACTCCCGAACATCCTGAAGCCTCTAGTTCCCAAATTAAGTTTGTCCCAGCCAGACATGGCATAGGATACAAAGGTGAGTGCTCCAAGAACAGAAAGTCACCCCTGAGCGAACATGAGATCCATGAGTGTAGGGCCTTAGAACTCCAGTGCGAGAAACAGAATAATGCTCATCTCGAGGAGAAAATCAGGGTCCTAGAGAGTGGAAACAATGGTGAGAAAGACTACTATACTGGGAACTCTGGACATAGAATCTATGTCAAAATTGCTAAGGGAAATGGGTCTCGAGTGTACAACAAAGAAACCATGGATAGGAACCGTATCCAGAGACCACACCCAAAATACTACCTGGGAGAATACTACAAGACATGTTGGCACTGTGGTGCTCATGGGCACTACAAGGATGCATGTCCCAAGAAGAGAGCCCAAACCCCTAGAAGCCATGAGTTCCCAAACAGACAAAAACGTCATGCTCATCACCAAAGGAACTCCAACTCTCAAAATTCCAAAGACATCAACATTTCTGACTATATCTTGAATGAAAATGTTTTCCCTTGCAAGGGACCTGGCAAGAGTCATCTTGCTTGGGTCTCAAAACACTAACTTTTCCTTGTAGGTGGTTGTGAGAGGGAACAGTACATGGTTCATAGATAGTGGATGCTCGAACCATATGACAGGGAACAAGGATATCCTCATCTCACTCCACACTCATGCCGAAGGAGGCCATGTCTCATTTGGCAACAAGAACAAGGGAGAAGTTATTGGAAAAGGAGAAGTGTTGCTCAATAGATCTATTAAAGTTAGCAACGTAAATCTGGTAAAGGATCTGGGATACAATCTACTGAGTGTCTCCCAGATGTGTGATCAAGGGAACAACATCGTCACTTTCGACTCAGATGAATGTCTCGTCATCACCAAGAAGACCAACAAAGTAATTCTGAGAGGAAGAAGATACAACAATGTGTATGTGGTGGACACCAACTTTGAACCACCAATGAAGCTGTGCCTTGCGAGTTCCCAAGATGACACGGAACTCTGGCATCGAAGACTGGGACATGCTGGTGTAAATCAAATCCTGAAGCTTTATCTACAGGATCTGGTCATTGGTCTTCCACGGATCAATCTCGAAGGAGTCAAAATGTGTGAAGCATGTGTTCGAGGGAAACAGACCAGGATCTCCTTCAAACCGAAGAAGGTGGTAAGCACAACCAGGTCCCTGGAGTTAATTCACATGGATCTCTGTGGTCCCATGAGAACAGCTAGCTACGGTGGAAAAAGGTACATGTATGTTTTAATTGATGACTTTTCAAGATTCACCTGGGTTATTTTCTTGAAGGAAAAATCACAAGCGTTTGAAGAATTTGAGCCCTTCATCAAAAGAACAAAAGTAAGCTTGGGGCTGAAACTGAAAGCAATCAGATCTGATCACGGAACTGAGTTTCGAAACTCGGAGTTCCTAAACTTCTGTGAGTAAAATGGGATCTCTCACAACCTTTCAGCTCCTCGCACTCCTCAGCAAAATGGAGTGGTCGAGAGAAAGAACAGAACTCTGGAGGATATGGCTAGAACCATGATGATCGAAAGTGGAGTTCCTGAGTACTTCTGGACTGAAGCAATCTCCACAGCTACATACATCCTGAATCGAGCCATGACAAGGCCCCTGATCAACAAGACTTCCTATGAGCTCATCAAAGGGAGAAAACCAAACATCTCACACTTGAGAACATTTGGTTGCACATGCTTTGTTCACAACAACGGCAAAGACAATCTTGGAAAATTCGACCCCAGAAGCGACGAAGGGATCTTCCTGGGATGCTCATCACAAAGCAAGGCTTACAGGGTCTACAATAAAAGAACCAAGAAGATAGAGGAAAGCATTCATGTCGTCTTCAATGAAAAGTCTATAAAGATGGGAACCGAGACCCAAGGGAAGGGAACTCTGTTCAAGTTAGTCAGACATGAAGACGATGATGATGACGAGGATGAGCCAAGGAAAAGGGATGAAGACTATCCAAGTGCAAGCAATATCCCACAACCATGGAACAACGACGAAGGTCCAACCCTCACTGATCAAACCTCCCTCGAGGCTCCTTCCTTAGAAGAACCACAAGACACCTCCAACTCTCTCGAGGTCCCCTCTTCAGGGAACAACTCTGCTGTCCCCCAAGACAATACCCTGCCAGAATCAAGTATTCAAGGGGAACAAAGAGGGAACCTGCCAGAAATCTCTGAAGAAACATCAAATGAAGAAGCTGGAGATGAGAGTTCCCATGACAAAGAAACACCGACTGAGGATGATACACATGCAAAGGAACTCACTCATACAAGAACCTTTCAACAAAGGAAGGACCACCCTCTTGAGAACATCATCTCCCCTCTTGTTAAAGGTGTGCAGACTCGTTCCTCTCTCAATAATTTTTGTGCTTTTAACGCGTTTGTTTCAATGGTGGAACCCAAAAATATCAAAGAAGCATTAAAGGACCCAGATTGGATTCAAGCCATGCAAGAGGAACTCCACCAATTCGAGAGAAACAAAGTTTGGAAGCTAGTTCCTAGGCCCAAAAACAAGAACATCATAGTAACCCGATGGGTTTTTAGGAACAAGCTCGATGATACTGGAGCTGTAGCAAGGAACAAGGCTAGGTTAGTAGCACAAGGATACAGGCAAGAGGAAGGGATTGACTACGATGAGACCTTCGCACCAGTTGCCAGGATCGAGGCAATCAGACTCCTCATCGCCTATGCTGCTCACAAGGGATTCAAACTTTATCAAATGGATGTGAAAACAGCCTTCCTAAATGGACATCTCAAGGAAGAAGTGTATGTGGCCCAACCTCCAGGATTCGAAGATGAGAAAATGCCCAACCATGTCTATTTCCTGGAAAGGGCCCTTTACGGACTCAAACAAGCTCCCCGAGCTTGGTATGACAGGTTTGCTCAATTCCTCTTGTCCCATGGATACATTCGTGGTTCCATAGACAAGACTTTGTTTTTAAAGAAAGAATCTAAAGACATTTTGATTGTGCAAGTATATGTTGATGACATTGTGTTTGGAGCAACTAACGAAACTCTTGTAGAAAAGTTCAAGGACCTCATGAGCAATGAGTTTGAGATGAGTCTCATTGGGGAACTCACGTTCTTCTCGGGACTTCAAATATCCCAAACAAGGGAGGGAACAAAGATCCATCAACAGAAATACATCAAGGAAATGCTCGTGAAGTATGGGATGGAACATTCAAAGCCCATTGACACTCCCATCTCACCAAATTCAAGGCTAAATGCAGATGAAACAGGTATCAGTGTGGACCAAAGGAACTATCGAGGTATGATCGTGTCCCTTCTCTACTTAACAGCTAGTAGACCTGATATCATGTTCTCCGTATGTCTTTGTGCTTGTTTTCAAGCTAACCCTAAGGAATCACACCTGAAAGAGGTGAAGAGAATTTTCAAGTATCTCAAAGGGAACAATAACTTGTGCCTTTGGTATCCAAGGAACAGTTCCCTTGATCTCATTGCATACACAGATGCTGACTTTGCAGGGCACTTGGTTGACAGAAAGAGCACTTCAGGAATGGCCCAGTTCCTAGGGTCTTGCTTAGTTTCGTGGGGATCTAAAAAGCAAAACTCAGTGACACTCTCCACAGCTGAAGCTGAATATGTGGTTGCCGCATCATGCTGTTCCCAGGTTCTATGGCTTAAGTCACAACTCCAGGATTACGGTATGTCTTTTGGCCCAGTTCCCATACTCTGTGATAACACTAGTGCCATAAACATTTCCAAAAATCCTGTGCATCATTCTAGAACTAAGCATATTGATATAAGGCATCACTTTCTACGTGACAATGTTGAGAATGGGAACATTTCGATGGAACACTGTAGAACTGAAGAGCAAATTGCGGATATTCTTACCAAAGCTTTAGACAGACGTCCCTACCAGCGTTTTCGAATGCTTCTAGGGATGATAACTCTAAACTAAACAAGTCCCTGTTTATCTCTCTCTCAATGCCTGACTAGTTTATCTAAAATTGCATGATAAGGAACTTGGATTCATTGCTTTCACTATGCCATGATTACTAGTCTAAAGAAAAATGTGTACAAAGGAACTCTATTTCTTTTGGCCTAAAATGATCAACCAGAGTTGCCTTTATCCCTCATTACAAGCCACCATGACGGTTGATCATATGACCCACCTTAAGCTAGGGACCAGACAAATGCTTCTCATGAGCCAAAACATTTCCTTTATCGAGTTGCAAATTGTCTGGTTCCCTTTGAGTTCCCTAGCCCCACAAAAAGATGAGTGTGAAGTTCCCTCAACCACTTCACTCTCCCTGACCTTGAAAAGATCATGGGAACTGCTGCATCTACAAAGGGAACACTGACTAATCTTCAAAGAAAAATCGTCACTTGGGAAGCGGACTTTCGTGTCAGAAGCTCTGAAGCGTTACAGGCCAAGTATTCAAAATTTGAAAAGGACTTCCCAAGAGATTGTGACGCGTGTCCAGAAGCGTGCTTGAGAAGTTGAAACGGCGCCCCACGTTCATTGGGCAACGGTTATCGAGGTTATTCCACTTCCCTTTCTACCCTTCACCTCCTCTCTCCTTTAAAACCCCTCTTTGCCATTTTTAGGCCCTTTACTCCATCTTACATCCCTGTCATTCGTCTTCCCCAAATCCTTTTCACTCTCTTTTCAAGAAACCTCCAAAGCCTCCCAAATTCTTACAAAAATGGCCCCTCAACACACATTCGCACAAATCAAAGAGTGGGTACTTGCCAATCCTCGCACTCTCTTCATCACTCAACTGAACGAGATCGAGCAAGAACAAGACCCAACCATGAAGGATGTCCTCATTCAAGGGCTATACAATCAAGTAAGCCCCTTCTTGCCCCCTCCTCCTCCTCAGGTCGACGAAACCGTCTCCTGGACCTCTTCCTCCTCCGAATCTCTTCCTCTTCCACCTCCAACCACCAACACCTCCTCCGGAGTTGTCATCGTTGACAACTTCGGAGATGCTCGCCCCTCCATCAATGAAAAACCCCATAAATCCAAACATCGCCACTCATCCAAACATCGCCACTCATCAAAAGATCCCTCAAAATCCAAAAAATCCAAACACTCCCACGACCCCTCCAAATCCAAAAAGCGTAAACACTCTGAGGCCTCTGAATTCTCGGAGCCCAGAAAGAAGGCTTTCTTCCGATTTGAGGACTACCTGAACTGCTCCAAGGAGAGTTCTTGTGCTCCCAAACCTCCCTACCCTTTTCCTTCCGACGATGGGAACTCCGAACCCCAGAGTCTACTTCCCTCTTCCTCCTCCATCCCTCCTCTTCAAATCGAGGGACCTCCTCCGCCACCTCCTCCAGTTCCCGCCACGATGGGAACTCCAACATCCCAACCTCCTTCACTTACTCTCGTTCCCATCATTACGGGATCTCCAACTCCACCTTCACCTCACAAAACGCCTTCTCCTTCCTCACCAAAACACATTTCCACCACTCCCATCTCCGCTTCGGGGATCTCTCCTCCACAGGACCGCAGATCCCTTCCTCCTCCTTCCACTCAACTCACAACCCCTATTCCTTCTTCTCCTCTCCCCTCTTCCATCACGTCTCCCACCACCACCAAACTCCCCTCTCCCTCACCATCCAAAAGTACCGTCGCCCTCTCCTCAGACGACGACGATCTTCCTCTTTCTGTGGTCATCGGCAAAATGACCAAGGACCCTCCTCCGATCATCATGGGAACTTTGGAGGAGGAATCCCAACTCAAGGCCATCGAGGAAGAACTCAACAGGGTTCCCTCTGAGCACACAGTCTCCCAAGGGACAAAGTCCCCAGAAAAGGTTGCCCCTCAAGAGCCCACAGAGACAAGGGACCTCGCACCAGCTGGAGGTGCTGAGGCAACAACAAGTCATCCTGGAGATGACGCGGAGGGCTCCGGTTCGAGCTCCTCCGAGGAAGAAGGGACCTCCCATGATGAGGTCGAAGAAGAAGAAGAAGCTCCAGCTACAAAAGAGCCAGCACGTATCCCTACACCTGGACACCAAATGTTGGTGTCCGCGAGTTCCTCACCACCAAGGGACCGCGTGCTTATGATCGAAGCGGCTGCACCCCCTCAGCAGAAAGGACCTCGCACGGTCTCTAGGGGGAACAAATCCAAAAGCAAGTCAAGGAAGGGGAAGGGGACCACCAAGCATCATGTCAATGAGCGCCGAAAGCTTCTCCCTCACCTCATTGTTTCCAAAGAGGTGCTAACTGAAAATGGTCTGGAGGAACTGTAGGAACTGATCAAGGCCCAGGGCTGGGAGAGACTCTGCCAAGAAACTGTGAGAGTAGATCCCTCACAAGTGCGTCAATTCTACAACAACTTCACTATCACCAACGACGGCACTCAGGGAACTCTCTCCCACGAAGGCGACGAGTTCATTTTTACAACGTCTACGATCCGCCTTCAACTCCAGGTCCCTGGTCAAGGGCTTAGCGAGGTGCCCAGCAAGCTCTGGGGCGACTTCAACAGCGCCGAGGTGTACAACACAATTTTTGAGGGTCGGGTTCCCTCTAAGGTCCTCTCGACGCATCATCTGTCCTTGGTCGCCAAGCTCGCTCACCAATTCATCATCAACGTGGTGATCCCACGCCAAGAAAAGCGCCTGGTCGTCAACATCCCCGATGCCATCATCCTCTACCACTTCCTCCTCAAGAAGCCCATAAATCTTCCCAGAATTATCCTTGGGCACATGGAAAAGTGCATGGCCTCCAAGTCCCACTCCCTTCCCTACTCCGGGCTGATCAAGAAGCTCCTACAAAAAGAGGGTCTCTACGATGCCTCTAAAGACGAAATCGAGCTTGGAAGGGAACTGGACATTACAGTTGCCCAGAAGATGAGGCACTCGGAGCCTGTAGAGGAGGCGACTCCCCTAGAGTCTGGTACACAAGAGGGGAACTCTTCAGTGTTGCTCCGCATCGCCAACACCCTCGATCAGATTGCTAGGGACCAGGCAGTGTTGGCCAGAGGACAAGAAAAGCTTACACAAGTCCTTACGCGCCTTTGTGACGCCTTGTTCCCTCAGAGCCCATGATCTCTCCCTTCTTGTTCCCTTAATCCAAAAATGACCACAAATTGTACTTGGGTTCCCATTGTACATATTCTCTTAAGTAATGAAATGGTCTTTATTTTGATTGCGTGTTCCATTCTTTCCTAATATTGCTTTGCTTATTTTTCGATGATGTCAAAAGGGGGAAAGATAAAAAATGTGAGATGAGTTAAAAGTTTAAGTTATCACAGACCACGCATAAGCTAAGGGGGAACAATTGCATAAAAAGCCTAATAGGAACTATGTGTCTCACCAGAAGTGGCTCCCTAAATCTAAATGTCTCACTAAGAGTGACTTCCCAAAATCATACTTAGGAACTCATCAGCATATCATTCATTGAAATACTTGCATTTTTGTGATGGGTTTGTCATCATCAAAAAGGGGGAAATTGTTGGGACGTTGTTGGGACCTCTGGTTCTAAGCAACGGATCAACGATTCACTTCTCTTTAAGTTTTGATAATGACAAATACCATAGGGAACTAATGTGGTTTGTTCAAGTATTTCTAAGGAACACAAGTACAGCCAAGAACTCCTATGAATGACAAAGCCACTACTGGCCACAATGAAGAGTTTCCATCAAGGGAACTCTGAAGAGGAAAGTTCCCATGAAGTGGGAACTCCCAGAAACAAACAAGAAAACACAAGCTTACAACGATGAAGAGTTTCCATCAAGGGAACTCTGAAGAAGTCAGTTCCCATGAAATGGGAACTCACATGTGAAGACAACGACCGTTCAGCGCAGATCGCGGGATTCTGTCTCAGACAGCCAGAGGGAATAGTCTGAGGATCAGACTGTCACGCTTCATCCAACGGTCCGATTGATTCAAGAAGTTGACCTAGTTCAAACCAAAGTCACATGTGAAGAAAGTACAACTTGGGCATCAAGCAAAGGGCATTTTGGACACAAACGAAAGATGCGACTGCCCAAGACAAATGGACTATAAAGCCAAATGAATAGTACTCGGTCTGAGTACTTCTCCCAGAACTTACAAACACCCACATCAGAGAAAAGAAAGAAAAGGAAAAGAAGTCCCCGCCGGCGAGTGTGTGATCTCGACGACGGTGAAGCTGAAGTTCCCTAGAGCAAGGGAACTGAGAAGTCAACGTAAGGTTTGAGTTACTTGTGTTTTGCTGTTGTGAGCTTAGGAACTCAGTTGAGAGGATTTACTAGTGTTGCTAGAGTTAGGAAGAACTTGTAGGAACAGAGAAGTGTAAATCCGACTGTGTAACTAAGGAACAAAGCAATCAATATAAGTAAGTCATTCAAAATCCTCCAAGCGGAGGTAGAGGTTTACCCATACAACTAGTTGGTTGTAGTGGGGTTCCTCTATAAAGGAACTGTGCCTTTCACTGTTTTTATTACTTGCGATTATTTACTTCCGCTGCCTTGGGAACAGCTTAATTGCCAGTTCCCAAGCTCACTGCTAACCGATTACGATCCAACAGGTATGCATTTAAATATTTTTCTCTTAAATAGAGAGTTTAAATATTTTTATAATTCTTTTAATGAATTATAAATAACTTATAAAGGATTATCAAAGTGACAAATAAAATTCCAAACAAATATAAATCATAATATTTTCGGATTTTATTTAATGCCATATTACTAGTAAGCAAAAATAAGAAACAACGCAAAATAAAAAGGTGTCAAGAGGAGGACTCAAACCCGAGACTTCTTGCACCCTTCCTTTAAACACACACTCAAATCCGCTAGGCTATTGTAACTTGCCTACCTACTAAAGAACTTTTAATATTGAATTTTATAAGGAAAGTAGTTAAAATATCAATATTGGATTTAAATAATCTAGATAAAATTTTATTGGTGGAATGATGTTCATGTTTTTAGTTTAGTTTTAAGTGTCTTTCTTAGGTTGTTTAGTTTAGTTTTGGTAAGTTTTAGAGTGATTTGTGTGTATTTAGATGAGTTTGCATATCTTGTGAAAAGTGTGGAAGCTACTTCATTTTGTATCTTTTATAGGTTTTTGAGCGGAAAGGAGCACTTTTTAAGTTGAGTTGAAGTCTAGTGATGGAAGGAGGAATGCATGGAACATAAGGAAGAAATTGCATGGGAGAATCAAGTTAGAGTGCAAGAAAAAGCCAAGGAAAAGTTCGTGAGAATCCAATACACAGCTTCGGTAACGACCTTGTCAGGGTCGTTAACGAGTTGTAAAGATAGAGTTTTTGTAAGGAATTCAGGAAAGTCTACCGACCTTGTGCAGGTCGTTAACGAGGTTGGTCGTAGCTGTTTTTGCTTGTTTTGCTTTGTTTTCTTGTTTTTACAGTTGGTAAACAAACAACCTTGCTTCCTGTGGATGATCTTGACTTCGCTATACACGGCGGGGTCTTGACTTATAAATTTATTTGTTGTCAAGAATCCCTCATCAACAAATTGGCGTCGTTGAAGGGGAAGCAACAATGCTTGTTTGTTTACTTGTGGATATGGGAATAGCCCGACCTTGTATTTTAAATCTATTTTCTTTGTTTGTTTTCGCAGCGTATGCCAGTAGGACGTCGCAGGCTCAAATTTGACAACACCGATTATTATTCTGAACCTGAACGCACCCTACATCACAGACGAAGAGAAAACCAAGCCATGGCTACACCTGAAGCAATGGCACAAGAGATGGCAGACCTCCGTAGACAGATGGAGGCATTAAAAGCAGATCGAGATGTTGTTGCTGCAACCGTAGAACGAGAGCGAGTGATTGCTGAACGTGAACGAGTGAACAATGCTCGTTTACAGGAGGAGCTGAATGCCTATCCGAGGAATGCCAAGCAATATATGCTTTCAGGTGGTCTCTTATTTGAAAGGCATGAGCTGGTTGGAGAGTTTACCTCCTAAGTCTATCAGGACTTGGAAAGCTTTGTATGATTAATTTCTTACAAAGTTTTTCCCTCATGCCAAGACAACGGAGTTGAGAAAACGCATCACCTCTTATCACCAGCTGCCTAACGAGACCTTTGTAGAGACATGGGAGAGATTCAAGGAGATGCTTAGATAGTGCCCCACTCATGGGCAACCTTTATATGTGCTCCAAGAAATCTTTTTCCAGGGAATCAATGCAGGAAACGAAGAACCGCGTCAACACACACACTGAGTGCGGTGTCATAGAGATGGATCCCACAGTTGCATGAGAACTGCTGGACAAGCTGTCTAACTACGATGCCATGTATGGTACCCAACAGTCATCCCAACCACAAAAGCGTCTCTTTATGCCTAACAAGGATGAAGTTGATCCCGATGTCAAACATCAATTTCTACAGTATGAGATCAACCGTATTAAGAAACAGGTAAGTTTTCTGAAAACCTCTCAACCTTGTCAATTTGAGCTTTAGCCCTTTATTTCCAGCTCCACAAAATTATTTCCCTAGCCGAGGTAAGCTTGACCCTATTCGGGGATTAAGACTTAGGTGGAGAGGTATGTTTTGGGAGAGTGAAAAAGTTATGTTGCGTTCGAAATAAGGGTTTTGGGAAGGGTAGATTGGAAGTCTCTTGTTTTGCTTTGTAAAAGATCTCTTGGTAGTAAAGATGCACAAAAATAAGTTTTTGTGATGTTGTTAAGAAGAAAATGAGGACGAGAAGTACCTCGTTAACGACCTCTTTTGGGTCGTTATCGAGGCTGTTCGAGAGTTAGAAGAGAAAAAAAAAGAGCTGAAATGAAAGAAAATGAAGAATTACAGAAAAAGAGAGAAAGGAAAAGAAGTAAATGTGCATTTGTGTTTAAAGTTAACCGGAGATTCTTTTGTGATTTTTTGAGACTTTCTAGGATAAAAGATGAGTAAGTTAGAGCATAATGTTTGAGAGGGTTTGGTATGTTCTTATGAGAGTTTTTGGGGAGATGTGAGTTTTTAGGAGTCTTTGATTCCAGGATATTATTAGCACCACATGACCAAAATATTTCCACGCCTTATTGTCATTACCAAGCCACAATACAACCAGGCCGAATGGAAGCTTCTATGAAGTTTTTTTCATTGAGCCTAAGTTCTCTTGGTGTCTTTTGCTTGTTTTGACAAAGCTTAGGTAAGTGGACCCAGGCCCATTCATGGTGATGTCATGTTTTTAGCATAGTTTATTATGTTTTTCTAGGTCTTTTAGTTTAGTTTCTTTTTTTGGTAGAAGTCTTTTAGATTAGTTTAGTTGTGTTTTTGTGAGTGTTTTGTGTCTTTTTGTATAGTTCATATATTTTGTGAAAAGTATGGAAACTATGCTATTTGTGTGTTTTTGTTTAGGTTTTGAGGCGGATTTGGATGCATTCAAGGACATTAGAAGAGAGAACTAAGCTAGGAAGAACAAGAGAAGGAAGCTATGGAAGAAACTCCCACAAAATCCAAAGGAAGAAACAAGAGAAAACAAGTCAAGACCAACCTCGATATCAACCCTCTAGGGGTCGGTACTGACGCACTCATCATAGTCGACTTAGGCTCATTAATTGCTTTTATTCCGTAATATTTTATCTTTAGTAGGTTTTGTTTTTATGGAAACTTTCTAGAGGGATGTTCTAGTATAAATACTCTTGTTTAGACACAACTTAGGAAGGCTCTCATCTCTCTCTCTCTCTCTCTCTCTCTCTCTCTCTCTCTCTCTCTCTCTCTCTCTCTCTCTCTCTCTCGTTAGTTTTAATTGGGATGCAATTTTAGGGTTTTTTAGAAGACAAGTTGTTGCTTGGAGCACAAGGAAGAAGATTGTGGACATTTTCTTGTGTTCTATGTTGTGTTCTAAGACAAGTTTGGAGTTTTAAATCAAGTAAGCCTTTAGTTCTAATTCAAATCATATTTTCTCTTAATTACTTTGCTTGTTTATCTCCAATCATGAGTTAGTAGTCTTCTTTTCTAGGGTTGGGGTTAGAAACCCAACATTATTATGCATGAATTATGATGTGATGAATGCCTTTTATCTATTTTCTACTTGTTTGTGTAAAAGCTTTGACGCAAGTTGAAATATTTCATGTTCTTAACTTGATTGAAAGAGAAAGTTATGAATTTGAATAGAGATAAAGTTTAAGACGAAATTTGAGAACTTTAGATCAAAACAAGTAGAGAAAGTGAATTGATTTATGAAAATTGATTGATTTGCTTGTTCAATCAACGAAATTTGATGACTTTATGTTAAAGGCATGATATTTATGATTCACATTGTTTAAATTGCATGATTGTGTTCTGTTAAGACCCTTATCCTACATTTTTCTCCTATTTTTGGGTCGAAATTCAAACCCAGGTGCCTCGATATCGACCTTGCCCAGGTCGATACCGACCTGCAATTTCTTCTTTGTTCTTGTTGTTCACTTCATTTTTCTGCTGAATTCGTACCTTGTTATCAACCTTTACATGGTCGATATCAACCATCTTCAGTGCAATTGTTTTGCTTTGTTCTTTTCTTTGTTTGTTCTTTTGCTTTTTAGTTTAGTAATTAAACGTAACCTCACTTCCCGTGGACGATCCTGACTTCGCTATACTCTTGACTTTAAATTTATTTGTTGTCAAGTAAATCCCTTTCAACACATGGTCCTCCACACTCTTAAAAATCATTAACGTAAGTGAAACTTTTATCACGACATAAGATAAGTGCCAAAGCACATTTAAAAGAAACTAAAACCGGGTCGGAATAGTTGAACTTGGAAGACCACCCGACTCTTGGTTCTTGAAACTTGTATGAGGTTGGTTGATGTCCGACAGGGGCGCGAGAAGTTTTCAAAACTTGTATGAATTACCAACGTTCCCAACATACATCCTACTCTATGAAGTCCTACAATCTCGTATTTCTTCCATTCGGTTTAAGAGTTATCTCACCTCGAGATTTATTCATTTCCGTCCTAAAAGCTCCACTTAAAGTTTCCACATCTCAAACACACCCCGATAATCTGTCTAGAATAATGTAAAATACCATACTACCCTTGAGAATTTTCATTCTCACTTGCTTAGTCTCCTTAGACTAATTCCGCTTTTCTGCATTTTTGCCTGGTATTTCTCCCCCTTCGCGACAAATTCCAGACTCTAGGAAGTTCCCACCGAAGTTAGAAGACAAAGAGGAGAAGATTCGAGAAGCGTTATACAAGGATAGAAGGTCAAGGCAAGACGACGTTGAAAAGAAGGAAGAAATTTTCAAAGAGCAAAGCATTTAGAAGATTGTGCAGCAACTCTTCTATTTTAACCAAGCAAACCATCATCATATATGTTGTCTTGAAGAAACATAAATGTATTTTTAAATGCGTCTTTTCAACCCTTTTTAATATGGGGTTCATTTTCCGTTGCTACATCATTTCTAAAATGACTCTCAATGTAATGAACAAATGTTCTTATCAATGAATAAAATTCAGTTTTTAGTCATTTCTTCTTTTATTATTTTCTCATTAAATTATTTAAAGCCTAGGGTGACTTTGGACGGTAAATCCGAGGTCACTAGCGGTAATACCAAATATTACAAAATAGGGGTGTTACACATGGTGGTATAAATTGCTACTGATTTAGTTATAACATGTTGAGCGATTTAGTATATTTAAAGATTTTTTAAATTTTATTTTGAAAATTATAATATATTTTTATTATTAAAATAAATGAAAATACTATATTATTATTTAATTAAAAAATAATTTTGATAATCATAAAAAAAGGTTTGAACCGAACCTAACCTGATCGAGAACCCACTACAACCCGACCCGATTGACCTGTGACCCATAACGAAATCGAACCCAAACCCACCTAACCCGACTAGATTGACAATCTATTAGTAATAGATAGATAGATAGTTACCTTTCTTTTTCAAAGTTACATTAATAATCAAAGAGATTTTAGTATTACCTAAAATAATAGAAAAAGTAACGTCCAAAACCATGTCCAATCCTAAGAACTTACTTTTTGAAAAAAATGTTAAATTATAAATTTAATTTGATTTTTTTATAATTATGAAATATATTTAAAATTTTAGAAATAAATTAAAATGATTTTTCAAAAACATACAAATAAAAGCAAATTAAAAGTCATTTATTCCCTCTTCCAAAACTCTACAATCACTTTCCCGATGTGATTCTCCAAATTCATGAACCCTAACCAATAACCATTGAACAAACTCAAACCCTACCTAGTAGATTTCCTTATTACATCTCGTTGTTATCATTCCCATCCTAAATTCTTTCGGTTACATCACCACTGTTGACTAATTTGAGCGAATCATCATGCATGGTTGTTAGTACTCGACGCGATCGACATGAAGTTTGAAATCGCCATGCGGGTTGGGTTGTAGGTCTACCCATTTGACTAGTTCGACTCATTCTTGATGTGTTTTTTTTCTTTTTTTATTCTAAATCAAACAAACAAAATCACAAATCTTTCCACAATAATATGAAGTAGGCATCAAGAACAGATAAGCAATCACACAATAATACGATATAGACATAGAACCAATATTCCAATACTCCAAAAATTGAGACAAGAAATCGCACATCATTGCATTAAGAACAAACACAAATAGAGCTTAGTTGTCTTTAAAGTTCAAACAAAAGACCTAGAAAGCTCACACTGGAGGATAGAGCACTTATAATCTTCCTCCACGCTCAGTAAGTCATCATTACATCAAGAAAGAAATTGAAATCAAAATTTGGAGTACTCTAGTACTCATCAAGATTACAAGCAAACTCAGCAAAGATTATAAGCAACTAGTGGAGTGCCAAATCTCGCTCCAAAGCTCATCAAAGATTACAACCTACCCCTATTATGGTAGATCTCACTCCATTATTCACTTTCACTTTCAATCAAATACTCAAATTCAAATCGAAATCAAAGGAAGAGATTAAATCCATTAACAATTTAACATACTTGAAGTAGATCTCAAAGGGGTGATGGAGTTGGAGGGAGAGGTGATGCGACCTTGCCTTTTCTAGGACTCAATGTAATATCCGCTAAATTCTAATAAAATAAAATGGGTAATTATCCCGATAAATGTTTTCTCAAAATTAGAGAATTTAATAATCTTTATAATCTCATATTATATTATAAAAGGTTATAAAAGTTTTCTATAATGGAAATTAAGAATTTAATTAAAAATATTAAGCAAGTCGTGTGTTCATTTATATAATCCTTTTTTAACTCTTAAATAGCGAGTTTCAATATTTCTAATAAAATTATAAACATATTATAAAGGATAAAGGATGATTTAAATAAATAGCAAAAAAAGAGGCTAATTAGGTGGATATTAAGGAGATTGTGAAAATTAGATAAATAGAAAAAAAAACATTCACCCACCCCCACCCCACTCCCACCGAGTTGACTCGGTCATTGACCGAGTTGACTCGCCCATTGACCGACGTTGACCAACTGTTGACCGACGTTGACCATCATCACAATCATCACTATCATCATTTTCAAAAACCGTCATCACAATTTTTTCACCATCATCACAATTTATTTCATTGTCATCACAATTTTTTGATGACAAAAAAGTGTAATGAATGGTAAAAAAGTGTAATCAAAATGTCTTGATGGCATTTTTTGATGACAAATTTTATCTATAAAGACATTCAATCACATAAAAAAACCGTCATCCCCCGTCATCATAATTTTTTTCACCGTCATCACAATTTTTTGATGACAAAAAAGTGTAATAAAAGGTAAAAAGTGTCTTCAAAATGTCTTTTTGATGACAAAAAGTATCATCAAAGGATTCAACCATATAAAAATAACCGTCATCACACGGTTCGAACCGTCATCAACTGTCATCACTTGTTATCGTTATTTGATGACGGTTTGATTGTCATCAACTATCATCTCTACTTGAGGATGGTTCGATTAATTTGTCATCAAAAGGGCTTTGATGACAAACAAGTGTCATCAAGTGTCATCAAACTGTCATCACTTAAGCTTCATCAAATATGTGTCATCACTATCATCACTGTCATCACTTACTTGATGATGGTTTGATTGTCATCAACTATCATCATAAATTTCATCTCTACTTGATGACGATTCGATTCTCATCAATCGTTATCGGTATTTGATGACGGTTCTGTTGGATCGTAAACGGTTAGTAGTGAGCTTGGGAACTGGCAATTAAGTTGTTCCCAAGGCAGCGAAAGTAAATAATCACAAGTGATAAAAACAGTAAAAGGCACAGTTCCTTTATAGAGGAACCCCACTACAACCAACTAGTTGTATGGGTAAACCTCTACCTCCTCTTGGAGGATTTTGAATGACTTACATATATTAATTGCTTTGTTCCTTAGTTACACAGCCGGATTTACACTTCTCTGTTCCTACAAGTTCTTCCTAACTCTAGCAACACTAGTAAATCCTCTCAACTGAGTTCCTAAGCTCACAACAACAAAACACAAGTAACTCAAACCTTACGTTGACTTCTCAGTTCCCTTGCTCCTGGGAACTTCAGCTTCACCGTCGTTGAGATCACACACTCGCCGGCGGGGACTCCTCTTCCTTTTCTTTCTTTTCTCTGGTGTGGGTATTTGTGAGTTCTGGGAGAAGTACTCAGACAGAGTACTATACATTTGGCTTTATAGTCCATTGAGCTTGGGCAGTCGCATCTTTCATTTGTGTCCAAAATGCCCTTTGCTTGATGCCCAAGTTGTACTTTCTTCACATGTGACTTTGGTTTGAACTAGGTCAACTTCTTGGATCAATCGGACCGTTGGATGAAGCATGACAGTCTGATCCTCAGACTGTTCCCTCGGGTTGTCTGAGACAGAATCCCGCGATCTGCGCTGAACGGTCGTTGTCCTCACATGTGAGTTCCCATGTCATGGGAACTAACTTCTTCAGAGTTCCCTTGATGGAAACTCTTCATCGTTGTAAGCTTGTGTTCTCTTGATTGTTTCTGGGAGTTCCCATTTAATGGGAACTTTCCTCTTCAGAGTTCCCTTGATGGAAACTCTTCATTGTGGCCTGCATTGCCTTTTGGTCATTCATAAGAGTTCTTGGCTGTACCTGTGTTCCTTAGAAATACTTGAACAAACCACATTAGTTCCCTATGGTGTTTGTCATTATCAAAACTTAAAGAGAATTACATCGTTGATCCGTTGTTTAGAACCAGAGGTCCCAACAACGTCCCAACAATTTCCCCCTTTTTGATGATGACAAACCCATCACAAAAATGCAAATATTTCAATGAATGATATGCTGATGAGTTCCTAAGTATGATTTTGGGAAGTCACTTTTAGTGAAACACTTAGATTTAGGGAACCACTTCTGGTGAGACACATAGTTCCTATTAAGCTTTATTTGCAATTGTTCCCCCTTAGCTTATGCGTGGTCTGTGATAACTTAAACTTTTAACTCATCTCGCATTTTTTGTCTTTCCCCCTTTTGACATCATCGAAAACAAGCAAAGCAATAATAGGAAAGAAGGGAACACGCAATCAAAATAAAGACCATTTCATTACTTAAGATAATATGTACAATGGGAACCCAAGTACAATTTGTGGTCATTTTTGGATTAAAGGGGGGAAGAAGGGAGAAATCATGGGTCTTGAGGGAACAGGGCGTCACAGAGGCGCGTAAGGACTTGTGTAAGCTTTTCTTGTCCTCTGGCCAACACAGCTTGGTCCCTAGCAATCTGGTCGAGGGTGTTGGCAATGCGGAGCAACACTGGAGAGTTCCCCTCTTGTGTACCAGACTCTAGTGGAGCCGCCTCCTCTATAGGCTCCGAGTGCCTCATCTTCTGGGCAACTGTAATGTCGAGTTCCCTTCCAAGATCGATTTCGTCTTTAGAGGCGTCGTAGAGACCCTCTTTTTGTAGGAGCTTCATGATCAGTCCGGAGTAGGGAAGGGAGTGGGACTTGGAAGCCATGCACTTCTCCATGTGCCCAAGGATTATTCTGGGAAGATTTATGGGCTTCTTGAGGAGGAAGTGGTAGAGAATGATGGCATCTGGGATGTTGACGACCAAGCGCTTCTCTTGGCGCGTGATCACCACGTTGATAATGAATTGGTGAGCGAGCTTGGCAACCAAGGATAGGTGATGCGTCGAGAGGACTTTAGAGGGAACCCGACCCTTGAAGATTGTGTTGCACACCTCGGCGTTGTTGAAGTCGCCCCAGAGCTTGCTGGGCACCTCGCTAAGCCCTTGACCATGGACCCACAGTTCCCCTAGACCATTTTCAGTCAGCACTTGTTCTGAAACAATGAGGGGAGGAAGAAGCTTCCTGCGCTCATCGACATAATGTTTGGTGGAAGAGGTCCCCTTCCCCTTCCTTGAAGTGCTTTTAGATGTGTTCCCCCTAGAGACCGTGCGAGGTCCTTTCTGCTGAGGAGGTGCAGCCGCTTCAATCATTAGCACGTGATCCCTTGGAGGTTGGGAACTCGTGGACACCACCATTTGGTGTCCAGGTGTTGGGATCCGTGCTGGCTCCTTAGCAGCTGGAGCTTCCTCAAAGGAGCTCGAACTTGAGCCCTCCACGTCATCTGCAGGATGACTCGTTGACGCCTCAGCACCTCCAGCTGGTGCGAGGTCCCTTCGCTCCATGGGCTTTGCAGGAGCCACCTTTTCTGGGGACTTTGTCCCTTGGGAGACTGTGTGCTCAGAGGGGCCCCTGTTGAGTTCTTCCTAGATGGCCTTGAGCTGGGCTTCCTCCTCCAGAGTTCCCATGATGATAGGAGGAGGGTCCTTGGTCATTTTGCCGATGACCACAGAGAGAGGAAGATCGTCGTCGTCTGAGGTAAGAGCGACGACACTTTTGGATGGTGAGGGAGAGGGGAGTTTGGTGGTGGTGGGGGATGTGGTGGAAGAGGGGAGAGGAGAAGAAGGAAGAGGTGTGGAGAGTTGTCTGGAAGGGGGAGGAAGGGATCTGGGGACTTGGGGAGTAGATATCCCCGAAGTAGAAGTGAGAGAGGTGGAGATGTGTTTGGGTGAAGAGGGAGGAGAAGGAGTTTTGTGAGGTGAAGATGGAGGTGGAGATCCCGTAATGATGGGAACGGGAGGAAGTGAAGAAGGTTGGGGAGTTGGAGTTCCCATCGTGGTGGGAACTGGAGAAGGTGGCGGAGGAGGAGTTGGTCGTTTTGTGGGAGGAGGTTTGGAAGGTCCCTCAATTTGAAGAGGAGGGATGGAGGAGGAAGAGGGGAGTAGACTCTGGGGTTCGGAGGTCCCATCGTCGGAAGGGAAAGGGAAAGGAGGTTTGGGAGCACATGAACTCTCCTTGGAGCAGTTCAGGTATTCATCAAACTTGAAGAAAGCCTTCTTTCTGGGCTCCGAGAATTCAGAGGCTGCAGCGTGTTTACGCTTTTTGGATTTTGAGGGGTCGTGGGAGTGTTTGGATTTTTTGGGTTTTGAGGGGTCTTTTGATGAGTGACGACTTTTGGATGAATGGCGGTGTTTGGATTTGTGGGGTTTTTCATTGATTGAGGGGCGAGCGTCTCCGAAGTTGTCAACGATGACAACTCCGGAGGAGGTGTTGGTGTTTGGAGGAGGGAGAGGAAGAGATTCGGAGGAGGAAGAGGTCCAGGAGACGGTTTCGTCGGCCTAAGGAGGAGGAGGAGGCAAGAAGGGGCTTACTTGATTGTATAGCCCTTGGATAAGAACATCCTTCATCGTTGGGTCCGATTCTTGCTCGATCTCTTTTAGTTGAGAGACGAAGAGGATGCGAGGATTGGCATGTACCCACGCTTTGATCTGGGCGAAGGTGTGTTGAGGGCCCATTTTTGTAAGAGATTGGGAGGTTTTGGAGGTTTCTTGAAAAGAGAGTGAAAGAGATTTGGGGAAGACGATTGACAGAGATGTAAGATGGAATAAAGGTCCCAAAAATGGCAAAGAGGGGTTTTAAAGGAGAGAGGAGGTGAAGGGTAGAAAGGGAAGTGGAATAACCTCGATAACCGTTGCCAAATGAACGTGGGGCGCCGTTTCAACTTCTCAAGCACGCCACTGGACACGCGTCACAATCTCTTGGGAAGTCCTTTTCAAATTTTGAATACTTGGCCTTTAACGCTTCAGAGCCTCTGACACAAAAGCCCGCTTCCCAAGTGACGATTTTTCGTTGCAGATTAGTCAGCGTTCCCTTTGTAGATGCATCAGTTCCCATGATCTTATCAAGGTCAGGGAGAGTGAAGTGGTTAAGGGAACTTCACACTCATCTTTTTGTGGGGCTAGGGAACTCAAAGGGAAATAGACAATTTGCAACTCGATAAAGGAAATATTTTGGCTCATGAGAAACATTTGTCTGGTCCCTAGCTTAGGGTGGGTCATATGATCAACCGTCATGGTGTCTTGTAATGAGGGATAAAGGGAACTCTGGTTGATCATTTTGGGCCAAAAGAAATAGAGTTCCTTTGTACACATTTTTCTCTAGACTAGTAATCATGGCATAGTGAAAGCAATAAATACAAGTTCCCTATCATGCAATCTTATATAAACTAGTCAGGCATTGAGAGAGAGACAAACAAGGACTTGTTTAGTTTAGAGTTATCATCCCTAGAAGCATTCGAAAACGCTGGTAGGGACGTCTGTCTAAAGCTTTGGTAAGAATGTCCGCAATTTGCTCTTTAGTTCTACAGTGCTCCATCGAGATGTTCCCATTTTCAACATTGTCACGTAGAAAGTGATGTCTTATATCAATATGCTTAGTTGTAGAATGATGCACATGATTTTTGGAAATGTTTATGGCACTAGTGTTATCACAGAGTATGGGAACTGGGCCAAAAGACATACCGTAATCCTGAAGTTGTGACTTAAGCCATAGAACCTGGGAACAACATGATGCGACAGCCACATATTCGGCTTCAGCTGTGGAGAGTGCCACTGAGTTTTGCTTTTTAGATCCCCACGAGACTAAGCATGACCCTAGGAACTGGGCCATTCCTGATGTGCTCTTTCTGTCAACCAAGTGCCCTGCAAAATCTGCATTTGTGTATGCAATGAGCTCAAGGGAACTGTTCCTTGGATACAATAGGCACAAGTTATCATTCCCTTTGAGATACCTGAAAATTCTCTTCACCTCTTTCAGGTGTGATTCCTTAGGGTTAGCTTGAAAACGAGCACAAAGACATACAGAGAACATGATATCAGGTCTACTAGCTGTTAAGTAGAGAAGGGACCCGATCATACCTCGATAGTTCCTTTGGTCCACACTAATACCTGTTTAATCCGCATTGAGCCTTGAATTTGGTGAGATGGGAGTGTCGATGGGCTTGGAGTGTTCCATTCCATACTTCACGAGCATTTCCTTGATGTATTTCTGTTGATGAATCTTTGTTCCTTCTTTGGTTTGGGATATTTGGAGTCCCAAGAAGAACGTGAGTTCCCCAATGAGACTCATCTCAAACTCACTGCTCATGAGGTCCTTAAATTCTTCTACAAGAGTTTCGTTAGTTGCTCCAAACACAATGTCATCAACATATACTTGCACGATCAAAATATCTTTAGACTCGTTCTTTAAAAACAAAGTCTTGTCTATGGAACCGCGAAGGTATCCATGGGACAAGAGGAATTGAGCAAACCGGTCATACCAAGCTCGGGGAGCTTGTTTGAGTCCGTAAAGGGCCCTCTCAAGGAAATAGACATGGTTGGGTAGTTTCTCATCTTCGAATCCTGGAGGTTGGGCCACATACACATCTTCCTTGAGATGTCCATTGAGGAAGGCTGTTTTCACATCCATTTGATAAAGTTTGAATCCCTTGTGAGCGGCATAGGCGATGAGGAGTCTGATTGCCTCGAGGTCTCATCGTAGTCAATCCCTTCCTCTTGCCTGTATCCTTGTGCTACTAACCTAGCCTTGTTCCTTGCTACAGCTCCAGTATCATCGAGCTTGTTCCTAAAGACCCATCGAGTTCCTATGATGTTCTTGTTTTTGGGCCAAGGAACTAGCTTCCAAACTTTGTTCCTCTCGAATTGGTGGAGTTCCTCTTGCATGGCTTGAATCCAATCTAGGTCCTTTAATGCTTCTTTGATATTTTTTGGTTCCACCATTGAAACAAACGCGTTAAAAGCACAAAAATTATTGAGGGAGGAACGAGTTTGCACACCTTTATTAAGAGGGGAGATGATGTTCTCAAGGCGGTGGTCCTTCCTTTGTTGAAAGGTTCTTGTATGAGTGAGTTCCTTTGCATGTGTATCATCCTCAGTTGGTGTTTCTTTGTCATGGGAACTCTCATCTTCAGCTTCTTCATTTGATGTTTCTTCAGAGATTTCTGGCAGGTTCCCTCTTTGTTCCCCTTGAATACTTGATTCTGGCAGGGTATTGTCTTGGGGGACAGCAGAGTTGTTCCCTGAAGAGGGGACCTCGAGAGAGTTGGAGGTGTCTTGTAGTTCTTCTGAGGAAGGAGCCTCGAGGGAGGTTTGATCAGTGAGGGTTGGACCTTCGTCGTTGTTCCCTGGTTGTGGGATATTGCTTGCACTTGGATAGTCTTCATCCCTTTTCCTTGGCTCATCCTCGTCATCATCATCGTCTTCATGTCTGACTAGCTTGAATAGAGTTCCCTTCCCTTCGGTCTCGGTTCCCATCTTTACAGACTTTTCGTTGAAGACGACATGAATGCTTTCCTCTATCTTCTTGGTTCTTTTATTGTAGACACTGTAAGCCTTGCTTTGTGATGAGTATCCCAGGAAGATCCCTTCGTCGCTTCTGGGGTCGAATTTTCCAAGATTGTCTTTGCCGTTGTTGTGAACAAAGCATGTGCAACCAAATGTTCTCAAGTGTGAGATGTTTGGTTTTCTCCCTTTGATGAGCTCATAGGAAGTCTTGTTGATCAGGGGCCTTGTCATGGCTCGATTCAGGATGTATGTAGCTGTGGAGATGGCTTCAGTCCAGAAGTACTCAGGAACTCCACTTTCGATCATCATGGTTCTAGCCATGTCCTCCAGAGTTCTGTTCTTTCTCTCGACCACTCCATTTTGCTGAGGAGTGCGAGGAGCTGAAAGGTTGTGAGAGATCCCATTTTGCTCACAGAAGTTTAGGAACTCCGAGTTTCGAAACTCAGTTCCGTGATCAGATCTGATTGCTTTCAGTTTCAGCCCCAAGCTTACTTCTGTTCTTTTGATGAAGGGCTCAAATTCTTCAAACGCTTGTGATTTTGCCTTCAAGAAAATAACCCAGGTGAATCTTGAAAAATCATCAATTAAAACATACATGTACCTTTTTCCACCGTAGCTAGCTGTTCTCATGGGACCACAGAGATCCATGTGAATTAACTCCAGGGACCTGGTTGTGCTTACCACCTTCTTGGGTTTGAAGGAGGTTCTGGTCTGTTTCCCTCGAACACATGCTTCACACATTTTGACTCCTTCGAGATTGATCCGTGGAAGACCAATGACCAGATCCTGTAGATAAAGCTTCAGGATTTGATTTACACCAGCATGTCCCAGTCTTCGATGCCAGAGTTCCGTGTCATCTTGGGAACTCGCAAGGCACAACTTCATTGGTGGTTCAAAGTTGGTGTCCACCACATACACATTGTTGTATCTTCTTCCTCTCAGAATTACTTTGTTGGTCTTCTTGTTGATGACGAGACATTCATCTGAGTCGAAAGTGACGATGTTGTTCCCTTGATCACACATCTGGGAGACACTCAGCAGATTGTATCCCAGATCCTTTACCAGATTTACGTTGCTAACTTTAATAGATCTATTGAGCAACACTTCTCCTTTTCCAATAACTTCTCCCTTGTTCTTGTTGCCAAATGAGACATGGCCTCCTTCGGCATGAGTGTGGAGTGAGATGAGGATATCCTTGTTCCCTGTCATATGGTTCGAGCATCCACTATCTATGAACCATGTATTGTTCCCTCTCACAACCACCTACAAGGAAAAGTTAGTGTTTTGAGACCCAAGCAAGATGACTCTTGCCAAGTCCCTTGCAAGGGAAAACATTTTCATTCAAGATATAGTCAGAAATGTTGATGTCTTTGGAATTTTGAGAGTTGGAGTTCCTTTGGTGATGAGCATGACGTTTTTGTCTGTTTAGGAACTCATGGCTTCTAGGGGTTTGGGCTCTCTTCTTGGGACATGCATCCTTGTAGTGCCCATGAGCACCACAGTGCCAACATGTCTTGTAGTATTCTCCCAGGTAGTATTTTGGGTGTGGTCTCTGGATACGGTTCCTATCCATGGTTTCTTTGTTGTACACTCGAGACCCATTTCCCTTAGCAATTTTGACATAGATTCTATGTCCAGAGTTCCCAGTATAGTAGTCTTTCTCACCATTGTTTCCACTCTCTAGGACCCTGATTTTCTCCTCGAGATGAGCATTTTTCTGTTTCTCGCACTGGAGTTCTAAGGCCCTACACTCATGGATCTCATGTTCGCTCAGGGGTGACTTTCTGTTCTTGGAGCACTCACCTTTGTATCCTATGCCATGTCTGGCTGGGACAAACTTAATTTCGGAACTAGAGGCTTCAGGATGTTCGGGAGTCTTACTCAGGTTTTGCAGGAGGGTGTTCTCATCTTTCTCTAAAGTTTTGATTTCTCTTTCTAGATCTACGATGTGAGACACATGGGACTTGAGTTTTTCTAGAAGGGATATGCAGTTGGGACAGGGCTCAAGACCAACTAATTGAGAATTTATGTGTTCCTGTTTTTCCAACTTGTTTTGCAGTTTTATGTTATCTTTAACAAGACTTGAAAGAATTTTTAACAATTCAGGTTTTTCATAATTACTCAAGGAATCAAGAACAGTTTCAGTGGTTACCTCACTGGGTTGTTCCCCAGTGGTTTCTCCTATGGCCATGCCACACATGTCTGGGAGTGCCCATGCTTCAGGATCTTCGTCTTCATCATCGCTCCAAGTAGCGATGTAGGCCTTCTTTCCTTGCTTTCTGCCTTCAGTTCCTTGTGGACATTCCTTCGCAAAATGTCCTTTCCTGTTGCATTTGTAGCAAGTCACTTCTGAGAGATCCTTCTCTGTGGGCTTTCTTTGGGAACTCTGTCCCTTTCCCCAGTTCCCACTGTTCCGTTGAGACTTTCCTTTGTAGAAATTTCGAAGAGCCTTTGTTACAAGAACTATCTCTTCATCCTCTTCTTCTTCGGAGTCTTCATGTTGTTCTTGGGTTGATTTGAGCATCTTTTCGATCTTGAGTGAGATCCCTCGATGAGCTCGAGTTTGTTCCTTATCATCGATCTTCCTCTTCTCATGTCCTACTAGCTTTCCAAACACTTGATGGAGCATAAGTGTTCGATTTTCTGGGTTTTCCTTGAACATCGTTCTCTCGTTTGCCCATTTTCCAGTCAATCCATTGAAGAGTTGTTGGACCTTCATTTTGTGGGTGATTTCTTCTTTTGTGATCCCCAATCCTTACATCTTAGTGCAAAGTCCTTCAAACCGGGATTGGTAGCTATCGACGGACTCTCCCATTTCCATTTCGAAGTTGTAGAACTCCCTTTTTGCGTTCATTTGAAGATCTTCTCTGATATCTGAGTTCCCAACGTGCATTTGTTGGATGGCTTCCCACATTTTCTTAGCTGTGTCAAGGTTTGCAACCCTGTCATAATCTTGTACGCACATGGACCTCTTTAGGTACTGTTTGGCTTTGTAGTTTGCCTCCATGCACTTGTACTCGTTGGGACCCCACTTTGAGAGGTCGTTGACAATAGCTGGATCGATTTCGAAGTTCCCCCTGTCGATGACACACCAGGCTTGGTAGTCTTGGCCACGCATCCAATCCTTCATGTCGCGTTGCCAGCTTTCAAATCTTCCTGTAATAAGCCTTGGCGGCTTACTGGTATTATTCCCCACCTGAGTAAGTTCCTGAGCCATTTTGATACCTGCGATGCTAACACAAATCTAGAGCGCAAGCTCTGATACCAATTGTTGGATCGTAAACGGTTAGCAGTGAGCTTGGGAACTGGCAATTAAGTTGTTCCCAAGGCAGCGGAAGTAAATAATGGCAAGTGATAAAAACAGTAAAAGGCACAGTTCCTTTATAGAGGAACACCACTACAACCAACTAGTTGTATGGGTAAACCTCTACCTCCTCTTGGAGGATTTTGAATGACTTACTTATATTAATTGCTTTGTTCCATAGTTACACAGCCGGATTTACACTTCTCTGTTCCTACAAGTTCTTCCTAACTCTAGCAACACTAGTAAATCCTCTCAACTGAGTTCCTAAGCTCACAACAGCAAAACACAAGTAACTCAAACCTTACGCTGACTTCTCAGTTCCCTTGCTCCAGGGAACTTCAGCTTCACCGTCGTCGAGATCACACACTCGCCGGCGGGGACTCCTCTTCCTTTTCTTTCTTTTCTCTGGTGTGGGTATTTGTGAGTTCTGGGAGAAGTACTCAGACAGAGTACTATTCATTTGGCTTTATAGTCCATTGAGCTTGGGCAGTCGCATCTTTCATTTGTGTCCAAAATGCCCTTTGCTTGATGCCCAAGTTGTACTTTCTTCACATGTGACTTTGGTTTGAACTAGGTCAACTTCTTGGATCAATCGGACCGTTGGATGAAGCGCGACAGTCTGATCCTCAGACTGTTCCCTCGGGCTGTCTAAGACAGAATCCCGCGATCTACGCTGAACGGTCGTTGTCCTCACATGTGAGTTCCCATGTCATGGGAACTGACTTCTTCAGAGTTACCTTGATGGAAACTCTTCATCGTTGTAAGCTTGTGTTCTCTTGATTGTTTCTAGGAGTTCCCATTTCATGGGAACTTTCCTCTTCAGAGTTCCCTTGATGGAAACTCTTCATTGTGGCCTGCATTGCCTTTTGGTCATTCATAAGAGTTCTTGGCTGTACTTGTGTTCCTTAGAAATACTTGAACAAACCACATTAGTTCCCTATGGTGTTTGTCATTATCAAAACTTAAAGAGAATTACATCGTTGATCCGTTGTTTTGAACCAGAGGTCCCAACAACGTCCCAACAGGTTCGATTTCCATCAATTATCATCATAACTTGATGACGATTCGATTGTAGTCAACTGTCATCACTTTTCATAAACTGTCATCATTATTTGATGATAGTTTGATTGTCATTAACTATCATCACAAATGTCATCTCTAATTGATGGCAGTTCGATTGTCATTAATCGTCATCGCTATTTGATGACGGTTCGATATTGTCATTAATTATCATCGCTACTTGATGTCGGTTCGATGATGACGGTTCGATTGTCGTCAACTGTCATCACTTTTCATAAACTGTCATCACTATTTGATGATGGTTTGATTGTCATCAACTATCATCACAAATGTCATCTCTACTTGATGACGATTCGATTGTCATTAATCATCATCGCTATTTGATGACAATTCGATATTGTCATCAATTATCATCGCTACTTGATGATGGTTCAATTGTCATCAACTGTCATCACTTCTTGATGACGAATGTCAATTCGATTTGACAAAGTAACTTAGGTTCACTAATTTATCGAATTTCTGCTTGGTCAAAACCAACTCATCAACTTTGACATTAGATTTTCGTTACCCTTTCGTAAATTCCCCATTTAATCACGTCACAATACACACAACTCTATTGTGGGGCCTAGATAAATATCATAATTAATGTAAGAAACTAAGACCAAATCTTCTTTAATTAATTGTAATATATTCAATTCAGATTCCAGAGCACAATTATGCAATGGAAAACATACTGTAAGAGTTTTCTACAACTTTATTTCTGGATTCAATACACAGCTCAAGGAAAAACGCAAAAATCAATTGCCAAACTTACACATCAGGTGAACTGCCTATTCTAGATGAAACACATACATATTCTTTTGAACCCGCCTGACTTATCCATCATAAATACACACTGTAACAAGTAAAAATAAACAACATAGCATTTGCCTAAAATTGGAGCCCTATATATATGGGTATCACTTGAAGAATTTAAATTTCTTTCACAAACTTCAATCATCTCCATGGAACTTTGATGAGTCATTAATTTTGCAAATCCTATCTTCATTACTCTGCATCATTTACAAAGTCAGTTTGATGAAAACCAGGAGTGCTGAAAACAGTTAGCCTTATAGTGATGCAGAGGTACCTGTGCAGAGGCACATAAAGGAGATGCTTCAATACATAAATCAAATGCAATTCATGCATAGATAACAGATCATTAGTGACCCACCATATGCTGATGTCCATAGGCAACCATCATTCCTCCATAGAAAAGATCATGATAAGGGTTTGATGCACAATCCTACAAACAGAAATAAACAAGCACTTTAAATTCCAATTCCGTGTTCAATTGAGTTGGAAATTTTATTAAACAAATATAGAACCTCATAAACAATTTAGTTCCATGTAGAACCTCATGAATTTATCCATCCAAACATAAAAACCGTATGGTGAAGGCAAAATAATGTGCATTCACTGAATCAGCTTGAATGCCCATCTCGACACATCAAAATTAAAAAACTATTCGATTGATCTCTTGCTAGAATATATTTAAATAAGACCAATATTGACACCAACAACTAAAAATCACCCAGATCACCATCAATTAATATCCTGTTTCAGCATATATATTGAAACTCCCAACAAACACACGAGAAAATACACTAAAATAGGCATCCAATACTCAATTTGGTACCCAAAATAAACAAATTCACACAAATTAGGTACATAGCCACAAAAAGAGAAAAAGGAATAGAGATTTACTTGTTGGTAATAAAGATTTACTTATCTGATTGTCTACCTTCTTGACTGTGTTATCATTCTCACTCTCCCAAATTTCGATCAAAAGCACATCAGAAAAACCCTAGAAATGGTTTCCTCATTCAACATCAAAATTTCTCCCAATCTCTCGCGATTCCCTGCAATTAGATCCGTAAGAGCCAGATCTTCGCCGACGTTGATGTCTCTGGCTTCCATCGCTACCGGAATTGCGTTGGGCAAGGAGGATTCGAACCGTCACCATATCATATTCTCCAAATCGTTTGAGACAAGGTGGGGGAGCATGGGATCCGGAATTTTCTTTTAGAGTGAGAGAGAAACAAGAAGAAGACGAGAGAGAAATTCGGAACTCAGAGGAGATAGAGGTAGGAGGTGAGAGAAAAAAAATAAAAGAGGCTTTTACACTTAAAAAAAACTAAAAAATGGATTTGATTACGAACGCCTAATTAGGTTTATAATTTTTTCCCTTCTATCAAATTCTTTCTAAAGGTTATTAAAGTGGTAAAAATTTCAAATAAAATAAGATTAATACAAATTTCGGATTTTATTAATAATAGAGTGCTACAAGGGTAAAAACAGTACAAGGTAAAATAAATAAAAAGGAGGCAAGAGCCGGCACTCGAACCCGAGACCTCTTGCGTCTCCCCCTCTCACACACACACACACATACACACACACACACACACACACACACACACACACACACACGCACACACACACACACACACACACACACACACACACACACTCCAAACCGCTAAGCCATTGTAACAGATCTACTCATAATCCCACTCTTTTAAAAATATACTCTACTATTCTTCTTCTTCTCCAAACAAGTCAAATTGATGTCTGAAGGAAGTGACGCAAAACCAATACATGCTTCCATGGCTTCCCCATTCTCCATTGTAGCTTGCAAGACCATCCATATCCTGGCATCAACTTGTGTACGTCATCTCCAACTAACACACTTTCAACCAATTGGCATCAATCTCCTCTCCCACCATTGATCAATTTTCATTGTTATGGATCAAGGGAGCTCACAAATTTGCCTATTTAATGGCTGAAATTTCATTGTTAAATTTACATATCAAACTCTCCTCTCTCTTCTAGAAAATAGCTTTTCTCAATTGTCAAAATTCAGCCTTAAAAGCCTTATTTTTTATTGCTGTTTTTTTAAAAAAAACCACAAAAACCCTAATTCCAGTCCCCTGGCCGCTCACCACAACCGAACCCTTGTCAGATTGCCACTATGCGCACGCGCGCCGCCCGTCCGCCCAAGAGGCCGTCGGAGCTCCACTATTGGTGGTCGCCTGTGCCATGAGTCGTCGTTCCTAAGATCTCTCTCTAGTTTGTACGTAGAAAGGAAGAAGGAAGTAGTGGCCATTTCTTGTGGGTTATTTTGGGCTACATTTTAGGCCCATATGTCTAAAATAAATCCATCAGAATTTAATTAAAGGAAAAAGAAAAGGAGAAGCCCAAAATTCCGCCCACCTCGAAAACCGTGCTCATTCCGCTCTCGTTTTCGTTCGGTATATATTTTAATTATAACTATTCATAAAATATTTTTTTTGTCACATTTATATGATAATTACTTAATTAAATTGAATAAAACTAGCTTGCATGTTAGTTTATAAAATAATATCCCTAGACCATGGAAATCCTTTTTAAATAAAATAATGGTATTTTTATTGTTAATTCATATACATGGAAAGTGTAATATAAATAATATGTATATTCTATGGGAAGTTATTATAAATATAAAGAGATCTAATTTGTTAGGAAAGATAAACCAATTTTATTATTTCCCTTGTACATAAACTATAATTTATAGGATACGGGATTAAATGCGAACAATTAATAAGGTGTAAAATGCGAACTACTATTGACCATTCGATCATCATAAATGTAAGGCTGGGATTACACGCGTGGTTTAAGTCATTTTTATATATAGAGGGTATTTTTGTCAATTTTCTATTCATCTATCTTCTTCCTTACTAGTTAGGAGATTTTTGCGTTCTTACTTTTCGTTTGTTTTTCTTAAATGATTTGTTCTAGTTTCTTCATTGTTTTTCGCACATTCGATTTTCACCTTGTTCATGGATTTATGTACGATTTTTCAGGGTTTTAATTTCTCATTCGTGGTAATTTTGAGAAGTCACGCCATATTCCATGGACTATGTTGCCTTGATTGGAGCTCGACTTTTTGTTCATTCTCTTCTTTTTGAACTTTCACTCCAGGGAAGTCAAATCTGGTGACATCTAGGAGCTTTTAATCAAGACTTACAAGCATTGCGTTTGGGTTCTCTAGAAGGTTTGGTCCTTTAATTTGTCTCATACATCATGCATTCAATTTCATTTTTTTTTAGTGAGTTAGTTCTATTGTGATTTGTTGAGATGCTTATTTGAGGATTCTTGTAAATTTTGTTGTATTTGATTCAGAAATTTGATGTAGAGTGGCTCAAAGTGAAATGGTGTGATTAGGTAAGCATAATTAGATTGTGATGAGTACCAAGTGTTTTTTTGCTTCAAAGAGATTTAGGAGTTTATAGCTTTGAGTAATTAGTAGCTGAGTCATTAGCACATCGATTTCCTATATAAATTGTGTCGATGGACAAGTTTTATGATTTTTGATCATTTGAATATGCATATTACAGTAGTATAAGTTTTCGCGGAGGATTTTGCAAATGAATAATCTTACATAAAAAGTGTTGTTGTAATGTGTTTTTTTTGTATGATGGTGACGATATTCTACCACCAATTAAGAACTTCAAAGATATGAAGTTTCCTGAGCCAATATTGAAGATGCTCAAAACTAAGAAGATAGTGAAACTAAGACATATCCAAGTCCAGGGGCTTCTTGTAATTTTATCTTGTAGAGATATGATTAGTATTAGATATACTGGTTCAGAGAAAACCCTAGTGTTTGTACTACCTCTGACTATGGAGGTTTTGCAAGAGGAGATAATGATGCCAATTGCTCCAGGAGAAGGGTCTTTCGGATCGGTAGTTTGTCCATCAAGAGAGTTTGCTAGGCAAATTGACGAGGTTGTGGGGCAATTTTTGTCACCATTGAGAGATGTTTGGTACCCAAAGTTTACATGAACTGCATTGTGATTTTCAATGAACCTTATAGTGTAATATTATGAACCATAATGACAATATTTGTGAACCAAAAGAATAACGTTTTTTGTATGCTTGTTTGATTGCTCACCAAGTGTTTGATAAAATGTCTAAACGTTCCCCCCTACAAACCCTAAATCTTGCTTGATTGCTTGAATGTTGGATGGACTTATGGCTATATATTAGTTATTTGTTGCACATTCATGGGTTGGATTTTGCTGATAAACCATAAACCCTTTACTGAATTCCTTTTTTTTATTTACATGAACCGTATTGTGATTTTCAATGAACCTTATAGTGTAATATTATGAACCATAATGCCAATATTTGTGAACCAAAAGAAAAACGTTTTTTTCTTCATATTTTTATTGTTATGTGTTCCATATTGTTTATAAATTAGCTTAATTTTCCTTTTTTTTATTGTAGGTTGTTCATCAAGTTCCGGTCATCCTAACTTGTCTCATTCGGAAAATGATGCTAGTATTGATGGAGTTTCATTAAAGGGTCTTGATAATGATGAGAATGTTGATGGGGTTCCATTGGACAATCTTGATGAAACTATTGATGCCTAAACTCTTCACTTATCACAAGATTTTCTTATCTCATTCCCAAGATTAAACATCGAAGTTCCGGTTCTCTATTTGTCTTTTCAGCAGTTGTTGTGTGTTTTGGGGATTAAGTTGTCTTTTTTTTGGTTACCAGTCGAGATGGAGCATAAGGCATTATGGGCTCTCAAAGAGCTCAACAGGAACCTAGATGTTGCCGGAACAAAAAGATTCATGGATTTTCAAGCACTAGAGGAGTTGAGGCTAAAGGCGTATGAAAATGATCTACAAGGAGCGCACCAAATGGTGTCATGATCAGAAATTGGTGCGCAAAACTTATGAAGTTTGGTGACAAGGTACTTCTCTTCAATTCTAGACTCCGTTTATTTCCAAGGAAGCTAAGGACAAGATGGAGTAGGCCATTCGTGGTTCACCACATCTATCCTCACAGAGTGGTAGAGTTGATCGATAACCATGGAACCATATTTAAAGTCAACGGCCACCGATTAAAGAAGTTCTATGAGCAAACCGACCCGGACGAAGAGATTAGAGTCACCATGGCTCTCACAACGTCGGATTAGCTAAGATAAGTTCGTCGGGCTAACGATGTTAAAAATAGCGCTTACGGGAGGCTACCCGGTTTTTTGTTTTAGTTAAGTTTTCTTTTCTTTTTAGATCTTTTTCTTAGATTTCTTTTGAGTTTTTTTAGTAGTCTAGAAGTTAGCAAGATAGAATTGTTGGAAACTAACATGGTATAGGAAGTTGGGCTCAGAACGACACTGAAAAACCAGTCACCCAGGCTCGTTAACGACCTGCGAGGGTCGTTAACGACCCGTGTCGACACGCGAATTGGCAGACGCGGGTGAAGGAAGTAACCCTAATCTATCTTCTATCTTTATAACCCCCCACACCACCTCTCTTCTTGACTCTTCCTATTTAAAACCTTCTCTCAAGCATTCAAAATCCCACACCCAAATCTCAAGCAAAATCCTCAAATTCTCAATCCAAACCCAATGATTTTCTCTACCCACCACCGATCATAGCACCACCGCCCTAAGCCCAACCGCATCTCACTATAATGAGCCTACTCTCTTGAGTTCGTTACCGGCGCATCAAAAGCCTCATTACCTATCCCCAATTCAATCTTTGTTCTTCAATTTTTCAAATTTACGGTATGATTTCTAAACCCTAACTCTTTTCTTGCAAATTTCATGATATTTGGGGTAAACTTCATATCTATATCTTGATTGAGTAATTGGTTTGCATGTCTATGTTGCATTGTGTTTCTATTGCTTCTATTATAGGTGATTGATCTTGATTTATACTTGGTTATTCTTGCTTATTGCATTGAAATTTTGATGAGAAAAGCATGAATTAACTTGTTCTTGAATCGATTGGTCTTCACCATGAGTTCTGGCAATTTTTTGCATGTTTGGATAGGGTATCTAGTAAGTATGGGGTTGCATGTGATATATTGAGTGTTTTATGTGGGATTGTGGTTGATTCATGCAAGAATTATTGGAAAATTTTGAGGTTTAGTACTCGGACTAGATTGAAAGTTGATCTCGCCCAGGCTCGTTAACGACCTTCCCAGGGTCTTTAATGACATGTGATATGCTCATGTCTTTAACGACCTGTGATATGCTCAGTTTCAAAACAAACCCAGATACCTCGTTAACGAGCCAATTGGGTCGTTAACGAGGGATGTCGAGAGCACTTCCGAGAGCAAGTATGGGGTTTCTTTTTTGTTGGTATGCTTGGATCTTATCTTGGAAAATTTATGGTCTTCGCATGTACAAATGGCAAGCACTAGCCGAGCTAACACTAGAGCCGGAAAGAAGAAGAGGAGTCAAAGGTCACCATCTCCTCCACGCATGGATAATGTCATACTAGCTACTAAGGAGCAAGTTCAGATCTTTGACGCCGTTCTTGAAAAGCACCACTTCATTAGGTGGTTCTCGAGGTCAAGCGCTAAGTCATTTTGGATATATGAGGACGTCAAGCACGCCTCTTCCATTCTCGGAGTACCTCAACTGTTGAAGAAGGATGAAATACTGCATAACCCGGCCCTCACACCGAGTTCTTGGCCACCCTCAAAACAAGCTTCAAAACCAAGACTTTGGTCGGAAGGATCAGGTTCTGGCTAGGCAATGTTAACCATGAATACGCAATGGCTGAGTTTAATGCATATCTCGAGCTTCCTCACCACTCTCGGAATTACAAGATCAAAGACTTCAAGGTTACCAATACTTGGGGTTACATTTTCGGGGAGGTTGAACCTTCTGCTGCAACACTTTCAGAAGAAAGCATCATCAACCCTATCTTCCAGATCATTCTCCAAGTCTTGGGAGCCACGTTTTGGCCCATGAGAGAGAGAGTTCAAGGCCAACATGGACGGAGGTTGTATGCCTCCGTACCATTCTTTGAGGATCCTGCCCCCTTGAACTTGGGGTATGAATGGTTATAATATATTGAGAAGCACGAGACCAAGTCAAAAGAAGTACGGTGCGGGAATATGGTGAGTCTTCTAGCGGAGAAGCTCAGCGTTGATATCACACATTATAGTGGGTACCATGCTCCAAAGCTCGACAAGAACTACTGGATTGCTTTCGGCATTTTTGTGAGGACCGAGAGAGGGAACGCCACCAAGGTACTGGGCCAAGATGTGCTTCTTACCCGAGACAAATTCCCGTTAGAAAAGAAGCCACAAGACGAGCCGTCATTGAGGGACTGTGTGACACGGTTCGCTAGAGAAGGCAAGGACATGGATGAAGATGATGATGCAACGGAAGCAGCCACGGAGGAGATCGATAACAAGGATGATGACCTCGTTACCGAGGTCCTGGGCGATGATGATAACATCGGTAACGACCCACCCAGGTTCGTTAACGACTACTTCGAGGCCAGTAACAAGGCATTCAACTTCGGTAACGACCCACTGCCACTGCCTACCCTGAGGATGGAGCGATGCTTCCCTACAACCCGGTGATTCACCACGACCACTTCCAGCCTCAAGATCATTACACAGCACCACCACAACGATGATTCACAATGATTCACCACTACCCTGTGATTCACCACTACCCTGAGGATGGAGGATGATGGAGCAAAGAGTGATGGTTGATGAGGAGCGTTGGAGGACCATGTATTAATTCATGGATAACTTTGAGCATCAGTTTCCACCACCACCACAACGATGATTCAGCTTTCAGAAGATGTTTCTTTTCCGCTTCAGTTTATCTTGTGAGTTTCTTTCTTTTTCCTTCTTCTTTTTCTACTGCTTAGTTTTATTACAGTGTGACACTGTAATTTTTAAGTATGGGGTAGGGAAGGGAAGAAAACTTGTTTAGTGTGTCTTGTTTGTTTGCTTTGTTTTAGTTGTCTTTTTTTTTTAAAAAAAATCACAAAAATCACAAAAAGAGTTTTTAGAATGGATAAATACCCCGTCTTTTGGTTCTATGATAGTTAATTGCTAGTATGATCATGTAATTTTCTTACAAGCATGTTTTTGATGGTATAGTCTGATTCTTGATATGAAATTGTTTTTATAGAGAAATAGCAGTTTGATGAAATTGAGCATGTATAACTTTTAGCATGAGTAGTACAATCCAACAAAAAATTGCTACCTTGTGAGTTATTTTTGGCCTTATAGGGAGAACATCACTTGGCAGCTTATAATATCATCCTTTTCATCAACTTGTATATCAAAATTATGTCTGGTTTGTTGAAACAAAGGGATGTGTCAACTAAAGAGAAAGCGAAACTTACCTTTTTAACTCCACTTGTCAAAGAAGGCTAATTGAAACCGGGAACTTAAGGTCTCTCTCTCGGCGAAGAAAAAGTGAATAGCGCAATCTTTATCGTTGACATTTGATTTAGAAATCAAAGGATTCTTCGCATCCCTAGCATGGAGAGTGCAACGACCAGCTCTAAGAGATCAAACCCAGTAAGCAAACAGTAAACCCGACACCGTAAACTCTAGTGCTTCCTCCGCACATAATACACCGATTTGGTGTGAAATCTTCCACGTAGCCGGCATCAGCTGCGTCTGCGATACTTTAAGGGCAACTAGGAAATTCAGCACCAGCGTAGAGAAAGGAAAGAGAGCCCCCATGGTAAAGGGATACTCGAGGAAGCAGACCCACCCGAGTTTCACCAATCAATTTCCTCTTGAGTTGGACAGTAGAAGTGGGTACCAGGAAGAAAGCCTTAGCCTTTGATGATCTTCTCGGCTTCTTTCTCGGACATTTAGAAAGGGCGACAATCTTTAGGTTCGAGAGAATGGAAAGACTCAAACCCCACGTCGAAGATCTTAGCCCTAACCATGGTGGAAGAAAGAAGAGTAAAAACAGAGAAGAGGAGAGGTAGGCGAAGAAGAAGGTGAAAGAAATCAATTGACGCATCTGCTCGAGATATCTGCATCGGGTAATTATAACCCTGATTGATGCGATGTTTCTTCTGCTGGAAGACGATCGGACTACCTGGGCGACCCCACTTGTCCCATATCACGTACGGAGAAAGCGGCAAATCTAATCAAATTCCCGCGTTCGGATTTGGTTCAAATTTGGGGGTTATTTTTGGGCCTAAAAACAGTAAGCCCACTTAGCAAAGCAACCCAGAGAGAAAATAGGAGTATTGTTCATGCATGAAGATAGTAATCGGAGATTCCACGAAGATCAGAGTAAAGTTATTAGTCACCCGAATGAAGAGAGAAGATTGTGGTCACGTAAAGAGGTTGCGCGATCAAAGAAGCAGTTACATACATCGGTTTTCTTTTCCGACGAACGTGGGAAGTGGAAAATGGTTATGGAACGTTTCAAAGAAAGTGGGAATATGGAGGAAGACGTGAATAACGGCTAGTATAGAGTGTTAAGAAAAATAGGCAATTGTATGCATTAGATTCAATCATTGTACCCTAAGGAGAATAGAGCTCTCGAATTCCAAAACCGATAGACTCTAAATCTCAGTTTTCCATAATTCAATCAAAAAATTCATTTTTTTCCTTAATCATTCGATTGTAACTCCGATCTAGGACGTGAGAATAGTTGTTTATTTTTCGTCCAAAACAGTTTATAAGGTCATAACAAATTTCAATTTATTTACACGAAGGCTTGATCAAACACAAAATGTTATTCTACCACCTTTTTAGAAATCCATGTCCAATATCATCTCGTGCTATCCGAAAACTAAAGAAAAAAATTCTCTCTCAAATAATTTGATGGGAATTAGTTTTAGCATTTCTAGTGAATCATGGATAATTATCACTATAGGCACTATTATAGTCATGTCATTCATACCAATTGATTAATGTTCTAAAATGTTTACATGGATGTGTCCTCAAATGTTTCTGAAAGTTAAAAAGTCAATATCCAATAGAACCTCACAACCTCACATAAGAACAAGGTGGTGTCTCTAAAAATGACAAACATAAGGGCAATTGAGCAACAAGAACCTCACATAAGAGTGCATAGAATGAATGTACTCCTAATCTCCTTTAGTCTAGTCCCTTGAATAAGGCAAACTGCAAATTATGCTTTATATGCGTGAATTGAAATAGCCTTTTCTAGCATGCTTATGAGTGCATAAATGTAACTTGGTTATGATCATTTGTAATTCAATCTCTATGCAAACTAAGATTATGCAAGATAATTTGAGTGCTATCTTAAAACATGTTTTCCCTCCTCCTTTTTCCGGGCTTGGGACCGGTAGTGTACCAAATACACAAGCGGAGTTAAAAACATGTTATCAGCTATAGCAAACAAACTAACATGCAAACCTAACACGACAAGCACACTCATGAACTTGGAAGACATAAATTTTTAATTGGAATGAAAGATCCCCAAACAGATTGAATTAGCTATAGTGTCAGACATTGAACACCGACCTAAAATTGAATAAGCAAAAGAGCATGATTCATATTCACATGAGTTTATTGCTAGAGTTGGTTTTGTATCGGTTAATCATGGTGTAAAAGCATTAGCTAAGTAAATTACTATGAAAAGATGATAGTCTTAGACTTTCACCTCGTTATATAGCAAGATGATGTTTATCACATTTTATGGGAATAATTATGTCATGTGAAAGGAAATAGAATTCCAAACTAGTCTAGTTGTTATAGGAAATGTCTCATTATACCTCGGGCTTCAGGTTCGGTATCATTATTGCAATATGTTTTGATATTCTCCAAACTTCTATTAAGAGTTGGATGCCCAAAGCAGAGATGATTCTGTAGATTTGCAAGAGCAAGCCAGAATCTATCAATCAAACACAGACCACCACGTATTTGTTCATAAGCACTACTAGCTAATAACCCGGTTTGGAATCAAACTATTAAAGGATGTCATAGATTTACCTCTATAATAATTATATGACACTAGATCAACCGCTAGTTGGATGCCCAAAGCAGAGGTGATTCTGTAGATTTGCAAGAGCAAGCCAGAATCTATCAATCAAACACAGACCACCACGTATTTGTTCATAAGCACTACTAGCTAATAACCCGGTTTGGAATCAAAATATTAAAGGATGTCATAGATTTACCTCTATAATAATTATATGACACTAGATCAACCGCTAGTGGATGCAACTCTATCAATTAATATTGAATTATTTCATGCCACTATTGCACATAATATTTGATATTAATAGATCGGTATCCAAAGACATGAACCAAGCTTAATTTATCACTAAGATGAGGGTTGATCTTTAAATAACAACCAAAAGAGTAGTGATCAAAAGTTCTAAAAAAACAAAACAAAAACATGCAGTATCATAACTTTGTAGATTTTAAATTAAAATAGTAATTGTACTAAAACTGATATTATAATGACAATAATAACAATGCGAATATTGTTATTATTATTATTATTTTTTTATTAGTTTTTGGAAAGAAACATAGCTTATGTATTTATTATTACTATTATTATTATTGTATTCTTGTATTATTCTTTATATTAATGGGTTTTCAATCTGAATTAGTGTACACTTTTTTTTATTCACGAATAATTTTACTTAGGTTTTGTTAAGAAGATATATCTTATATAAAGAACAAGCATTATATAATAGATTAGTTAGTTAAATAATTAATAAAAAGCTCTAAAAAACAAAAAAAATGCAGTATCATACATTATAGATTTTAAAAATAAAAACAATACTATTATTGTTTTTATTTTTTATTTTTTAAATAAAAATAGCTTATGTATTATTATTATTATTATTATTATTATTATTATTATTGTAATACTAAAATTATTCTTTATATTATTTTTTCAATCTTAATTAGTGATTTAGTGCATATTTTTTTGATTCAAGAACTATTTTTCTTAGGTTTTGTCAAGAAGACTGATTTTTATATAAAAACATATATAATAAAGTAGTTAGTTAATAGGTAGGAGCGAAAGAACTTGGAAAACAAGCATTGGTCGGCATGCAATTAGTCCTTGATCGCCTGGCGTACACATAGCCGTTGCGCTCTTGATCCACCACGGCGGCAACGCTTGTTGGCAGCCTGGCGCCACGATCTCATTTCTCCGCAACAACCGTAGAGACGTCGCCACGCATGTATCTCACCAAAGCATCCGCCGCCGAATTCCCCTCGCGTGGGATCCAAGTCAAAAGAGGCTCCTAAGGAAACGTGCCCATCACGCTTCTAATGAACCCAACCGTGTCCTCGTCGTACCATGAAATGGCCCGCCTCTTTGGCACAACATCGATCAAGAACAACACGCCCCCCTCCACCCAGAGCCTGTCGAAGTCGAGTTTGCGTGCAAAGATGAGCCCGATGGCGAGGGCTCGGACCTCACCATCGTAGGGAGTGATGCCCACGATATCTGGATCGGCGCATGTGTAGGCGAAGAGAGGGAGGCCTTGGTGGTCACGGAAGATGCCTCCAGACACGGCACAACCTCGAGGTCGGGACAAACCACCGTCGAAGTTGAGTTTGACGGTGCCCATTGGAGGAGGAATCCACACCGCTTGTGTAACAACTACCATGTTTGTGTAGGAAATGAGAGAGAGAGATCGTAGATCAAAGGAGAGTATTACTTGATGTGGTATTTTTTTTGGTTGAAAGTTATGTTGTATTTATAGTTTTTGTTTGTGTTTTGCTTATGTTTGATGCTTTGCTTACATTTCAAGCTTTGCCTCCAAGAAAAGTAATTACTATCACATCTAATGGATCATATCCAATTTTATTACATCAACAACTTTTATCCCAAGTTAAAAGATCTTTTAATCAACTTCCTAATATAATAAAGTATGTACCTTTTATATCAAAACAAATATAATGATTAATCTAACAAAAATTAAGTGAAAATAATACCAATGCCCCAATTTACAAACACTTTATTTTATAAATAATTGTTCCTATCGTGCCAAGCACGACTACGATTCGGTATTTTTTAAATATATTATAAATAAGATATCGATATATAAAAATATAATATAAATTTTAATGTAGGTAATTTACTTCCATTAACATGTACAAACATTATTTTATTTATTGAAATGGAACAAAATGAATCAAACCTAGATTATTAAGTTTAAAGATGAGAATATAGATAGATTATTAAGATAAAAATAATCTTCATTGCTCCTTTTTCTTGACAATATTTTTTAAGTATGTTTAATTTAAAAAAAGATAAATATGAATAAATTAAACAAAAAGTTATATATTTACAAAATATGGAAGTGATAAGATTTAAAAAATAGAAATTAATTAAATAAATAAGCTATAATTTAATATGAAAGACAAAGATAGTTTATTTATTGAAAATAGTTAAATTATAATTATTTCAATTTATGGTAAAGCCAAAATCATTTTGGTGGCTTGATAATATAAAATTTAGATAAAATTAAATATAATGTTATCTATATTTTTATTACTTTTCATGTACGTAAATTGAGTACAATCTTTATGATTGTTTTGTATGTATGTTGATCAAATTTACAAATAGTATAAGATAAGGTATTTTAAATTGCTTTTAGTACAATACATATAAGATATGTGATCTTTTTCAATTATTTTTTTATTTTTGTTTATTTTGGGATAAATTTTTTGTACAATTATTTTTTTAAATATTTTTATATTCCAATTACCTATTGTAAATTATTAATATAGGGATGATGTGGCGCATCGTTGTGTAATATCCCCTAAATTCTAAATTTATTAAAACAGGTATTCATTCCAATACATTTTTTTCTCTAAAATAGAGGATTTAATAATCTTTATAATTTCATATTATATAACAAAAGGTTATAAAAATTTACTACAATGGCAATTAAGAATTTAATTAAATATATTAAGCAAATCGGGTATGCATTTAAATATTTTTCTCTTAAATAGAGAGTTTAAATATTTTTATAATTCTTTCAATGAATTATAAAAATCTTATAAAGGATTATGAAGGTGACAAATAAAATTCCAAACAAATATAAATCATAATATTTTCGGATTTTATTTAATGCCATATTACTATTAAGCAAAAATAAGAAACAACGCAAAATAAAAAGGTGTTAAGAGGAGGACTCAAACCCGAGACTTCTTGCACCCTTCCTTTAAACACACACTCAAATCCGCTAGGCTATTGTAACTTGACTACCTATTAAAGAACTTTTATTATTGAATTTTATAAGGAAAGTAGTTAAAATATCAATATTGGATTTAAATAATCTAGATAAAGTTTTATTGGTGGAATGATGTTCATGTTTTTAGTTTAGTTTTAAGTGTCTTTCTTAGGTTGTTTAGTTTAGTTTTGGTAGGTTTTAGAGTGATTTGTGTGTATTTAGATGAGTTTGCATATCTTGTGAAAAGTGTGGAAGCTACTCCGTTTTGTGTCTTTTATAGGTTTTTGAGCGGAAAGGAGCACTTTTTAAGCTGAGTTGAAGTCTAGTGGTGGAAGGAGGAATGCATGGAACATAAGGAATAAGATTGCATGGGAGAATCAAGTTAGATGCAAGAAAAAGCCAAGGAAAAGTTCGTGAGAATCCAAAACACAGTTTCGGTAACGACCTTGTCAGGGTCGTTAACGAGTTGTAAAGATAGAGTTTTTGTAAGGAATTCAGGAAAGTCTACCGACCTTGTGCACGTCGTTAACGAGGTTGGTCGTAGCTGTTTTTGCTTGTTTTGCTTTGTTTTCTTGTCATTATAGTTGGTAAACGAACAACCTTGCTTCCCGTGGACGATCCTGACTTCGCTATACACAACGTGGTCTTGACTTATAAATTTATTTGTTGTCAAGAATCCCTCATCAAAAAATTGGCGTCGTTGTCGGGGAAGCAACTGATCGCTCGGTTGTGCCAGGGTCTAGAGATACAATTTATAACCCGACCCCGTTGTAGCACGTGGTGGATGTCGAACGCTAGGGAAATCTACTCGATTGAGGTGCCTAGACACTAGAAAGCTGGAAAGGAGAACTTAAAACAAAGGAAAACAAAGAGAACAGTCGGGACCGACACAAGTGTCACGTCGGGCCCGATGTTGGCGACAAAGAGGAAGTCGGGACCGACGTAGGGCAAGTCGGGCCCGATGTAGCTGGGTTTTGTCGAACTCAAAGATTGAAAGTAGATCTTGGGCTTTTGGGTTCCTTATATAGTAGATTAAGGCTTTTCCACCCCAATTCAAGTAATAAGTGATGATCGGAATAGGATCGAGTGCTTTCGCCCTCGTTCCAACCACTTCTACACATCGATCCTTGGGGACATCCCCTTCGAAGCAAGGTCTTGAGATGGACAAATGTTCACTTTCGCTACTTTGCCAATCACAAGCCTTGATTCCTTACTTTCGTAAGGAATTATAGCTCTATGTAGAGTGGGTTCCTAGATCAAGCACTCAAGGATATGGAATTGGGGTTTCTAGCCCAACCTAGCTAGAGTTTTCCCCCATAACCCAAGATCAAGGAGATCTACTCCATATGGCAAACAAAGAAAGCAAACAAATCAAAAAGCAAAGCAATCAACATCATCAATCTCAAACCAAAGCCAAGTTTCATTCCCAAATCAAAAGCAATCCACAAACTTCAATCAAAGGTTTCCAAATCCACAAAATCAAAACAAAGCAAAGCTAATCTATCAAGCAAACCTATCAAATCTCCCCCTCTTGGGCCGATTCTCTCTCTTCTCCTTCTCCTCTCCTTCCTCCTTGCTCTCCAAGTATCCTCTTGAGAGTTTTTGAGGGTTGGTTCCTTGCTAAGTGTGGGAACCTCCTTAAATTAGAAGATAAGAGAGCCTTTATAGATGAGGGGCAAAAGTGGTAGTTTACAATTTCGTGCCTTGGAGCCCAAGCAGTCAGTGACCGACTCGGACCGACACGGAGCAACCTCGGGCCCGACTTACTGTGCAAGTCGGTCCGGGGTCAAAAACTTCAACTCGGGTCCGGCGTTGGTTCCAAGTCGATCCGGACCTCGTTCCACCTTCTTCTTGTTGGCTTTTCTCTTGTTCTTCTTCATGGCTTGCTCCTCTCTTTCCCTCTTAAGCTCGGGCCTTGCTCCATGTCTCGATCCTTCTTCAAAACGACCCTTGATCCATTCCAAAACACCTACAAAACACATAAAACGCGCATAGTCTCCGAATCTCATAGAAATACGGGAACTAAGCTAAAAAGGAACAAAACACACAAGAAAAGGGGAAAAAGAAACATATTTACAAAGGAAATCATATATAAAAACACCACCAAATAAAGAGACATCAAAATACCCCATACTTAAACTTGCTTGTCCTCAAGCAATAACAATGTAAGCAAGACCGAAACATAATCTTCAAGTAAAGCCTCGTATGAAAACACATTTAAGCACAAGTGATTGATATTCAAGCAAGATTACATCATCACACATGATTAAGTGTTCCAAGGAATAGAGTCAATGCAACTAAGCCTCACTTTAGGGATATGTGAATGTGTATCACTCATCATGTGTATGGGTTTAGCAATGAACACTCAAGCTCAAAAATCATGCAAGTAAGGACTTTACTATTGAAGCTAATATCACCAATTCCTCCACCTAGAGATGCCTAATACAAAGTACACAAAGAATTCGAACTTGGCTCAATGGAGGTCCTCAAAGAGGTTCCATTCGGTCGGGTTGTAATGGGGCTTTTGGTATTTCTCAAGGTGGGAATTATTTGGTCTTGTGGTGCTTACAATGGGGATTGAACAACCTAAACTCTCACCAACTTCACCAAAATTCCACAATCAATTTCACACTCATCCAAAAGACTTAACATTTTTCCTTTCAAACCAAAATTTCACTTAACATTCCACTTCATCTTTGCTCTTAGGCTTTTTGTTGGATTTTCCACACTTTATACACTGGACCGACTTTCTTATGACATCGGGCCCGATGTGGTGTGTAACTCGGTCGGACCCTTTTTCTTCACTTAAGCTCTTTACCTTCATTCCACCTTCCATTTCCAACATTTTCTTTCTTTCTTTCTTTCCCTTTTTTTCATTTTCTTTTTGCACAACAAAGATGCACTACCCACATGATTCATAACACCATTCTTTGCCCTTAAACCAAAGATAATCTCAACTCTTCAAATACAATCCAAACCTCTCTTCTAAAGTCCAATCCCATAAGGGTCAAGTCATATAAGGCTAGGAATAATTATTTTTTGAGGAGTTTCAAACAAAGGCCTAGGCTAAAACGGGGCTACAAACAAAGGATTCACTTCATGGTAGGATATGGAACATTTATGTGACTAGAAGAATAAAGTTCAAAATCAATGTGACAATGCTAGGACAAATCTCATGACGGTCTTGGAAAATAGATAAACACCGCAATAGCAAGTTTTACTAAGCATGCATGAGCTAATCACACAAGAAACATGAGGGATATGCAAATATGAACAAGCATCCCTAAAATGGCCAAAAATCAATCTCGCAAGGGTCACTCATACTTAGTTGCATAAGATCTCATCCTAGAACTCACATGTTCAATAAAACAAGCAAGATATCATGATCACATCAAAAGCAACATCTTTTTAGAGGCTAAACCATCCGAAAATATGCAAAGGAATTTACATGCTCACATCATCATTAGCTTTCATTTGGCAATCTAAGATGGGAATTTCTAGTCCAAAAACTACAAAACACAAAATCTTTTTGTTGTTTTCAACACAATTTTTCAAATCTTTATGGATTTTTTTGCAAAAATTTCTCTAAAACCAAAAACAAAGACTCATCCATTCAAAACCAAATCAATCATCCATGTCATTCCACAAACCAAGAAACAAACACCCTAAACACAAATTAGAAACCGAAAACCAATATCCTCAAAATAACAAACACAAAAGCAAGTGAAATAATGAGCACACTTACCCCCACCCCATACTTAAAATTTTGATGTCCACATCAAACAAGGAAACCAAAACTTAAAAGCAAGAGAGAAGAGTATAAAGAGCTCACAATTTCTTATTCTTCAATGGCATGTCTAGGATCACTCGAAGGGGTTGTCACGCCTACGTCCTCTTTGGAGTCTCGCTTGCCGCTCCCTCTCGTACACTTGCTCTTGGTAGAAGTCTTGTGGTGGTGGTTGGAGTTGAGGATCCGGGCGCGTCCATTGGTCCTCATGGGAAGGGAAGTTCCCGCTCATCCATGTGTTGAAGCTATCTTGGACCCGCCACCTTTGGTCCTCCACCTCTCGAAGCTTCTCCACCTCTCGCCTAGTGTAGCCGAGGGCTCGGTTCATCTCTTCTTGGCTAGCTTGGAAAGCACCTTGTTGTTGAAGCAATTGTTGTTGTTGTTGGTACATGTATTGTTGTTGAAGATTCACTTGATGGACCTCTTGAAGAACATTCTCTTGTTGAAGTTGAAGATGGGCCATTTGGTTGGCCAAGAAGGACATGTCCACCGTTTGTTGTCGCTCGGGAAACACCATTCCCGGACCATACCATTGGGCGTAGCCTTCATAACCGCCACCTTGAGCTTGTTCTCGCCTTGCACCACTCCCCTCTCCATGCTGATAGTGCCTCGGGACCTGATCACCATAGAAGGCACCGGACTGACTTTGAGGGAAGTCGGGCCCGACGCCATGTGTACCTCGGTCCGCCAATGTTGGAGCTTGGTGCGTGGCTCGGAGGTTGGCCATCAAGCCTTGGAAGCGCTCATCTTCTTCATTTTGCTCTTGATCGATGTCCATGTCTTCCCCACGAGGTGCAAACACAAAGTTATCTTGGTCGAAATCCGGTGAAGATGGAGGGGAGGTAAACCGAATGTGTTGAGGTTGTTGTCGCCGCCCCTCTCTTGCACCTTCGGGGTCACCAAATGAGTGTGGCTTACCGGCCCACACTTGGTACCAATTGTTATACCGAGAAAGATCATAGAGGTTATGCATCAACCGGATCGACACACCATCATAGTTCGAGTGAGGGGCCAAAGAAATCATGTAAAGCTTCTCCTTGATGATGTTGGCCTTCTTGAAATACTTCATGTTCATATACTCAACACCATTCGGAGCCGGAGAATACTTGTTAAGGTCGACTCCTAGAAGCAAGGCTAGCCTTGCTATCATCCCGCCGAAGTAGATCCAAGAGGAGCTTTGGAAGTCTCGCACCATCTTGACCCACTCCCATGCAAGGTTCATGGGCTTCTCGGTGTGGAAGATCATCTCATGTAGCAACATAATCTCTTCCTTCATCGGCTTGCTCAACTCGTGACGAGCATAGATTGCACATCCCAAAACTCGCACCATGACCCGAAAAAGAGGGCTAGAAATCTCGGTTGTGGTGGCGCCCTTTCTCATCTCGCTCTTCCCAGCCACATGCCGCCACACTTGGTTCACCTTCTCGTTGTTGACGCCGGTCTCTTCTCTTGGGCATGGAAACCCGAAGTAGGTAGCCAAGTCCCTAAGAGAGAGATTGTGGTCCTCATTGCCCAATTGGAAAGTGATCGCCCCTTCCTCATCCTCCATATTATCATAAGTGCATTCAAAAGTGGCCATGAATTTCGAGGTGAGGGCGGGATAGTGGGTGTTGTCCCACCTTAGCATCCCATTGAGACCGATGTGGGAGTAGCACCTTGGAAGAGCTTGATCCATGTCCATCTTCCTCACGGTTTTCCAATCAAGCCACCTTGTGTGATTCTCAAGCGCCATATACCTTGCATAACTCTCAACTTGCTCATCATCCTCCAAGTAAACATCCTCCAACTTTGGCTCTTTTATTGACTTCTTGGACTTCTTCTTCGGCCTTTCCGCATGAGATGATGAATCTCTAGTCTCCATGGTACCGGATTTGAAGAGTATTGGACTTTTAAACAAACAAACAACTTAGAACTCAAACTTTTTTCAACCTAGATCGAGATGGGGGATGAAGAACGAGATTGAACTCGAAATTTCTCTTTGGAATCGGGTTAGGGAGGCCTTTTCGTGATTGGATCGAGATGAAGAAAGGGAGGTGTGTGGATCGAGTATGGTGAGAGGAGGGGGCCGATTTTGAGAGTGTGAGGGAGATGGGTTGTATTTTGGGAATGGTGGTTAATATGAAGATGGTAGGTAGGTGGGGATGGTATTTAATGGGGGAAAGGGACAAATTAGGTCAAGGTCAAAATTGGCATTCCACCTAGTCAAATCGGGTCGGACCGACGTTGTGGACCGACGTCCCTGTGTCGGGCCCGACTTACCTGGGCTCGATGTGGGAGTATTCGGGTCACCAATTTTACTCCATCCTCTTGCAACTTCTTTCTCCATATTTCCATTTATATATTTTTCTCACCTCAAATCCTACACAACCTTGAAGAATACACAACACCAAAAATCCACAAAACACTAGATATAGATTGGTTAGAGAAAAGCTAGGCTAAACTAAGAAAAATCAAACTAAAATTACGAAAAGAAAGCTACTAGCTCGGGTTGCCTCCCGAGAAGCGCTCGTTTAGAGTCACTAGCTTGACTTCTTAACCTCTATCTCATGGCGGATGAAACACGGTGAATTGCTCGCCATTGTTGTGCCCATTCCCATTGCCCTCATACCCATAAAACCATCAACGATGGTCTATATAGGCATGGCTCTCCGATCTCGGGCCTCTCTCATCATACTCCTCCAACGAATGAGATTTCTCCTCCTTACTTGCTCCATCATGTTCCTCTTTTCCTACACCAAAGTTATCCAAAGAATTCCTAGGAGATTCTACCAATTCATCTTTCAAGTCACTAAGGCAAATGTAGGAGTCTCCTAAGTCATCTTTCAAATCACTTAAACAAATGTAGGAATCAAAAGTTTGGAAAGAATTGTGGTCATCACCAACATCAAAAGGATATAAGTAAGGATACTCTTCATTTCTCCTTGGGCTAGCATTGATCCTTGACTCATCTTGTTCCTCAACTTGCTCCAACAACTCCCTTGCTTGTATTTGTTTATTGAACCCTTCATCACTTCTCAACACAATGACCTCTCTAGCAACCTCCACTTCTTCTCTTTTTCTCTTGGCACTCTCTTCAAGTTTGAGGATAGCCAAGGCGTTCGGCTCATTCAAAGCCTTGTTGAAGTGAAAATCGACCTTTTCTTCACCAATCTCAAAGGAAACTTTGCCGTTTTTGACATCAAACCTTGCCCCCTCCGTAGCTAAGAATGGTCTTCCTAAGATTATTGGGACCAAGGGGTCCTCGTGCATGTCCAAGATCACGAAATCATAGGGAACAAAGTACTTTCCAACTCTCACCGGCACGTCATCCAATATTCCCTTAGCCTTGATGATGGAACCGTCGGCCATAGTTAGGGACATATCGGCCGTCTCAATTTCACCTAAATTTTCCCTTCTCCAAATACTAGCGGGCATCACCGAAACACTTGCCCCAAGGTCACATAAGGCTTGGAAGTTTTGAGACCCCACACCAATAGTGATAGCAAAGCGATCAGGATCTCCTAGCTTTTGCGGTAACTCCAAGGTCTTGACCTCATCTTGCATTTCAACTATGGACCTCTTCTTGCTCAAAATCTCCTTTAAAAACTTGGCATAGGATGGCATCTCGCTCAATGCATCGGTGAACGGGATAGAAATGTTCAAACCTTGCAAAAGCTTGAGAAACCTCTTGAACTTGTTCTCAACAACATCTTTCGGCTTCTTTGAGGGATATGGAAGAGTTGTTGCACCTTGAATCTTGCTTGGATCAACCTCCTTGGACTTCCCCACTTCACTTGCAACATTTCTTGGTTGGACCGACTTAGGCACCACGTCGGGCCCGATGTCGTGTATCACGGTCCTGGGGCAGAGTTGAGGCAGAGTAGTCGGATCGACATCTGGGTACGTCGGGCCCGACTTACTCTCAACCTCGGTCCGGGGCAGAGAGTCGATCTTCTTGCTGGATCGACTTCAGGGAACGTCGGACCCGACTTGTTGGGTAAGTCGGTCCGGCTCTCTTCATTCTTCTTAGGCATGTGTGGCTCGGGTAGGTTTCGGCCACTTCTCAATCCAATTGCCCGGACTTCATTTTGATTGTTTTGAGCTCGGGGGTTCTCCTCGGGTCGGCCCGGAAGTCTCCCATTTTCTCTCGGGGCTTGAGTTACAATTTGGGCAAATTGATTGTCGACTTGCCTCCTCCATGCACCAAGCTCATTGAATTGGGTCCTCATCTCCTTGAACCCATCCCTCATCTCTTGAGCCAATGATTGTAGTTCATTGAATCCCGGTGGCCTATATGGTGGTGGTTGCGGCGCCCTTGGCTCGTTTTGGTTGAAGTTGTTGTTGTAGCCTTGAGCTTGACCGTTGTTCCACCGGCCATTACCACCATTGTGGAAGTTGCCTCTTCCACCGAAATTTCCTTGAACATAGTTTGCCTCCTCAATTCGCTCGGCCAAGCGCACTTGGCTCTCATTCGGACAAACTTGTGTAGCATGTGCAAAGGATCCACACTCCTCACAAGCTCTAGCATTTTGCTTGTAGTAGTGGACTTGCCTCTTAAGCTTGCTCACTTCACCTTCAAGGAATTGGAGCTTCACATTCTTGTCAATGTCTTGTCCCTTTGGATCATATAACTTCCTTGCACCTTCACCTTGAACTTTCACCTCTTTGCTAGCTTGACTCACCCCATACATGGCCTCATAATCGGATAGCTTGTCAAGTAGCTCCCAAGCTTGATCCGGTGTCAAGTCTATGAACCCACAATCGGTGTGGAGATTGAGCTTGTCCTTCGTTGCCGGATTGATGCCTTGGAAAAAGATGTCTTGGAGCACATATGGTTGTTGGCCATGAGTAGGACATTGGCGCAACATCTCCTTGAAACGGTCCCATGCTTCGAAGAGAGGCTCATTCGGACCTTGTTGAAAGCTTGCAATTTTCCTTCTTAGCTCGGTTGTCTTTGAGGGCGGGAAGAACTTCATCAAGAAAGCATCATAGAGTGCCTTCCAAGTTGTGATTGACCTAGGGGCTTGCCACTCGATCCAATGTGTGGCCTTTCCCCCAAGTGACCACTTGAACGCCTTTAGAAGCACATACTCCAACGTCTCCTCATCGGTAGAGATCGTCTCACACATGTCCACAAAGCGTTTGATGTGCTCTATGGGACACTCATGTGGACGGCCCTCGAATTGATCACGCTTGATGAGGGAAATGAATTGCGTCTTGATCTCAAAATTCTTGGCAACCTCGGGAAGCACAATAACCGGTTCGGGTACCCTCAACTCCGGATGCATGTATTGGCGTGCATTCCGGGGTAGAGCGTTGAGTTGAGCCTCGACCCTCATCCGTTGCTCCCGTTCTCTTCTTGCCATCGCCTCTTGATTGTCCTTCTCAAGTTGCAATCTAGCCATTTTGGCCCTAAGTCGAGCCAACTCCTCATCACCATGGAGAGCTTGATTCTCCATCCTTTTCCTTCTTCGGGCTTCTTTGAGAATACTTTCCGGATCACTCACAAACTCAAGCTCAAGTGTTCCTTAGGAGGAACGAGCTCGCATACACCTACGAAACAAAGACACAAACCAAAACAAATAAAAAACAAACAAGGGGTTTGGGCTATTCCCTCACCCAAATCACTACCAAAACACAAGAAACTCACCAAATTGGCACTCAATTCACTTAGACCTCCCCGACAACGGCGCCAATCTTTTGATCGCTCGGGAATGCGAGGGTCTAGAGATACAATTTATAACCCGACCCCGTTGTAGCACGTGGTGGGTGTCGAACGCTCGGGAAATCTACTCGATTCAGGTGCCTAGACACTAGAAAGCTGGAAAGGAGAACTTAAAACAAAGGAAAACAAAGAGAATAGTCGGGACCGACACAAGTGTCACGTCGGGCCCGATGTTGGCGACAAGAGGGAAGTCGGGACCGACGTAGAGCAAGTCGGGCCCGATGTAGCTGGGTTTTGTCGAACTCAAAGATTGAAAGTAGATCTTGGGCTTTTGGGTTCCTTCTCTAGTAGATTAAGGTTTTTCCACCCCAATTCAAGCAATAAGTGATGATCGGAATAGGATCGAGTGCTTTCTCCCTCGTTCCAACCACTTCTACACATCGATCATTGGGGAAATCCCCTTCGAAGCAAGGTCTTGAGATGGACAAATGTTCACTTTCGCTACTTTGCCAATCACAAGCTTTGATTCCTTACTTTCGTAAGGAATTGTAGCTCTATGTAGAGTGGGTTCCTAGATCAAGCACTCAAGGCTATGGAATTGGGGTTTCTAGCCCAACCTAGCTAGAGTTTTCCCCCATAACCCAAGATCAAGGAGATCTACTCCATATGGCAAACAAAGAAAGCAAACAAATCAAAAATCAAAGCAATCAACATAATCAATCTCAAACCAAAGCCAAGTTTCATTCACAAATCAAAAGCAATCCACAAACTTCAATCAAAGGTTTCCAAATCCACAAAATCAAAACAAAGCAAAGCTAATCTATCAAGCAAACCTATCAAATCTCCCCCTCTTGGGCCGATTCTCTCTCTTCTCCTTCTCCTCTCCTTCCTCCTTGCTCTCCAAGTATCCTCTTGAGAGTTTTTGAGGGTTGGTTCCTTGCTAAGTGTGGGAACCTCCTTAAATTAGAAGATAAGAGAGCCTTTATAGATGAGGGGCAAAAGTGGTAGTTTACAATTTCGTGCCTTGGAGCCCAAGCAGTCAGTCCGAGGTCGAAAACTTCAACTCGGGTCCGGCGTTGGTTCCAAGTTGATCCGGACCTCGTTCCACCTTCTTCTTGTTGGCTTTTCTCTTGTTCTTCTTCATGGCTTGCTCCTCTCTATCACTCTTAAGCTTGGGCCTTGCTCCATGTCTCGATCCTCCTTCAAAACGACCCTTGATCCATGCGAAAACACCTACAAAACACATAAAACGCGCATAGTCTCCGAATCTCATAGAAATACGGGAACTAAGCTAAAAAGGAACAAAACACACAAGAAAAGGGGAAAAAGAAACATATTTACAAAGGAAATCATATATAAAAACACCACCAAATAAAGAGACATCAGCAACAATGTTTGTTTGTTTACTTGTGGATTTGGGAATAGCCCGACCTTGTTTTTTTTTAAATCTGTTTTCTTTGATTGTTTTCTCAACGTATGCCAGTAGGACGTCGCAAATTTGACAGAACCGGTTATTATTCTGAACCTGAACGCACCCTGCATCGCCGACGGAGAGAAAACCAAGCCATGGCTACACCTGAAGCAATGGCACAAGAGATGGCAGACCTCCGTAGACAGATGGAGGCATTACAAGCAGATCGAGATGTTGTTGCTGCAACCGCAGAACGAGAGCGAGTGAATGCTGAACGTGAACAAGTGAATAATGCTTGTTTACAGGAGGAGCTGAATGCCTATCCGAGGAATGCCAAGCAATATATGCATCCAGAACTGAGGGTGCCGGAATCTGCAATCGTGCTTCCCGAGATAGAGAATACATTTGAGATTAAATCTCAATTCATATCTGTTAGACCCAGATTTTAGGCGATGAAGCGTTGAGCCACATACAGAGAATCTCCCACGCATACAGAGCTACGGAAGATCTTCGGGATCAACTAAGTCGGTTAGAGGAGAGAGGATCCGAGATATGTTTGTAACAAGATAGATTCCATTCCAGATTTTATCCATTATAAGATAGAAATAAGCACAAATTAGTTAGTTAGAGATAAGATTATATCTTTGATTAAGATAGAATATGCTCTAGAGGGCTATATAAGCCAATGTAACCCTTAGCGGAAGGGGACGCTTGATTCACACAATTCTTTGTGATTTCTACATCAATACGAACACGATTTTCATTCATATTCTTCTTAGTTCATTCGATCAAGGCCCGACCTAAGCCAAGGTTCTACCTTTGGTAAATTTTGGCTGAAACAATTTGGCGCCCACCGTGGGGCCGTGATCGATACAACCATCAGAAGAATCACCATTCTACTTCCTTCCGAATCAAGGAACACGATGTCTGGAAATGGGGAAGAAAGCCCTAAAACCTCGATCACCGGTGATGACCAAAACCTTGAGAACCAAGGCATTCGGTCCCAAGAAGAGGAGATGACGGATCTCAAGCAACGTATGGAGTTTCTCCAAAAGGCGTTGAGCGACCAAAAAAGCTTTTACGATGCTCATGTAGAACGCCTCACTGTCGAGATTAGCCAACTCAAACAACAATACGAGGTCTTGGCTACGGGGCGCCGCTCTCTCCGCGTCGCCCGGCACACTGACAGAATTGTCAGGAGGATAGATTTCAACGCTGGAGAAGTAACTTCCGGAAAGGGTGCAAACCCGGACCCCCGAGACAAGGCACCCACACAACGAGACGCAACTACAGAGCCCATTGGCCGAGTCCGCCGTGAGGAAGTCTTCCACGACAATAATCCTCCAATCAATCTCCGGTCAGCAGCTAACCAACGCCGAACGCCGTCTCAAGAGGTCTGGATCGAAGATGATGGCACCGATGGGGAAGATCGAGAACGGCGCGAGCCAATCGATTTAGACGCAGCCATCCGAAGAAAGGTGACTGAACAAATAAGCGCCATCGCTGACCAACTTCGGAGGGGAAGCCGAGGTTTCCAACCTTTGGAGCCCGAAGCGCCCGAAGGGTTTGACGAATCTTCGTTTTCTCGTCGAATCGCCCAAGTGGAGATTCCAAAAAAGTTCTCTGTACCTAACATGACTACGGACCCAAACGAACACGTGGTCGTGTACAAACAGAAGATGATGACGAGTGCGGTCCCATCCATTTCAAAAGAGGCAATGATGTGCAAGGGATTCGGTACGACCTTAACGGGGCCAACCCTAACCTGGTTCATCAACCTCCCACGTGGGAGCATTAGGTCCTTTGCAGATCTCTCGGACACTTTCCGGTCCCAATTCGCGAGCAACCGCAAATTTGAGAAGCAATCCAGCGACCTCTACCGGATCCGACAACGGTACCAAGAAACTACCAGAGAATTCTTGGATCGCTTCAATCGCGAGAAGATCTCCATCCCATCTTGCGACGTGACGACCGCAGTGGAAGCATTCAGGCAGGGAGTCACCCCCGATGGCGGTCTGTACAAGGAACTAACTAAACACCCTTGTGCTACATTCGAAGAAGTGCAGGCCAGGGCTTTGGTACACGTCCGGTTGGAAGAAGATAGGTCCCTAAGGAAGAGTTCTTCAGAGACGGAGAAGATCGAGAGAAGGGGAATCATTGACAGCCGCCGAGGTTCAGCAGATTAGAGGAAAGACCGTCGCGCCCATCGTTACTCACGGCCTACCTCAGGGCAGGTCAACGTGACCAAGGCACGATGGACGAATGACAAAGAGCGAGAACCCATGCCGCCCTCACTCGATTCTTTCAAACTTAACATATCCACGGAAAAGGTGCTACGGAACATGGCAAAACAAGGAGAACCCGTGAGGTGGCCAAGAAAGGACAGAACTCCTCGCTCGGGGGGAGACACGACTAAATGGTGCAATTACCACGAGTACCACGGACACTGGACTCTGGATTGCCTTATGCTCCGGAAAGAATTGGCCCGCCTAGTCGCAGAAGGAAGAATAAAAGATGTAGCCCCAGATGCTCGAGTACCCAAAGATTTGCTGGAGAATCCCCAATTTGAGAACCAAGAAAGGCGAAATCCTCCAACGCCTCACAGAGTAGTCAACGTGATATTCGGGGCGTCAAGCATCTGCAGACTATCGTACTCGGCAGCGAAACGTCACGCAAGGGAAAGCAGCTTCAATCGCCCTCGGTCATCGAGGCACCGCGCCAGAGAATCTCCAGGACCAGCCATCGTGTTTGACAAAACCGATGCAGAGAACACTTCCGAGCCGCATCACGATGGTCTTGTAATATCCTTGCACATTGGAAATGTGCTGATGAAAAGGGTATTGATTGATACAGGAAGCTCCATGAATCTCATGACCTTGACTGCCCTGAAGGAGATGGGTTTATCCGAAAACGACATCCATAAACACCCTATGCCTTTAGTAAGATTCAGCAGCGAAGTCAAACACACCGTGGGCGACATCGCCATCCCAACCTTGGCCAAAGGAGTAAATATGCAAGTCAATTTCCTCGTGATGGATTGCCCATCATGCTACAAAGTAATCTTGGGACGCCCTTGGTTACACCACATGAAAGCCGTAGCTTCCACCTACCACCAAACGGTGAAATTTCCAACACCATGGGGAATAGACGAAATTCGCGGGGTTCACAGGTTGGCTAGGGAATGTTACAAGGCAGCCCTCAAGCCAACAACTCTGAGACCTGAAGCATAGCAAATACAGAATGTCACCCCTCCGCTGGAGCGAACTGAAGACGGAGAAAAAGTGGAGGAGGTGACCTTAGAGGAAGGGAAGTTCGTCAAGATCGGAGAAACTCTGGAACCATCAGTCAGAGAAGAATTTGTAACATTCCTGAAGAATCACAAGGGCAGCTTCGCTTGGAGTCACAAAGACATGACAGGAATAGACCCTTCCATCATCACACACAAACTCAACGTAGATCCTGAACATCCTCCAGTCAGGCAAAAGAGACGAAAGTTCGCCCCGGAACGAATACAAGCGATCGATGAAGAGGTCAAAAATTACTAGACACCGGAAAAATCAGAGAAGTGAAGTATCCCGATTGGCTAGCTAACGTGGTCGTGGTGCCTAAGAAGAACGGGAAGTGGAGAGTTTGCGTGGATTTACCGACCTCAACAAAGCCTTCCCCAAGGATTCTTTCCCTCTTCCCCACATAGACTCAATGGTAGATGCAACCGCGGGTCATGAACTCCTTACCCCTCCATCATCACACACAAACTCAACGTAGAAAACCTCCTTCATCACAGGACAGGGAACGTATTTCTATCGCGTAATGCCCTTCGGCTTAAGAAACGCCGGGGCTACTTACCAAAGATTAGTCAACCGGATGTTTCGCGACCACATTGGCAAAACAATGGAGGTGTATATCGACGATATGGTGGTAAAAAGCACAAGCGCTTCCCTACATAAGGGGCACTTAGAAGAAGCGTTCAAAGTCCTTGAAGAATACAACATGAAGTTGAATCCCCAAAAGTGCATCTTTGGGGTACAACCTGGGACTTTCTTGGGGCATGTGGTAACCAAGCGAGGGATTGAGGCCATCCCAAATCAAGTGCGGCCAATTGCTTTCCTGAAATCCCCACGAAGCGTGAAAGACGTGCAAAAGCTGATCTGCATGATAGCTGCATTAAACCGGTTTATCTCCAAATCCTCAAATAGGTGGCGACTTTCTACGAGGTACTAAAGAAGAACAAGAGCTTCCAGTGGACAGAAAAACATGAGACCACCTTCCAAGAGCTGAAGAGCTACTTCGACAATCCCCTACTACTGGCTAAACCAACTCCGGGGGAAGTGCTACACCTCCACTTGGCTGTATCAGACCGCGCACTAAGAGGAGTCCTGGTCAAGGAAGAGGACGGCAAACAGGTTCCGGTTTATTTAGTGAGCAGAACAATGGTGTCCGCCGAAACACGCTACTCTCCAACGGAAAAACTGGTCCTGGCGGTCGTGATGTGCTCAAATAAACTCCGACCATACTTCGAGTCACACACTATCATCGTCCTGACGAATTACCCCCTCCGACAGATCATGCAAAAACCAGAATTCTCAGGAAGGATGGCAAAGTGGGAAATCCACCGAAGCGGGTACGACGTCAGATATGAACCTCGAAAAGCAATCAAGTCACAAGTACTGGCTGACTTCGTTGCCGACTTCACCCCGACTCTTAAAGAAAGAGATAAAGAGGAGGTCTTAACCTCGTCCCTCGACGAACCTGAGGAAGAATGGATACTAAACACCGATGGAGCCTCAAACGCAAGGGGAGCAGGCTCGGTGTCGTGCTAAAGTCGGCAAGGGGGGAAACGATAGCTCAGGCGGTTAGATGCAACTTTGAAGCCACTAAAAATGAGTCGGAGTACGAAGCTCTCATCTTTGGGCTGGAATTGGCTAAAGATTTGTCCATCAAGAAGATCAAGGTACGCGCTGACTCCTTACTCATCATCAATCAGATCCTAGGCATCTTCGACGCCAAAGATGATAGGATGGCCAACTACCTCAATGTGGTTAAAGCACTATCCGAGAATTTCGAGCAAATACAATTCGAACAAATCCCTCGGGATCAAAATGCACCGGTCGATGCCCTAGCCGGTCTGGGATCCACCCTAGACCCCAGGAAGTATGATAATATACCGTTAGTCCACGTATTAAAGTCGGCTATAACAGAATCATCGGTGACATAGACTGCTGAACCACCACTAGAGCAACTCGCCCCAGATATTCTCCAAACATCCACCAGTCCAGGGGTCAGTTCGGACGACCGCTGGACCAAGCCATACCTTGATTGGTTCCTTCACGGCGAAGTACCCAAGGACAAGATAGAAGCCAAAGCCATAAAATCAAAGGCAACGCGGTTCGCCATCTTAAAAGAGATCCTCTTCCACAAGTCTACAACAGGTTTTCTACAACGGTGCGTAGAAAAAGAAGAGGTCAAGAAAATCATGCGTGAGGTGCACAACGGAGATTGCGGTAATCATATTGGGGTCGCAGTCTTGCTAACAAAATCTTAAGGCAGGGGTGGTATTGGCCCACCGTTTGCCAAGATGCCACCAAGTATGCTCAAGCATGCGAGGCATGCCAGCGGCACACACCAGTCCCACATCAGCCGCCAGAGATTCTCCACCCCTCCATCACTCCCTGGCCATTCATGCGATGGGGCATGGGCATCGTTGGCAAGTTACCCCCATCTACAGGGAAAAAGGTGTTTCTCCTCGCCATGACAGACTACTTTTCTAAATGGATCGAAGATGAAGCCTTCCGGGAGATCAAAGACAAGCAAGTAATATCATTCATCCAACACAACATCTGGAGCAGGTTTGGGGTCCCCGCGGAGATTACTTGCGACAATGGGTCACAATTTATAAGCAAGAAGATGCGTGACTTCTGCAAGCAGTGGAACATTGATTTAGTCATGCCCACTCCCAGATACCCGCAAGCCAACGGACAGGCCGAAGCTAGCAACAAGGTAATCATCAATAACCTAAAGAAGCGGCTGATAAAATCCAAAGGAAAGTGGGCTGAGGAATTACCCTATGTGCTTTGGGCCGATCGAACCACCCCAAAAGGGGCCACCGAACAAACTCCATTTTCGCTGGTACATGGCTGCAAAGCTATTATCCCAACCGCAATTCTAGTTCCAACCGCAAGGTATGGATTCGCTACTTCAGAGAGCAACGGACGTGAGTTGGAAGCAGATCTGGATACTATCCAAGAACTCAGAGAGGCTGCCCATGCTCGAATCACGAGGTACCAGCAGCAAGTGGCTAGGAGCTATAATAAAAATGTTCGAGTGAAAAGTTTTCAGCTTGGAGACTGGGTATTGCGAAAGGTTTTCCAGAATACTGCAGAAGCAAACGCTGGCAAGTTGGCACTCTCTTGGGAAGGGCCATACAAAATCACCAAAGTCGCGGGAAACGGAGCCTACCAGCTAGAATCTAAAGATGGAAAAGCGGTACCACGAAGCTGGAACGCGATCCACTTAAGAAAGTATTACTTCTAAATTAATTCATTATCATGATTTATTCCTACACATTTCTTAGCTCTAGCTTAGAGAATCTTTAGGCAATTTTTGGCTTTTTCAAATAAACGACTCCAGGCACTTGCACACACTGTCGGACAAAGTTTCAAAATTCCTATTTCATCAATCATGTTGTCACATATTTTTGCATAATGATTTGCGAGAAAATTATTCTCCCCATCTTGCACACTCTCTTATTGCTCAAAAACGCAAACACACGCTAGTCATACAACATGAAACGCGTCGGAACACAAAAAAACCACTGTTGGAACACATGGTTATACCGTCTAGAAACCACGAAGTCATCACGCAAACAACGTTGATGAAATAACCCATAAGATGGTTACCCATACGCTAATCAAAGTTACATACAATGAAACGCGTCAAATACACAATACCACTGTTAAGACACATGGTAATACCGTCTATAATGGCGATGTCGTCACGAATACAACGTCGACGAAGTAACCCATAAGTTGGTTACCCCCTATCTAATTCCGATTAACAAAACATCCGATTAGTACGGGAAGGGGAGAGCTATAGCAAAAAACCCAAGATGGCCATATGCGCGGGACGCCGCGATGACACTACATCCTAATTTAAGGATCCATTGCCCAAGAACACGTCAACTCTTAATGACACTTGGCAGTGGCCAAAGGTAGCCTACTCGTAACTAACTACGCACGGCCCCTTTGCAGAAAACTGAAGCAGTCAACGCGCAAAACGTGAACCTACACGGGACTCATAATAAGTCGGTAATAAAAGGAGCACCAAAACTCCTTCTTGAAACGCTAAAACTTAACACGTACCCCACTTGCGGGCAACACATTTATGGAGATTCTCCAAGAATCTCCCTATGCTAATATACTACGCAAAATTTCTAAACGCAGACATATAAGCAAGTAAAGATAATGTTGCGCCATTCAAAGGGCGTCAAAACCATTCAAAACAGACGCCATAAGAGTTTTAGGCCCCAGGCAATAGAATTACCAAAGTATTCCGACAGATTATCCAACAAAAAAAAGAGAGTACTTCTAAAAAGATCAGAGAGAGGCACATCAAGAGCTTACTATCCACCAGCTAGGGTCGAAGGTTCCTCCTTGTCCATGGCCTTCTCGCCATCACCTTCCTTGCTGGACGGGCCCCCATCATCGTCGTCTTGACATTTTTTCTTGTTCGGGGAGCTCACATCGTCCTCCTGGTCTTTAGCCACCAGGTATTCTTTGCCAGGAGGGGGATGGCCAGCAGGGTAGTATTCCTCCAGGACCTCCAGCTGCGTCTTCAAGTCCCATTTGGCGCTCTTCCCGTCAGCGAAGTCTTGCAGCAGCTCCACTTGAGATTTCATCGTGTAATACGCTACCACGTTCACCACCACCTGAGAGAAGCCTTCGATCTCCTTCTCCGCCTCCGACGGCTTCGCCTCGAGTGATGCCTTTTCAGTTTGGAGATCCTCCACCGACGATTGAAGTTGGCCAACCTTCTTGTCCAACGAAGCAGCCAATTCCCTTGCTTGCTTTTCTTTTTCCTCCAACACCTTCATTTCCTCCTGGCAACGGACATTAGTGGCCATTAGTTCCTTGAAGGCCTGCGAAATTAGAAGAACAAGATAAATCAAGCAGAAGGCAAGTGAGCGTCAAGGAAATGCCAAAGAAACGACAACGAATATCTAAGGGCTCCGGTGAGCAAACTTACCACTCTTAGCGTTGTGCCCACGTGGCTGAACGCGGCATCGGGGGTGAGGGTTTGGAAGTCCGTCTTTATGTTCGGAAGCAAGGTGTCCCCGAAAGTATTGAGGAGGTCTTTTGGCTCTACCTTCTTGGCAACATGCGAGGTTGGAGAATGGTCAATCCTTTTCCGCTTCAATGAAAGAGACTTCTTGGCCTCGGAGCTGGGAGGAGGAGATGAGGGAAGTCTGACACCACAGGATCTCAGCCGTCGAACCATTGCTGCGGCAGAGGTATCTACGACAGCGCCTGGGGAGTTTTTTTTAGCCACATTGAGAAAAGGAGACGTGGATTTAAAAGTAAGTTTAAGAAAATTAAACACATGGGAAGTAGAAGAAGGAGTAACCAACCTGATTTCTTCTTAGAGGAACTCATCATGTCAGAGGACAAGGGAGTGACTTCTGTTTCGGTTTTGTCTTCGTCGGATCCTAGAGATTCTTTGTCTTCACCACTACCCGTTGGGTCAGGACAGATCTTCTTAGGTTTTCGCTTTTCGGCCTTAATCTTTAGCAAGCGTCAACACACACCCGTATGCGTGCTCTTGGAGTTGATTCCCACCGGTACTGCACAAGAAGGAAAAACATGAAAACGGGAAGACAAGAATATGCAAAAAAGAAGATTAATAAAGAAGATTAGATCGTCTTACGAGATGTGTTCCATTAATCTCGAAAGACGTCTTTCACTTCTTCATCAAGGTCGCCTAAAGATGCTTTTTCGACGAAGAAGAATCGGGATTGCCAACATCAGGAGGATATTTTCAGTTTGGGAATAAGGGGGTTTTTTGTGTCCCTAGCATGCAAAGTGATGCGACCTTCCCTCTGAGGAACAATTTTGTACGCAAGGGAAGTTCTCCCATGGTCATCTCTAAACCCCTCTCTGTGGTAAGCTCATCAATTCGGGCAAGGGTGCGCCAGGTGGTCGGAAGAAGTTGGCATGGAGAAATCTTTAGGGTTTGGATGAATTCCCGAATGAAGGGGGAGAAAGGAAATTTTAAACCTAAGGAGAAAGGGTAATCAAGAAAACATATCCAGCTTGGCCGAACCCAATCGATGAGTTCGACAGTCGGGGCATGGGAACGGGTCCCCTCCGGGAAGCCACCAAAGGAGATCCAATCAGCGATCTCCTCCGGCGTCATATCGCAACGATGGAGATCTTTGGGACCCACGGATGAAGAAGAAATGAAAGGTGAAGCTTTGGCCATAGAGATTGAGCAGAATAAAGCTAGAGAAGAGGAAAAAGAAATGTTACCTGAGAAGTCGAAAGCAAGGTTGAGAAGGAAGGCAAGGGCTAGATAATGATGAGAAAAACAAGAACCTCTCGGGTCATTAAAGGGAAGCGGCAGAAGCAGATCCCGTCTTCCAAGGCAATCTCCAAAACGTCTTGTCAAGATTAAATGCAATTTTCGAAATTTGAATTTAAATTTTGAAATTGCATTTAGGGGTATCGTTAGACCCAGATTTTAGGCGACGAAGCGTTGAGCCACAGACAGAGAATCTCCAACACATACAGAGCTACGGAAGATCTTCGTGATCAACTAAGTCGGTTAGAGGAGAGAGGATCCGAGATATGCTTGTAACAAGATAGATTCCATTCCAGATTTTATCCATTATAGGATAGAAATAAGCACAAATTAGTTAGTTAGAGATAAGATTATATCTTTGATTAAGATAGAATATGCTCTAGAGGGGTATATAAGCCAATGTAACCCTTAGGGGAAGGGGACGCTTGATTCACACAATTCTTTGTGATTTCTACATCAATACGAACACGATTTTCGTTCATATAGTTCATTCGATCAAGGCCCGATCTAAGCCAAGGTTCTACCTTTGGTAAATTTTGGCGCAAACAATATCCTTAATAAAAAGGGCTCAGTTTGAAGGGAAACCTACTGAGTGTCCTATTGAATATGTTATATTAAAAGCTTTCAGGTGGTCTCTTATTGGAAAGGCATGAGCTAGTTGGAGAGCTTACCTCCTAGTCTATCAGGACTTGGAAAGCTTTGTATGATTAATTTCTTATAATGTTTTTCCCTCCTGCCAAGACAACGGAGTTGAGAAAACGCATCACCTCCTATCACCAGCTGCCTAACGAGACCTTTGTAGAGACATGGGAGAGATTCAAGGAGATGCTTAGACAATGCCCTACTCATGGGCAACCTTTATATGTGCTCCAAGAAATCTTTTTCCATGGAATCAATGCAGAAACGAAGAACCGCATCAACACACACACTGTGTGCGGTTACATAGAGATGGATCCCACAGCTGCATGAGAACTGCTGGACAAGCTGTCTAACTACGATGCCATGTATGGGACCCAACAGTCATCCCAACCACAGAAGTGTCTCTTCATGCCTAACAAGGATGAAGTTGATCCCAATGTCAAACATCAATTTCTACAGTATGAGATCAACCGCCTTAAGAAACAGGTATGTTTTCTGAAAACCTCTCAACCTTATCAAGAGTGTGGTTCTTCTTCCCATTGTACTTCTACGTGCACTAACATCGAGCAGGTTAGAGATGCTTAGACTTCTGCTGAGATGAATTACATGAGAGGTCCATACAGGAACCAGCCTAATAAATTTGACAGGTCGAACACTTACCAGGCATGGGGTAATCAAAATCCGAACCCAAGCTATGCAGCACCCCCACCGGATAAATGGCCCATGCCATATCGACCTCCAGACTATCAAGAGCCACCATCTTGGGCACAAGGGTTACAAGAGGGCATTAATGGAGTCCATAACAAATTCAATGAAGTCCATAGAAAGATTGATGGAATCCAAGCCAACCTTAACAACCAAATAAAAAGATGGGGAGAGTTTGATGTGTGGAAGAAGAGTGTCAACTCACAGCTAGGGAATCGGGCCGCACAGATTCCGAGACCGCAAGGGCAACTCCCGGGCCGTCCAACCCTAGAGGACAAATAGCGGCGGTGCACCTTAGGAGCGGAAATACATTACCGGAGCATGCCAAGGCTAAGGAAAAGAGCCCCAAATCGAAAGAAGTCGCCATGGCCCAAATTGATAACGAGCTAGAGAGGGTCGTTATCGAGCCTGAACAACTCAGTACCGATGCTCCTAGGGTCGTTAACGACCCGAATCCAGGTAAGTTCTCTAATCCTAGCTCCTCTTTTGATCCCAAGCTCGTTACCGACCCCACCAAGGTCGGTACTAACCCTCCGAATACACCAATCAACCTTAATGTCGACCCAATAGCATCACCTCTCGAGCCCGCTTTGGCTCCGAGATTGGTGAAATCACTTCCCTTTCCTACTAAGAAGTCTAAGGACTCCACTGAAGGCAAGTTTAAGCGTTTCTTTAAGATTCTCCAAGGCTTAAATATTTCTATACCATTCGCTGAAGCCCTAAGCGAAATGCCGGCTTACACAAAGTTTTTGAAAGAAATTCTTAGCAGGAAACGATCCATAACAGAACTTCAAGATGAGGTCCGATTTATTACTCTTCCAGATTAACTAGGCGACCCAGGGAGATTTGCTATCACAATTGGCATAGGCGACCACCGATTCAAGGCTCTATGTGATTTGGGAGTCAGTGTCAGTTTACTGCCTTTGTCAATCTGGTCGAAAGCTAACATGGTACCTCTGGAACCTGTGGATATAAGGTTGTACATGGAGGACAGATCAAGTGTGATGGCTACAGGAGTCGTTGACGATTATCTCATTCAAGTTGGGAAATTCTTCATTCCAAACGATTTCATCGTCCTCGACATGCCTGAAGATACTCTAGTCCCCTTCATTCTAGGCAGGCCATTCCTTGCTACAATAGGCGCTAGGGTGGACGTTCGGAAAGGACTCCTCACCTACGATATAGGAGAGGAGCGGGTAGAGTTTATCCTAAATCAAGGGGCCAACGACACTACTGCTGCAACATTAAATTGAAGTATCCCAGCCAGAGTTTGACACTGCCGAATTTGAAGTTTCTCCCCCAATAAAAAAGGATGACAAGAGTGAAAATATGACCGCTACCGACCCCCCTTGGACCGGTACCGAGCCTTTCGTACAACAATACGATGGAGGAGACTCGTTTTGGCATGACGTCGAAAGGGGAATTACTTTTGATGGGTCGTTAACGACCCCAACTACTGCAGTGCATACATTCTCAATGGATCAAGGTGAGTATTCTAACCACGGATTCACTATTACTGCTAATGATCCTCGTTTATATTCTATTCCTACATTGTACCCCACTATCTATGCTATAGATGAATCGAAACTGCCTTGGTTGTCGGATTTCACTAACCCTTGCGTAGGAATAACGTGCATATTGCTTGAAGATAAAGGACCGAATTTGGTGAAACGAGCTAACAATTCCTCCAAATCTAAGTATGGGGTCTCTAAAACCCCGACATTGTTGAGGGGGAACCACCTTTATTAGCTAAGGTAAGTTCGTCGGGTTAACGACGTTAAAAATAGCGCTTACGGGAGGCAACGCGAATTTTAAGTTTAGTTATGTTTTTTAGGTCTTTTTCATAGCTTTCTTTTGAGTTTTTTTAGTAGTCTAGAAGTTAGGAAGATAGAATTGTTCGAAACTAACATGGTATAGGAAGTTGGGCTCGGAAAGACGCTGAAAAACCAGTCATCCAAGCTCGTTAATGACCCATGTCGAGACGCAAATAGGCAGACGCGGGTAAGGTAAGTAACCCTAATCTATCTTCTATCATTATTCCCTTCCCCATGCCGCCTCTCCTCATGCCTCTTCCTATTTATCACCCTCTCAAAAACTCCAAACCCCCACACCCAAATCTCAAGCCAAATCTTTAACACACTCAATCCAATCCCACTGAAATTTCAAGCCACCACCGCCCATAACCCCAAACCACACCCCACGATAACGAGCCTACTCCCCTCTTGAGTTCGTTACCAGTGCATCGAACACCTCGTTACCCTCCTCAAATTCAATCTTTGTTCTTCAAATTTCTTCAAATATACGGTATGATTTCTCAACCCTAACTCTCTTATTGCAAGATTAATGGTAATTTTGGGGTAAAATCCATATCTAGATCTTGATTGAGTGATTGGTTTTCTTGTCTAAATTGCATGATGATTCTATTGGTTCTACAAATGGTGATTGATCTTGATTTATACTTGGTTATTCTTGCTTAGTTTGCATTGAAATTTTGATGAGAAACGCATGAATTAACTTGTTCTTGAGTTGATTAATCATCACCATGAGTTTGGGCAATTTTTGGCATATTTGGATAGGGTAATCAAGTAAGTATGGGGTTGCATGTGCTTGATTGTGTGCTTTTTGTGGGATTGTGGTTGATTCATGCTAGAATTGTTGAAAATTTTGATGTTTAGTACTCGGAATAGACTGCAAGTTGTTCTCACCCAGGCCCGTTAACGACCTTCCCAGGGTCGTTAACGACCCTGTAATATGCTCAGTTTCAATGCGAACCCAAATACCTCATTAACGACCCAATTAGTTCGTTAACGAGGCATATCGAGAGCACTTCCGAGAGCAAGTATGGGGTTTCTTTTTTTTTTTGGTTTGTGTGGATCTTATCTTGGAAATTCATGGTTTTTTTAGGTACAAATGGCAAGCACTAGCCGAGCTAACATGAGAGCCGAAAAGAAGAAGAGGACTCAAAGGTCCCCATCTCCTCCACGCATGGATAATGTCATTCTAGCTACTGAGGAGCAAGTTCGGATCTTTAATGCTGTTCTTGAAAAGGACCAATACACTAGGTAGCTCGAGGTCATGCGCTAAGTCAATGTGGATATATGAGGACGTCAAGCACGCCTTTTCCATTCTCGGAGTGCCTCAACTGTTGAAGAAAGAGGAAATACCGCATTACCCGGCTCTCACCCCTGAGTTCTTGGCCACTCTCGAAACAAGCTTCAAAACCAAGACTTTGTTCGGAAGGATAAGGTTCCGGCTTGGCAATGTCAACCATGAGTACAGAATGGCTGAGATTAATGCATATCTCGAGCTTCATCACCATTCTCGGAACTACAAGATCAAAGACTTCAAGGTTACCAATACTTGTAGTTACATTTCCGGGGAGGTTGAACCTTCCGCTGCAGCACTTTCCAGGGCAAGCATCATCAACCCTATCTTTCGGGTCATTCTCCGAGTCTTGGGCGCCAAATTTTGCCCCAAGAGAGAGCTTTCAAGGCCGACACGAACGGAATTTGCATGCTTCCGTACTATACTTTTTGAGGATCCCGCCCCCTTGAACTTGGCGAATGATTGCAATATATTGAGAAGCACGGGATCAAGTCAAAATAAGTATGGTTCGGGAATCACCAAGACTACTTCTGTCAAGAACGGAAGTTGCATGCCTCCGTCATATGCAGCCCTACAACTCGGTGATTCACCAAGACTACTTCCAGCCCTAAGATTATTACACACCACCTCCTCAGCCCACTTATACTGGATCGAGTGTTCCACCTCCATGGGCCGATGATCTATCCTTTTAGATGCAACAGCTCAACCTGCTGCAGACACTGCTCACCCAGAGGATGGAGCGATGGGAGGGTGTCTATGCAGCTCGCATGGCTTTGTATGATGCGAGGAATCAGAAGGCAGATGCTCGTTGGATGACAATGGAGAAAAGGGTGACAGTTGATGAGGAGCGTTGGAGGACCATGTATCAATTCATGGACAACTTTGAGCGTCAGTTTCAACCACCACAACGCCGACGATTCAGCTTTCTGAAGATGTTTCTTTTCTGCTTCAATTTATCTTGTTCTTTTTCCTTCTTCTTTTTCTACTGCATAGTTTTATTAACGTGGGGACACTTAAATTTTAAGTATGGGGTAGGGAAATTGAAAAAATCCAAAAAGAGTTTTTAGAATGGATGAATACCCCTTCTTTTGGTTCTATGATAGTTAGATGCTAGCATGATCATGTAATTTCTTTGCAAGCATGTTTTTGATGGTATAGCCTGATTCTTGATATAAAATTGTTTTTATAGAGAAATAGCTATTTGATGAAATTGAGCATGTATAACTTTTGGCATGAGTAATACAATCCAACAAAAAATGCTACCTTGTGAGTTATTTTGGCCTTATAGGGAGAACATAATGAATCCCTCTTCTTTTCTTGTGTGATTTACTCTATTTATGTATATTATCTCTTGGAATTGTGATGGTTATCTATTCCTTGAGACCTATATAAGATTTTTAGTTCATTACTTGTGAAAGTTATATGATAGAGAACTTATTTTTATGTGCCTTAATTATCCCTATCCACCCTATCATGTTCCCTCTTTTGATAGCCAATTTGAGCTTTAGCCCTTTATTTCCAGCTCCACAAAATTATTTCCCTCGCCGAGGTAAGCTTGACCCTATTCAGGGATTAAGACTTAGTTGGAGAGGTAAGTTTTGGGAGAGTGAAAAAGTTATGTTTGGTTCAAAATAAGGGTTTTGGGAAGGGTAGATTGGAAGTCTCTTGTTTTGCTTTGTAAAAGATCTCTTGGTAGTAAAGATGCACAAAAATATGTTTTTGTGATGTTGTTAAGAAGAAAACGAGGAGGAGAAGTACCTCATTAACGACCTCTTTTGGGTCGTTAACGAGGCTGTTCGAGAGTCAGAAGAGAAAAAAAAAGAGCTAAAATGAAAGAAAATGAAGAATTACAGAAAAAGAGAGAAAGGAAAAGAAGTAAATGTGCATTTGTGTTTAAAATTAACCGGAGATTCTTTTGTGATTTTTTGAGGCTTTCTAGGATAAAAGATGAGTAAGTTAGAGCATAATGTTTGAGAGAGTTTAGTATGTTCTTATGAGAGTTTTTGGGGAGATGTGAGTTTTTAGGAGTCTTTGATTCCCGGATATTATTAGCACCACATGACCAAAATATTTCCATGCCTTAAAGCCCCATTAAAACCAGGCCGAATGGAAGCTTCTATGAAGTTTTTTTCATTGAGCCTAAGTTCTCTTGATGTCTTTTGCTTGTTTTGACAAATCTTAGGTAAGTGGACCCGGGCCCATTCATGGTGATGTCATGTTTTTAGCATAGTTTATATTGTTTTTCTAGGTCTTTTAATTTAGTTTCTTTTTTTGGTAGAAGTCTTTTAGTTTAGTTTAGTTGTGTTTTTGTGAGTGTTTTGTGTCTTTTTGTATAGTTTATAGATTTTGTGAAAAGTATGGAAACTATGGTATTTGTGTGTTTTTCTTTAGGTTTTTAGGCGGATTTGGATGCATTCAAGGACATTAGAAGAGAGAACTAAGCTAGGAAGAACAAGAGAAGGAAGCTATGGAAGAAACTCCCACAAAATCCAAAGGAAGAAACAAGAGAAAACAAGTCAAGACCAACCTCGATATCAACCCTCTAGAGGTCGGTACCGAGGCACTCCATTAGTCGACTTAGGCTCATTAATTGCTTTTATTCCTTATTATTTTATCTTTAGTAGGTTTTGTTTTTATGGAAACTTTCTAGAGGGATGTTCTAGTATAAATACTCTTGTTTAGACACAACTTAGGAAGGCTCTCATCTCTCTCTCTCTCTCTCTCTCTCTCTCTCTCTCGTTAGTTTCAATTGGGATGCAATTTTAGGGTTTTTTAGAAGACAAGTTGTTGCTTGGAGCACAAGGAAGAAGATTGTGGACATTTTCTTGTGTTCTATGTTGTGTTCTAAGACAAGTTTGGAGTTTTAATTTAAGTAAGCCTTTAGTTCTAATTCAAATCATGGTTTCTCTTAATTACTTTGCTTGTTTATCTCCAATCATGAGTTAGTAGTCTTGTTTTCTATGGTTGGGGTTAGAAACCCAACATTATTATGCATGAATGATGATTTGATGAATGAATTGAATGCCTTTTATCTATTTTCTACTTGTTTGTGTAAAAGCTTTGACGAAAGTTGAAGTATTTCATGTTCTTAACTTGATTGAAAGAGATAGTTGTGAATTTGAGTAGGGATAAAGTTTGAGACGAAATTTGAGAACTTTAGATCAAAACAAGTAGAGAAAGTGAATTGATTTATGAAAATTGATTGATTTGCTTGTTTAACCAACGAAAGTTGATGACTGTATGTTAAAGGCATGATATTTATGATTCACATTGTTTGAAATTGCATGATTGTGTTGTGTTAAGACCCTTATCCTAGATTTTTGTCCTATTTTTGAGTCGAAATTCAAACCCAAGTGCCTCGATATCGACCTTGCCCAGGTCGATACCGACCTGCAATTTCTTCTTTGTTCTTGTTGTTCACTTCATTTTTCTACTGAATTCGTACCTTGTTATCAACCCTGACAAGGTCGATATCAACCCTCTTCAGTGCAATTGTTTTGCTTTGTTCTTTGCTTTGTTTGTTCTTTTGCTTTTTAGTTTAGTAATTAAACGTAACCTCACTTCCCTTGGATGATCCTGACTTCGCTATACTCAGCGGGGTCTTGACTTTAAATTTATTTGTTGTCAAGTAAATCCCTTTCAACACATGGTCCCCCACACTCTTAAAAATCATTAACGTAAGTGAAAGTTTTATCACGACATAAGATAAGTGCCAAAGCACATTTAAAAGAAACTAAAACCGAGTCGGAATAGTTGAACTTGGAAGACCACCCGGCTCTTGGTTCTTGAAACGATCGTCTTTCCAATCTGAATTCTTATTCGGGCTTGTCAAGGTGGGTTTGGTACGTAAGCACCTTCGGGCCACCTATCCGATATGAAGCATCGGATAAGATGAGGTTGGTTGAGGTCCGACAAGGGCGCGAGAAGTTTTCAAAACTTGTATGAATTAACAACATTCCCAACATACTTCCTACTCTATGAAGTCCTACAATCTCGTATTTCTTCCTTTCGGTTTAAGAGTTATCTCACCTCGAGATTTATTCATTTCCGTCCTTACAGCTCCACTTAAAGTTTCCACATCTCAAACACACCCCGATAATCTGTCTAGAATAATGTAAAATACCATACTACCCTTGAGAATTTTCATTCTCACTTGCTTAGTCTCCTTAGACTAATTCCGCTTTTCTGCATTTTTGCTTGGTATTTCTCGCCCTTCGCGACAAATTCCAGACTCTAGGAAGTTCCCATCGAAGTTTGAAGACAAAGAGGAGAAGATTCGAGAAGCGTTATACAAGGATAGAGGGTCAAGGCAAGACGACGTTGAAAGAAGGAAGAAATTTTCAAAGAGCAAAGCATTCAGATTATAGTGCAACAACTCTTCTATTTTAACCAAGCAAACCATCATCATATATGTTGTCTTGAAGAAACATAAATGTATTTTTATATACGTCTTTTCAACCCTTTTTAATATGGGCTTCATTTTCCGCTGCTACATCATTTGTAAAATGACTCTCAATGTAATGAACAAATGTTCTTATCAATGAATAAAATTCCGTTTTTAGTCATTTCTTCTTTTATTATATTCTCATTAAATTATTTAAAGCCTAGGGTGACTTTGGACGGTAAATCCGAGGTCACTAATGGTAATACCCAATGTTACAAAATAGGGGTGTTACACGTGGTGGTATAAATTGCTACTGCTTTAGTTATAACATGTTGAGCAATTTAGTATATTTAACGATTTTGAAAATTTTATTTTGAAAATTATAATATATTTTTATTATTAAAATAAATGAAAATAATATATTATTTTAAAATAAAAATTGATTTTGATAATCATAAAAAAGGTTTGAACTGAACCTAACCCGAACGAAAACCCGCTACAACCCGACCGATTGACTTGTGACCCATAACGAAATCGAACCCAAACCCTCCTAACCCGACTATATTGATAGGCTATTAGTAATAAATAGATAGATAGTTACCTTTCTTTTTCAAAGTTACATTAATAATCAAAGAGATTGTAGTATTACCTAAAATAATAGAAAAAAAATGTCCAATACCATGTCCAATCCTAAGAACTTACGTTTTGAAAAAAATGTTAAATTATAAATTTAATTTGATTTTTTTTATAATTATGAAATACATTTAAAATTTTATAAATAAATTAAAATGATTTTTCAAAAACTTACAAATAAAAGCAAATTAAAAGTCATTTATTCCTTCTTCCAAAACTCTACAATCACTTTCCCGATGTGATTCTCCAAATTCCTGAACCCTAACCAATAACAATTGAACAAATCGTCATGCGGGTTGTCATTCCCATCCTAAATTCTTTCGGTTACATCACCACTGTCGACTAATTTGAGCGAATCGTCATGCATGGTTGTTACTACTCGACGCGATCGACATGAAGTTTGAAATCGTCATGCGGGTTGGGTTGTAGGTCTACCCATTTGACTAGTTTGACTCATTCTTGATGTGTTTTTTTTTCTTATTTTTTTATTCTAAATCAAACAAACAAAATCACAAATCTTTCCACAATAATATGAAGTAGGCATCAAGAACAGATAAGCAATCACACAATAATACGATATAGACGTAGAACCAATATTCCAATACTCCAAAAATTGAGACAAGAAATCGCACATCATTGCATTACGAACAAACACAAATAGAGCTTAGTTGTCATTAAAGTTCAAACAAAAGACCTAGAAAGCTCACACTGGAGGATAGAGCACTTATAATCTTCCTCCAACGCTCAGTAAGTCATCATTACATCAAGAAAGAAATTGAAATCAAAATTTGGAGTACTCTAGTACTCATCGAGATTACAAGCAAACTCAGCAAAGATTATAAGCAACTAGTGGAGTGCCAAATCTCGCTCCAAAGCTCATCAAAGATTACAACCTACCCCTATTATGGTAGATCTTTCTCCATTATTCACTTTCAATTTCAATCAAATACTCAAATTCAAATCGAAATCAAAGTAAGAGATTAAAGCCATTAATAATTTAACATACTTGAAGTAGATCTCAACGGGGCGATGGAGTTGGAGGGAGAGGTGATGCGACCTTGCCTTTTCTAGGACTCAATGTAATATCTGCTAAATTCTAATAAAATAAAATGAGTAATTATCCCAATAATTGTTTTCTCAAAAGTAGAGAATTTAATAATGTTTATAATCTCATATTATATTATAAAAGGTTATAAAAGTTTTCTATAATGGAAATTAAGAATTTAATTAAAAATATTAAGCAAGTCGTGTATTCATTTATATAATCCTTTTTTTTTCTCTTAAATAGAGAGTTTCAATATTTCTAATAAAATTATAAACATATTATAAAGGATAAAGGATGATTTAAATAAATAGCAAAAAAAAGTGGCTAATTAGGTGGATATTAAGGAGATTGTGAAAATCAGGTGAATAGCAAAACCCCCCATCACCCACCCCCACCCCACTTCCACCGAGTTGACTCGGTCGTTGACCGAGTTGACCGACGTTGACCGACCATTGACCGGCGTTGACCATCATCACAATCATCACTATCATCATTTTCAAAAACCGTCATCACAACTTTTTCACCATCATCACAATTTATTTCATTGTAATCACAATTTTTTGATTTCAAAAAAGTGTAATGAATGGTAAAAAAGTGTAATCAAAATGTCTTGATGGCATTTTTTGATGACAAATTTTATTATTAAAGGCATTCAACCACATAAAAAAATCGTCATCCCCCGTCATCACAATTTTTTTCACCGTCATCACAATTTTTTTATGACAAAAAAGTGTAATAAAAGGTAAAAAGTGTCATCAAAATGTCTTTTTGATGACAAAAAGTATCATTCAAGGATTCAACCATATAAAAATAACCGTCATCACACGTTTCGAACCGTCATCAACTGTCATCACTTGTTATCGTTACTTGATGACGGTTTGATTGTCATCAACTATCATCTCTACTTGATGACGGTTCGATTAATTTGTCATCAAAAGGGCTTTGATGAAAAACAAGTGTCATCAAACTGTCATCACTTAAGCTTCATCAAATATGTGTCTTCACTGTCATCACTTACTTGATGACGGTTTGATTGTCATCAACTATCATCATAAATTTCATCTCTATTTGATGACGGTTCGATTCTCATCAATCGTCATCGGTATTTGATGACGGTTCGATTGCCATCAATTATCATCATAACTTGATGACGATTCGATTGTAGTCAACTGTCATCACTTTTCATAAACTGTCATCACTATTTGATGATAGTTTGATTGTCATTAATTATCATCACAAATGTCATCTCTACTTGATGGAGGTTCGATTGTCATTAATTGTCATCACTATTTTATGACGGTTCGATATTGTCATCAATTATCATTGCTACTTGATGTCGGTTCGATGATGACGGTTCGATTGTCGTCAATTGTCATCACTTTTCATAAATTGTCATCACTATTTAATGATGGTTTGATTGTCATCAAGTATCATCACAAATGTCATCTCTACTTGATGACGGTTCGATTGTCATTAATCATCATCGCTATTTGATGACGGTTCAATATTGTCATCAATTATCATCGCTACTTGATGACGGTTCAATTGTCATCAAAAGTCATCACTTCTTGATGACGAATGTCAATTCAATTTGACAAAGTAACTTTGGTTCACTAATTTATCGAATTTCTGCTTGGTCAAAACCAACTCATCAACTTTGACATTAGATTTTCGTTACCCTTTTGTAAATTCCCCATTTAATCACGTCACAATACACACAACTCTATTGTGGGGCCTAGATAAATATCATAATTAATGTAAGAAACTAAGACCAAATATTCTTTAATTAATTGTAATATATCAATTCAGATTCCAGAGCACAAAAATGCAATGGAAAACATACGATAAGAGTTTTCTACAACTTTATTTCTGGATTCAATACACAGCTCAAGGAAAAACGTAAAAATCAATTGCCAAACTTACACATCAGGTGAACTGTCTATTCTAGATGAAACACATACATATTCTTTTGAACCCGCCTGACTTATCCATCATAAATACACACTGTAACAAGTAAAAATAAACAACATAGCATTTGCCTAAAATTGGAGCCCTATATATATAAGTATCACTTGAAGAATTTAAATTTCTTTCACAAACTTCAATCATCTCCATGGAACTTTGATGAGTCATTAATTTTGCAAATCTTATCTTCATTACTCTGCATCATTTACAAAGTCAGTTTGATGAAAACCAGGAGTGTTGAAAATAGTTAGCCTTATAGTGATGCAGAGGTACCTGTGCAGAGGAACATAAAGGAGATGCTTCAATACATAAATCAAATGCAATTCATGCATAGATAATATATCATTAGTGACCCACCATAGGCTGATGTCCATAGGCAACCATCATTCCTCCATAGAAAAGATCATGATAAGGGTTTGATGCACAGTCCTGCAAACAGAAATAAACAAGCACTTTAAATTCCAATTCCGTGTTCAATTGAGTTGGAAATTTTATTAAACAAATATAGAACCTCATAAACAATTTAGTTCTATGTAGAACCTCATGAATTTATCCATCCAAACATAAAAATCGTATGGTGAAGGCAAAATAATGTGCATTCACTGAATCAGCTTGAATGCCCATCTCGACACATCAAACTTCAAAAACCATTCGATTGATTTCTTGCTAGAATATATTTAAAAAAGACCAATATTGACACCAACAACTAAAGATCACCTAGATCACCATCAACCAATATCCTGTTTCAGCATATATATTGAAACTCCCAACAAACACACGAGAAAATACACTAAAATAGGTATCCAATACTCAATTTGGTACCCAAAATAAACAAATTCACACAAATTAGGTACAGAGCCACAAGAAGAGAAAAAGGAATAGAGATCTACTTGTTGGTAATAAAGATTTACTTATCTGATTGTCTACCTTCTTGACTGTGTTATCATTCTCACTCTCCCAAATTTCGATCAAAAGCACATCAGAAAAACCCTAGCAATCGTTTCCTCATTCAACACCAAAATTTCTCCCAATCTCTCACGATTCCCTGCAATTAGATCCGTAACAGCCAGATCTTCGCCGTCGTTGATGTCTCTGGCTTCCATCGCTACCGGAATTGCGCTGGGCAAGGAGGATTCGAACCGTCACCATATCATATTCTCCAAATTGTTTGAGCCAAGGTGAGAGAGAAACAAGAAGAAGAGGAGAGAGAAATTCGGAACTCAGAGGAGATAGATGTAGGAGGTGAGAGAAAAAAAATAAAAGAGGCTTTTATACTTAAAAAAACTAAAAAATGGATTTTGATTACAACCGCCTAATTAGGTTTATAATTTTTGCCCTTCTACCAAATTCTTTCTAAAGGATTATTAATGTGGTAAAAATTTCAAATAAAATAAGATTAATACAAATTTCGGATTTTATTAATAATGGAGTGCTACAAGGGTAAAAACCAATACATGCTTCCATGGCTTCCCCATTCTCCATTGTAGCTTGCAAGACCATCCAAAACCTGGCATCACCTTGTGTACGTCATCTCCAACTAACACACTTTCAACCAATTGGCATCAATCTCCTCTCCCACCATTGATCAATTTTCATTGCCATGGATCAAGGGAGCTCACAAATTTGCCTATTTAATGGCTGAAATTTCATTGTTAAATTTACACATCAAACTCTCCTCTCTCTTCTAGAAAATAACTTTTCTCAATTGTCAAAATTCAGCCTTAAAAGCCTTATTTTTAATTGCTGTTTTTTTTATAAAAAAAACCACAAAAACCCTAATTCCAGTCCCCTGGCCGCCCACCACAACCGCACCCTTGTCGGATTGCCACCATGCACGCGCGCGCCGCCCGTCCGCCCAAGAGGCCGTCGGAGCTCCACTGCTGGTGGTCGCCTGTGTCGTGTGTCGTCGTTCCTAAGATCTCTCTCTGGTTTGTACGTAGAAAGGAAGAAGGAAGTAGTGGGCTTGTTCTTGTGGGTTATTTTGGGCTAAATTTTAGGCCCATATGTCTAAAATAAATCCATCAGAATTTAATTAAAGGAAAAAGAAAAGGAGAAGCCCAAAATTCCGCCCACCTCACAAACCGTGCCCATTTCGCTCTCGTTTTCGTTTGGTATATATTTTAATTATAACTATTCATAAAATATTTTTTTTGTCACATTTATATGATAATTACTTAATTAAATTGAATAAAACAAACTTTCATGTTAGTTTATAAAACAATATCCCTAGACCATGGAAATCCTTTTTAAATAAAATAATGGTATTTTTATCGTTAATTTATATACATGGAAAGTGTAATATAAATAATATGTATATTCTATGGGAAGTTATTATAAACATAAAAAGATCTAAGTTGTTAGGAAAGATAAACCAATTTTATTATTTCCCTTGTACATAAACTATAATTAATATGATACGGGATCAAATGCGAACAATTAATACGGTGTAAAATGCGAACTACTATTGACCATTCGATCATCATAAATGTAAGGCTGGCATTACACGCGTGGTTTAAGTCATTTTTATATAGAGAGGGTATTTTCGTCAATTTTCTATTCATCTATCTTCTTCCTTACTAGTTAGGAGATTTTTGCGTTCTTACTTTTCGTTTGTTTTTCTTCAATGATTTGTTCTAGTTTCTTCATTGTTTTTCGCACATTCGATTTTCACCTTGTTCATGGATTTATGTACGATTTTTCAGGGTTTTAATTTCTCATTCGTGGTAATTTTGAGAAGTCACGCCATATTCCATGGACTATGTTGCCTTGATTCGAGCTCGACTTTTTGTTCATTCTCTTCTTTTTGAACTTTCTCTACAGGGAAGTCAAATCTAGTGACATCTAGGAGCTTTTAATCAGGACTTACAAGCATTGCGTTTGGGTTCTCTAGAAGGTTTGTTCATTTAATTTGTCTCCTACATCATGCATTCAATTTGATCTTTTGTTTAGTGAGTTAGTTCTATTGTGATTTGATGAGATGCCTATTTGAGGATTCTTGTAAATTTTGCAGTATTCGATTGAGAAATTTGATGTAGAGTGGTTCAAAGTGAAATGGTGTGATTAGGTAAGCATAATTAGATTGTGATGAGTACCAAGTGTTTTTTTTTCTTCAAAGAGATTTAGGAGTTTATTGCTTTGAGTAGTTAGTAGCTGAGTCATAAGCACATCGATTTCCTATATAAATTGTGTCGATGGATAAGTTTTATGATTTTTGATCATTTGAATATGCATATTACAGTAGCACAAGTTTTCGTGGAGGATTTTGCAAATGAATAATCTTACATAAAAAGTGTTGTTGTAATGTGTTTTTTCTTTGTATCATTGTGGATGGTGACGATATTCCACCACCAATTACGAACTTCAAAGATATGAGGTTTCCTGAGCCAATATTGAAGATGCTCAAAACTAAGAAGATAGTGAAACTAAGACATATCCAAGTCCAAGGGCTTCTTGTAATTTTATCTCGTAGAGATATGATTAGTATTAGATATACTGGTTCAGAGAAAACCCTAGTGTTTGTACTACCTCTGACTATGGAGGTTTTGCAAGAGGAGATAATGATGGCAATTGCTCCAGGAGAAGGGTCTTTCGGATCGGTAGTTTGTCCATCAAGAGAGTTCGCTAGGCAAATTGACGACGTTGTGGGGCAATTTTTGTCACCATTGAGAGATGTTTGGTACCCAAAGTTTACATGAATTGCATTGTGATTTTCAATGAACCTTATAGTGTAGTATTATGAACCACAATGACAATATTTGTGAACCAAAAGAATAATGTTTTTTGTATGCTTGTTTGATTGCTCACCAAGTGTTTGATAAAATGTCTAAACGTTCCCCCCTAGAAACCCAAAATCTTGCTTGATTTCTTGAATGTTGGATGGACTTATGGCTATATATTAGTTATTTGTTGCACATTCATGGGTTGGATTTTGTTGATAAACCATAAACCCTTTATTGAATTCCTTTTTTTTATTCACATGAACCGTTTTGTCATTTTCAATGAACCTTATAGTGTAATATTATGAACCATAATGCCAATATTTGTGAACCAAAAGAAAAACGTTTTTTTCTTCATATTTTTATTGTTATGTGTTCCATATTGTTTATAAATTAGCTTAATTTTCCTTTTTTTTATTGTAGGTTGTACATCAAGTTCCGGTCATCCTAACTTATCTCATTCGAAAAATGATGCTAGTATTGATGGAGTTTCATTAAAGGGTCTTGATAATGATGAGAATGTTGATGGGGTTCCATTGGACGATCTTGATGAAGCTAGTGATGCCTAAATTCTTCACTTATCACAAGATTTTCTTATCTCATTCCCAAGATTAAACATCAAAATTTCGGTTCTCTATTTGTCTTTTCAGTAGTTGTTGTGTGTTTTAGGGATTAAGTTGTCTTTTTTTTGGTTACCAGTCAAGATGGAGCATAAGGCACTATGGGCTCTCAAAGAGCTCAACAGGATCCTCGACGTTGCCGGAGCAAAAAGATTCATGGATTTTCAAGCACTAGAGAAGTTGAGGCTAAAGGCGTATGAAAATGATCTACAAGGAGCGCACCAAATGGTGGCATGATCAGAAATTGGTGCCCAAAACTTATGAAGTTTGGTGACAAGGTACTTCTCTTCAATTCTAGACTCCGTTTATTTCCAGGGAAGCTAAGGACAAGATGGAGTAGGCCATTCGTGGTTCACCACATCTATCCTCACAAAGTGGTAGAGTTGATCGATAACCATGGAACCATATTTAAAGTCAACGGCCACCGATTAAAGAAGTTCTATAAGCAACCCGACCCGGACGAAGAGATTAGAGTCACCATGGCTCTCACAACGTCGAATTAGCTAAGATAAGTTTGTTGGGCTAACGATGTTAAAAATAGCGCTTACGGGAGGCTACCCGGTTTTTAGTTTTAGTTAAGTTTTCTTTTATTTTTAGATCTTTTTCTTAGCTTTCTTTTGAGTTTTTTTAGTAGTCTAGAAGATAGCAAGATAGAATTGTTCGAAACTAACATGGTATAGGAAGTTGGGCTCAGAACGACACTGAAAAACCAGTCGCCCAGGCTCGTTAACGACCCGTGTCGACACGTGAATTGCCAGACGGGGGTGAAGTAAGTAACCCTTCTATCTTTATAACCCCCCACACCACCTCTCTTCTTGCCTCTTCCTATTTAAAACCTTCTCTCAAGCCTTCAAACTCCCACACCCAAATCTCAAGCAAAATCCTCAAATTCTCAATCCAACCCCACTGATTTTCTCTACCCACCACCGATCAGAGCACCACCGCCCTAACCCCAACCCATCCCATGATAACGAGCCAACTCTCTTGAGTTCGTTACCGGCGCATCAAAAGCCTCGTTACCCATATCCAATTCAATCTTTGTTCTTCAATTTTTCAAATCACGGTATGATTTCGAAACCCTAACACTTTTCTTGCAAATTTCATGATATTTGGGGTAAACTTCATATCTATATCTTGATTGAGTAATTGGTTTGCATGTCTATGTTGCATTGTGTTTCTATTGCTTCTATTATGGGTGATTGATCTTGATTTATACTTGGTTATTCTTGCTTAGTTTGCATTGAAATTTTGATGAGAAAAGCATGAATTAACTTGTTCTTGAATCGATTGGTCTTCACCATGAGTTTTGGCAATTTTTTGCATGTTTGGATAGGGTATCTAGTAAGTAGGGGGTTGCATGTGCTAGATTGAGTGTTTTATGTGGGATTGTGGTTGATTCATGCAAGAATTATTGGAAAATTTTGAGGTTTAGTACTCGGACTAGATTGCAAGTTGTTCTCGCCCAGGCTCGTTAACGACCTTCCCAGGGTCTTTAACGACATGTGATATGCTCAGGTCTTTAACGACCTGTGATATGCTCATTTTCAAAACAAACCCAGATACCTCGTTAACGAGCCAATTGGGTCGTTAACGAGGGATGTCGAGAGCACTTCCGAGAGCAAGTATGGGGTTTCTTTTTTGTTGGTATTTTTGGATCTTATCTTGGAAAATTCATGGTCTTCGCATGTAAAAATGGCAATGTCATACTAGCTACTAAGGATAATGTCATACTAGCTACTAAGGAGCAAGTTCGGATCTTTGACGCCGTTCTTGAAAAGCACCACTTCACTAGGTGGTTCTCGAGGTCAAGCGCTAAGTCATTGCGGATATATGAGGACGTCAAGCATGCCTTTTCCATTCTCGGAGTACCTCAACTGTTGAAGAAGGAAGAAATACTGCATTACCCGGCCCTCACCGCCGAGTTCTTGGCCACCCTCAAAACAAGCTTCAAAACCAAGACTTTGGTCGGAAGGATCAGGTTCTGGCTAGGCAATGTTAACCATGAATACGCAATGGTTGAGTTTAATGCATATCTAGAGCTTCCTCACCACTCTCGAAATTACAAGATCAAAGACTTCAAGGTTACCAATACATGGGGTTACATTTCCAGGGAGGTTGAACCTTCCGCTTCAGCACTTTCAGAAGAAAGCATCATCAACCCTATCTTCCGGATAATTCTCCAAGTCTTGGGAGCCACGTTTTGGCCCAAGAGAGAGAGTTCAAGGCCAACACGGACGGAGGTTTTCTGCCTCCGTACCATTCTTTTAGGATCCCGCCCCCTTGAACTTGGGGTATGAATGGTTGTAATATATTGAGAAGCACGAGATCAAGTCAAAAGAAGTATGGTGCGGGAATCTGGTGAGTCTTCTAGCGGAGAAGCTCAGCGTTGATATCACACATTATACTCGGTACCATGCTCAAAAGCTCGACAAGAACTACTGGTTTGCTTTCGGCATTTTTGTGAGGACCGAGAGAGGGAACGCCACCAAGGTACTGGGCCAAGATGTGCTTCTTACCCGAGACAAATTCCCATTAGAAAAGAAGCCACAAGATGACCCGTCATTGAGGGACTGTGTGACACGGTTCGCTAGAGAAGGCAAGGACATGGATGAAGATGATGATGCAACGGAAGCAGCCACGGAGGAGATCGATAACGAGGATGATGACCTCGGTACCGAGGTCCTGGGCAATGATGATAACATCGGTAACGACCCACCCAGGTTCGTCATATGAGATGCTTCCCTACAACCCGGTGATTCACCACGACCACTTCCAGCCCCAAGATCATTACACACCACCTCCTCAGCCCATCTATACAGGATTGAGTGTTCCACCTCCATGGGCCGATGATCTCTCTTTTCAGATGTAACAGCTCAACCTACAACAAACACAACTCACCCAGAGGATGGAGCGATGGGAGGGTGTCTATGCAGCTCGCATGGCTTTGGATGATGCGAGGCATCAACAGGCAGATGCTCGTTGGAGGATGATGAAGCAAAGAGTGATGGTTGATGAGGAGCGTTGGAGGACCATGTATCAATTCATGGACAACTTTGAGCGTCAGTTTCCACCACGACCACAACGATGATTCAGCTTTCAGAAGATGTTTCTTTTCCGCTTCAGTTTATCTTGTGAGTTTCCTTCTTTTTCCTTCTTCTTTTTCTACTGCTTAGTTTTATTATAGTGTGACACTGTAATTTTTAAGTATAGGGTAGGGAAGGGAAGAAAACTTGTTTAGTGTGTCTTGTTTGTTTGCTTTGTTTTAGTTGTCTTTGTTTTTTTTTTTTAAATCACAAAAATCACAAAAAGAGTTTTTAGAATGGATAAATACCCCGTCTTTTGGTTCTATGATATTTAATTGCTAGCATGATCATGTAATTTCCTTACAAGCATGTTTTTGATGGTATAGTCTGATTCTTGATATGAAATTGTTTTTATAGAGAAATAGCAATTTGATGAAATTGAGCATGTATAACTTTTAGCATGAGTAGTACAATCCAACAAAAAATTGCTACCTTGTGAGTTATTTTTGGCCTTATAGGGAGAACATCACTTGGCAGCTTATAATATCATCCTTTTCATCAACTTGTATATCAAAATTATGTATGGTTTGTTGAAACAAAGGGATGTGTCAACAAAAGAGAAAGCGAAACTTACCTTTTTAACTCCACTTGTCAAAGAAGGCTAATTGAAACCGGGAACCTAAGGTCTCTCTCTCGGCGAAGAAAAAGCGAGTAGCGCAGTCTTTATCGTTGACATTTGATTTAGAAATCAAAGGATTATTTGCATCCCTAGCATGGAGAGTGAAACCACCGGCTCTAAGAGATCAAACCCGGTAAGCAAACAGTAAACCCGACACCGTAAACTCCAGTGCTTCCTCCGCACACAATACGCCGATTTGGTGTAAAATCTTCCATGTAGCCGGCATCAACTGCGTCTGCGATACTTTTAGGGCAACTAGGAAATTCAGCACCAGCGTAGAGAAAGGAAAGAGAGCCCCCAGGGTAAAGGGATACTCGAGGAAGCAGACTCATCCGAGTTTCACCAATCAATGGCCTCTTGAGTAGGACAGTAGAAGTGGCTACCAGGAAGAAAGCCTTAGCCTTTGATGATCTTCTCGGCTTCTTTCTCGGACATTTAGAAAGGGCGACAATCTTGAGGTTCGAGAAAATGGAAAGACTCAAACTCCACGTCAGAGATCTTAGCCCTAACCATTGTGGAAGAAAGAAGAGTAAAAACAGGAAGAGGAGAGGAAGGTGAAGAAGAAGGTGAAAGAAATCAATTGACGCATCTGCTCGAGATATCTGCATCGGGTAATTATAACCTTGATTGATGTGATGTTTCTTCTGCTGGAAGACGATCGGACAACCCGGGCGACCCCACTTGTCTCATATCACGTACGGAGAAAGCGGCAAATCTGATCAAATTCCCGCGTTCGGATTTGGATCAAATTTGGGGGTTATTTTTGGGCCTAAAAACAGTAAGCCACTTAGCAAAGCAACCCAGTGAGAAAATAGGAGTATTGTTCATGCATGAAGATAGTAATCGGACATGCCACGAAGATCAGAGTGAAGTTAGTTGTCATCCGAATGAAGAGAGAAGATTGTGGTCACGAAAAGAGGTTGCGCGATCAAAGAAGCAGTTACATACATCTGTTTTCTTTTCCGACAAACGTGGGAAGTGGCAAATGGTTATGGAACATTTCTAAGAAAGTGGGAATATGGCGGAAGACGTGAATAACGGCTAGTAAAGAGTGTTAAGAATAATAGGCAATTGTATGCATTAGATTCAGTCATTGTACCCTAAGGAGAATAGAGCTCTCGAATTCCAAAACCGATAGACTCTAAATCTCAGTTTTCCATAATTCAATCAAAACATTCATTTCTTTCCTTAATCATTCGATTGTAACTCCGATCTAGGAAGTGAGAATAGTTGTTTAATTTTCGTCCAAAATAGTTTATAAGGTCATAACAAATTTCAATTTATTTACACGAAGGCTTGATCAATCACAAAATGTTATTCTTCCACATTTTTAGAAATCCATGTCCAATATCATCTCGTGCTATCCGAAAACTAAAGAAAAAAATGCTCTCTCAAATAATTTGATGGGAATTAGTTTTAGCATTTCTAGTGAATCATGGACAATTATCACTATAGGAACTATTATAGTCATGTCATTCATACCAATTGATTAAATGTTCTAAAATGTTCACATGGATGTGTCCTCAAATGTTTCTGAAAGTTAAACAGTCAATATCCAATAGAACCTAACAACCTCACATAAGAACAAGGTGGTGTCTCTAAAAATGACAAACATAAGGGCAACTGAACAACAAGAACCTCACAGAAGAGTGCATAGAATGAATGTACTCCAAATCTCCTCTAGTCCAGTCCCTTGAATAAGGCAAACTGCAAATTATGCTTTATATGTGTGAATTGAAATAGCATTTTCTAGCATGCTTATGAGTGCATAAATGTAACTTGGTTATGATCATGTGTAATTCAATCTCTATGCAAACTAAGATTATGCAAGATAATTTGAGTGCTATCTTAAAACATGTTTTCCCTCCTCCTTTTTCCGGGCTTGGGACTGGTAGTGTACCAAATACACAAGCGGAGTTAAAAACATGTTATCAGCTATAGCAAACAAACTAACATGCAAACCTAACACGACAAGCACACTCAAAAACTTGGAAGACATAAATTTTTAATTGGAATGAAAGATCCCCAAACAGATTGAATTAACTATAGTGTCAGACCTTGAACACCGACCTAAAATTGAATAAGCAAAAGAGCATGATTCATATTCACATGAGTTTATTGCTAGAGTTGGTTTTGTATCGGTTAATCATGGTGTAAAAGAATTAGCTAATTAAATTACTATGAAAAGATGATAGTCTTAGACTTTCACCTCGTTATATAGCAAGATGATGTTTATCACATTTTATGGGAATAATTATGTCATGTGAAAGGAAATAGAATTCCAAACTAGTCTAGTTGTTATAGGAAATGTCTCATTATACCTCGGGCTTCGGGTTTGGTATCATTATTGCAATATGTTTCGATATTCTCCAAACTTCTATTAAGAGTTGGATGCCCAAAGCAGAGGTGATTCTGTAGATTTGCAAGAGCAAGCCAGAATCTATCAATCAAACACAAACCACCACGTATTTGTTCATAAGCACTACTAGCTAATAACCCGGTTTGGAATCAAACTATTAAAGGATGTCATAGATTTACCTCTATAATAATTATATGACACTAGATCAACCGCTAGTGGATGCAACTCTAGCAATTAATATTGAATTATTTCATGCCACTATTGCACATAATATTTGATATTAATAGATCGGTATCCAAAGACATGAACCAAGCTTAATTTATCACTAAGATGAGGGTTGATCTTTTCATGACAACCAAAAGAGTAGTACTCAAAAGCTCTAAAAAAACAAAACAAAAACATGCAGTATCATAACTTTGTAGATTTTAAATTAAAATAGTAATTGTACTGAAACTGATATTATAATGACAATAATAACAATGCGAATATTGTTATTATTATTATTTTTTATTATTTTTTGGAAAGAAACATAGCTTATGTATTTATTATTACTATTATTATATTGTATTCTTGTATTATTCTTTATATTAATGGGTTTTCAATCATAATTAGTGTACACTTTTTTTATTCACGAATAATTTTTCCTAGGTTTTGTTAAGAAGATATATCTTATATAAAGAACAAGCATTATATATAGATTAGTTAGTTAAATAATTAATCAAAAGCTCTAAAAAACAAACAAAAATGCAGTATCATACATTATAGATTTTAAAAAATAAAAACAATAGGATTATAGTTTTTATTTTTTATTTTTTAAATAAAAATAGCTTATGTATTATTATTATTATTATTATTATTGTAATACTAAAATTATTCTTTATATAATTTTTTCAATCTTAATTAGTGATTCAGTGCATATTTTTTTGATTCAAGAACTATTTTTCTTAGGTTTTGTCAAGAAGATTGATTTTTATAAAAAAACATATATAATAAAGTAGTTAGTTAATAGGTAGGAGCGAAAGAACTTGGAAAACAAGCATTGGTCGGCATGCAATTAGCCCTCGGTCGTCTGGCGTACACATAGTCGTTGCGCTCTCGATCCACCACGGCGGCAACACTTGTTGGCAGCCTGGCGCCACGATCCCACTTCTCCGCAACAACCGTAGAGACGTCGTCACGCATGTATCTCACCAAAGCATCCGCCGCCGAATTCCCCTCGCGTGGGATCCAAGTCAAAAGAGGCTCCTGAGGAAACATGCCCATCTCGCTTCTAATGAACCCAACCGTGTCCTCGTCGTACCATGAGTTGGCCCGCCTCTTTGGCACAACATCGATCAAGAACAACGCGTCCCCCTCCAGCCAGAGGCAGCCGAAGCCGAGGTTGCGTGCAAAGATGAGCCCGAAGGCGAGGTCTCGGACCTCGCCATCGTAGGGAGTTATGCCCACGATATCTGGGTCGGCGCATGTGTAGGCGAAGAGAGGGAGGCCTTGGTGGTCACGGAAGATGCCTCCAGCCACGGCACAACCTCGGTGTCGGGACAAACCACCGTCGAAGTTGAGTTTGATGGTGCACATTGGAGGAGGAATCCACACCGCTTGTGTAACAACTACCATGTTTGTGTAGGAAATGAAAGAGAGAGATCGTAGATCAAAGGAGAGTATCAAACCTAGATTATTAAGTTTAAAGATGAGAATATAGATAGATTATTAAGATAAAGAAAATCTTCATTACTCCTTTTCCTTGACAATATTTTTTAAGTATGTTTAATTTAAAAAAAGATAAATATGAATAAATTAAACAGAAAAATATATATTTACAAAATATAGAAGTGATAAGATTTAAAAAATAGAAATTAATTAAATAAATAAGCTATAATTTAATATGAAAGACAAAGATAGTTTATTTATTGAAAATAGTTAAATTATAATTATTTCAATTTATGGTGGAGCCAAAATCATTTTGGTGGCTTGATAATATAAAATTTAGATAAAATTAAATATTATGTTAACTATATTTTTATTACTTTTCATTACGTAAATTGAGTACAATATTTATGGTTGTTTTTTATGTATGTTGATCAAAAATACAAATTGTATAAGATAAGGTATTTTAAATTGCTTTTAGTATAATACATATAAGATATGTGATCTTTTTCAATTATTTTTATATTTTTGTTTATTTTGGGATAAATTTTTTGTACAATTATTTTTTTTAATATTTTTATATTCCAATTACCTATTGTAAATTATTATTTTAATATAGGGATGATGTGGCGCAAAGTTGTGTAATATCCGCTAAATTATAAATATAATAAAACAGGTATTCGTTCCAATACATTTTTCCTTTAAAATAGAGGATTTAATAATCTTTATAATTCCATATTATATTACAAAAGGTTATAAAAATTTACTACAATGGCAATTAAGAATTTAATTAAATATATTAAGCAAATCGGGTATGCATTTAAATGTTTTTCTCTTAAATAGAGAGTTTAAATATTTTTATAATTCTTTTAATGAATTATAAAAATCTTATAAAGGATTATCAAAGTGACAAATAAAATTCCAATCAAATATAAATCATAATATTTTCGGATTTTATTTAATGCCATACTACTAGTAAGCAAAAATAAGAAACAACGCAAAATAAAAATGTGTCAAGAGGAGGACTCAAGCCCGAGAGTTCTTGCACCCTTCCTTTAAACACACATTCAAATCCGCTAGGCTATTGTAACTTGACTACCTACTAAAGAACTTTTATTAATTTAAACCCTCCTTTCTTCTTCTTTCCAATTTGAACATCAGACTATCATCTTTGATTGAACGTTCAATCAATGGAGGGCTCCCAATTTTATCAATGGCTTATGGTGGCTTGTTCTCCTCACCAAACGACATCACTTCTTGTCATCGTCCAACAAACACATCCCCACCAATCTCCATTGATCTCCCCTTCCATGTTTGGTTAAATTCAAGAGTGGTGGATCACAAGAAGCATAATCATAACTATAACCTAAAGCGACAGTTAAAAAAAATTATTAAACGACACATGTCACTTTTAGATTGGACCACACCATCCTTTTTTAAATAATTTTTTATTTTTGGATATGATGAATTCTTATTCAAGTTTTTAGAATATAGGATAGAAAATCCCATTATTAAACAATCTTTTCTTTTTGGATATGATAGATAGGAAGATATCTTAATTGAATAGTTATCTTCGTAGCCGTATATTAATAGCAATCTCCTTGCCAATTTGGTTATTATTATAATACAATCATTTGTTACCTTATATGAAAAGATCTTGATTAGTTATATGGTAATTCCCTTATCGTTTTAAGCAGATCATAACCAAAGTTTATATTTAAGCATTCACATGGTTATTTTTCTTAGATAATAAATATATTTAGAAATATTTTATCATTAATATTTTATTTAATAAAAAACTAGTACAAGGTACGCAAATACATACTTCTTTTTCCCTATTTAAAGGGATGAAAATTCATAGAAAAATCACATCCAATTTCCTTCATCTTCCTCTTACAAATTTACTCTCATTCAAACAAATTTCAGCCTTAGATCAATTTTTTTAATTGCTGATTTTTTTCCACAAAATTCCCAAAGACCCTAATTTTAGGGCCTAGCCCCACAGGACCACCACTGGAGCGCTGACCGGCCACCAGCACCACTCGGGCGCGTCACCACCGACCACCAGGAGCTCCACCCCCGCGTTAGTGCCTCACCTGCATTGGTCCGTCATGAGTTCTCTCTGGTTCCTGATTTACGTACAAAGGAGAAAGAAGGAGATGGAATGGGAGCTTTGGGCTAATTAGTTTTGGGTAATTCTAATTAAATTTGGTCTATTATTTTTTGGGCCTAAATCTCTACTTAAACCGGATTTTGTTTTAATATTTTTCTTATTCATAAAATTGATTATAATCAACTTGCATGTGTGTTTTATATAAAGAAATAAAAATATGGATATACTATACTTGGGAAAATTTTAAATAAATTATGAGACTATTATATGAGACTTCTAAGCATAAAAAAATCAATTATGTTTAATAATATTTCTACCTTGATTGGGATTTTTAACTACATTAAATAAAAGAAATAGAACTAGAGGAAGAGGCTATTAAATTAAGACTTTATTAAATAAAAAACATGTCTTTCAAAATCTTATTATATACTTATATATAATATGGATAAGGTATTCTAATCATAAGATTATTTTATATGATTAAGTTGAAGACTAAAAAGATATATTAAATAATTTTAATGTGGTTTTATATAAAGAAATACATTATAATAGGCAAGGAAAAATTGTTAAGTAAAATCTTGGGATTAAATTATGAGATTTATATAAATGAAAAGTATAATATAGACAATATGATTACCTTATTTGTAATTTATTATATAAATAAAAAGATCTAGAACAAGTTGTTGGAAAATATTATCTTAAGACTTTATATATTAAAAAAGGGGAGTTGCATGTCATTTAAAGAGCATTTTATAAACTTAAATATATTTTGATAAAATATTTATATGGTTAAAGTGGAGAATAAAAAGATATAATAAAGATAGACTAAAGATATTGCATAAAAAGAGCTTTATTGAATTTTATAAGGAAAGTAGTTAAAATATCAATATTGGATTTAAATAATCTAGATAAAAATTTATCGGTGGAATGATGTTCATGTTTTTAGTTTAGTTTTAGGTGTCTTTCTTAGGTTGTTTAGTTTAGCTTTGGTAGGTTTTAGAGTGATTTGTGTGTATTTAGATGAGTTTGCATATCTTGTGAAAAGTGTGGAAGCTACTCCGTTTTTTGTCTTTTATAGGTTTTTAAGCGGAAAGGATCACTTTTTAAGCTGAGTTGAAGTCTAGTGGTGGAAGGAGGAATGCATGGAACATAAGGAAGAAGATTTCATGGGAGAATCAAGTTAGAGTGCAAGAAAAAGCCAAGGAAAAGTTCGTGAGAATCCAAAACACAGCTTCGGTAACGACCTTGTCAAGGTCGTTAACGAGTTGTAAAGATAGAGTTTTTGTAAGGAATTCAAGAAAGTCTACCGACCTTGTGCAGGTCGTTAACAAGGTTGGTCGTAGCTGTTTTTGCTTGTTTTGCTTTGTTTTCTTGTTTTTATAGTTGGAAAACGAACAACCTTGCTTCCCGTGGACGATCCTGACTTCGCTATACACAGCGTGGTCTTGACTTATAAATTTATTTGTTGTCAGGAATCCCTCATCAACAAATTGGCGCCGCTGTCGGGGAAGCAACAGTGTTTGTTTGTTTACTTGTGGATCTGGGAATAGCCCGACCTTGTTTTTTTTAAATCTGTTTTCTTTGTTTGTTTTATCAGCGTATGCCAGTAGGACGTCGCAGGCTCGAATTTGACAACACCGGTTATTATTCTGAACCTGAACGCACCCTGCATCGCAGACGGAGAGAAAACCAAACCATGGCTACACCTGAAGTAATGGCACAAGAGATGGCATACCTCCGTAGACAGATGAAGGCATTACAAGCAGATCGAGATGTTGTTGCTGCAACCGCAGAACGAGAGTGAGTGAATGCTGAACATGAACGAGTGAACAATGCTCGTTTACAGGAGGAGTTGAATGCATATCCGAGGAATGCCAAGCAATATATGCATCCAGAACTGAGGGTGCCGGAATCTACAATCGTGCTTCTTGAGATAGAGAATACATTTGAGATTAAATCTCAATTCATATCCTTAATAAAAAGGGCTCAGTTTGAAGGGAAACCTACTGAGTGTCCTATGGAACATATTAGGAATTTTCTTGATTTAAGTGAAACTGTTGCTGTTGAAGGTTGTTGGGACGTTGTTGGGACCTCTGGTTCTAAAACAACGGATCAACGATGCCATTTACCGAGTTTTGATAATGAAAAACACCATAAGAAACTAATGTGGTTTGTTCAAGTATTTCTAAGGAACGCGGGTACAGCCAAGAACTCCCATGAATGACCAAAAGCCACAGAAGCTCACAATGCAGAGTTTCCATCAAGGGAACTCTGAAAAGGAAAGTTTCCATGAAATGGGAACTCCCAGAAATGATCTAGAGAACACAAGCTTACAAACGATGAATAGTTTCCATCAAGGGAACTCTGAACAAAACAGTTCCCATGACATGGGAACTCACATGTGAGGATAACGATCATTCAGCGCAGATCGCGGGATTCTGTCTTGGACAGCCCGAAGGAACAGTTTGAGGATCAGACTGTCACGCTTGATCCAACGGTCCGATTGATCCAAGAAGTTGACCTAGTTCAAACCAAAGTCACATGTGAAGAAATTACAGCTTGGGCATCAAGCAAAGGGCATTTTGGACACAAACGAAAGATGGGACTGCCCAAGCTCACCTGGACTATAAAGCCAAATGAATAGTACTCGGATTGAGTACTTCTCCCAGAACTCACAAACATCCACACTAGAGAAAAGAAAGAAAAGGAAGAGAAGTCCCCGCCGGCGAGTGTGTGATCTCGACGACGGTGAAGCCGAAGTTCCCAGAGGCAAGGGAACTGAGAAGTCGGTGTAAGGTTTGAGTTATTTGTATTTTGCTGTTGTGAGCTTAGGAACTCAGTTGAGAGGATTTACTAGTGTTGCTAGAGTTAGGAAGAACTCGTAGGAACAGATAAGTGTGAATCCGGCTGTTGTAACTAAGGAACAAAGCAATCAATATAAGTAAGTCATTCAAAATCCTCCAAGCGGAGGTAGAGGTTTACCCATACAACTAGTTTGTTGTAGTGGGGTTCCTCTATAAAGGAACTGTGTTCTTTACTGTCGTTAATACTTGCGAACTATTTATTTCCGCTGCCTTGGGAACAGCTTAATTGTCAGTTCTCAAGCTCTTTGCTAACGGTTTACGATCCAACAATTGGTATCAGAGCAGGTTTGCTCTAGATTTGTGTTAGCATCGCAGGTATCAAATGGCTCAGGAACTTACTCAGGTGGGGAACAACACTAGTAAGCCGCCAAGGCTTATTACAGGAAGATTTGAAAGTTGGCAACGCGACATGAAGGATTGGATGCGTGGCCAAGACTACCAAGCCTGGTGTGTTATCGAGAGAGGCAACTTCGAAATTGACCCAGCTATAGTCAACGACCTCACCAAATGGGGACCCAACGAATACAAGTGTATGGAGGCAAACTACAAGGCCAAACAGTAACTGAAGAGGTCCATGTGCGTATAAGACTGTAACAGGATAGCAAATCTTGACACAGCTAAGGAAATGTGGGAAGCCATCCAACAAATGCACGTTAGGAACTCAGATCTCCGAGAAGATCTTCAGATGAATGCAAAAAGGGTGTTCTACAACTTCCAAATGGAGATGGGAGAGTTTGTCGATAGCTACCAGTCCCGATTTGAAGGACTTTGCACCAAAATGGAAGGCTTGGGGATCACCAAAGAAGAAATCACCCATAAGATGATGGTCCAAGAGCTCTTCTACGGATTAACTGGAGAATGGGCAAACGAGAGAACAATGTTCAAGGAAAATCCGGAAAATAGAACACTCATGCTCCATCAAGTGTTTGGAAAGCTAGTGGGACACGAGAAGAGAAAGATCGATGATAAGGAACAGACTCGAGCTCATCGAGGGATTGCACTCAAGATTGAGAAGATGCTCAAATCAACTCAAGAACAACACGAAGACTCCGAAGAAGAAGAGGATGAGGAGCTAGTTCTCGTAACAAAGGCTCTTCGGAACTTCTACAAAGGGAAGCTCCAAATGAACAGTGGGAACTGGGGAAAAGGACAGAGTTCCCAAAGAAAACCCGCAGAGAAGGATCTCTCGGATGTCACATGTTATAAGTGCAACAAGAAAGGACACTTCTCTAAGGAATGCCCACAGGGAACTGACGGCCGGAAGCAAGGGAAAAAGGCCTACATCGCCACCTGGAGCGATGATGAAGACAAAGATCCCGAGTCATGGGCACTCCCAGACATGTGTGGAATGGCCATAGGAGAAACCACTGGGGAACAAGCCAGTGAGGTAACCACTGAAACTGTTCTTGCTTCTTTGAATAACTATGAAAAACCTGAGCTGTTGAAAATCCTTTCAAGTCTTGTCAAAGATAACATAAAACTGCAAAACAAGTTGGAAAAACAGGAACACATAAATGCTCAATTAGTTGGTCTTGAACCCTGTCCTAACTGCATATCCCTTCTCGAAAATGAAATCAAAACTTAAGAGAAAGATGAGAGCACTCTCTTGCAAAACCTGAGTAAGACTCTCGAACATCTTGAAGCCTCTAGTTCCGAAATTAAGTTTGTCCCAGCCAGACACGGCATAGGATACAAAGCTGAATGCTCAAAGAACAGTAAGTCACCTGATCGCTCGGGAATGCAAGGGTCTAGAGATACAATTTATAACTTGACCCCGTTGTAGCACGTGGTGGGTGTCGAACACTCGGGAAATCTACTCGATTGAGGTGCCTAGACACTAGAAAGCTAGAAAGGAGAACTTAAAACAAAGGAAAACAAAGAGAACAGTCGGGACCGACACAAGTGTCACGTCGGGACCGATGTTGGCGACAAGAGGAAGTCGGGACCGACGTAGGGCAAGTCGGGCCCGAGGTGGCTGGGTTTGTCGAACTTCAAAGATTGAAAGTAGATCTTGGGCTTTTGGGTTCCTTCTCTAGTAGATTAAGACTTTTCCACCCCAATTCAAGAAATAAGTGATGATCGGAGTAGGATCGAGTGCTTTCGCCCTCGTTCCAACCACTTCTACACATCGATCCTTGGGGAAATCCCCTTCGAAGCAAGGTCTTGAGATTGACACATGTTCACTTTCGCTACATTGCCAATCACAAGCCTTGATTCCTTACTTTCGCAAGGAATTGTAGCTCTATGTAGAGTGGGTTCCTTAGATCAAGCACTCAAGGCTATGGAATTGGGGTTTCTAGCCCAAACCTAGCTAGAGTTTTCCCCCATAACCCAAGATCAAGGATATCTACTCCATATGGCAAACAAAGAAAGCAAACAAATCAAAAGGGAAAGCAATCAACATCATCAATCTCAAACCAAAGCAAAGTTTCATTCACAAATCAAAAGCAATCCACAAATTCTAATCAAAGGTTTCCAAATCCACAAAATCAAAACAAGACAAGCTAATCTATCAACCAAACCTATCAAATCTCCTCTCTATGGCCGATTCTCTCTCTTCTCCTTCTCCTGTCCTTCCTCCTTGCTCTCCAAGTATCCTTTTGAGAGTTTTTGAGGGTTGGGTTCCTTGCTAATTGTGGGAACCTCCTAAAATTAGAAAACAAGAGAGCCTTTATAGAAGAGGGGCAAAAGTGGAAGTTCACCATTTCGTGCCTTGGAGCCCAAGCACCAATCGACCGACTCGGCCCGACACGGCCCGACACGGAGGACCTCGGACCCGACTTACTGTGCAAGTCAGTCCGAGGTTGAAAACTCAAGTCGGGCCCGGCGTTGGTTGCAACTCGGTCCGGACCTCGTTCCACCTTCTTCTTGTTGGCTTTTCTCTTGTTCTTCTTCATGGCTTGCTCCTCTCTTTCCCTCTTTAGCTCGGGCCTTGCTCCATGTTCCGATCCTCCTTCAAAACGACCCTTGATCCATGCCAAAACACCTACAAAACACATAAAACGCGCATAGTCTCCGAATCTCATAGAAATACGGGAACTAAGCTAAAAAGGAACAAAACACACAAGAAAAGGGGAAAAAGAAACATATTTACAAAGGAAATCATATATAAAAACACCACCAAATAAAGAGACATCAAAATACCCCATACTTAAACTTGCTTGTCCTGAAGCAATAACAATGTAAGCAAGACCGAAACATAATCTTCAAGTAAAGCCTCGTATGAAAACACATTTTAGCACAAGTGATTGATATTCAAGCAAGATTACATCATCACACATGATTAAGTGTTCCAAGGAATAGAGTCAATGCAACTAAGCCTCACTTTAGGGATATGTGAATGTGTATCACTCATCATGTGTATGGGTTTAGCAATGAACACTCAAGCTCAAAAATCATGCAAGTAAGGACTTTACTATTGAAGCTAATATCACCAATTCCTCCACCTAGAGATGCCTAATACAAAGTACACAAAGAATTTCAAACTTGGCTCAATGGAGGTCCTCAAAGAGGTTCCATTCGGCCGGGTTGTAATGGGGCTTTTGGTATTTCTCAAGGTGGGAATTATTTGGTCTTGTGGTGCTTACAATGGGGATTGAACAACCTAAACTCTCACAAACTTCACCAAAATTCCACAATCAATTTCACACTCATCCCAAAAGTCTTAACATTTTTCCTTTCAACCCAAAATTTCACTTAACATTCCACTTCATCTTTGCGCTTAGGCTTTTTGTTGGATTTTCCACACTTTCTCCATTGGACCGACTTTCTTATGACATCGGGGCCGATGTGGCGTGTAACTCGGTCGGACCCTTTTTTTCTTCACTTAAGCTCTTTGCCTTCATTCCACTTTACTTTCCAACATTTTCTTTCTTTCTTTCTTTCTTTGTCTTCTTTTTGCACAACAAAGATGCACTACCCACATGATTCATAACACCATTCTTTGCCCTTAAACTCAAGAGAATCTCAACTCTTCAAATACAATCCAAACCTTTCTTCTAAAGTCCAATCCCATAAGGGTCAAGTCATATAAGGCTAGGAATAATATTTTTGAGGAGTTTCAAACAAAGGATTCACTTCATGGTAGGATATGGAACATTTATGTGACTAGAAGAATAAAGTTCAAAATCAATGTGACAATGCTAGGACAAATCTCATGACGGTCTTGGAAAATAGATAAACACCACAATAGCAAGTTTTACTAAGCATGAATGAGCTAATCACACAAGAAACATGAGGGATATGCAAATATGAACAAGCATCCCTAAAATGGCCAAAAATCAATCTCACAAGGGTCACTCATACTTAGTTGCATAAGAACTCTTCCTAGAACTCACATGCTCAATAAAACAAGCAAGATATCATGATCACATCAAAAGCAACATCTTTTTAGAGGCTAAACCATCCGAAAATATGCAAAGGAATTTACATGCTCACATCATCATTAGCTTTCATTTGGCAATCTAAGATGGGAATTTCTAGTCCAAAAACTACAAAACACAAAATCTTTTTGTTGTTTTTAACACAATTTTTCAATTTTTTTATGGATTTTTGCAAAAATTTCTCTAAAACCAAAAACAAAGACTCATCCATTCAAGACCAAATCAATCATCCATGTCTTTCATCAAACCACAAACCAAGAAACAAACATCCCAAACACAAACTAGAAACCGAAAACCAAATATCCTTAAAATAACAAACACACAAGCAAGTGAAATCATGAGCACACTTACCCCCACCCCATACTTAAAATTTTGATGTCCCCATCAAACAAGGAAACCAAAACTTAAAAGCAAGAGAGAAGAGTACGAAGAGCTCACAATTTCTTTATTCTTCAATGGCATGTCTAGGTCAATTGGCGAGGACGAGAGACCATGAGGCTCTAACTTCTTCGCTTGGACCGGCCTTGTCATAGAACTTCTTCACTCGATGACCATTCACTTTGAAAATATGTCCTCGTTCATCAACCAAGTCCACCGCACCATGAGCATAGATATGGTGGACCACAAATGGTCCACTCCACCTAGTCCTTAACTTCCCCGGGAAAAGTTTAAGCCTTGAATTGAAAAGGAGAACCTTGTCACCGGTTTGATAAGTCTTTGGAATTAACTTCCTATCATGCCACTTCTTGGTCTTCTCCTTGTACAACTTGGAGTTCTCATAGGCTTTCAACCTCAATTCTCCCAACTCATGAAGCTCTAGAAACCTTTTCTCACCGGCCAAGTTGATATCCCAATTCATCTCCTTGAGTGCCCATTTTGCCTTGTGCTCAAGCTCTACCGGAAGATGGCATGCCTTGCCATAAACTAGATTGAAGGGTGTAGTTCCCAAAGGTGCCTTTAAGGGGGTTCTATAAGCCCAAAGTGCATCATCGAGCTTAGAGGCCCAATCTTTCCTTGATCGAGATACGGTCTTCTCCAAGATAGCCTTGATTTGATTGTTTGACACCTCGACTTGCCCGCTTGTTTGAGGATGATAAGGAGTAGCAACTCGATGAGACACCCCATACTTGATCAACACATTCTCGAAGCACCTCTCAATGAAATGAGGTCCGCCATCACTTATGAGAACCCTAGGCACACCAAACCTTGCAAAAATGTTGCTTTTCAAGAACTTCATCACCACCCTAGCATCATTGGTTCTTGTTGGTATGGCCTCTACCCATTTTGAGACATAGTCCACGGCTACCAAGATGTACTTGTAAGGCCCCGATGTGGGAAATGGTCCCATGAAATCGATGCCCCATACATCAAATAACTCAACTTCTAGAATGCCGGTTTGAGGAGTCTCATTCCTCCTTGATAGGTTCCCCTCTCTTTGACACTCCTCACACTTCCTCACATAATCATGCACATCCTTGAACATGATTGGCCAATAATAACCACATTGAAGAATTTTTGAAGTGGTTTTGGAACTCTTAGCGTGATCCCCCGTAGGCAAGGAATGGCAATGGCTAATTATGCTCTCAACCTCTTCACTTGACACACACCGTCTATAGATTTGGTCACTCCCTTCCTTGTAGAGATATGGATCATCCCAAAAATATTGTCTAGCATCATGTAAGAATTTCTTCCTAGCTTGATAAGACAAATTTGGTGGGATCACTCCCCCTACGGTAAAGTTAGCAAAATCCGCAAACCAAGGGGAAACCCCTCGTCTTACGACACTAATAAAAAGAAGGCAAGTGGGAGGGAAAGAATTAATCAATTGAGAACGAGAAGGAATGGAAATCGAGTTAGGAAACTTACTTTCTTCCACGGACCGACATTGAAGTGCACCGAGCCCGGCATGGTTGGACGCCGGTCTAGCTTCGCAGGCACTCAAGTAACTCGGGCCCGACTCCGAAGACCTCGGTCCCGACTCACTCGTGCCTGCCCTGCCTTTGGTCCGATGTTCTGGACCTCGGGCCCGACTTACTTGGTTCGTCGATCCACCTTTCCTTTCCTCCTTTCCACTCATGAGAACTTTATCTGCCCTTGAATCATCTATAGTCAAACCATCCCCCATCTCCAACATGTACTCAATGGGCAAACGGGATAGATGATCAGCTACCAAGGGCTTGACCTCATCTTGCATTTCAACTATGGACCTCTTCTTGCTCAAAATCTCCTTTAAAAAATTGGCATAGGATGGCATCTCGCTCAATACATCGGTGAACGGGATAGAGATGTTCAAACCTTGCAAGAGTTTGAGATCTTGAACTTGTTCTCAACAACATCTTTTGGCCTCTTCGAGGGATATGGAAGAATTGTTGCACCTTGAATCTTGCTTGGATCAACCTCCTTGGACTTCCCCACTTCACTTGCAACATTTCCTGGTTGGACCGACTTAGGCACCATGTCGGGCCCGATGTTGTGTATCTCGGTCCTGGGGCAAAGCTGAGGCAGAGTAGTCGGATAGACGTCTGGGTACGTCGGGCCCGACTTACTCTCAACCTCGGTCCGGCTCTCTTCATTCTTCTTAGGCATGTGTGGCTCGGGTAGGTTTCGGACACTTCTCAATCCAATTGCTCGGACTTCATTTTGATTGTTTTGAGCTCGGGGGTTCTCCTCGGGTCGGCCCGGAAGTCTCCCATTCTCTCTCGGGGCTTGAGTTGCTATTTGGGCAAATTGATTGTTGACTTGCCTCCTCCATGCACCAAACTCATTGAATTGGGTCCTCATCTCCTTGAACCCATCCCTCATCTCTTGAGCAAATGATTGTAGCTCATTGAATCCCGGTGGTCTATATGGTGGTGGTTGCGGCGCCCTTGGCTCGTTTTGGTTGAAGTTGTTGTTGTAGCCTTGAGCTTGACCGTTGTTCCACCGGCCATTACCACCATTATTGAAGTTGCCTCTTCCACCGAAATTTCCTCGAACATAGTTTGCCTCCTCAATTCGCTCGGCCAAGCGCACTTGGCTCTCATTCGGACAAACTTGTGTAGCATGTGCAAAGGATCCACACTCCTCACAAGCTGTAGCATTTTGCTTGTAGTAGTGGACTTGCCTCTTAAGCTTGATGACTTCACCTTCAAGGAATTGGAGCTTCACATCCTTGTCAATGTCTTCTCCCTTTGGACCATATAACTTCCTTGCACCTTCACCTTGAACTTTCACCTCTTTGCTAGCTTGACTCACCCCATACATGGCCTCATAATCGGATAGCTTGTCAAGTAGCTCCCAAGCTTGATCCGGTGTCAAGTCTATGAACCCACAATCGGTGTGGAGATTGAGCTTGTCCTTCGTTTCCGGATTGATGCCTTGAAAAAAGATGTCTTGGAGCACATATGGTTGTTGGCCATGAGTAGGACATTGACGCAACATCTCCTTGAAACACAAACCAAGAACAATCATCCATGTCATTCCTCAAACCACAAACCAAGAAATAAACATCCCAAACACAAACTAGGAACCGAAAACCAAATATCCTCAAAATAACAAACACACACAAGCAAGTGAAATCATGAGCACACTTACCCTTACCCCATACTTAAAATTTTGATGTCCCCATCAAACAAGGAAACCAAAACTTAAAAGCAAAAGAGAAGAGTGCAAAGAGCTCACAATTTCTGTATTCTTCAATGGCATGTCTAGAATCACTCGAAGGGGTTGTCACGCCTACGTCCTCTTTGGAGTCTCGCTTGCCGCTCCCTCTCGTACACTTGCTCTTGGTAGAAGTATTGTGGTGGTGGTTGGAGTTGAGGATTCGGGCGCGTCCATTGGTCCTCATGGGAAGGGAAGTTCCCGCTCATCCATGTGTTGAAGCTATCTTGGACCCGCCACCTTTGGTCCTCCACCTCTCTAAGCTCCTCCACCTCTCGCCTAGTGTAGCCGAGGGCTCGGTTCATCTCTTCTTGGCTAGCTTGGAAAGCACCTTGTTGTTGAAGCAATTGTTGTTGTTGTTGGTACATGTATTGTTGTTGAAGATTCACTTGATGGACCTCTTGAAGAACATTCTCTTGTTGAAGTTGAAGATGGGCCATTTGGTTGGCCAAGAAGGACATGTCCACCGTTTTTTGTCGCTCGGGAAACACCATTCCCGGACCATACCATTGGGCGTAGCCTTCATAACCGCCACCTTGAGCTTGTCCTTGCCTTGCACCGCTCCCCTCTCCATGCTCATAGTGCCTCGGGACCTCATCACCATAGAAGGCACCGGACCGACTTTGAGGGAAGTCGGGCACGACGCCATGTGTACCTCGGTCCGCCAATGTTGGAGCTTGGAGCGTGGCTCAGAGGTTGGACATCAAGCCTTGGAAGCGCTCATCTTCTTCATTTTTCTCTTGATCGACGTCCATGTCTTCCCCACGAGGTGCAAACACAAAGTTATCTTGGTCGAAATCCGGTGAAGATGGAGGGGAGGTAAACCGAATGTGTTGAGGTTGTTGTCGCCGCCCCTCTCTTGCACCTTCGGGGTCCCCAAATGAGTGTGGCTTGCCGGACCACACTTGGTACCAATTGTGATACCGAGAAAGATCATAGAGGTTGGGCACCAACCGGATCGACACACCATCATAGTTCAAGTGAGGGGCCAAAGAAATCATGTAAAGCTTCTCCTTGATGATGTTGGCCTTCTTGAAATACTTCATGTTCATATACTCAACACCATTTGGAGCCGGAGAATACTTGTTAAGGTCGACTCCTAGACGCACGGCTAGCCTTGCTATCATTCCGCCGAAGTAGATCCAAGAGGAGCTTTGGAAGTCTCGCACCATCTTGATCCACTTGGGCTTCTCGGTGTGGAAGAGCATCTCATGTAGCAACATAATCTCTTCCTTCATCGGCTTGTTCAACTCATGACGAGCATAGATTGCACATCCCAAAACTCTCACCATGACCCGAAAAAGAGGGCTAGCAATCTCGGTTGTGGTGGCGCCCTTTCTCATCTCGCTCTTCCCGGCCACATGCCGCCACACTTGGTTCACCTTCTCGTTGTCGACGTCGGTCTCTTCTCTTGGACACGGAAACCCGAAGTAGGTAGCCAAGTCCCTAAGAGAGAGATTGTGGTCCTCATTGCCCAATTGGAAGGTGACCGCCCCTTCCTCATCCTCCATATTATCATAAGTGCATTCAAAAGTGGCCATGAATTCCGAGGTGAGGGCGGGATAGTGGGTGTTGTCCCACCTTAGCATCCCATTGAGACCGATGTGGGAGTAGCACCTTGGAAGAGCTTGATCCATGTCCATCTTCCTCACGGTTTCCCAATCAAGCCACCTTGTGTGATGCTTAAGTTCCATATACCTTGCATAACTCTCAACTTGCTCATCATCCTCCAAGTAAACATCATCCAACTTTGGCTCTGTTCTTGTCTTCTTGGACTTCTTCTTCGGCCTTTCCGCATGAGATGATGAAGCTCTAGTCTCCATGGTACCTACACACATCCAACCAAACAAAAGGGTCCAAGATAAACTCCATACAACTCAACAAAAGCACTCATCAACACACAACAACACATCAACACAAGGGAACACCATACTTAGTCTCTTAAACACACATGCATCACAATCCAACATGAATCATCATGGATATCTTCTAACAATGGCTAAGCAAATGATCATACTACATCATGATTAAGCTATAGCCAACAATGAAACACATGAATCCACATGATATCACAAGAAGAGAGCAAAAGCAACATGGATCGACTTCCAACCTTTGTCGGGCCCGACACATCCTCAACCTCGGTCCGACTTGATGGACCGACTTCTACAACTCGGGCCCGACTTACCTGGGCACGTCGATCTCGACCTAGTTCATGCTTCGACTCTAACCTCAAATCAACCCAAATAACTCTATCATGCACTTAAATTTCAAATTCAACCATCAAACATCCCTAATCGAAGTTCCAAATGGATCCAAGCATGCATAAACAACTTTGAAGCTCAATTTCACAAATCATGCAAATCCACCATTGATGCTCAAGCTCAAACTCTCAATCAAACATGGCATTACTCAATCTATGCAATGAAAGCACAAAATCTCCAAGGAAATAGGTAGAGATCGAGTAACACATACCGGATTTGAAGAGTATTAGACTTTTAAACAAACAATCTACTTAGAACTCAAACTTTCTCAACCTAGATCGAGATGGGGGATGAAGAACGAGATTGAACTCGAAATTTCTCTTTGGAATCGGGTTAGGGAGGCCTTTTCGTGATTGGATTCGAGATGAAGAAAGGGAGGATGGGGGATCGAGTATGGTGAGAGGAGGGACCGATTTTGAGAGTGTGAGGGAGATGGGTTGTATTTTGGGGTGGTGGTTAATATGAAGATGGTAGGTAGGTGGGGGATGGTATTTAATGGGGGAAAGGGACAAATTAGGTCAAAGGGTAAGAAATGGCATTCCACCCGGTCCGATCGGGTCGGACTGACGTCGTGGACCGACGTCCCTGTGTCGGGCCCGACTTACCTGGGCTCGATGTGGTGTGTTCGGGTCACCAATTTTACTCCATCCTCTTGCAACTTCTTTCTCCATATTTCCGTTTATATTTTTTTTTCACCTCAAATCCTACACAACCGTGAAGAATACACAACACCAAAAATCCACAAAACACTAGATAGAGATTGGTTAGAGAAAAGCTAGGCTAAACTTAAGAAAAATCAAACTAAAATTACGAAAAGAAAGCTACTAGCTCGGGTTGCCTCCCGATAAGCGCTCGTTTAGAGTCACTAGCTTGACTTCCTAACCTCAATCTCATGGCGGGTGAAACACGGTGAATTGCTCGCCATTGTTATGCCCATTCCCATTGCCTTCATACCCATAAAACCACCAACGATGGTCCATATAGGCATGGCTCTCCGACCTCGGGCCTCTCTCATCATACTCCTCCAACGAATGAGATTTCTCCTCCTTACTTGCTCCATCATGTTCCTCTTTTCCTACACCAAAGTTATCCAAAGAATTCCTAGGAGATTCTACCAATTGATCTTTCAAGTCACTAAGGCAAATGTAGGAGTCTCCTAAGTCATCTTTCAAATCACTTAAACAAATGTAGGAATCAAAAGTTTGGAATGAATTGTGGTCATCACCAACATCAAAAGGATATAACTCCTTGGGCTAGCATTGATCCTTGACTCATCTTGTTCCTCAACTTGCTCCAACAACTCCTTTGCTTGTATTTGTTCATTGAACCCTTCATCACTTCTCAACACAATGACCTCTTTAGAAACATCCACTTCTTCTCTCTTTCTCTTGGCACTCTCTTCAAGTTTGAGGATAGCCAAGGTGTCCGGCTCATTCAAAGCCTTGTTGAAGTGGAAATCGACCTTTTCTTCACCAATCTCAAAGGAAACTTTGCCGTTTTTGACATCAAACCTTGCCCCCGCCGTAGCTAAAAATGGTCTTCCTAAGATGATTGGGACCAAGGGGTCCTCGTGCATGTCCAAGATCACGAAATCATCGGGAACAAAGTACTTTCCAACTCGCACCGGCACGTCATCCAATATTCCCTTAGCCTTGATGATGGAACCGTCGGCCATAGTTAGGGACATATCGGCCGGCTCAATTTCACCTAAATTTGCCTTTCTCCAAATACTAGAGGGCATCACCGAAACACTTGCCCCAAGGTCACATAAGGCTTGGAAGTTTTGAGACCCCACACCAATAGTGATAGCAAACCGACCGGGATCTCCTAGCTTTTGCGGTAACTCTAAGGTCTTGACCTCATCTTGCATTTCTACTATGGACCTCTTCTTGCTCAAAATCTCCTTTAAAAACTTGGCATAGGATGGCATCTCGCTCAATGCATCGGTGAACGGGATAGAGATGTTCAAACCTTGCAAGAGTTTGAGGAACCTCTTGAACTTGTTCTCAACAACATCTTTCGGCTTCTTTGAGGGATATGGAAGAGTTGTTGCACCTTGAATCTTGCTTGGATCAACCTCCTTGGACTTCCCCACTTCACTTGCAACATTTCCTGGTTGGACCGACTTAGGCACCACGTCGGGCCCGATGTCGTGTATCACGGTCCTGGGGCAGAGCTGAGGCAGAGTAGTCGGATCGACATCTGGGTACGTCGGGCCCTACTTGCTGGGTAAGCCGGTCCGGCTCTCTTCATTCTTCTTAGGCATGTGTGGCTCGGGTAGGTTTCGGACACTTCTCAATCCAATTGCCCGGACTTCATTTTGATTGTTTTGAGCTCGGGGGTTCTCCTCGGGTCGGCTCGGAAGTCTCCCATTCTCTCTCGGGGCTTGAGTTGCAATTTGGGCAAATTGATTGTCGACTTGCCTCCTCCATGCACCAAACTCATTGAATTGGGTCCTCATCTCCTTGAACCCATCCCTCATCTCTTGAGCCAATGATTGTAGCTCATTGAATCTCGGTGGCCTATATGGTGGTGGTTGTGGCGCCCTTGGCTCGTTTTGGTTGAAGTTGTTGTTGTATCCTTGAGTTTGACCGTTGTTCCACCGTCCATTACCACCATTGTTGAAGTTGCCTCTTCCATCGAAATTTCCTCGAACATAGTTTGCCTCCTCAATTCGCTCGGCCAAGCGCACTTGGCTCTCATTCGGACAAACTTGTGTAGCATGTGCAAAGGATCCACACTCCTCACAAGCTCTAGCATTTTGCTTGTAGTAGTGGACTTGCCTCTTAAGCTTGCTCACTTCACCTTCAAGGAATTGGAGCTTCACATCCTTGTCAATGTCTTCTCCCTTTGGATCATATAACTTCCTTGCACCTTCACCTTGAACTTTCACCTCTTTGCTAGCTTGATTCACCCCATACATGGCCTCATAATCGGATAGCTTGTCAAGTAGCTCCCAAGCTTGATCTGGTGTCAAGTCTATGAACCCACAATCGGTGTGGAGATTGATCTTGTCCTTCGTTGCCGGATTGATGCCTTGGAAAAAGATGTCTTGGAGCACATATGGTTGCTGGCCATGAGTAGGACATTGGCGCAACATCTCCTTGAAACGGTCCCATGCTTCGAAGAGAGGCTCATTCGGACCTTGTTGAAAGCTTGCAATTTTCCTTCTTAGCTCGGTTGTCTTTGAGGGCGGGAAGAACTTCATCAAGAAAGCATCATAGAGTGCCTTCCAAGTTGTGATTGACCTAGGGGCTTGGCTCTCGAGCCAATGTGTGGCCTTGCCCCCAAGTGATCACTTGAATGCCTTTAGAAGCACATACTCCAACGTCTCCTCATCGGTAGAGATCGTCTCACACATGTCCACAAAGCGTTTGACGTTCTCTATGGGACACTCATGTGGACGGCCCTCGAATTGATCATGCTTGATGAGGGAAATGAATTGCGTCTTGATCTCAAAATTCTTGGCAACCTCGGGAAGCACAATAGCCGGTTCGGGTACTCTCAACTCCGGATGCATGTATTGGCGTGCATTCCGGGGTAGAGCGTTGAGTTGAGCCTCGGCCCTCATCCATTTCTCCCATTCTCTTCTTGCCACCGCCTCTTGATTGTCCTTCTCAAGTTGCAATCTAGCCATTTCGGCCCTAAGTCGAGCCAACTCCTCATCACCATGGAGAGCTTGATTCTCCATCCTTTTCCTTCTTCGGGCTTCTTTGAGAATACTTTCCGGATCACTCACAAACTCAAGCTCAAGTGTTGCTCGGGAGGAACGAGCTCGCATACACCTACGAAACAAAGACACAAACCAAAACAAATCAAAAACAAACAAAGGGTTTGGGCTATTCCCTCACCCAAATCACTACCAAAACACAAGAAACTCACCAAATTGGCACTCAATTCACTTAGACCTCCCCGACAACGGCGCCAATCTTTTGATCGCTCGGGAATGCGAGGGTCTAGAGATACAATTTATAACCCGACCCCGTTGTAGCACGTGGTGGGTGTCGAACGCTCGGGAAATCTACTCGATTCAGGTGCCTAGACACTAGAAAGCTGGAAAGGAGAACTTAAAACAAAGGAAAACAAAGAGAACAGTCGGGACCGACACAAGTGTCACGTCGGGCCCGATGTTGGCGACAAGAGGGAAGTCGGGACCGACGTAGAGCAAGTCGGGCCCGATGTAGCTGGGTTTTGTCGAACTCAAAGATTGAAAGTAGATCTTGGGCTTTTGGGTTCCTTCTCTAGTAGATTAAGGCTTTTCCACCCCAATTCAAGCAATAAGTGATGATCGGAATAGGATCGAGTGCTTTCACCCTCGTTCCAACCACTTCTACACATCGATCATTGGGGAAATCCCTTTCGAAGCAAGGTCTTGAGATGGACAAATGTTCACTTTCGCTACTTTGCCAATCACAAGCCTTGATTCCTTACTTTCATAAGGAATTGTAGCTCTATGTAGAGTGGGTTCCTAGATCAAGCACTCAAGGCTTATGGAATTGGGGTTTCTAGCCCAACCTAGCTAGAGTTTTCCCCCATAATCCAAGATCAAGGAGATCTACTCCATATGGCAAACAAAGAAAGCAAACAAATCAAAAAGCAAAGCAATCAACATCATCAATCTCAAACCAAAGCCAAGTTTCATTCACAAATCAAAAGCAATCAACAAACTCCAATCAAAGGTTTCCAAATCCACAAAATCAAAACAAGGCAAAGCTAATCTATCAACCAAACCTATCAAATCTCCTAGAAATCTCCTCTCCTAGGAAGATTCCCTCTCTTCTCCTTCTCCTCTCCTTCCTCCTTGCTCTCCAAGTATCCTCTTGAGAGTTTTTGAGGGTTGGTTCCTTGCTAAGTGTGGGAACCTCCTCCAATTAGAAGACAAGAGAGCCTTTATAGATGAGGGGCAAAAGTGGTAGTTTACAATTTCGTGCCTTGGAGCCCAATCCACCAAGTGACCGACTCGGACCGACACGGAGCACCTCGGGCCCGACTTACTGGGCAAGTCGGTCCGAGGTCGGAAACTTCATCTCGGGTCCGGCGTTGGTTCCAGCTCGATCCGGACCTCGTTCCACCTTCTTCTTGTTGGCTTTTCTCTTGTTCTTCTTCATGGCTTGCTCCTCTCTTTCCCTCTTAAGCTCGAGCCTTGCTCCATGTTCCGATTCTCCTTCAAAACGACCCTTGATCCATGACAAAACACCTACAAAACACATAAAACAAGCATAGTCTCCGAATCTCATAGAAATACGGGAACTAAGCTAAAAAGGAACAAAACACACAAGAAAAGAGGAAAAAGAAACATATTTACAAAGGAAATCATATATAAAAACACCACCAAATGAAGAGACATCAGGCTGCCTGACGGTAGTAAAGTAAGAGGGAATAAGGAGATTTTACAGTGCCCTATTAGAATAGGGAATAGGGATTGGTATGCAGATTTCATAGTAATGCAGTTGTCGCCAATTGATGACGTGATCTTGGGGATGGACTGGATGATACGTTACCAAGCAGTTTTGGATGCACACAGAGGTACAGTTACGGTGATAGCAGATGATGAGACCAGACATGTGTGTCAGGAGGTAGAGCAGGAGGGGCCCGAATCGGTGATTAGTATGGTAAAGGCTGCCAAGTTGCTCAGTGACGGATGTGTAGGATATTGGTGTTATGTCCTTCAGGGGGACAAGGCGGAACCGCACATTCAGGACATACCAGTAGTGTGCGAGTTTGAGGACGTTTTTCCCGAGGAACTTCCAAGATTACCTCCTCAGAGAGAGGTAGATTTTGGGATTGAGTTGGAGCCAGGGACGAGGTCGATTTCGAGATCCCCATATCGCATGGCTCCGATGGAGATGCAGGAACTGAAGGCACAATTGGAGGAACTGTTGGAGAAGGGCTACGTACTACCGAGTGCGTCGCCATGGGGAGCTCCAGTTCTGTTTGTGAAGAAGAAGGATGTTTCTGTCCGACTGTGTATCGATTATCGGGAGTTGAATCGAGTTACCATCAAGAACAAGTATCCGCTTCCACGTATTGATGATTTGTTGGATCAGCTGCAAGGAGCTACTGTGTTCTCCAAAGTTGATTTGAGATCAGGATATCACCAGTTGAGGATTCGGGAAGAGGACATACCTAAGACGGCTTTCCGAACGAGATATGGACATTATGAGTTTGTAGTGATGCCGTTCGGACTGACGAATGCACCCGCTGTATTCATGGAGCTGATGAATCGGGTGTTTATAGACTACTTGGACAAATTTGTAGTAGTGTTCATAGACGACATTCTGATCTACTCTCGGAGTAAGGAGGAGCACGCCGAGCATCTTAGGCTGGTGTTGGGAGTATTGAGACAACATCGATTGTTTGCTAAGCTGTCCAAGTGTGCGTTTTGGTTGCCTGAAGTTACCTTTTTAGGGCATGTGGTATCTGCCCAAGGAGTTATGGTGGATCCTGCAAAGATTGAAGCTGTAAAAGCATGGGAACCTCCGAAGAATGTGAAGGAGGTGCGGAGTTTTCTGGGATTAGCAGGGTATTACAGGAGGTTTGTGGAAGGGTTTTCTCGGATAGACCAACCACTTACCAACTTGCTTAAGAAGACTACTCGTTTTGAGTGGAACGAAGCTTGCCAGCGGAGTTTTGATGAGTTGAAGAGAAGGTTAACTTCGGCTCCTATATTAGCTCTTCCTCAGGGGAATGAGGATTTTGTGATTTACAGTGACGCCTCCAAGATAGGCCTGGGTTGTGTGCTGATGTAGAGGGACAGAGTGATTGCTTATGCTTCCAGACAGTTAAAGCCGAACGAGCAGAATTATCCTACTCATGATTTGGAGTTGGCAGCTGTAGTGCACGCTCTGAAGATTTGGCGTCATTACTTGTATGGGAGTATCTGCAAAGTGATGACAGATCACAAGAGTCTCAAGTACATCTTCACTCAGAGGGAGTTGAATATGCGACAGAGGAGATGGCTGGAGTTACTGAAAGATTACGACCTTGAGATTCTTTACCTTCCAGGGAAAGCGAATGTGGTCGCTGATGCCCTTAGCAGGAAGACGCCTCAGGAGAGTATGTTGGCTCATCTGACGGCTCAGCGAGAGTTACAGAGAGAGTTGATGAGATACGGAATTGAAGTGCAGATTCAGCGTTATCAGGGCAGTCTGAAAACCCTAGAATGTCGGTCGTCTTTACTTGAAGAAGTAAGACAGAAGCAGGAAGATTGCCTGATGATTCAGGATTTGAAGCAGAGATTGAGCCGTGGAGAGGCACCCGACTTTGCGGAGAGAGCAGATGGTATTTTGTGTTTACATGGTCGGATTTGTGTACCTCGAGATGCAGAGTTAAGGCAGAAGATTTTGCAAGAGGCTCATGCTACACCTTACTCAATCCACCCCAGGGCGAGTAAGATGTACAAGGATCTGCGACAGTTTTATTGGTGGGATGGCATGAAGCCGGATGTAACGAGATTCGTCGCTAAATGTCAGGTCTGCCAGCAGGTGAAGATCGAGCATTAGAGACCCGGAGGAATGCTTCAGTCACTTCCTATTCCAGAATGGAAATGGGAGGACATCTCCATGGATTTTGTCACCGGTTTGAGACTCAGCAGAGGCCATGATGCCATTTGGGTAGTGGTGGATAGACTGACGAAGACTGCTCGCTTTTTGCCTATCAGGGAGGCATGGCAAGTAAGCAAGTTAGTGGAGGTGTTTATTAATCAGATAGTTAGACTGCACGAGTGCCTAAGACGATTGTGTCGGACCGAGATGGACGTTTTACTTCCAGATATTGGCAGCAGGTGCACGAGGCATTGGGGACGAGATTGCATTTCACGACTGCTTACTATCCACAGTCGGACGGTCAGACAGAGAGGACGATTCAGACTCTAGCGGACATGCTGAGGTCCTGCATATTAGATTGGGGAGGTTAGTGGTCGGACCACTTGGCTTTGGTGGAGTTTGCTTATAATAACAGCTGGCATTCGTCAATTCAGATGGCTCCTTATGAGGCGTTATATGGTCGGAAGTGTAGGACACCGCTATGTTGGAATGATCCCTCGGATGTAGTAGGTGAGAGGCCACAGATGATTGAGGAGACGATCGGGAAAGTGGCCTTAATCAGAGAAAGAATGTTAGTTGCTCAGAGTCGCCAGAAGTCCTATGCAGACAAGAGACGTAGACCGTTAGAGTTTGAGGTCGGAGCCCATGTTTGGTTGAGAGTATCGCCTACCCGCGGGGTAAGAAGATTCGGGGTGAAAGGTAAGCTGAGTCCCCGATATATCGGTCCGTTCGAGATTCTGGAGAGAGTAGGCGAGGTGGCTTACAGGCTAGCGTTGTCGCCTGCTTTGGAAGGAGTGCACCCTGTATTCCATGTTTCACAACTGAGACAGTATGTCACGGATCCTAGTCACAGACTGAATTATGAGGATTTGGTGGTGGAACTAGATCACACTTTCCGGGAACAACCGCTGAAGATTTTAGATCGACGAATGAAGAAGTTGCGGAACAAGGAGATTCCTCTGGTGTTGATTCAATGGTCTCGACGGGGAGTCGAGGATGCCACTTGGGAGACGAAGTCCAGGATGAGTGAGAGTTATCTAGAGATCTACCAGGGTTTAGTAGAGGCGTTTGAGGGGAAGGTTAGTAATTAGTGTGTTGTTTTCAAATTCGATGTTTGCTTCGTGATTCTTGGTTGCTTGATTTGTTTGTTTGACTGTTTAATTTTTATTGACGTGCTATATGTTTTGGATGGTTAATACTGGTTATGATTATCGTTATCAATCGATTCTGGTTCGAGGACGAACCTCTTTAAGGAGGAGAGGTTTGTGAAAACCTCGAATATCTTTTTCTTTCGTATAAAAGTTTCGGGACGAAACTTTCTTAAGGGGGGTAGTATGTAATATCCGAGTTTCTTAAGTCGACAACCAATCGAGTCTTAATTTTATAAATAACTTCGCGTGACGGATTAATTAATTAATCTGTTGGGTAAAAAGGGAACGTTCGACGGATTAACCAAGAAGTTTTATTTATTGAAGCCATTCCCTCTATCTAGTTTAACTAAGCCTAATATATTAGGTTCTAGTTGATATATATTATCTTGATTAGGTTAATATATTATCCTAACCAATTCTATCTTCTACCAATAAAATCTATCTCTCCCGATTCTATCTTGGACCTCCGTACCAAACAATTTATAAACCGAGATCCCTTCTGATTTGCCTTCCTTCTCATTCGAGTATCGTATCAAACGGGTTAAACAAATTGTTCCAAGTAGCGTTCGACCGTCGTAGTACTCGCCACCGGAAGACGGCGTCCTCGCCCTCTCGATAACCCGCTCAATCGATCGGTTTTAGGGACGTCCACTCTCGCCTTCAATCAGTGGGGTCGACATCGACTTCAATTAGCGAGGCCAACAATCGTTGGGGTTCGCCGCCGTCATCAATCATCGCTAGGAACGATCTCTGGTAAGTCCTTTGTCTTTGTTGCCTTTGTTAATGTTTCGGGCGGGTAGTCACCGAAAGGCGTCGTTAGCCAGAGCCACCGACGAGGGGGGCGGTGAGTGTTTTGGACGGTGGCCGTCGTTAGGAAGGAGGGGCGAAGCTTGCTGTGGGTTTGGACGTGAACGGACGGCGAGTACCGCTCGCCTCCGTCGTCCTTTGTTGTCGTCGGAAGGGTTAGGGCGCAGCAGTGATCGGGGACGGAAATCGAGCTCTCCAAGGTTAAGAAGGCGGGGCAGGGTTCGATGCCGTCGGGCGGGGTAGAAAGGAGGCGAACCAGAGGCGAAGGAGGTATTAGTTCGAGATTGAAGATGGAGGGTAGGTAGGGCCTACGAGGCGGGTCAAGGCTGTATGGGTCAAAAGGTTTGATAAGGGAAACGGATTGGGGAGTTGAATCAATCCTGCCAATTGGGCTGAATTTGTTCCCAAATTTTAATTATTAGTGGGCCGAGTTGTTTACTAGTTAGTGGGTAATTTGACTAGGTGGTTTTGTAACACCCCTATTTTACAACATTGGGTATTACCGCCAGTGACCTCAGACTTTACCGTCCAAAGTCACCCAAGGCTTTTAGAATGATATAGAACGATTAAATGCGGAATAAACATATTACATAAATAGGAAAACATGCTTCCGAAGGAGACTTAGTTCATTACAAAACACCCTACATTGTCTTTAACTTTAATACTACTTGAAAACAAATACCAAATCCGTCATGTCTCGGAGATAAAGTAATATTAAAACCAAAACGAAAATAAAAGTACATCTTGAGTAATCTTGACTTCCTTCACTTCCCTTCACCTCGCCTTGCTATGGGTTCCTGAATCTGACATAATTCGCGAGGGGCGATAGAATGCCAGGCAAACATGCGGAAAGAAGAATTAGTCTAGGAGACTAAGCAAGCGGGAATAGAACTTCCCGAGGGTAATTTGGTAATTTCATTTAACGGTATAATGAGAGAAAAGAGGGTTGTGTTTACGATGGGCTTTATCATGTGGAGCTAAGATACGAACGATAGCGATAGCATATCCAAAAGGGATAGCTTGATGAGCAAGAGAAGTACTACTAGATTGTAGTCTTCCTTAAGATTTAGATAGGATGTTTGGGAACATTATTTAATTCATACAAGTGAAAACCTCTCGCGCTTTTGGGCGGACCGAGAGCCGGAACGATCATTTGAGACCGGTCCGGTTTTGATATCTTAAATGTGCATACGCACTTATCTTAATTAGTGATGAAAATATTCAATCTTGTTGATGACTTTTACAAGAGAGAGTGGTGGGACACGGATAAACCGAGCCACCCGGAGGAGAACATCAATTCTCCTGCACTTAGCTAGAGTGCGCTCAATCCCTCTTTGCAATCGGAGCGGATGGAGATCATGATCCCGAAAGTCGTATGGACGTACGACTTAGTAAGGTTATATAGAGGTGTCGACTAACTCGCACCCCTTTCTAATTTATTCAATTCAAATCTCTGAATGAGATTTGCAATCAATCAAGAGTACACACACTAGCAAATATAATCCTAGCAAGGAATGTAATATTCACTATACTAACAAGGGTCGTTATTTCTAGCAATCCATATTTCCTAGGTTCATTTTTAATAAGCATACAAGAAGTTCCCAACATCGAAAGATATCATAAAGACGGATATAAAAGGGCACAAGGGGAAATTCCACTTGCCTTTGTGTTACGAGTTTAGTAACGAGCCTTGACGAAACTTAGGTGATTTCCTACTACGAGCGAGGATTCCGACCTAATGATAGAGAATTTACGAAAAGTTCAAAAACATGATTCCTCTATTAACGTTCGGATTACCTCTTATACTATTTATAAGAGGGTTTAAGCTTCTAAATTATTATAATAATAATTTAGGAAGTCATTTTCCTAAAATAATAATATTCCTTTATTATTATTTTAGTTTTGGTAATATCCTTATTATTCCGAAAAATCTTTATTAAAATAATTATTAAATTAATTCTTTTTTTAAAAGAATTGTATTTACTTTCATAATTCTTATTACCTAAAACATCATACTCATAGTTCCTCCACTTGGAAGTTTCCAAAAATAGAAATTCCTAATTGCTTGATTAGGTAACTTACTAATATTACTATTTGTTATACTATCTTTAATTATATTATTCCTAGAATCTTTTATAATGTAATGTTTATAAAAATATCCTTGATCAAATACTTTAATATCCTCATGTCTTGTATAAGGTATATTCCTCACTTGTTGATATCTCACCTCATGATCATAAACTATTATTTTAATATTTTTAATTTATAAACTAATATCTACCTTATATAAAAAGGTTTTCTTTTCAAATAAATCACTTATGCTATAAATATATTAGAATACTTGTAATATTCTACCTAACATATTTCATTCACAACTTTGGTCTTGTGACTAAACTTTATACTTAGAGGTTATTTAATATTTTTCCCATTGATTTTCTAGTACTAATTCACTTTAAAATAATATGTTTTCATGATATCAAAAATCAAAGCCAATTAAAGTTTATGTCATCAACTCTTTGAACAACAATACTTTTATAAGGTTTCTTCATAATTTTCTTACTATAGTATGACAAGTATTCTAACCTCACCAACACTTCTTAAGACTAATATTACAATTCATCCTAGTCTACTTTTATAGTAACATTTATTTATATATAAATAAATTCTCATTTGTAGTAACTTTTCACCTAAGGATAAACTATCATATAACTTATTAAATAAGGGGTTTATTTAATAGACTTATCATTATTATTGTGATCATATAATAGAGTGTCATCCATAATCTAAGACATGCAACACCTTATAACTTCTAGCATTCTTATCTTCTTTTATCATGAAAAAGATAGTGTTAACTCATTATTTTGTATGCTATGATAATTTTATAAAAATCTAATTATTCTATGTAAAAAGACATTCTTGTAATAAATTCAATAAAATTTGTCTACTTGTTTTATAAGAGGTTCCTTAATACTATGTAGTGCATGCGTTTTATAAAATACAATATTAATTTGGATATATTCATAAGATTTAATTTTCACCATGGTAACTAACATATTCTTCTAATTTATTCCAACCAACAAGATCTACTTACCATATAGATTTGATCTCATACTAATTTATTTATTCCACTTAAAAACAATAACTATTTTTTAAAAAAAAAGGGTTGAAAGATATACACTGATTTTGGTATTCTGTAATACAGAATACAGGAGAAGAGCAGAGGAGGGAACCGGCGGGCAGGGGCAGCGCGGCCAGGGGGCTCCGGCGACTCCGGCAGGGCTCGACGGCGCAGGGACGGCGCGCTGGTGGCTCTCCCGGTGGGGTTGGGCGGTCCGGCGACTCCAAAGGGGAAGAAGGAGGAAGTTTGATGGTGTTTTGGAGGTATTTTAATGGGGAATTAGACTTGTCAATGGGCTGATTTTTGTGCTGAATTGGAAAGCTCTTGCTAGTAGAGGGAAGAGAAGATTGAATGTGTGCTTGGGAGAGATGAATAGGGACCTATTTCTAGACAATCTAGTGGAGTCTTCAATCCATGTCTATGGTGAATGCCCAATGAGGAGAAGGAGGATGCTTTGGGATTGGTCAAGCTTGTGCTTTCTAGATGATGATGGTGGAGTGATGCAACAATGAAGGTCAAGCAAGGCAATGGAGGTGGAGGAGACATGCAATGGCCACTTTTCAAATCAACGTAAATCAATCAGACATTAGTCTGATGTTCAATTTGGAAGAAGGAAGTTTATTTGATATAAGATTAAAAGGTTGGGTTAAATGAACAAGAAATTGCAATGGTCTAGCGGAATTTGGTGAGGGGCGTGTGAGGTTGGAGTGTAAGAGATCTCGGGTTCAAATCCCGGCTCTTGCATTCTTTTTGCAACACTTGTATTTAGTTTTCTAGGCTCGTATGTAATTTATTTCCTAGAATAAATTAAATTGCCAAAGAATATTATTTTTATTAGTATTCTTTTTATTGATTTTACCTCACTTTGTTAAACTATACCCCTCAAGTTATTTTATAACATTTTCATCTTATTTCGACTTTTATTAGTAGCCTCTTTCGAAGGAGAATAAGATAAATTAATTTCGATATCCAAAAATCCTTCTTTTTAACTTATAGAAAATAATTGAAATATTATATTTTAAATGCTTAAAATATTGCGGATATTACAATAGTACCCCCTTAAATAAGTTTCGTCCCCGAAACTTAGAGAAAATAGGGTAGTACTGAGATGTAGAGACAAAAGCAATTACAGTTTTAGGACTTGCAAGGATTCTATGGGGTCTAGTACCCCCTTAAAAAGGATCACACTCGTGGTGTTCAAGAAGACATTAATTCTGGGAAACGCCTCTGCATGTCTTGCTCGGTTTCCCAGGTTTCCCAAGTTGTACCTTCGTTGCCGTCCTTGGACCAGAGTACACGGACTAAAGGTACTTCTTTGTTGCGCAATTGCTTGATTCGGTGCTCTACAATCTTGATCAGTCTCTCTTCGTATGTGCCATCCGACTGGATCTCGACATCGTCGAAATTGATCACGTGGGATTCGTCGGGCACATACTTCCTTAAGAGTGACACATGGAAAACATTGTGCACAGGGTGAGCAGAAGGTGGTAAAGCAACTCGATAGGCCAAGTTGCCGACTCTTTCTAGGACTTTGAAGGGTCCTACATAGCGAGGGTTAAGCTTGCCTCGCTTCCCGAAGCGAAACAAGCCCTTTGAAGGAGATACTTTGACGAAAACTTTGTCTCCTACTGCAAATTCTATGTCTCGTCTTTTCAGGTCTGCATAAGACTTCTGTCGACTCTGAGCGGTCAACATCCTTTGACGGATGAGGGCGACTTCGGAGGCAGTTTGCTCTATTAGGTCTGGGCCTAGGAGAATCTTGTCGGCGTTATCATCCCAACAGAGCGGAGAACGACATTTTCGGCCGTACAAGGCTTCGAAAGGAGCCATCTTGATGGAAGAATGCCAACTATTGTTGTAAGTGAATTCTATGAGGTGTAAGCTGTCATCCCAACTTGTGGTACGGTCTAGCACGCAAGCTCGTAGCATATCCTCGAGAGTTTGGATGGTCCTTTCTGATTGACCATCAGTTTGAGGATGGAATGCGGTGCTGAATTTCAGTTCTGTGCCCATGGCCTTATGTAGTCCTTTCTAGAAAGAGGCCATGAAGCGACCGTCTCGGTCGGAGGTTTTAGGGGTCCCATGGAGGCGGACTATTTCCTTGACGAAAACTGTTGCTAGCTTTGGAGCCTTCCACTTCTTTTGAATGGGGATGAAGTGGGCACACTTGGTGAGTCGGTCTACAATAACCCAGATAGAATCCTTTTGCTCTTGGGTCTTTGGTAGATCGGTCACAAAGTCCATTGCAATATCTTCCCATTTCCATTCGGGGACGGAAAGGGATTGCAACTTTCCTCCAGGTCTTCGATGTTCGATCTTTACTTTCTGGCAGACCAAGCATTTAGATATGAACTTTGCGACATCTTGCTTTAGATTGGGCCACCAGAAATTCTTGCGTACATCATTGTACATTTTACTTGCTCCTGGATGTACTGAATAGGCAGATGAGTGGGCTTCTTTTAGGATGCTCTTCCGAAGCTCGTCCACTGCTGGCACACAAATCCGGTTCTGGAACCGAAGGGAACCGTCATCTTGAATGACGAACCCAGGTGCTTTGCCTTCTTGTACTTCGCCACTGATTCTGATCAGCATGATGTCATCAACCTGCTTTTCCTTGATCTCTGTCAGCAAATCGGATTGGATTTCTAGAGTGTTGAGACAACCTTGTTGTCTTTCGAACCAAACTTCAATGCCTTCTCTAATGAGTTCTTGCTGCAACTTTGGTTGGGCGATTAACATTGCTACAATGCCCTCTTGTTGCGTCTTTCGACTGAGAGCGTCTGCTACGACGTTAGCCTTACCCGGATGGTAGAGTAGCTCTATGTCGTAGTCTTTCAGCAATTCCAGACATCTTCTCTGTCTCATGTTCAACTCTTTCTGCGTGAACACATACTTCAAACTCTTGTGGTCCGTGTATATCTGACACTTAACCCTGTACAAGTAGTGTCGCCAAATCTTTAACGCGAATACTACTGCTGCCAATTCGAGGTCGTGCGTCGGATAATTTACTTCATAGACCTTGAGTTGTCGAGACGCATAGGCAATCACCTTCCCATTCTGCATGACTACGCATCCCAACCCTTGCTTTGAGGCGTCACTGTAGACCACATAATCGTCGTGTCCATTGGGCAATGTTAGCACTGGCGCACTGGTGAGGCGCTTCTTGAGTTCTTGGAAACTCTCTTCGCACTTCTCATCCCATACGAACTTCTTATGAGTCTTTCGGAGTAACTTTGTCATGGGAAGGGCAATCTTTGAAAACCCTTCAACGAACCTTCTATAGTACCCGACGAGTCCTAGGAAGCTGCGAATTTCCTTTACATTCTTGGGTTGCTTCCATTCTGAGACTGCCTCAATCTTCTTTGGGTCCACTAATACTCCGTCTTGATTAATGACGTGGCCTAAGAAAGCCACTTCTCTAAGCTATAGGTCGCACTTGGACAGCTTGGCGTAGAGTTGGTTGTGCCTTAGGATCTGTAGCACGGTTCGGAGATGTTCCTCATGGTCTGCTTGATCTCCAGAGTATACCAAGATGTCTTCTATGAAAACGATGACGAATTTGTCGAGATATTCATGGAAGCATCGGTGCATTAGATCCATGAATATTGCAGGTGCATTGGTCAGCCCGAATGGCATCACTACAAACTCGTAGTGATCATATCGGGTACGGAAGGCGGTCTTCGGAATGTCTTCCTCGCGGATCCGAAGCTGGTGATAGCCCGACCTCAGGTCGATTTTTGAGAAAACTTTTGCACCTCTGAGTTGATCTAAGAGATCGTCTATCCTTGGAAGAGGATACTTGTTCTTGATGGTGACCTTGTTCAGTTCTCTGTAGTCGATGCACAAACGGAAGGTTCCATCCTTCTTTTTCACAAATAGCATTGGCGCTCCCCAAGGCGAAGCACTCGGTCGAATGTAACCCTTCTCAAGTAGTTATTCAAGCTGACTCTTGAGTTCTTTCATCTCTAGCGGGGCCATTCTGTATGGCGCCCTAGAGATTGGGCCAGTACCAGGCTCGAGGCTTATTGAAAACTCGACTTCTCGTCGAGGAGGTAACCTGGGAAGTTCATCTGGAAAGACGTCGGGAAACTCTCTGGCCACGGGGATCTCTTGCACGTTTACAATCTTCTCCTCTGTTGACTCAAGATAGCAAAGATATCCAACCAACCCTGCCTTAGTAGTTTACTTGATTTCATGGCGTTGATCACCTTTCCATTTTCTTCTTCCCGTTTCCCCTTGAATTTGCAGATGTGTTTTCCTCCTGAGTTGATGGTCACCGTTCGGGTGTAGAAATCAATGATTGCTCCATGCTCAGACAACCAATCTCTGCCGAGAATGATGTCATAGGGATCCATCGGGATGCATATCAAATTGGAGCAAAAGTTCACTCCCTGAATGCATAAGGGAAATTTTCCCAATTGCCTGGCTCCTAAAATCTTTTCTCCATTCGGAAGGTTCACTATGAACGGTTCACACTTCTCGAGGTTATCTAAACCTAGAAGTTCTATGCATTTTTCGGATATGAATGAATGTGATGCACCGGAATCGAAGAGTATAAACACGTCTTTAGAACGGATATGGAGAGTACCTTGGCAGATGGGTTCTTCTGGTTTGTCAGTGGTACGCATCTCGTACAATCTCTGTCCTTGTCCTTGCGGGTTCACAGGCCCTTTGCCTTTCTGGTTGGCCGTGGACTGAACTGAAGTGGTTCCTGCTGACCTGTTTGACGCTTGAGGTCGCTGGGAAACTGTGTTTGAGCGGGTCTGACCTAATGGGTTCGCTGGTTGCCTGCAGAATTGCCGGAGATGTCCGTCCTTGTTGCAGTTGTAACATCTTCTTGGCGGATTGGGACACTTCCGGTTTATATGCCCGGGCTCAGCACAGTTGTGACAAACGATTGGGGTCCTTGTGGATTCAGTCCCATGGCTCAGTCTTGTATCAACCGACGAGGCCTTATGCTTGCTTTTCTTTGACCACTGAGATCCTTGCGGCGATGCTGGCCTCTTAAACCCACTGTGACTAGAGTGGTGAGGCTTTCCTCCTCCGAACTTCTTGCGTTCGGGAACTTTCATAGTCGACTCCATTTTATGTGCATGATCCACATATTCTTCTAGGGTTGTGAAGGAGCGGTTTGCCATCCAAGGTTTAATGTGATCACTCATCCATCGATGGAAGTGTTTGATCTTCTGCTTCTCTGTGGTGATCTCCTCATCAGCATACTGTAGCAGGTGGTTAAACTTCTTAGCTCTTTCTAGCACACTCAACCCATGCAGCTTTGGGGAGTGGAATTCATCCAGCTTCTCATCTCTCATTGATTCTGTGAAGAATCTGCGCATCATCTTGCTTTTAAACATTGCCCAGCTTAAGTCTGGGCGGCCGCCTAGACTAGAGCTCTCCCACCACTCGCCTGCTTCATCTTTTAATTTAAGTGCAGCCATGTGCACTTTATCCGTTTCTGAGCATGGTATGTTGCGTAAGAGTCGCTCCATATGAGAGAACCAGTATTGTACTCCTGACGGATCCCCAGTTCCGTCGTACGAATCAGGCTTCATGGCGTTGAAAGCCCTGATTCCATCAGTGAAGCTAACCAGATTCTGTTTCACGGGAATCACCTCTGCAGTCTGTCCTACTTCTTCCAGCCCTTCATCTGGCACTACGTTTGGGACTTCGGGGTCCACAGGTTTAGGAACCCCAGCAGGAATCTCCTCTCGTATCAATTGTTGTACGAGAGTGCGTAGCGCATTCACAGTCTATGCGTTGAAAGCAATTGGCGCTACTGGTGCATGAGGTGGATTCACTCCTGGCTCTCTTCTAGTTTCGGACTCGACATCGTCATTGTCGTCTCTAGGTTCAGTGGTACTGCGATTAGTGGCTCTCGTGTTGACCATCTGAAGGTTTTGGGTTTGTTTCCGTTTGTTAATTCGGTGTAGTATAAAGAAAGAATAGATAGATCAAGTGCTAATAATTAAAAGAGGAACTTTATTAATAAGTTCATAATAGCGAGTACAAGGCTTTTATAACTCAAGCCGTTTCAACCAGAAAAGGAAATTTAAGCCGCTTCGACTTTCTAAGGACAAAAATGAAGTCGAAAGAAGTGGTCTATGCTCACTTCTTGAAAAGAGAAATACAACCCTAAGGAAATCTAAATACGATCGGCGTAAGTATCGAGGAATCCTTCCTCGAAGAGGGTCTCATCTATGATCCCTGTGTCGTTACCAAGGAGGATGTTGGCCTGCTCAATCCTACGATGGCGACGGTTTTCACGTGCCTGAAGCTCCGCGATGCAAATCCGAAGTTGGAGCCTCTCCGCTCGCTCCCTTTCCGTCTCCATAATCCATTCTCTTTGGTGGCTCTCAAGTAGGCCACGGTTTATCCTCCAGCTTTTGGTGGGGATCACGTCAGATGGTGGGGGCGCCTTGACTAAAGGTTGACGAGCCTGGCGGTTAGAAGATTCCCCCTCCATCCAAGTGGTGAATCCTTCCATCTGTATCTCCCTAGGTGCCTGTGTTGGGACGTTGTTGGGACCTCTGGTTCTAAACAACGGATCAACGATTCAATTCTCTTAAGTTTTGATAATGACAAACACCATAGGGAACTAATGTGGTTTGTTCAAGTATTTCTAAGGAACACAGGTACAGCCAAGAACTCCTACGAATGACCAAAAGCCACTGCAGGCCACAATGAAGAGTTTCCATCAAGGGAACTCTGAAGAGGAAAGTTCCCATGAAGTGGGAACTCCCAGAAACAATCAAGAGAACACAAGCTTACAACGATGAAGAGTTTCCATCAAGGGAACTCTGAAGAAGTCAGTTCCCATGACATGGGAACTCACATGTGAGGACAACGACCGTTCAGCGCATATCGCGGGATTCTGTCTCAGACAGCCCGAGGGAACAGTCTGAGGATCAGACTGTCACGCTTCATCCAACGATCCGATTGATCCAAGAAGTTGACCTAGTTCAAACCAAAGTCACATGTGAAGAAAGTACAACTTGGGCATCAAGCAAAGGGCATTTTGGACACAAACGAAAGATGCGACTGCCCAAGCCAAATGGACTATAAAGCCAAATGAATAGTACTCGGTCTGAGTACTTCTCCCAGAACTTACAAACACCCACATCAGAGAAAAGAAAAAAAAGGAAGAGAAGTCCCCGCCGGCGAGTGTGTGATCTCGACGACGGTGAAGCTGAAGTTTCTAGGAGCAAGGGATCTAAGAAGTCAGCGTAAGGTTTGAGTTACTTGTGTTTTGCTGTTGTGAGCTTAGGAACTCAGTTGAGAGGATTTACTAGTGTTGCTAGAGTTAGGAAGAACTTGTAGGAACAGAGAAGTGTAAATCCGGCTGTGAAACTAAGGAACAAAGCAATCAATATAAGTAAGTCATTCAAAATCCTCCAAGCGGAGGTAGAGGTTTATCCATACAACTAGTTGGTTGTAGTGGGGTTCCTCTATAAAGCAACTGTGCCTTTTTACTGTTTTTATTACTTGCGATTATTTACTTCCGCTGCCTTGGGAACAGCTTAATTGCCAGTTCCCAAGCTCACTGCTAACCGATTACGATCCAACAGCCTGCCTTGCCTGCTCAAATAGAGAGGGCGGTCCGTAGTGTCTCTCCCCGGAGTGATCAACATTCATGGATTGAAGCTGTCGTAAGAGCTCCTCGTCCTCGTGACACCAAAAGTGCGTCATCGTTGGCATAGGCTCTTCGGGCTCGTACGCCCGTGGTGGGGAGACGACTTCCAATCTCGGCATGACCCTTGGGACTTCGATCATAGGGGGCATCGAAGCTGGTGGAACATACTCCCACTCGGGGCTCGCTGGTGGCGGTGGTGGAGGTGGTGTTTCTGGGTCGATTACCACCCCGTCTTCATTTTCTTCTTCCGACGCTTCATTCATAGCGTCCCAATCTACTTGTGCCTGCCACAATAGCTCCAACTCCTCGTCATCAAACTCGTCCTCTTCTCCCTGCTCAAAGTCATGTTCGGGCACCAACTCCTCATTTTCCTCATCGGAGTAATCTTCGGGTTCATACCCCGGTGCCATCTCCTCATCTTCCGAGGGGTAATCCTCGGGCTCGTACACGGGCGATGGGGGCAATTCGACGGGTGCTAGCTCATCATCTGATAGTCCTATGGGCAGGTTAGGATCTTCCTCAGGATCTTCTTCCGACTCCTCCCATGGCTCACTGATTTGGTCAATCTCCATATTGACCCCGAGGTGACCATCCTCGTCGATGTAGGGGAAGTACGGGTTCGGGGCTTGCATCCCGAAGTGGGCTCCGTCGATGTGGTTCTCAAGGTTGCGGTTCGGGCTAGCCATGGTTTTTCTGAGGAAGAAAGAAAAGAAAAGGCGTTATTATAGAACCTCCTTAGTTTCTATGAAAGGAAGAAGTAGTGAATGAAGTCAAGACTTTGAAAATTGCTAAATCAAAATTTCACTTTATGCTTTTCATTTTCTTGGCCCTATTATGACACTAAGGTTTTCTTTTCTTACCCAAATGACTTTACGAAGTGAGTTTTGTGATCGCTAATCAAATTTTCTCGTATAAGAGTATAAGTTCTTCTAAGGTGAAAGTATAAGATTCTAGTGATAAGTTTCCTAAAGGAACACTTACATTATTGATAAGGAAAGTTACTACCATTTTAAGTTTTTCAAAAGGTAGAAAAGATCTTTGAGAAAAGTTAGTTAGTTCTAGAACTAAGTATTTGCTATTTAAGGTTTCTAATATTTTCGGGAATCATTTTTCTTAGCTAGGAATTTGAAATTGTAAGAGTACTATTCCTAGGTTTTCTTTAAAAGAGTAAAGAAGGAGATCTTCTAAAATTGAAAGTCCTAAATAGTGGAAGTAAAGGTTAAGGTTTTAAAAGTTCTCGATTTTCGAAATTTCGTGGTTTTAAAACTTTTCGGTTTTAAAACGAAAACGTTTAGCTCTGATACCACAATTGTAACACCCCTATCTTACAACAATGGGTATTACCGCCAGTGACCTCAGACTTTACCGTCCAAAGTCATCCAAGGCTTTTAGAATGATATAGAACGATTAAATGCGGAATAAACATATTACATAAATAGGAAAACATGCTTCCGAAGGAGACTTAGTTCATTACAAAACACCCTACATTGTCTTTAACTTTAATACTACTTGAAAACAAATACCAAATCCGTCATGTCTCGGAGATAAAGTAATATTAAAACCAAAACGAAAATAAAAGTACATCTTGAGTAATCTTGACTTCCTTCACTTCCCTTCACCTCGCCTTGCTATGGGTTCCTGAATCTGACATAATTTGCGAGGGGCGATAGAATGCCAGGCAAACATGCGGAAAGAAGAATTAGTCTAGGAGACTAAGCAAGCGGGAATAGAACTTCCCGAGGGTAATTTGGTAATTTCATTTAACGGTATAATGAGAGAAAAGAGGGTTGTGTTTACGATGGGCTTTATCATGTGGAGCTAAGATACGAACGATAGCGATAGCATATCCAAAAGGGATAGCTTGATGAGCAAGAGAAGTACTACTAGATTGTAGTCTTCCTTAAGATTTCGATAGGATGTTTGGGAACATTATTTAATTCATACAAGTGAAAACCTCTCGCGCTTTTGGCGGACCGAGAGCCGGAACGATCATTTGAGACCGGTCCGGTTTTGATATCTTAAATGTGCATACGCACTTATCTTAATTAGTGATGAAAATATTCAATCTTGTTGATGACTTTTACAAGAGAGAGTGGTGGGACACAGATAAACCGAGCCACCCGGAGGAGAACATCAATTCTCCTGCACTTAGCTAGAGTGCGCTCAATCCCTCCTTGCAATCGGAGCGGATGGAGATCATGATCCCGAAAGTCGTATGGACGTACGACTTAGTAAGGTTATATAGAGGTGTCGACTAACTCGCACCCCTTTCTAATTTATTCAATTCAAATCTCTGAATGAGATTTGCAATCAATCAAGAGTACACACACTAGCAAATATAATCCTAGCAAGGAATGTAATATTCACTATACTAACAAGGGTCGTTATTTCTAGCAATCGATATTTCCTAGGTTCATTTTTAATAAGCATACAAGAAGTTCCCAACATCGAAAGATATCATAAAGATGGATATAAAAGGGCACAAGGGGAAATTCCACTTGCCTTTGTGTTACGAGTTTAGTAACGAGCCTTGACGAAACTTAGGTGATTTCCTACTACGAGCGAGGATTCCGACCTAATGATAGAGAATTTACGAAAAGTTCAAAAACACGATTCCTCTATTAACGTTCAGATTACCTCTTATACTATTTATAAGAGGGTTTCAGCTTCTAAATTATTATAATAATAATTTAGGAAGTCATTTTCCTAAAATAATAATATTCCTTTATTATTATTTTAGTTTTGGTAATATCCTTATTATTCCGAAAAATCTTTATTAAAATAATTATTAAATTAATTCTTTTTTTAAAAGAATTGTATTTACTTTCATAATTCTTAGTACCTAAAACATCATACTCATAATATTACTATTTCCAAAAATAGAACAAAGGCTCTCCCGGTGGGGTTGGGCGGTCCGGCGACTCCAAAGGGGAAGAAGGAGGAAGTTTGATGGTGTTTTGGAGGTATTTTAATGGGGAATTAGACTTGTCAATGGGCTGATTTTTGTGCTGAATTGGAAAGCTCTTGCTAGTAGAGGGAAGAGAAGATTGAATGTGTGCTTGGGAGAGATGAATAGGGACCTATTTATAGACAATCTAGTGGAGTCTTCAATCCATGTCTATGGTGAATGCCCAATGAGGAGAGGGAGGATGCTATGGGATTGGTCAAGCTTGTGCTTTCTAGATGATGATGGTGGAGTGATGCAACAATGAAGGTCAAGCAAGGCAATGGAGGTGGAGGAGACATGCAATGGCCACTTTTCAAATCAACGTAAATCAATCAGACATTAGTCTGATGTTCAATTTGGAAGAAGGAAGTTTATTTGATATAAGATTAAAAGGTTGGTTTAAATGAACAAGAAATTGCAATGGTCTAGCGGAATTTGGTGAGGGGCGTGTGAGGTTGGAGTGCAAGAGATCTCGGGTTCAAATCCCGGCTCTTGCATTCTTTTTGCGACACTTGTATTTAGTTTTCTAGGCTCGTATGTAATTTATTTCCTAGAATAAATTAAATTGCCAAAGAATATTATTTTTATTAGTATTCTTTTTATTGATTTTACCTCACTTTGGTAAACTATACCCCTCAAGTTATTTTATAACATTTTCATCTTATTTCGACTTTTATTAGTAGCCTCTTTCGAAGGAGAATAAGATAAATTAATTTCGATATCCAAAAATCCTTCTTTTTAACTTTGAGAAAATAATTGAAATATTATATTTTAAATGCTTGGAATATTGCGGATATTACAGGTTTTGATAGGTTTTTACTAACTAATAGGTCGTGTTGAAAAATTTATGGGAGGATATTGGCGGGCTAAGTTGGTTTGGGTAACGAGTGGGTCAACTACGAGTTAGTATTAGCACGGTTCAAGCCTATTTAATGTTATCTCACGCGTTAATTTTTTGTTAGGAAGTTGTCACGTTCGCGCTCTTAAACTCCGTCTTCTTCAAAGGATTCCTAGTTTCGAGGTAAGTCGTTTTTCGACTTGCTCGGTTCTTCTCTGCCTTGTTAGATTGTGTATCGATATTGTAGGACGGGTTTTGGGAATTAGTCCCGAATACCTTTTTAAATTGTTTGCAATTTTTGAATTGTTGTGTGCATAAATTTTTTTGAATATATTTATCGGAAGAATATTTTTGGAACGTTTTCTCTGTGTTGTTACCGTTTCGGACACGGCCCATCGTAGCTGGTGTTGACGAAGTGTTGGCTACGTTGACCCGTGTGACTGGGAAAATCATGCCCCTTTAAACGAAAATTATTATCTGTGTGTTTTTGGCAAGTGCTCCAGTGGAGGCTTCGCCAGGGGTTAGTAGGGAGATTGTGAAGTGGAAAGGGAGGGCCTGCCTTTGCACTCGGCGCGGTGATGAGCGCCTTGGAAGTCGGATTGTGGAAAAAGGAGGAATTGCATTGTATGAGATTATGAATGTGAACGCGTATGTGGCCTTGTGTGACTGATATAACTAATTTAGGTATTGTCCTTTAGAGTTATGATTGTGATTGCGGATTTGTATGCTGACTCTAGAAATGATTTCAAACCGTTATACAATTTCCGTATTCTCTTTAGCTTGGTAGATTAGACGCTGACCCTTCGGGGAACATTTTTCAGTTCCAGGTATGAACCAGGGAGCCGTGCAGGAACCTAGGCAAGATGGCGGGCCGGAGCGGTAAAGAGCGCGTGTCATAGTGGGATTGGTTTATACTAGTTTATTTATAATAGTTAGAATATTGGTTTTAATATTTGTTAGACGGAGTTGGTATTTTGTTTCGGTTATTATCTTTTTGGTTCAGATAGTTCAGTTTCAGTAGGCGTTGTGACGTATTTGAATATTTATAATTTTCGGGGATTCATGCATGATTACGTTTTCTAAGTTTTATTAAATAAAGGTTGGATGTTTTATTATGTTTTTCTCATCGTGCCCGCGTTGTAAGGTCCTACAGTGTAGTTGTCAACCTAATTAATAGTACCTTGTAAGGTCTATTTCTTAGTAGCGCCTCGTCGGAAGTCGGGGTGTTACACTTGTAAGGTCTATTTCCTTCTTCTTTTTCTACTGCTTAGTTTTACTACCGTGGGGACACTTAAATTTTAAGTATGGGGTAGGGAAGGGAAGAAAACTTGCTTGTTTAGTGTGTTTTGTTTGTTTGGTTTGTCTTAGTTGTCTTTATTTTTTTTTAAAATCATAAAAATCACAACAAAAAATTGAAAAATTGAAAAAATCCAAAAAGAGTTTTTAGAATGGATGAATACCCCTTCTTTTGGTTCTATGATAGTTAATTACTAGCATGATCATGTAATTTCCTTGCAAGCATGTTTTTGATGGTATAGCCTGATTCTTGATATGCAATTGTTTTTATAGAGAAATAGCAATTTGATGAAATTGAGCATGTATAACTTTTGGCATGAGTAATACAATCCAACAAAAATTGCTACCTTGTGAGTTATTTTTGGCCTTATAGGGAAAACATAATGAATCCCTCTTCTTTTCTTGTGTGATTTACTCTATTTATGTATATTATCTCTTGGAATTGTGATGGTTATCTATTTCTTGAGACCTATATAAGATTTTTAGTTCATTACTTTTGAAAGTTATATGATAGAGAACTTATTTTTATGTGCCTTAATTATCCCTATCCACCCTATCATGATCCCTCTTTTGATAGCCAATTTGAGCTTTAGCCCTTTATTTCCAGCTCCATAAAATTATTTCCCTAGCCGAGGTAAGCTTGACCCTATTCGGGGATTAAGACTTAGTTGGAGAGGTAAGTTTTGCGAGAGTGAAAAAGTTATGTTTGGTTCGAAATAAGGGTTTCGGGAAGGGTAGATTGGAAGTCTCTTGTTTTTCTTTGTGAAAGATCTCTTGGTAGTAAAGATGCACAAAAATAAGTTTTTGTGATGTTGTTAAGAAGAAAATGAGGAGGAGAAGTACCTCTTTAACGACCTCTTTTGGGTCGTTAACGAGGCTGTTCGAGAGTCAGAAGAGAAAAAAAAGAGCTGAAATGAAAGAAAATGAAGAATTAAAGAAAAAAGAGAGAAAGGAAAAGAAGTAAATCTGCATTTGTGTTTAAAATTAACCGGAGATTCTTTTGTGATTTTTTGAGGCTTTGTAGGATAAAAGATGAGTAAGTTAGAGCATAATGTTTGAGAGAAGATAATGTTTGAGAGAGTTTGGTATGTTCTTATGAGAGTTTTTGGGGAGATGTGGGTTTTTAGGAGTCTTTGATTTCCGGATATTATTAGCACCACATGACCAAAATATTTCCACGCCTTATTGTCATTACCAAGCCCCATTACAACCAGACCGAATGGAAGCTTCTATGAAGTTTTTTTCATTGAGCCTAAGTTCTCTTGATGTCTTTTGCTTGTTTTGACAAATCTTAGGTAAGTGGACCCGGGCCCATTCATGGTGATGTCATGATTTTAGCATAGTTTATTATGTTTTTCTAGGTCTTTTAGTTTAGTTTCTTTTTTTTAGTAGAAGTCTTTTAGTTTAGTTTAGTTGTGTTTTTGTGAGTGTTTTGTGTCTTTTTGTATAGTTTATATATTTTGTGAAAAGTATGGAAACTATGCTATTTGTGTGTTTTTGTTTAGGTTTTGAGGCGGATTTGGATGCATTCAAGGACATTAGAAGAGAGAACTAAGCTAGGAAGAACAAGAGAAGGAAGCTATGGAAGAAACTCCCACAAAATCCAAAGGAAGAAACAAGAGAAAACAAGTCAAGACCAACCTCGATATCGACCCTCTAGGGGTCGGTACCGACGCACTCAGCATAGTCGACTTAGGCTCATTAATTGCTTTTATTCCGTAATATTTTATCTTTAGTAGGTTTTGTTTTTATGGAAACATTCTAGAAGGATGTTCTAGTATAAATACTCTTGTTTAGACACAACTTAGGAAGGCTCTCATCTCTCTCTCTCTCTCTCTCTGGTTAGTTTCAATTGGGATGCAATTTTAGGGTTTTTTAGAAGCCAAGTTGTTGCTTGGAGCACAAGGAAGAAGATTGTGCACATTTTCTTGTGTTCTATGTTGTGTTCTAAGACAAGTTTGGAGTTTTAATTCAAGTAAGCCTTTAGTTCTAATTCAAATCATGTTTTCTGTTAATTACTTTGCTTATTTATCTCCAATCATGAGTTAGTAGTCTTCTTTTCTAGGGATGGGGTTAGAAACCCAACATTATTATGCATGAATGATGATGTGATGAATGAATTGAATGCCTTTTATCTATTTTCTACTTGTTTGTGTAAAAGCTTTGACGAAAGTTGAAGTATTTCATGTTAACTTATTGAAAGAGATCAACAAAGAGAACTCTCTTTTCTACCCTTTTGCCTTCTCGGCGATCCAGATAACCGCCTACCGTGGCTCACGCTAGGATCTGATCGTCGTAGAGTGTCGCTGGGAAGGCTTTTCTGGCAGAAAGGAGTGATGATGAGAGGTAAAGGGATAGCGAAGGATGTGATTTCTGCAGAATCGAGTGGAGTCGGTGAAGTTCGTGGTGACCTTGGGAAACAGAAAGCTGGAGAAAGGAGTTCGAGCGTGACACTGCATACTCAAGCTCGATCTTCAAAATCTTGTCAAATACAAGCGTCGAATTCCGAATTGAACACTGAGGGAAGATCTGACAAGCACAATCAAGAGCGACTGAAAGGTAAGTCCAATTCGGACTCGCTAGGGCAAACCGGAAAATCTGATGGGTCTCAAAAGGAGGGGTCAATTGGAGGGAATCGATCTTTCTTAGAATCCCTAATTGGTAGACGAAAGAATTATCATAATAACAAACTGGAGCATGTGCAATTGGAGGATAAAAATCTGTATAAGTTCAGGGCTGATGAGATAGAAACTGAAGTTGATGGAAAGCTACTTTGATAGGAGGTATTATTGGAGACAATATTTCTATTGCAGCTTTTCAATCCTTTGTAGAAGCAAATTGGAAGGTTAAACCCAGTTCAACTGTGCTCAAGACAAATGGAATCTGGATTCTAAAGTTTGACAAGGTTGAATACAGAGACTGGGTTGTTGATAACGGACCATGGATAATAGCAGGTATTAAACCTCTTGCTCTGAAAATTTGGGAGCCAGGAATGAAGATGACTTGGGCTGAGTTCGAACAAGTCCCTGTGTGGGTAAGATTACCTGGTTTAGACCCAATCTTCTACTCAAACCACATGCTTAGCATTATTGGGAGCATGATTGGATCCCCGATTTGCACGGATGACTTTACTGCTCAAAGAAAGAAAATGTCCTTTGCAAGAATGTTGGTTTATGTAAAGGTGAATGATGTGAAAAGAACAGAAGTCATTTTAGAAGGTCCTAAAAAGGAAAAGTATGTGCAAAAGGTGCAATTTGAATGGATTCCATGGTTTTGTACTACTTGTGGCACTTTTGGGCATAAGACAGATTATTGTGGCACAACAAGACCAAAAAATAAATCTGTTTTTGGCACTACTCAAGTCAATAGAGTGTGGGTGAGGAAAGAACAGTCTGTTCTAGGGCCTGGACCAGAGAAAGCCAAGAAGGGGAGAAATAATGGCACTCAATTCAGCAAAGTAGGGAATGATCCTAAGCTGGATAAGACTGGTGAAAATGGAAAGGCTGCATTGGAGGAACAGAATGAGATGCAAACTGAAGTTCCAACTCCTAAAACAGTTGAGGATGGGATAGTGCAAAAGGATAGTCCTGAGAACATAAGTGCAGATGATGACGGGAAAGAAGGATCAGATGAAGAGGGTATTGATAATCATATTGAGGGAGAGGATATGTTTCAGAAGGATTGGAAAATTATGACAGGAAGGAAGCATAGATCAGTATCCCCACCCCATTATGATCTCAGACAAAAAATTCAAGCTAAAAAGGGCATTCCTTCAGTGGTAGCTAAGAACAAAGGGGCTAAATATAAAGGTTGTAGTAGCCTTAAAGACCCTTCCTATGACTGAAATCAAAATCGGAATTTGGAATATTAGAGGATGCAATAAATCCTCTAAAATTAGTTTAGTTAATAGATTTGCTAAGGACACAATATTACTATTATGGCGGTGGTTGAGTCAAAAATTGCTCGTACTAAAGAATGTTTGGTTGCTAATCGGATGCTTAAAGGCTGGAATTTCTGTACTAACAGTCTACTAGATCAAAAAGGACGTATTTGGATTGCTTGGCAGGATAATTTGGTGGATCTTAATGTGTTGGACTGTAATGCTCAGGTTATTCATTGTCAAGTTGATTGCAGGAATGGACAAGATAGGTTTTATGCTTCTTTTATCTATGCTGCTAACTCTGCTCAGGGGAGAGGCATCTTGTGGGATAATCTCAGGAGAAGAAATGCTCAGATTTCAGGTTCCTGGTTGTTGGCTGGGGACTTCAACTGTGTTATGGACTCCACTGAAAAACTTACCTTTAGGAGAGAGGAGGAGCAGATTTCTAATGAACTGTTTGAGATTTGTGAAGATCTGAGAGTACAAGATATTCCTTATTCAGGGGCCAGGTATACTTGGAATAATCAACAACAAGGTACTGCTAGAATTGCTTGTAAATTGGATAGAGTCCTAAGTAACAAAGAGTGGATAGATGAATTCCCTTTTGCCACCACTTTCTTCTCTGACCCGGAGCTGTCTGATCACTCTCCAGTTGTGATTAACATCAATCCTGCTCATATTCCAAAAAGATTTCCTTTTAGATTTAGAAACTACTGGATCTTAGAAGATGGTTATAAGGGGGTCATCTCTGAGGCTTGGAATGAAAATTGCAGGGGTACAGCACAATTCAAGCTCATGAGTAAGATGAAAAAAGTGAAGAACACTCTTAAAGACTGGCAAAAAAGAAGAGGCGGGAACTTGGAAAATTTGGTAGAAGAATGTACCGATAGATTGAAAGAGACACATGAAGCTTTGCAATTTGACTTCAGTAATGTTGAGAAGTAGGCTGCTGTACAAGAAGCTAAAGCTGAGTTATTGCTCAGAATGGAAATGCTCAAAGGGAAAAGATGGACTGGCTTAAGCTGGGGGAGGAAACCACTCATCTTTTTTATAATGGGATCAAAGCTCGCATGGCAGGTAACTCTATCTTCATTTTAAGAAACTCTAATGGTGATGTCATTGGGGAGCAGAATGGTATTGTTGATGAGATTATCAATTTCTACATCACCTTGTTTGGGACTGAAAATGCTACAAGTAGTCTGGACTTTAGCAAGTATGGAGGTGCTAAAATAGACAACTCTACTCATGGATCTTTATGTCAGCTACCTACCAGTGATTCAGTGAAGCAAGCTCTAGATGACATAGGAAATAATAAATCCCCGGGTCCAGATGGTTTAAGTAGTGCCTTCTTCAAGGATAGTTGGGAGCTAATAAAGACAGATCTGCATAAAGCTGTTCTTTAGTTTTTTATGAATGGTAAATTGCTGAAGCAATTTAATGCTACTTTTGTTACCATTATTCCAAAAGTAGAGAAGCCCTTCTTGGTTAAAGACTACAGGCCTATCTCATGTTGCAATGTCTTCTTAAAAATCCTTTCCAAAATTCTTGTTCAGAAAACAAGACCCATCATGGATGACATTGTTTCTATAACCCAAGGATCCTTTGTGCCAGGGAGAGGTATCTCCCACAATGTGGTTGCAGCTCAGGAACTTGTTAAAGGGTATGAGAGGAAAGGGATCTCCCCGAGATGTATGCTACAAGTTGATTTGCAAAAAGCTTACGACAACATCAGATGGGCGTACTTAGAGCAAGCTATGATTTTCTTTAACTTCCCTACACAATTGGTTCAATGGATTATGGTGATCGTCTCTACTCCTTGGTACTCGGTAATCATTAATGGAGAGGCTAAGGGCTTCTTTCCTGGCAAGAGAGGCCTAAGACAAGGGGACCCCTTGTCCCCTTTCTTATTTGTCTTAGTCATGGAAATGTTCTCCAGGAAGATAATTCTGATGACAAAGAAGAGAAGATTTTGTTTTCATCCTAAATGCAAGCAATTAAGCTTAATCAATGTGGCTTTTGCAGATGACCTGTTGATCTTCTGTAAACCTACCAGGGCTACCTTAACGCTCCTAAAGGATTGTCTTCTTGAATTTGGGAGAGAGTCAGGGCTTAATGCTAATGCTACCAAAAGCAAAGTTTTCTTTGGAGGCTTGTCTGGGGCTGAGAAGACTGAACTGAGCAATCTGTTAGGCATTGAACAAGGAAGTTTCCCTATCAGATACCTAGGTTTGCCACTACATTCAAGGAAGCTAAAAATTGGAGAGTATTCTGGATTAATTAATAAAATTCAAAGTATTATCCAGAGGAAGAATATGAGTACTCTCTCTTATGCTGGGAGGGCACAAGTAATTAGATCCATGATTGAGGGGATTTTATCTTTCTGGATGCAATCCCTAATACTCCCAAAAGGAGTGGTAAACAGAATAATCAGCTTGTGCAGAGGCTTTTTGTGGGCTGGAACTACAGATGGGAAGAGAAGTTTGGTAGCTTGGGCCAGGGTAAGTACTTCTTTTGAGGAAGGAGGCTTAAACTTTAAAGAGCTGCTTTCTTGGAACAAAACTCTAATGTTCAAGTTGGGGCATGATGTTATCAGAAATAAAAGTAACTTGTGGACAGCTTGGGTTAACAAAAATCTGTTGAAAGGTCACAATTTCTGGCTAGTAGAAGTTAACAACTCTGGCTCTTGGGTATGGCGATCAGTTTTGAAACTAAGAAATGCTATTCTCAGACATTTGCAAACCTCAGCCGTCATAACCAGCAATGATGCAAATATTTTTACTAAAGCTAATGGGAATATGGACTGCAATACTGTGTATGATGTGTTCAGACCTCATTTTGAGAAGAAGGATTGGTTTATGCTGATTTGGAAGGGTATTCACTCAAAAAAATGGAGTTTCACTTGTTGGCTTGCTACTTTAAAAAGATTGCCAACAACAAGTAAACTTCATAGGTTTGGTCTCATAAATACAAATAAGTGTGTGCTTTGTAGTGGGGATAATGAAGATGAAGATCATCTATGGTTTAATTGCAGCTTTGCTAAAGCTGTAGAAGATAAAGTGTGGAGCTGGATGGGGGTTACAATTAGGAAAGCATCCATCTCTGAGTGGTGGCTTTGGTTTGGTGCTTGTGGTAGTAAAAAGAATAATATTTTCCAAGCCAGATTATGCACTTTTATGTGTATGGTATACTATATTTGGTGGACAAGAAATGAGGTCATTTTTAGAATGATTAATCCAAACGTTGATGAATGCTGTAGGAGAATTATTGAAGCATGCAAGCTAAGGATTACAATGAAGCTAAAGTTAACAGGCAGAAGAGGGCAAGCAATGAGACAAAGACTTCAGATTTGATGAGTTGCTCATGACTGAGTTTACTCAATTTGAATCGTATGGAGTTTTGGAGTTCATACAGGTTTGGTGGGTTTTATACTAGCTTGGTTGTACTTGTGTGTATGCTCTTTGCTGGGGGTTTGAGTCTGTTTCTCCTATGTCTATGCACCCTTCCTAGTAGATGATGAGTGGTCTTGAACCCATGATGACTCAACTCTAGGTTGACCCTTCGTTTTGAGGCTTGTTGTCCTACCAAAGCTGAGCCTTTGGCTAGGACCTAGCCGGGTAATCGGTAGCATAGGTTCTTGATCTTTTGGTCAGAACCAGTTTGAGTTGTATTTTTGGTACCATGACCCTTGGTTTGGTGATGGGTTTTTTGTCCTCCTTGCCTCTTTCTAATACATTTTTACCACTCTCAAAAAAAAAACTTGATTGAAAGAGAAAGTTGTGAATTTGAATAGAGATAAAGTTTGAGACGAAATTTGAGAACGTTAGATCAAAACAAGTAGAGAAAGTGAATTGATTTATGAAAATTGATTGATTTGCTTGTTTAACCAACGAAAGTTGATGACTTTATGTTAAAGGCATGATATTTATGATTCACATTGTTTGAAATTGCATGATTGTGTTGTGTTAAGACTCTTATCCTAGATTTTTCTCCTATTTTTGAGTCGAAATTCAAACCCAGGTGCCTCGATATCGACCTTGCCCAGGTCGATACCGACCTGCAATTTCTTCTTTGTTCTTGTTGTTCGCTTCATTTTTCTGCTGAATTCGTACCTTGTTATCAACCCTGACAAGGTCGATATCAACCCTCTTCAGTGCAATTGTTTTGCTTTGTTCTTTGCTTTGTTTGTTCTTTTGCTTTTTAGTTTAGTAATTAAACGTAACCTCACTTCCCGTGGACGATCCTGACTTCGCTATACTCAGCGGGGTCTTGACTTTAAATTTATTTGTTGTCAAGTAAATCCCTTTCAACACATGGTCCCCCACACTCTTAAAAACCATTAACGTAAGTGAAAGTTTTATCACGACATAACATAAGTTCCAAAGCACATTTAAAAGAAACTAAAACCGGGTCGGAATAGTTGAACATGGAAGACCACCCGGCTCTTGGTTCTTGAAACGATCGTCTTTCCAATCTGAATGCTTATTCGGGCTTGTCAAGGTGGGTTTGGTACGTAAGCACCTTCGGGCCACCTATCCGATATGGAGCATCGGATAAGATGAGGTAGGTTGAGGCCCGACAAGGGCACGAGAAGTTTTCAAAACTTGTATGAATTAACAACGTTCCCAACATACTTCCTACTCTATGAAGTCCAACAATCTCGTATTTCTTCCTTTCGGTTTAAGAGTTATCTCACCTCGAGATTTATTCATTTCCGTCCTTAAAGCTCCACTTAAAGTTTCCACATCTCAAACACACCCCGATAATCTATCTAGAATAATGTAAAATACCATACTACCCTTGAAAATTTTCATTCTCACTTGCTTATTCTCCTTAGACTAATTCCGCTTTTCTGCATTTTTGCTTAATATTTCTCGCTCTTCGCGACAAATTCTAGACTCTAGGAAGTTCTCACCGAAGTTTGAAGACAAAGAGGAGAAGATTCGAGAAGCGTTATACAAGGATAGAAGGTCAAGGCAAGATGACGTTGAAAGAAGAAAGAAAATTTCAAAGAGCAAAGCATTCAGAAGATAGTGCATCAACTCTTCTATTTTAACCAAGCAAACCATCATCATATATGTTGTCTTGAAGAAACATAAATGTATTTTTATATACGTCTTTTCAACCCTTTTTAATATGGGCTTCATTTTCCGCTGCTACATCATTTGTAAAATGACTCTCAATGTAATGAACAAATGTTCTTATCAATGAATAAAATTCTGTTTTTAGTCATTTCTTCTTTTATTATATTCTCATTAAATTATTTAGAGCTTAGGGTGACTTTGGACGGTAAATCCGAGGTTACTAGCGGTAATACCCAATGTGACAAAATAGGGGTGTTACACGTGGTGGTATAAATTGCTACTCCTTTAGTTATAACATGTTGAGCGATTTAGTATATTTAACGATTTTTTAAATTTTATTTTGAAAATTATAATATATTTTTATTATTAAAATAAATAAAAATAATATATTATTATATAATTAAAAATCGATTTTGATAATCATAAAAAAGGTTTGAACCGAACCTAACCTGGCCGAAAACCTGCTACAACCCGACCGATTGACTTGTGACCCATAACGAAATCGAACCCAAACCCACCTAACCCGACTAGATTGACAGTCTATTAGTAATAGATAGATAGATAGTTACCTTTCTTTTTCAAAGTTACATTAATAATCAAAGAGATTGTAGTATTACATAAAATAATAGAAAAAAAATGTCCAAAACCATGTCCAATCCTAAGAACTTACTTTTTGAAAAAAAATGTTAAATTATAAATTTAGTTTAATTTTTTTATAATTATGAAATATATTTAAAATTTTAGAAATAAATTAAAATGATTTTTCAAAAACTTACAAATAAAAGCAAATTAAAAGTCATTTATTCCTTCTTCCAAAACTCTACAATCACTTTCCCGATGTGATTCTCCAAATTCATGAATCCTAACCAATAACCATTGAACAAATTCAAACCCTAACTAGTAGATTTCCTTATTACATCTCGTTGTTGTCATTCCCATCCTAAATTCTTTCGGTTACATCACCACCGTCGACTAATTTGAGCGAATCGTCATGCATGGTTGTTACTACTCGACGCGATCGACATGAAGTTTGAAATCGTCATGCGGGTTGGGTTGTAGGTCTACCCATTTGACTAGTTTGACTCATTCTTGATGTGTTTTTTTCTTCTTTTTTTTAATTCTAAATCAAACAAACAAAATCACAAATCTTTCCACAATAATATGAAGTAGGAATCAAGAATAGATAAGCAATCACACAATAATACAATATAGACATAGAACCAATATTCCAATACTCCAAAAATTGAGACAAGAAATCGCACATCATTGCATTAAGAACAAACACAAATAGAGCTTAGTTGTCTTTAAACTTCAAACAAAAGACCTAGAAAGCTCACACTAGAGGATAGAGCACTTATAATCTTCCTCCAACGCTCAGTAAGTCATCATTACATCAAGAAAGAAATTGAAATCAAAATTTGGAGTACTCTAGTACTCATCGAGATTACAAGCAAACTCATCAAAGATTATAAGCAACTAGTGGAGTGCCAAATCTCGCTCCAAAGCTCATCAAAGATTACAACCTACCCCTATTATGGTAGATCTCACTCCATTATTCACTTTCAAATTCAATCAAATACTCAAATTCAAATCGAAATCAAAGGAAGAGATTAAAGCCATTAACAATTTAACATACTTGAAGTAGATCTCAAAGGGGCGATGGAGTTGGAGGGAGAGGTGATGCGACCTTGCCTTTTCTAGGACTCAATGTAATATCCGCTAAATTCTAATAAAATAAAATGGGTAACTATCCCAATAATTGTTTTCTCAAAAGTAGAGAATTTAATAATCTTTATAATCTCATATTATATTATAAAAGGTTATAAACGTTTTTTATAATGGAAATTAAAAATTTAATTAAAAATATTAAGCAAGTCGTGTATTCATTTATATATTCCTTTTTTTTCTCTTAAATAGAGAGTTTCAATATTTCTAATAAAATTATAAATATATTATAAAGGATAAAGGATGATTTAAATAAATAGAAAAAAAGAAGCTAATTAGGTGGATATTAAGGAGATTGTGAGAATTAGGTAAATAGCGCAACCCCCCATCACCCACCCCCACCCCACTCCCACCGAGTTGACTCGGTCGTTGACCGAGTTGACTCGCCCGTTGACCGACGTTGATCGACCGTTCACCGGCGTTGACCATCATCACAATCATCACTATCATCATTTTCAAAAATCGTCATCACAATTTTTTCACCATCATCACAATTTATTTCATTGTCATCACTTACTTGATGACGGTTTCATTGTCGTCAACTATCATCATAAATTTCATCTCTACTTGATGACGGTTCGATTCTCATCAATCGTCATTGGTATTTGATGACGGTTCGATTGCCATCAATTATCATCATAACTTGATGACGGTTCGATTGTAGTCAACTGTCATCACTTTTCATAAACTGTCATCACTATTTGATGATAGTTTGATTGTCATTAACTATCATCACAAATATCATCTCTACTTGATGGCGGTTCGATTGTCATTAATCGTCATCGCTATTTGATGACGGTTCGATATTGTCATCAATTATCATCGCTACTTGATGTCGGTTCGATGATGACGGTTCGATTGTCGTCAACTGTCATCACTTTTCATAAACTGTCATCACTATTTGATGATGGTTTGATTGTCATCAACTATCATCACAAATGTCATCTCTACTTGATGACGGTTCGATTGTCATTAATCATCATCGCTATTTGATGACGGTTTGATATTGTCATCAATTATCATTGCTACTTGATGACGGTTCAATTGTCATCAACTGTCATCACTTCTTGATGACGAATGTCAATTCAATTTGACAAAGTAACTTTGGTTCACTAATTTATCGAATTTATGCTTAGTCAAAACCAACTCATCAAATTTGACATTAGATTTTCGTTACCCTTTCGTAAATTCCCCATTTAATCACGTCACAATAGACACAACTCCATTGTGGGGCCAAGATAAATATCAGAATTAATGTAAGAAACTAAGACGAAATCTTCTTTAATTAATTGTAATATATTCAATTCAGATTCCAGAGCACAAAAATGCAATGGAAAACATATTGTAAGAGTTTTCTACAACTTTATTTCTGGATTCAATACAGAGCTCAAGGAAAAACGTAAAAATCAATTGCCAAACTTACACATCTGGTGAACTGTCTATTCTAGATGAAACACATACATATTCTTTTTAACCCGCCTGACTTATCTATCATAAATACACACTATAACAAGTAAAAATAAACAACATAACATTTGCCTAAAATTGGAGTCCTATATATATATAGGTATCACTTGAAGAATTTAAATTTCTTTCACAAACTTCAATCATCTCCATGGAACTTTGATGAGTAATTAATTTTGCAAATCTTATCTTCATTACTCTGCATCATTTACAAAGTCAGTTTGATGAAAACCAAGAGTGCTGAAAATAGTTAGCCTTATAGTGATGCAGAGGTACCTGTGCAGAGACACATAAAGGAGATGCTTCAATACATAAATCAAATGCAATTCATGCATAGATCACAGATCATTAGTGACCCACTATAGGCTGATGTCCATAGGAAACCATCATTCCTCCATAGAAAAGATCATGATAAGGATTTGATGCACATGCCTGCAAACAGAAATAAACAAGCACTTTAAATTCCAATTCCGTGTTCAATTGAGCTGGAAATTTTATTAATAAAATATAGAACCTCATAAACAATTTAGTTCCATGCAGAACCTCATGAATTTATCCATCCAAACATAAAAACCATATGGTGAAGGCAAAATAATGTGCATTCACTGAATCAGCTTGAATGCCCATCTCGACACATCAAAATTCAAAAACCATTTGATTGATTTCTTGCTAGAATATATTTAAAAAAGACCAATATTGACACCAACAACTAAAGATCACCCAGATTACCATCAACCAATATCTTGTTTCAGCATACATATTGAAAATCCCAACAAACACACGAGAAAATACACTAAAATAGGCATCCAATACTCAATTTGGTACCCAAAATAAACAAATTCACACAAATTAGGTACAGAGCCACAAAAAGAGTAAAAGGAATAGAGATTTACTTGTTGGTAATAAAGAATTTACTTATCTGATTTTCTACCTTCTTGACTGTGTTATCATTCTTACTCTCCCAAATTTCGATCAAAATCACATCAGAAAAACCCTAGCAATCGTTTCCTCATTCAACATCAAAATTTCTCCCAATCTCTCGCGATTCCCTGCAATTAGATCCGTAACAGCCAGATCTTCGCCGACGTTGATGTCTCTGGCTTCCATCGGTACCGGAATTGCGCTGGGCAAGGAGGATTCGAACCGTCACCATATAATATTCTCCAAATCGTTTGAGCCAAGGTGGGGGAGCATGGGATCCGGAATTTTCTTTGGAGTGAGAGAGAAACAAGAAGAAGAGGAGAGAGAAATTCGGAACTCAGAGGAGATAGAGGTAGGAGGTGAGAGAAAAAAAATAGAAGAGGATTTTATACTTAACAAAAAACTAAAAAATGGATTTTGATTACAAACGCCTAATTAGGTTTATAATTTCTGCCCTTCTACCGAATTCTTTCTAAAGGATTATTAAAGTGGTAAAAATTTCAAATAAAATAAGATTAATACAAATTTCGGATTTTATTAATAATGGAGTGCTACAAGGGTAAAAACAGTACAAGGTAAAATAAATAAAAAGGAGGCAAGAGCCGGCACTCGAACCCGAGACCTCTTGTGTCTCCCCCTCACACACACACACTCCAAACCGCTAAGAATTTGTAACAGATCTACTCATAATTCCACTTTTTTAAAAATATACTCTACTATTCTCCTTCTTCTCCAAACAAGTCAAATTGATGTTTGATGGAAGTGACGCAAAACCAATACATGCTTCCATGGCTTCCCCATTCTCCATTGTAGCTTGCAAGACCATCCAAAACCTGGCATCACCTTGTGTACGTCATCTCCAACTAACACACTTTCAACCAATTGGCATCAATCTCCTCTCCCACCATTGATCAATTTTCATTGCCATGGATCAAGGGAGCTCACAAATTTGACTATTTAATGGCTGAAATTTCATTGTTAAATTTGCACATCAAACTCTCCTCTCTCTTCTAGAAAATAGCTTTTCTCAATTGTCAAAATTCAGCCTTAAAAGCCTTATTTTTAATTGCTGTTTTTTAAAAAAAAAACCACAAAAAACCCTAATTACAGTCCCCTGGCCGCCGATCACAACCGAACCCTTGCCGGATTGCAACCATGCGCGCGCGCCGCCCGTCCGCCCAAGAGGCCGCCGGAGCTCCACTGCTGGTGGTCGCCTGTGCCGTGAGTCGTCGTTCCTAAGATCTCTCTCTGGATTGTACGTAGACAGGAAGAAGGAAGTAGTGGGCTTGTTCTTGTGGGTTATTTTGGGCTAAATTTTAGGCCCATATGTCTAAAATAAATCCATCAGAATTTAATTAAAGGAAAAAGAAAAGGAAAAGCCCAAAATTCCGCCCACCTCGAAAACCGTGCCCATTCCGCTCTCGTTTTCGTTCGGTATATATTTTAATTATAACTATTCATAAAAAAAAATTGTCACATTTATATGATAATTACTTAATTAAATTGAATAAAACTAGCTTGCACGTTAGTTTATAAAATAATATCCCTAGACCATGGAAATCCTTTTTAAATAAAATAATGGTATTTTTTATCGTTAATTCATATACATGGAAATTGTAATATAAATAATATGTATATTCTATGGGAAGTTATTATAAATATAAAAAGATCTAAATTGTTAGGAAAGATAAACCAATTTTATTATTTCCCTTGTACATAAACTATAATTAATATGATACGGGGTCAAATGCGAACAATTAATACGGTGTAAAATGCGAACTACTATTGACCATTCGATCATCATAAATGTAAGGCTGGGATTACACGCGTGGTTTAAGTCATTTTTATATATAGAGGGTATTTTCGTCAATTTTCTATTCATCTATCTTCTTCCTTACTAGTTAGGAGATTTTTGCGTTCTTACTTTTCGTTTGTTTTTCTTCAATGATTTGTTCTAGTTTCTTCATTGTTTTTCACACATTCGATTTTTACCTTGTTCATGGATTTATGTACGATTTTTCAGGGTTTTAATTTCTCATTCGTGGTAATTTTGAGAAGTCACGCCATATTCCATGGACTATGTTGCCTTGATTCGAGCTCGAGTTTTTGTTCATTCTCTTCTTTTTGAACTTTCGCTACAGGGAAGTCAAATTTGGTGACATCTAGGAGCTTTTAATCAGGACTTACAAGCATTGCGTTTGGGTTCTCTAGAAGGTTTGGTCCTTTAATTTGTCTCATACATCATGCATTCAATTTTATCTTTTGTTTAGTGAGTTAGTTCTATTGTGATTTGTTGAGATGCCTATTTGAGGATTCTTGTAAATTTTGCAGTATTCGATTGAGAAATTTGATGTAGAGTGGCTCAAAGTGAAATGGTGTGATTAGGTAAGCATAATTAGATTGTGATGAGTACCATGTGTTTTTTTTGCTTCAAAGAGATTTAGGAGTTTATAGCTTTGAGTAGTTAGTAGGTGAGTCATAAGCACATCGATTTCCTATATAAATTGTGTCGATGGACAAGTTTTATGATTTTTGATCATTTGAATATGCATATTACAGTAGTACAAGTTTTCGTGGAGGATTTTGCAAATGAATAATCTTACATAAAAAGTGTTGTTGTAATGTGTTTTTTCTTTGTATCAATGTGGATGGTGACGATAATCCACCACCAAGAACTTCAAAGATATGCGGTTTCCTGAGCCAATATTGAAGATGCTCAAAACTAAGAAGATAGTGAAGCTAAGACAAATCCAAGTCCAGAGGCTTATTGTAATTTTATCTCGTAGAGATATGATTAGTATTAGATATACTGGTTCAGAGAAAACCCTAGTGTTTGTACTACCTCTGACTATGGAGGTTTTGCAAGAGGAGATAATGATGCCAATTGCTCCAGGAGAAGGGTCTTTCGGATCGGTAGTTTGTCCATCAAGAGAGTTCGCTAGGCAAATTGACGAGGTTGTGGGGCAATTTTTGTCAACATTGAGAGATGTTTGGTACCCAAAGTTTACATTAACTGCATTGTGATTTTCAATGAACCTTATAGTGTAATATTATGAAACATAATGACAATATTTGTGAACCAAAAGAATAACGTTTTTTGTATGCTTGTTTGATTGTTCACCAAGTGTTTGATAAAATGTCTAAACGTTCCCCCTACAAACCCAAAATCTTGCTTGATTGCTTGAATGTTGGATGGACTTATGGCTATATATTAGTTGTTTGTTGCACATTCATGGGTTGGATTTTGTTGATAAACCATAAACCCTTTACTGAATTCCTCTTTTTTATTTACATGAACCGTATTGTGATTTTCAATGAACCTTATAGTGTAATATTATGAACCATAATGCCAATATTTGTGAACCAAAAAAAAAACATTTTTTTTTTCATATTTTTATTGTTATGTGTTCCATATTGTTTATAAATTAGCTTAATTTTCTCTTTTTTATTGTAGGTTGTTCATCAAGTTCCGGTCATCCTAACTTGTCTCATTCGGAAAATGATGCTAGTACTGATGGAGTTTCATTAAAGGGTCTTGATAATGATGAGAATGTTGATGGGGTTCCATTGGACGATCTTGATGAAGCTAGTGATGCCTAAATTCTTCACTTATCACAAGATTTTCTTATCTCATTCCCAAGATTAAACATCAAAGTTCCGGTTCTCTATTGGTCTTTTCAATAGTTGTTGTGTGTTTTGGGGATTAAGTTGTCTGTTTTTTGGTTGCCAGTCGAGATGGATCATAAGGCACTATGGGCTCTCAAAGATTTCAACAGGAACCTCGATGTTGACGGAGCAAAAAGATTCATGGATTTTCAAGCACTAGAGGAGTTGAGGCTAAAGGCGTATGAAAATGATCTACAAGGAGCGCACCAAATGGTGGCATGATCAGAAATTGGTGCCCAAAACTTATGAAGTTTGGAAAAGGTACTTCTCTTCAATTCTAGACTCCGTTTATTTCCAGGGAAGCTAAGTACAAGATGGAGTAGGCCATTCGTGGTTCACCACATCTATCCTCACAGAGTGGTAGAGTTGATCGATAACCATGGAACCATATTTAAAGTCAACGGCCACCGATTAAAGAAGTTCTATGAGCAACCCTACCCGGACGAAGAGATTAGAGTCACTATGGCTCTCACAACGTCGAATTAGCTAAGATAAGTTCGTCGGGCTAACGATGTTAAAAATAGCGCTTACGGGAGGCTACCCGGTTTTTAGTTTTAGTTAAGTTTTCTTTTCTTTTTAGATCTTTTTCTTAGCTTTCTTTTGAGTATTTTTAGTAGTCTATAAGTTAGCAAGATAGAATTGTTCGAAACTAACATGGTATAGGAAGTTGGGCTCAGAACGACACTCAAAAACCAGTCGCCCAGGCTCGTTAACGACCCGCGAGGGTCGTTAACGACCCGTGTCGACACGCGAATTGGCAGACGCGGGTGAAGTAAGTAACCCTAATCTATCTTCTATCTTTATAACCCCCCACACCACCTCTCTTCTTGCCTCTTCCTATTTAAAACCTTCTCTCAAGCCTTCAAACTCCCACACCCAAATCTCAAGCAAAATCCTCAAATTCTCAATCCAACCCCACTGATTTTCTCTACCCACCACCGATCAGAGCACCACCGCCCCTAACCCCAACCGCATCCCACGATAACGAGCCAACTCTCTTGAGTTCGTTACCGGCGCATCAAAAGCCTTGTTACCCATCTCCAATTCAATCTTTGTTCTTCAATTTTTCAAATCACGGTATGGTTTCTAAACCCTAACTCTTTTCTTGCAAATTTCATGATATTTGGGGTAAACTTCATATCTATATCTTGATTGAGTTATTGGTTTGCATGTCTATGTTGCATTGTGTTTCTATTTCTTCTATTATGGGTGATTGATCTTGATTTATACTTGGTTATTCTTGCTTAGTTTGCATTGAAATTTTGATGAGAAAAGCATGAATTAACTTGTTCTTGAATCGATTGGTCTTCACCATGAGTTCTGGCAATTTTTTGCATGTTTGGATAGGGTATCTAGTAAGTATGGGGTTGCATGTGCTAGATTGAGTGTTTTATGTGGGATTGTGGTTGATTCATGCAAGAATTATTGGAAAATTTTGAGGTTTAGTACTCGGACTAGATTGCAAGTTGTTCTCGCCCAAGCTCGTTAACGGCCTTCCCAGGGTCTTTAATGACATGTGATATGCTCAAGTCTTTAACGACCTGTGATATGCTCAGTTTCAAAACAAACCCAGATACCTCGTTAACTTGCCAATTGGGTCGTTAACGAGGGATGTTGAGAGCACTTCCGAGAGCAAGTATGGGGTTTCTTTTTTGTTGGTATTTTTGGATCTTATCTTGGAAAATTCATGGTCTTCGCATGTACAAATGGCAAGCACTAGCTGAGCTAACACTAGAGCCGGAAAGAAGAAGAGGACTCAAAGGTCCCCATCTCCTCCACTCATGGATAATGTCATACTAGCTACTAAGGAGCAAGTTCGGATCTTTGACGCGTTCTTGAAAAGCACCACTTCACTAGGTGGTTCTCGAGGTCAAGCGCTAAGTCATTGCGGATATATGAGGACGTCAAGCACGCTTTTTCCATTCTCGGAGTACCTCAACTGTTGAAGAAGGAAGAAATACCGCATTACCCGGCCCTCACCGCCGCGTTCTTGGCCACCCTCAAAACAAGCTTCAAAACCAAGACTTTGGTCGGAAGGATCAGGTTCTGGCTAGGAAATGTTAACCATGAATACGCAATGGCTGAGTTTAATGCATATCTCGAGCTTCCTCACCACTCTTGAAATTACAAGATCAAAGACTTCAAGGTTACCAATACTTGGGGTTACATTTCCGGGGAGGTTGAACCTTCCGCCGCAACACTTTCAGAAGAAAGCATCATCAACCCTATCTTCCGGATCATTCTCCAAGTCTTGGGAGCCACGTTTTGGCCCAAGAGAGAGAGTTCAAGGCCAACACGGACGAAGGTTGTATGCCTCCGTACCATTTTTTGAGGATCCCGCCCCATTGAACTTGGGGTATGAATGGTTGTAATATATTGAGAAGCACGAGATCAAGTCAAAAGAAGTATGGTGCGGGAATCTGGTGAGTCTTCTAGCGGAGAAGCTCAGCGTTGATATCACACATTATACTCGGTACCATGCTCAAAAGCTCGACAAGAACTACTGGTTTGCTTTCGGCATTTTTGTGAGGACCGAGAGAGGGAACGCCACCAAGGTACTGGGTCAAGATGTGCTTCTTACCCGAGACAAATTCCCATTAGAAAAGAAGCCACAAGATGACCCGTCGTTGAGGGACTGTGTGACACGGTTCGCTAGAGAAGGCAAGGACATGGATGAAGATGATGATGCAACGGAAGCAACCACGGAGGAGATCGATAACGAGGATGATGACCTCGGTACCGAGGTCCTGAGCGATGATGATAACATCGGTAACGACCCACCCAGGATCGTTAACGACTACTTCGAGGCCAATAACAAGGCATTCAACTTCGGTAACGGCCCACTGCCACCGCCTACCCTGCCTCGGTCATATGAGATGCTTCCCTACAACCTGGTGATTCACCACGACCACTTCCAGCCCCAAGATCATTACACACCACCTCCTCAGCCCACCTATACTGGATCGAGTGTTCCACCTCCATGGGCCGATGATCTCTCTTTTCAGATGTAACAGCTCAACCTTCAGCAAACACAACTCACCCAGAGGATGGAGCGATGGGAGGGTGTCTATGCAGCTCGCATGGCTTTGGATGATGCGAGGCATCAGCAGGCAGATGCTCGTTGGAGGATGATGGAGCAAAGAGTGATGGTTGATGAGGAGTGTTGGAGGACCATGTATCAATTCATGGACAACTTTGAGCGTTAGTTTCCACCACGACCACAACGATGATTCAGCTTTCAGAAGATGCTTCTTTTCCGCTTCAGTTTATCTTGTGAGTTTCTTTCTTTTTCCTTCTTCTTTTTCTACTGCTTAGTTTTATTACAGTGTGACACTGTAATTTTTAAGTATGGGGTAGGGAAGGGAAGAAAACTTGTTTATGTGTCTTGTTTGTTTGCTTTGTTTTAGTTGTCTTTGTTTTTTTTTTAAAATCACAAAAAGAGTTTTTAGAATGGATAAATACCCCGTCTTTTGGTTCTATGATATTTAATTGCTAGCATGATTATGTAATTTCCTTACAAGCATGTTTTTGATGGTATAGTCTGATTCTTGATATGAAATTATTTTTATAGAGAAATAGCAATTTGATGAAATTGAGCATGTATAACTTTTAGCATGAGTAGTACAATCCAACAAAAAATTGCTACCTTGTGAGTTATTTTTGGCCTTATAGGGAGAACATCACTTGGCAGCTTATAATATCATCCTTTTCATCAACTTGTATATCAAAATTATGTATGGTTTGTTGAAACAAAGGGATGTGTCAACAAAAGAGAAAGCGAAACTTACCTTTCTAACTCCACTTGTCAAAGAAGGCTAATTGAAACCGGAAACCTAAGGTCTCTCTCTCGGCGAAGAAAAAGCGAGTAGCGCAGTCTTTATCATTGACATTTGATTTAGAAATCAAAGGATTCTTTGCATCCTTAGCATGGAGAGTGAAACCACCGGTGTAATACTTGGGTTCTCAAAAATTCGATAATTGATTTCCGTCCCAATTTCTTTAATGAGTTTACTTTAATTCTACCCTTCTTATTTTATTATTTGGCCTAGACCTAACAAGATCTCCCTTCTTTCTTGAGTAGTTGGGCCGAAAGCCCATGTGGCTAGCAAATAGCAAGCCCGATTTTAAGCCTTCAATTTTTGCCCTTCTTATTACTCTCTCAGCCTAGAATCCCTCTAGCCTTAATTCTTTGTGTCGCCTCTCCTCACCTTCTACCTTCTTAGAGAGAGAGCACCAGACCGACAGCGTCTCGGGTAACGAGAGTCGTCCACCGTTTAAGCCAAAGCGCCGGTCGTGGATCCGTTCGGGTTTGCAGATCAGATCCGCCGGATCTCGCGTGGTCTCCGCGTCTTCTTGCCACCATCTTCGCCTCTGACCACCATCGAACTTAGGTCGAGGAAATCCTCGGGTCTGTGCGCAAGCTGGCCTAATATTTTCCCCTAAATTCATTCCAAGACACCGATTCAAGGTTCGAAATTAAGACTGAATATTTCTTGTTATGCAATTTCTCGTTTGTTTAAATGAAGTTATTGGGTAGTTTTAGTCTGGATTTTAGTTCCGCACTCTTGTATATCTTGTCGGGCTTACGGGGTGATCTTAATTTTGGTTTCTTTTGTGCTGGAGTGGAGTTTTATTTGTTCTCAACCAGAATGTATATATTTATATTACTGTTTAAAAAAATTAGCTTTTATACAGGATGTTGTTATAACTTATAAGCATAGTGGTTTGATCAAGTAATGATATAGACGTTTTGTATCTGAACTAGCTAGTAAATTGCAAGTTAATCATAGTGGGAATAGATGGAAATTCTAATTTGGAAGTGTTAAGAAAAACCGATCAGAGAGTTAATTAATTAATCTGTGGGGTTAGTGTATTTCTAAATTAAAGGTATTCTAGTTACATGCATGTAAGCATATAACGTGATTAGTATATGTGCTATTAAGTGGAGCTAGTTTACTAGTTTCGTAGAGTTTTTAATTAAACAATTATTTATGAAGTCAACTTGTATTGATTACTGAATTTTAAATACCACCCATTAAACTGTTTAGGAAATATTGTCCGTTCGGGTTCTTAGCCTTTCGCATTTTTCAGACATCCTTCGTTCGAGGTAAGTCGTTTCTCGACTTGCTCGGTTCTTCTCTACTCTGTTAGATTGCGTATCGTTATTGTAGGGCGGGTTTTTGGAACTAGTCCCGAATACCTTTTAACTTGCTTTGAACTCCTTTGATTGTTGTGGGTAAAATGTTTTGAACCTGTTTTATCGGAAAAATATTTTGGAACGTTTTCTCTGTGTTGGTATCATTTCCGACACCGCCCATCGTAGCTGGTGTTGAGGAAGAGTTGGCTACGTTGACCCGTGTGACTGGGAAATCGTGCCCCTTCGAACAAAAATTATTATTTGTGTGTTTTTGGCAAGTGCTCCAATGGAGGCTTAGCCAGGGGTTAGAAGGGAGATTGTGAAGTGGAGTGAGTTTTCTCGTCGTGCCCGCGTTGCAAGATCCTAAAGTGTAGTTGTCAACCTACTTAAATAGTACCTAGTAAGGTCTATTTCTAGGTAGCGTCCCGTCGAAGGTCGGGGTGTTACAACCGGCTCTAAGAGATCAAACCCGGTAAGCAAACAGTAAACCCGACACCATAAACTCCAGTGCTTCCTCCGCACACAATACGCCGATTTGGTGTAAAATCTTCCACATAACCGGCATCAGCTGCGTCTGCGATACTTTTAGGGCAACTAGGAAATTCAGCTCCAGCGTAGAGAAAGGAAAGAGAGCCCTCGGGGTAAAGGGATACTCGAGGAAGCAGACCCACCCAAGTTTCACAAATCAATGGCCTCTTGAGTAGGACAGTAGAAGTGGCTACCAGGAAGAAAGCCGTAGCAATTGATGATCTTCTCGGCTTCTTTCTCGGACAACTAGAAAGGGCGACAATCTTGAGGTTCGAGAGAATGGAAAGACTCAAACCCCACGTCAGAGATCTTAGCCCTAACCATGGTGGAAGAAAGAAGAGTAAAAACAGAGAAGAGGAGAGGAAGGCGAAGAAGAAGGTGAAAGAAATCAATTGACGCATCTGCTCGAGATATCTGCATCGGGTAATTATAACCGTGATTGATGCGATGTTTCTTCTGCTGGAAGACGATAGGACGACCAGGGCGACCCCACTTGTCTCATATCACGTACGGAGAAAGCGGCAAATCTGATCAAATTCCCGCGTTCGGATTTGGATCAAATTTGGGGGTTATTTCTGGGCCTAAAAACAGTAAGCCACTTAGCAAAGCAACCCAGAGAGAAAATAGGAGTATTGTTCATGCATGAAGATAGTAATCGGAGATGCCACGAAGATCAGAGTGAAGTTAGTAGTCACCCGAATTGTAATACTTGGGTTCTCAAAAATTCGATAATTGATTTCTGTCCCAATTTCTTTAATGAGTTTACTTTAATTCTACCCTTCTTATTTTATTATTTGGCCTAGACCTAACAAGATCTCCCTTCTTTCTTGAGTAGTTGGGCCGAAAGCCCATGTGGCTAGCAAATAGCAAGCCCGATTTTAAGCCTTCAATTTTTGCCCTTCTTATTACTCTCTCAGCCTAGAATCCCTCTAGCCTTAATTCTTTGTGCCGCCTCTCCTCACCTTCTACCTTCTTAGAGAGAGAGCACCAGACCGACAACGTCTCGGGTAACGAGAGTCGTCCACCGTTTAAGCCAAAGCGCCGGTCGTGGATCCGTTCGGGTTTGCAGATCAGATCCGCCGGATCTCGCGTGGTCTCCGCGTCTTCTTGCCACCATCTTCGCCTCTGTCCACCATCGAACTTAGGTCGAGGAAATCCTCGGGTCTGTGCGCAAGCTCGCCTAATATTTTCCCCTAAATTCATTCCAAGACACCGATTCAAGGTTCAAAATTAAGACTGAATATTTCTTGTTATGCAATTACTCGTTTGTTTAAATGAAGTTATTGGGTAGTTTTAGTCTGGATTTTAGTTCCGCACTCTTGTATATCTTGTCGGGCTTACGGGGTGATCTTAATTTTGGTTTCTTTTGTGCTGGAGTGGAGTTTTATTTGTTCTCAACCAGAATGTATATATTTATATTACTGTTTAAAAAAATTAGCTTTTATACAGGATGTTGTTATAACTTATAAGCATAGTGGTTTGATCAAGTAATGATATAGACGTTTTGTATCTGAACTAGCTAGTAAATTGCAAGTTAATCATAGTGGGAATAGATGGAAATTCTAATTTGGAAGTGTTAAGAAAAACCGATCAGAGAGTTAATTAATTAATCTGTGGGGTTAGTGTATTTCTAAATTAAAGGTATTCTAGTTACATGCATGTAAGCATATAACGTGATTAGTATATGTGCTATTAAGTGGAGCTAGTTTACTAGTTTCGTAGAGTTTTTAATTAAACAATTATTTATGAAGGCAACTTGTATTGATTACTGAATTTTAAATACCACCCATTAAACTGTTTAGGAAATATTGTCCGTTCGGGTTCTTAGCCTTTCGCATTTCTCAGACATCCTTCGTTCGAGGTAAGTCATTTTTCGACTTGCTCGGTTCTTTTCTCCCTTGTTAGACTGCGTATCGATATTTTAGGACGGGTTTTGGGAACTAGTCCCGAATACCTTTTGAATTGATTTGAACTCCTTGTGTGTTGTGTGCGTTAATGATTTTAAATGTGATTTCTCGGAAAATATTTTGGAACGTATTCTTTTGAGTTGGTACCGTTTCTGACACGGCCCATTATAGCTGGTGTTGAGGAAGAGTTGGCTACTTTGACCCGTGTGACTGGGAAAATCGTACCCCTTCAACGAAAATTATTATCTGTGTGTTTTTGGCAAGCGCTCCAGTGGAGGCTTAGCCCGGAATTAGAAGGGAGATTGGGAAGTGGAGTGGGAGGGCCTGCCTCTGCACTGGGCGCGGTGATGAGCGCCTTGGAAGACGGATTGTGGACAAAGGAAGAATTGCATTGCTGTGTGACTGTGATTGTAAATGCGTATGTGACTGTTGTGACTGATATAAGTAATATGGGTATTGGCCTTTAGAGTTATGATTGCGGCTGTGGATTTGTATGCTGACTTTAGATAAATGTTTTCAAAGCGTTCTACAGTTTTCATATTCTTTCTAGCTTGGTAGATTAGACGCTGACCCTTCGGGGAACATTTTTCAGTTCCAGGTATGAACCAGGGAGCCGTGCAGGAACCTAGGCAAGATGGCGGGCCGGAGCGGTAAAGAGCGCGTGTCATAGTGGGATTGGTTTTATTCTAATTTATTTATAATAATTAGGATGTTGATTTTTATACTTGTTAGACGAAGTTGGTTTTGTGTTTCGTATATTATAATTTTGTTCAGATAGTTCAGTTTCAGTAGGCGTTGTGACGCATTTGAATATTTATAATTTCGGGGGTTCATGCATAATTACGTTTTCTAAGTTTTATTAAATAAAGGTTGGATGTTTTATTATGATTTTCTCGTCGTGCCCTAGTTGTAAGGTCCTACAATCTAGTTGTCAACCTAATAAATAGTACCTTGTAAGGTCTATTCCCTAGTAGCGCCTCGACGGAAGTCGGGGTGTTACAAATTGGTATCAGAGCGAGGTTGACAACAGGGCACATGGAACTGACCAACAAAGAGTACCCGAGGTCCAACTTAAAACCAAAACCGGCCGGTGTTTTCAAATGTTTTTACTGGTGTAGACATGTTGCATATAGGGGGTAGGTGACACGTCGCGACTCCGCCCCATCAGCCGAAGAATCTCATGTAGAATAGTAAGAATTAGGTTGAAAAATAGAATGTTTAAGTTTTGACTGTGGGACTTTCTATTATAGATGACCCCACCAACCAGAGCTAGAGCTGCTGCAGCTAACGGAAGAGGCCGCGGAAGAGGCCGCGGTAGAGGCCGAGTAGGAGGTCGTGGCAGGGGTAGAGGAGAGGCCCCTGTAGCTGCTGAGCCAGAGGTACAACAGGATAACCATCAGGAGGAGGTTGCTGAGAGTCAAGATGTGGCTGCTGATGTTCATCGAGAGGACAGTGCCTCTGTCGCTGGAGGAGGTCTCCCAGCAAACGGGGCTCAAGTGGGAGGAGGAGTACCACCAGCAGGATTGGCCCCATAGGTGACTGCTGCGATCCAGCTGTTATTGTAGACTTTGATGGGTGCGGGAGCTGCACCGAATCTGAACACAGTTGCGGGGCAACAAGGAACTGAGAGGAGGGCATCAGGACCAAATTCTATTTTGGTTGCCCAGCTAGGAGCAGCGCCAGCTTCGAGAGGACCAGTGATAGCTGATCATGTGGTCGAACAGAGGAGACAGTATCGTGAGCCTCATCCTGATAAGTGGCTCACGGAGTTTAGAAAGACTAGAGTACCGAACTTTGTTGGAGCTCAGGGTTCTGACGTAGAGCAGTGGCTGAGGAGGGTGAAATCTGCGTTGGATTCTATTAAGGCACCGGAGGAGCGGAAGATGTCCTTAGTACAGAGTCTGTTACAGGAGAGCGCTTTTGACTGGTGGGAGCTGTGTAAGGACCACCGGACTGAGGTTACTTTCGAAGATTTTGAGAGGCAGATTCGAGATCAGTATTGTCCTCCGGTAGTGAGGGCGGCTCGGGAGGCTGCTTTTCGGGATGTTGGACCCGAAAATATCACAGTATCTGAGACTATTCTGAAGTTTCAGCAAGAGTTGGCAGCGGTGCCAAATGCTGCCCCTACTGAGGAGTTGAAGATTGCGACCTTTCTAAAGAGGTTGCTGCCGCATTTACGTGCTTATGTGTCTGGACTTAGACTCACGACATTGACAGAGGTTCAGCAGTCTGCTTTGGCGTATGCTATAGCCACTCTGAGGCCGGAACAAGTGGATACTCAGGTAGGAGGGGGTAAGAGACGGAAAATGACAACTGCAACGACTTCTAGGGGTGACGATCAGTCTGGACAGTACCCGCAGAGTAGACTAGAGTTCCAGCCATCGGGACGCCAAGAACGATCACAGCAGAGTCGGGTTGTCGGGAATCAAAGACAGTGCTACAACTGTGGAAGCGCTGAGCACTTGAGGAACCAGTGTCCTAGTCCAGTGAAAGATTGCTTTAACTGTGGGAAGCCCGAACATCTTCAAAGGTTCTGTACGGTTGGTGCGCCTTCGCAGGGATCGGTACCGGGGACGGGAAGTCGGGGAGTCCACCATCGACCACCAGCACGGAAGACACCAGATCAGAGTGTTGGTCGGAGTGCAGGAGCTGGTAACACTGGCGCAGTTCCTCCTCGAGTGTTTGAAATGAAGGGAATGGAAGAACAAAATGTCTTTGATCCACCTAACGATCTATCTTGAGCATTTTTAATTATCGGCCAATAGTTATGTTTAGTGGTTAGTGCTTTAGTTTCTATGGAAAGACAAAGACCTCTTTATTGTTTACTCGTTTGGTTTACTTGTTTTGTTGGTTTGAATTAGGATCGGTTGCGTTAGTTAGGACTTTTCGTTGGACATACTTGTTGGACTACGTTGGTGTGATGAATGATATTGATTTTGGGCTTTGCTTGATATAAATTATTCATTCTTGATTTGGTGTTGGCAAATTATGTTGTTCTTTTTTTATATAGAGGTTACATCTAAAATGGCGGTTCCGGGACGAACCGTTTTCTTAGAGGGAGGAAATTGTAGAATCTCATAATAAGCCTAATAATCTCTAAGTGTTCCGTTGTTACGTCAGGATTATTCATTCCTAAGTTTCGGGACGAAACTTTCTTAAGGAGAGTAGTATGTAATACTTGGGTTCTCAAAAATTCGATAATTGATTTCCGTCCCAATTTCTTTAATGAGTTTACTTTAATTCTACCCTTCTTATTTTATTATTTGGCCTAGACCTAACAAGATCTCCCTTCTTTCTTGAGTAGTTGGGCCGAAAGCCCATGTGGCTAGCAAATAGCAAGCCCGATTTTAAGCCTTCAATTTTTGCCCTTCTTATTACTCTCTCAGCCTAGAATCCCTCTAGCCTTAATTCTTTGTGCCGCCTCTCCTCACCTTCTACCTTCTTAGAGAGAGAGCACCAGACCGACAACGTCTCGGGGAACGAGAGTCGTCCACCGTTTAAGCCAAAGCGCCGGTCGTGGATCCGTTCGGGTTTGCAGATCAGATCCGCCAGATCTCGCGTGGTCTCCGCGTCTTCTTGCCACCATCTTCGCCTCTGTCCACCATCGAACTTAGGTCGAGGAAATCCTCGGGTCTGTGCGCAAGCTCGCCTAATATTTTCCCCTAAATTCATTCCAAGACACCGATTCAAGGTTCGAAATTAAGACTGAATATTTCTTGTTATGCAATTTCTCGTTTGTTTAAATGAAGTTATTGGGTAGTTTTAGTCTGGATTTTAGTTCGGCACTCTTGTATATCTTGTCGGGCTTACGGGGTGATCTTAATTTTGGTTTCTTTTGTGCTGGAGTGGAGTTTTATTTGTTCTCAACCAGAATGTATATATTTATATTACTGTTTAAAAAAATTAGCTTTTATACAGGATGTTGTTATAACTTATAAGCATAGTGGTTTGATCAAGTAATGATATAGACGTTTTGTATCTGAACTAGCTAGTAAATTGCAAGTTAATCATAGTGGGAATAGATGGAAATACTCTCTTGTTGGGGATTGGACGAAAATACTCTCTGGTTGCTTACTTTTCCTTGCAATTTCAATTCAATTCTTGTTCTTGTATTTCGTTCGTTCGATTCTCGTTGTTCAAGTTGTTGGTGAGTAATATCCGACAATTTGGGCATCTTAGTTTGTTTGAGAGCTTGGTGAGTCATATCCAAGTTGTCAAGCATCCATATCCCCTTGTTCTCCCCATTTCGATCCATCATCCATCTCGGTGGTTTCTGTACCCTCTCAGTAAAATCGACATATCTTTCAATCCACTCATCATCTAGGTTTGAAATTTTGAGGATTTAAACTAGACTCAGAGATGTAAATTCTCGTTTTGGAATCTCTCAATTCTGAGTTCGGACCAGGAAGATCCAACCAGTTGAAGACGGCCTAGTTGCGTGGTGTTTGTTGTCGGAATTCCTTGGATTCTCGTGGCGATCTCTTTGCACCATAATCTACACCATCGAGTCGGCCATCATGATTTTTTTCCACAAAATTCCCAAAGACCCTAATTTTAGGGCCTAGCCCCACCGGACCACCACTGGAGCGCCGACCGGCCACCAACACCACTCGGGCGCGCCTCCAAGAGCTCCACCCCCGCATTAGTGGCTCACCTACATTGGTCCGTCATGAGTTCTCTCTGGTTCCTGATTTACGTACAAAGGAGAAAGAAGGAGATGGAATGGGAGCTTTGGGCTAATTAGTTTTGGGTAATTCTAATTATATTTGGGCTATTATTTTTTGGGCCTAAATCTCTACTTAAACCGGATTTTGTTTTAATATTTTTCTTATTCATAAAATTGATTATAATCAACTTGCATGTGTGTTTTATATAAAGAAATAAACATATGGATATACTATACTTGGGAAAATTTTAAATAAATTATGAGACTATTATATGAGACTTCTAAGCATAAAAAAATAAATTATGTTTAATAATATTTCTACATTGATTGGGATTTTTAACTACATTAAATAAAAGAAATAGAACTAGAGGAAGAGGCTATTAAATTAAGACTTTATTAAATAAAAACATGTCTCTCAAAATCTTATTATATACTTATATATAATATGGATAAGGTATTCTAATCATAAGATAATTTTATATGATTATGTTGAAGACTAAAAAGATATATTAAATAATTTTAATGTGTTTTTATATAAAGAAATACATTATAATAGACAAGGGAAAATTGTTAAGTAAAATATTGGGATTAAATTATGAGATTTATATAAATGAAAAGTATAATATAGACAATATGATTACCTTATTTGGAATTTATTATATAAATAAAAAGATCTAGAACAAGTTGTTGGAAAAATATTATCTTAAGACTTTATATATTAAAAAAGGGGAGTTGCATTTCATTTAAAGAGCATTTTATAAACTTAAATATATTTTGATAAAATATTTTATATGGTTAAAGTGGAGAATAAAAAGATATAATAAAGATAGACTAAAGATATTGCATAAAAAGAGCTTTATTGAATTTTATAAGGAAAGTAGTTAAAATATTAATATTGGAAAGTAGTTAAAAAGATATTGCATAAAAAGAGCTTTATTGAATTTTATTGGTGGAATGATGTTCATGTTTTTAGTTTAGTTTTAGGCGTCTTTCTTAGGTTGTTTAGTTTAGCTTTGGTAGGTTTTAGAGTGATTTGTGTGTATTTAGATGAGTTTGCATATCTTGTGAAAAGTGTGGAAGCTACTCCGTTTTTTGTCTTTTATAGGTTTTTGAGCGGAAAGGAGCACTTTTTAAGCTGAGTTGAGGTCTAGTGGTGGAAGGAGGAATGCATGGAACATAAGGAAGAAGATTGCATGGGAGAATCAAGTTAGAGTGCAAGAAAAAGCCAAGGAAAAGTTCGTGAGAATCCAAAACACAGCTTCGGTAACGACCTTGTCAGGGTCGTTAACGAGTTGTAAAGATAGAGTTTTTGTAAGGAATTCAGGAAAGTCTACCGACCTTGTGCAGGTCGTTAACGAGGTTGGTCGTAGCTGTTTTTGCTTGTTTTGCTTTGTTTTCTTGTTTTTATAGTTGGTAAACGAACAACCTTGGTTCCCGTGGACTATCCTGACTTTGCTATACACAACGTGGTCTTGACTTATAAATTTATTTGTTGTCAGGAATCCCTCATCAACAAATTGGCGTTGTTGCCGGGGAAGCAACAGTGTTTGTTTGTTTACTTGTGGATCTGGGAATAGCCCGACCTTGTTTTGTTTAAATCTGTTTTCTTTGTTTGTTTTCTCAGCGTATGCCAGTAGGACGTCGCAGACTCAAATTTGACAACACCGGTTATTATTCTGAACTTGAACGCACCCTGCATCACAGACGGAGAGAAAACGAAGCCATGGCTACACCTGAAGTAATGGCACAAGAGATGGCATACCTCCGTAGACAGATGGAGGCATTACAAGCAGATCGAGATGTTGTTGCTGCAACCGCAGAACGAGAGTGAGTGAATGTTGAACGTGAACGAGTGAACAACGCTCGTTTACAGGAGGAGCTGAATGCATATCCGAGGAATGCCAAGCAATATATGCATCCAGAACTGAGGGTGCCGGAATATACAATCGTGCTTCCCGAGATAGAGAATACATTTGAGATTAAATCTCAATTCATATCCTTAATAAAAAGGGCTCAGTTTGAAGGGAAACCTACTGAGTGTCCTATGGAACATATTAGGAATTTTCTTGATTTATGTGAAACTGTTGCTGTTGAAGGTGTCTCACTTGAATATGTTATATTAAAAGCTTTCAGGTGGTCTCTTATTGGAAAGGCATGAGTTGGTTGGAGAGCTTACCTCCTAAGTCTATCAGGACTTGGAAAGTTTTGTATGATTAATTTCTTACAATGTTTTTCCCTCCTGCCAAGACAACGGAGTTGAGAAAACGCATCACCTCCTATCACCAACTGCCTAACGAGACCTTTGTAGAGACATGGGAGAGATTCAAGGAGATGCTTAGACAGTGCCCCACTCATGGGCAACCTTTATATGTGCTCCAAGAAATCTTTTTCCAGGGAATCAATGCAGAAACGAAGAACCGCATCAACACACACACTGCGTGCGGTTTCATAGAGATGGATCCCACAACTGCATGAGAACTGCTGGACAAGCTGTCTAACTACGATGCCATGTATGGTACCCAACAGTCATCCCAACCGCAGAAGCGTCTCTTCATGCCTAACAAGGATGAAGTTGATCCCGATGTCAAACATCAAATTCTACAGTATGAGATCAACCGCCTTAAGAAACAGGTAAGTTTTCTGAAAACCTCTCAACCTTGTCAAGAGTGTGGTTCTTCTTCCCATAGTACTTTTGCGTGCACTAACATTGAGTAGGTTAGAGATGCTGAGACTTATGCTGAGATGAATTACATGAGAGGTTCATACAAGAACCAGCCTAATAAATTTGACAGGTCGAACACTTACCAGGCATGGGGTAATCAAAATCCGAACCCAAGCTATGGAGCACCCCCACCGGATAGATGGCCCGTGCCATATCGAGCTCCAAGCTATCAAGAGCCACCATCTTGGGCACAAGGGTTACATGAGGGCATTAATGGAGTCCATAACAAATTCAATGAAGTCCATAGAAAGATAGATGGAATCCAAGCCAACCTTAACAACCAAATAAAAAGATGGGGAGAGTTTGATGTGTGGAAGAAGAGTGTCGACTCACAGCTAGGGAACATGGCTGCACAGATTCCGAGACCGCAAGGGCAACTCCCAGGCCATCCAACCCTAGAGGAAAAATAGCGGCGGTGCACCTTAGGAGTGGAAATACATTACCGGAGCATGCCAAGGCTAAGGAAAAGAGCCCCGAATCGAAAGAAGACGACATGGTCCAGATCGATAACGAGCCAGAGAGGGTCGTTATCGAGCCTAAACAACTCGGTACCGATGCTCCTAGGGTCGTTAACGACCCGAATCTAGGTAAGTTCTCTAATCCTAGCTCCTCTCTTGATCCCAGGCTCGTTACCGACCCCACCGGGATCGTTACCGACCCTACCAAGGTCGGTACTAACCCTCTGAATGCACCAATAAACCTTAATGTCGACCCGGTAGCATCACCTTTCGAGCCCGCTTTGGCTCCGAGATTGGTGAAATCTCTTCCCTTTCCTACTAAGAAGTCTAAGGAATCCACTGAAGGCAAGTTTAAGCGTTTCGTTAAGATTCTCCAGGGCTTAAATATTTCTATACCATTCGCTGAGGCCCTAAGCGAAATGCCGGCTTACACAAAGTTTTTGAAAGAAATTCTTAGCAGGAAACGATCCATAACAGAACTTCAAGATGAGGTCCGGTTTATTACTCTTCCAAATTAACTAGGCGACCCAGGGAGATTTGCTATCACAATTGGCATAGGCGACCATCGATTCAAGGCTCTATGTGATTTGGGAGTCAGTGCCAGTTTACTGCCTTTGTCAATCTGGTCGAAAGCTAACATGGTACCTCTGGAACCTGTGGATATAAGGTTGTACATGGAGGACGGATCAAGTGTGAAGGCTACAGGAGTCGTTGACGATTATCTCATTCAAGTTGGGAAATTCTTTATTCCAAACGATTTCATCGTCCTCGACATGCCTGAAGATACTCTAGTCCCCTTCATTCTAGGCAGGCCATTCCTTGCTACAACAGGCGCTAGGGTGGACGTTCGGAAAGGAATCCTCACCTACGATATAGGAGAGGAGCGGGTAGAGTTTAGCCTAAATCAAGGGGTCAACGACACTACTGTTGCAGCATAAATCGAAGTATCCCAGCCAGAGTTTGACACTGCCGAATCTGAAGTTTCTCCCCCAACAAAAAAGATGACAAGAGTGCAAATGTGACCGCTACCGACCCCCCTTGGACCGGTACCGAGCCTTTCGTACAACAATGTGATGGAGGAGACTCATTTTGGCACGACATCGAAAGGGGAAACATTCTCAATGGATCAAGGTGAGTATTCTAACCACGGATTCACTATTACTGCTAATGATCCTCCTTTATATTCTATTCCTACATCGTACCCCACTATTTATGCTATAGAGGAATCGAAACCGCCTTGGTTGTCGGATTTCACTAACCCTTGCGTAGGAATAACGTGCATATTGCTAGAAGATAAAGGACCGAATTTGGTGAAACGAGCTAACAATGCCTCCAAAGCTAAGTATGGGGTCTCTAAAACCCCGACATTGTTGAGGGGGAACCACCTTGATTAGCTAAGGTAAGTTTATCGGGATAACGACGTTAAAAATAGCGCTTACGGGAGGCAACGCGATTTTTAAGTTTAGTTAAGTTTTTTTTAGGTCTTTTTCATAGCTTTCTTTTGAGTTTTTTTAGTAGTCTAGAAGTTAGCAAGATAGAATTGTTCGAAACTAACATGGTATAGGAAGTTGAGCTCGCAATGACGCTGAAACACCAGTCGCCCAAGCTCGTTAACGACCCATGTCGAGACGCAAATAGGCTGACGCGGGTAAGGTAAATAAACCTAATCTATCTTCTATCATTATTCCCTTCCCCATGTCGCCTCTCCTCTTGCCTCTTCCTATTTATCACACTCTCAAAAACTCCAAACCCCCACACCCAAATCTCAAGCCAAATCTTCAACACTCTCAATCCAATCCCACTGAAATTCCAAGCCACCACCGATCGGAGCACCACCGCCCATAACCCCAAACCGCACCCCACGATAACGAGCCTACTCCCCTCTTGAGTTCGTTACAGGTGCATCGAACACCTCGTTACCCTCCTCAAATTCAATCTTTGTTCTTCAAATTTCTTCAAATCTACGGTATGATTTCTCAACCTTAACTTTCTTATTGCAAGATTAATGGTAATTTTGGGGTAAAATCCATATCTAGATCTTGATTGAGTGATTGGTTTGCTTGTCTAAATTGCATGATGATTCTATTGCTTCTACAAATGGTGATTGATCTTGATTTATACTTCGTTATTCTTGCTTAGTTTGCATTGAAATTTTGATGAGAAACACATGAATTAACTTGTTCTTGAGTTGATTAATCATCACCATGAGTTTGGGCAATTTTTGGCATATTTGGATAGGGTAATCAAGTATGTATGGAGTTGCATGTGCTTGATTGTGTGCTTTTTGTGTGATTGTGGTTGATTCATGCTAGAATTGTTGAAATTTTTGATGTTTAGTACTCGGAATAGACTGCAAGTTGTTCTCGCCCAGGCCCGTTAACGACCTTCCCAGGGTCGTAACGACCCTGTAATATGCTCAGTTTTAAAGCGAACCAGATACCTCATTAACGACCCAATTGGTTCGTTAATGAGGCATATCGAGAGAACTTCCGAGAGCAAGTATGGGGAGGGTGTCTATGCAGCTCGCGTGGCTTTGGATGATGCGAGGAATCAGAAGGCAGATGCTCGTTGGATGACAATGGAGCAAAGGGTGACAGTTGATGAGGAGTGTTGGAGGACCATGTATCAATTCATGGACAACTTTGAGCGTCAGTTTCCACCACCACAACGCCGATGATTCAGCTTTCAGAAGATGTTTCTTTTCCGCTTCAGTTTATCTTGTGAATTTCTTTCTTTTTCCTTCTTCTTTTTCTACTGCTTAGTTGTCAACCTAATTAATAGTACCTTGTAAGGTCTATTTCTTAGTAGCGCCTCGTCGGAAGTCGGGGTGTTACACTTGTAAGGTCTATTTCCTTCTTCTTTTTCTACTGCTTAGTTTTACTACCGTGGGGACACTTAAATTTTAAGTATGGGGTAGGGAAGGGAATAAAACTTGCTTGTTTAGTGTGTTTTGTTTGTTTGGTTTGTCTTAGTTGTCTTTGTTTTAAAAAAAAAATCATAAAAATCACAACAAAAAATTGAAAAATTGAAAAAATCCAAAAAGAGTTTTTAGAATGGATGAATACCCCTTCTTTTGGTTCTATGATAGTTAATTACTAGCATGATCATGTAATTTCCTTGCAAGCATGTTTTTGATGGTATAGCCTGATTTTGGATATGAAATTGTTTTTATAGAGAAATAGCAATTTGATGAAATTGAGCATGTATAACTTTTGGCATGAGTAATACAATCCAACCAAAATTGCTACCTTGTGAGTTAATTTTTGGCCTTATAGGGAGAACATAATGAATCCCTCTTCTTTTCTTGTGTGATTTACTCTATTTATGTATATTATCTCTTGGAATTGTGATGGTTATCTATTTCTTGAGACCTATATAAGATTTTTAGTTCATTACTTGTGAAAGTTATATGATAGAGAACTTATTTTTATGTGCCGTAATTATCCCTATCCACCCTATCATGATCCCTCTTTTGATAGCCAATTTGAGCTTTAGCCCTTTATTTCCAGGTCCACAAAATTATTTCCCTAGCCGAGGTAAGCTTGACCCTATTCGGGGATTAAGATTTAGTTGGAGAGGTAAGCTTTGGGAGAGTGAAAAAGTATGTTTGGTTCGAAATAAGGGTTTCGGGAAGGGTAGATTGGAAGTCTCTTGTTTTGCTTTGTAAAAGATCTCTTGGTAGTAAAGATGCACAAAAATAAGTTTTTGTGATGTTGTTAAGAAGAAAACGAGGAGGAGAAGTACCTCGTTAACGACCTCTTTTGGGTCGTTAACGAGGCTGTTCGAGAGTCAGAAGAGAAAAAAAAGAGCTGAAATGAAAGAAAATGAAGAATTAAAGAAAAAAGAGAGAAAGGAAAAGAAGTAAATGTGCATTTGTGTTTAAAATTAATCAGAGATTCTTTTGTAATTTTTTGAGGCTTTGTAGGATAAAAGATGAGTAAGTTAGAGCATAATGTTTGAGAGAGTTTGGTATGTTCTTATGAGAGTGTTTGGGGAGATATGAGTTTTTAGGAGTCTTTGATTTCCGGATATTATTAGCACCACATGACCAAAATATTTCCACGCCTTATTGTCATTACCAAGCCCCATTACAACCAGGCCGAATGGAAGCTTCTATGAAGTTTTTTTCATTGAGCCTAAGTTGTCTTGATGTCTTTTGCTTGTTTTGACAAATCTTAGGTAAGTGGACCCGGGCCCATTCATGGTGATGTCATGATTTTAGCATAGTTTATTATGTTTTTCTAGGTCTTTTAGTTTAGTTTCTTTTTTTGGTAGAAGTCTTTTAGTTTAGTTTAGTTGTGTTTTTGTGTCTTTTTGTATAGTTTATATATTTTGTGAAAAGTATGGAAACTATGCTATTTGTGTGTTTTTGTTTAGGTTTTGAGGCGGATTTGGATGCATTCAAGGACATTAGAAGAGAGAACTAAGATAGGAAGAACAAGAGAAGGAAGCTATGGAAGAAACTCCCACAAAATCCAAAGGAAGAAACAAGAGAAAAGAAGTCAAGACCAACCTCGATATCGACCCTCTAGGGGTCGGTACCGACGCACTCAACATAGTCGACTTAGGCTCATTAATTGCTTTTATTCCGTAATATTTTATCTTTAATAGGTTTTGTTTTTATGGAAACATTCTAGAGGGATGTTCTAGTATAAATACTCTTGTTTAGACACAACTTAGGAAGGCTCTCATCTCTCTCTCTCTCTCTCTCTCTCTCTCTCTCTCTCTCTCTGTCTCTCTCGTTAGTTTCAATTGGGATGCAATTTTAGGGTTTTTTAGAAGCCAAGTTGTTGCTTGGAGCACAAGGAAGAAGATTGTGGACATTTTCTTGTGTTCTATGTTGTGTTCTAAGACAAGTTTGGAGTTTTAATTCAAGCAAGCCTTTAGTTCTAATTCAAATCATGCTTTCTCTTAATTACTTTGCTTGTTTATCTCCAATCATGAGTTAGTAGTCTTCTTTTCTAGGGTTGGGGTTAGAAATCCAACATTATTATGCATGAATGATGATGTGATGAATGAATTGAATGCCTTTTATCTATTTTCTACTTGTTTGTGTAAAAGCTTTGACGAAAGCTATTTCATGTTCTTAACTTGATTGAAAGAGAAAGTTGTGAATTTGAATAGAGATAAAGTTTGAGACGAAATTTGAGAACTTTAGATCAAAACAAGTAGAGAAAGTGAATTGATTTATGAAAATTGATTGATTTGCTTGTTTAACCAACGAAAGTTGATGACTTTATGTTAAAAGGCATGATATTTATGATTCACATTGTTTGAAATTGCATGATTGTGTTGTGTTAAGACCCTTATCCTAGATTTTTCTCCTATTTTTGAGTCGAAATTCAAACCCAGGTGCCTCGATATCGACCTTGCCCAAGTCGATACCGACCTGCAATTTCTTCTTTGTTCTTGTTGTTCACTTCATTTTTCTGCTGAATTCGTACCTTGTTATCAGCCCTGACAAGGTCGATATCAACCCTCTTCAGTGCAATTGTTTTGCTTTGTTCTTTGCTTTGTTTGTTCTTTTGCTTTTTAGTTTAGTAATTAAACCTAACCTCACTTCCCGTGGACGATCCTGACTTCGCTATACTCAGCGGGGTCTTGACTTTAAATTTATTTGTTGTCAAGTAAATACCTTTCAACACATGGTCCCCCACACTCTTAAAAATCATTAACGTAAGTGAAAGTTTTATCACGACATAACATAAGTGCCAAAGCACATTTAAAAGAAACTAAAACCGGGTCGGAATAGTTGAACATGGAAGACCACCCGGCTCTTGGTTCTTGAAACGATCTTCTTTCCAATCTGAATGCTTATTCGGGCTTGTCTGTAACACCCCGACTTTGGCCGGGGCGCTACTCGGTGGTAGACCCTGTTCAGGACTACTCAGAATAGTTAGACAACGGGTTCACTCGGATCTTGCAACTCGGGCACGACGAGAAAACAAATAAACATCTAACTTTTTATTTTAAAGAGAAGGAGGAAAACATGATAGTATTCTCGAATTCATAAACATATCATAACAATCGGATCAATCTAAAATTTCAAAACTATCCTAAACCAGTCTATCCAACTAGTAACAAAACTATTCAACAGAAAACTTTTAATACATGATTAAATAGATCCCAACGACCTAAAACTAATGACACATCGCCAACATCCGCTTCACCAATTGGTAGAAAATCCATCATGATTTTTGAAAGGTACCTGAAACTGTAAGAATATTCCCCGAAGGGTCAGCTACAATTCTAATTAAAGCTAGAAAGCGTGAGATGCATATAGAACGTTTGAAAAATCACATAGAACCCTAGCAATAAATTTTCACACAGAAATCAATAATTATCAATTCATATCAATTCAACACTTAACGTTAAATAGTCACATAGACATCCATACACACAGACACACAATCAGACAGACACACGGATACACACACACACACACCTACAAACCACATCACAATCAACATCACATTAAAATACCACAATATCACAACAATAAAATTGATACAGATAACATCAATAATAATAACAAGGGTAACAGTAATCTTCACAAAGATATTCCCAACATATATAATCACAAAATATATTCCGTTAAACGAAACCCATGAACACGAGACCATTCAAACAAGAATCAATCAAATAAAATACCAAGCAACATCCTCCTCAAATCCAAATGGCACCCTCCGGCCTTTCATCTATGGAGCACGGTCAGGGCGCGTACCATATACACGTGCCCATTTCCTTCATCCACCCTTCTTTCCCCGGCTAAACCTCTACTAGAGCGTCTGCCAAAACAATTTAGTTTATTTTTAGAAGGGGGTCCCTTCCAGCCGCATGACCATGCTCGGGGGCCACTCCTTCTTCAGCTTATCCCGTGCTCCATGGCCTTACCGGTGGAACCCAATGCACGCATATCAAAAAAAATGTTTAAAAATAATTTTTTTCATAATTCCCCAAAATATATACAAGCACGTAATATGAATTCATTCCAAAATAAGGTTTTCACATTCAGTTCAATCATTTAACACATAATGGTCGTAAGCAAAGCAAGTCGACAAACGATTAACCTCGAACAACAGAAACAAACACGCAGCGAAAGAAAGATAGACTCGAACAAGTCGCAATCACAATAACAAGCACAACAACAATCACAATTCGAGCGCAACCACAATTCGAACGTAATCACAAATTCAAACACAATTGCTTTCACATTATCAATTACAATTGCAACCACACTCATAGTTACAGTCAGAATTACAATCACAGTCAAACTTAAAACCACAAACCGAATCACAATCACAGTTATAGCTACACCAACAATTACAAATATAATTACAACTTCAACACCAATACAAGCACAAACACAAACACATTTACATTTACAAAGACAATTACAATTACAAGTTTCAAACGCACAATCGCAATCGCAATTATAATACAGTTACAAACACAATTTACAAATATGAGTACAACACAATTTTCAAATATAATTACAACCTTCACAAGCATAGAGAGAAAATTTTGCTTTAAAGGAATTAATATGCATAGGGACTAGTTCCCAAAAACCAATTCCACATACATGGCACTCAATCTAACAAGAATTGAATTAAGCCGAGCAAGTCGTAGAACGACTTACCTCTAGACGAAGGATTCTTTACTGGAGACAAAAACTATAATCTTTGCAAAAGCGATCCCGTTAACTAGACATTAATCTGTTCTTCCAGCAACCCCTTTGGTTCGACTGTGGGGCTTCGGATCTGAACTGGTTTCCTCGAAGCTAGGCTCCTCGAAGCGCACAGCGAAGTCGACCGAAGCTTGCGTGCACAGTGAGATTTGGTGTCACGAGCAAATCGAGTCCCTATCTCCGATCAAACTCGCGAATTGAGCTTCAACCGGTAAGAGCCGACGGTGAACAACATCAACGCATGGCTCAGGAAACGACGAATCTGGTTTGCTCATTTGCCCAACGTGGTCGGATTAAATGAGTTGCAAGGAATCTGGCCAAAGTATCCGACGGTTCTAACCTCTTTCTCCGGCGGCGGATCCGAATTCTTGTCGAGTGAGCGAGATCTAAGTAGCGCCCCAACTTCGATCCGCTTCTTTGAACCGCCGAGGCAATACAACGGTGAGGGTGGATCGAGACACATCGAGGTCTCCAGCGCCGAGTGCAGTATTCGGCGGTGATGGATCGTTCCATCGATCGGGGCCGGCCTCGCTCTCGCTCTCTCTATCTAGTTCTCGTTCTCCCTCCACAAAGGTGCGGCGCTTCCAAAAAAAACAATTCCTCCGAGAGCTAGGGCAAGGAAGGAGCAAAGAGAGGGAGAGGAGGTGGGCTTGGGTTATTGGCTTCTCGGCCCAAAACGTCAAAAGAAGAGTAGTTGGAATAAAAATGGGATAAAAAGAGACGAAGGAATTAATTATCGGGTTTTCTAGGCGCTCGGGTATTACATACTATCCCCCTTAAGAAAAGTTTCGTCCCGAAACTTAGAATAGATAGAACAATAAAGGAATGCTAAATCTAGTTTGAGGTTTTACAGATACTCGCTAAGAGTCTGTTCGTCCTCGAACTGTTATTCCTCAACTTGAACTCCGAACATGTTTCCAAAAAGTAACAAACAAAAGCAACTCTAACTCAACAGAATAAGGTTACTTTATCCAACAAACACAGCTAATCTTCTTTCAAAAGAATATAGTCAAACAGAGCAAGAAAGCAATTCAAGAATCTCGGTTCAACCCACCCAAACAAACATCCAAACGACTAACGGTTAGACACGTAGATATATGTGTGGTTTGTGATCTCGGAGTTCTACAAATACCTCCCCCTAAGAAAACGATTCGTCCTCGAATCGTCATTTCTAGATAGCTACGAATCCAAAGCAAAACAAACAACTTGAAACCAACAAAAACCACACTAAATCATCCATAACCGAAAATAGCCTCATAAAACCCAATAATCCAAATAACATAACTAACTCATATCGATAGAAAGTAGTCAATCAACAAAATAATGCAAGCAAAGAATCTCAGTTTAGTCAATCTAACAAACAAACAAACAAACAAGTATGCAAGTAAATATTCTAATGTCTTACAACTGAAACTAGGGTTCTAACTATTAAACTGCGAGAGGTCCTTCGGCGGATGGAAGCGGAGTTGCATCATGTCCTCTACCCCTATATGCAGTATAACTACCCATCTAAAACATTTTAGAAAACACCGGCCGATTTTTGTTTCTAGTTGGACCTCGTGTACACTTGTTCGGTTCCATGTGCCCTTGTTGCCAACCTGGCTCTGATACCAATTTGTAACACCCCGACTTTGGCCGGGGCGCTACTCGGTGGTAGACCCTGTTCAGGACTACTCAGAATAGTTAGACAACGGGTTCACTCGGATCTTGCAACTCGGGCACGACGAGAAAACAAATAAACATCTAACTTTTTATTTTAAACAGAAGGAGGAAAACATGATAGTATTCTCGAATTCATAAACATATGATAACAATCGGATCAATCTGAAATTTCAAAACTATCCAAAACGAGTCTATCCAACTAGTAACAAAACTATTCAACAGAAAACTTTTAATACATGATTAAATAGATCCCAACGACCTAAAACTAATGACACATCGCCAACATCCGCTTCACCAATTGGTAGAAAATCCATCATGATTTTTGGAAGGTACCTGAAACTGTAAAAATATTCCCCGAAGGGTCAGCTACAATTCTAATTCAAGCTAGAAAGCATGAGATGCATATAGAACGTTTGAAAAATCACACAGAACCCTAGCAATAAATTTTCACACAGAAATCAATAATTATCAATTCATATCAATTCAACACTTAACGTTAAATAGTCACATAGACATCCATACACACAGACACACAATCAGACAGACACATGGATACACACACACACACACACCCCTACAAACCACATCACAATCAACATCACATTAAAATACCACAATATCACAACAATAAAATTGATACAGATAACATCAATAATAATAACAAGGGTAACAGTAATCTTCACAAAGATATTCCCAACATATATAATCACAAAATATATTCCGTTAAATGAAACCCATGAACACGAGACCATTCAAACAAGAATCAATCAAATAAAATAGCAAGCAACATCCTCCTCAAATCCAAATGGCACCCTCCGGCCTTTCATCTATGGAGCACGGATAGGGCGCGTACCATATACACGTGCCCATTTCCTTCATCCACCCTTCTTTCCCCGGATAAACCTCTACTAGAGCGTCTGCCAAAACAATTTAGTTTATTTTTAGAAGGGGGTCCCTTCCAGCACGTAATATGAATTCCCCAAAATATATACAAGCACGTAATATGAATTCATTCCAAAATAAGGTTTGCACATTCAGTTCAATCATTTAACACATAATGGTCGTAAGCAAAGCAAGTCGACAAACGATTAACCTCGAACAACAGAAACAAACACGCAGCGAAAGAAAGATAGACTCGAACAAGTCGCAATCACAATAACAAGCACAACCACAATCACAATTCGAGCGCAACCACAATTCGAACGTAATCACAAATTCAAACACAATTGCTTTCACATTATCAATTACAATTGCAACCACACTCATAGTTATAGTCAAATTTACAATCACAGTCAAACTTAAAACCACAAACCGAATCACAATCACAGTTATAGCTACACCAACAATTACAAATATAATTACAACTTCAACACCAATACAAGCACAAACACAAACACATTTACATTTACAAAGACAATTACAATTACAAGTTTCAAACGCACAATCGCAATCGCAATTATAATACAGTTACAAACACAATTTACAAATATGAGTACAACACAATTTTCAAATATAATTACAACCTTCACAAGCATAGAGAGAAAATTTTGCTTTAAAGGAATTAGTATGCATAGGGACTAGTTCCCAAAAACCAATTCCAGATACATGGCACTCAATCTAACAAGAATTGAATTAAGCCGAGCAAGTCGTAGAACGACTTACCTCTAGACGAAGGATTCTTTACTGGAGACAGAAACTATAATCTTTGCAAAAGCGAACCCGTTAACTAGACATTAATCTGTTCTTCCAGCAACCCCTTTGGTTCGACTGTGGGGCTTCGGATCTGAACTGGTTTCCTCGAAGCTAGGCTCCACGAGACCTGGTTGAGTTTGCTTGTTCACGGCGCACAGCGAAGTCGACCGAAGCTTGCGTGCACAGTGAGATTTGGTGTCACGAGCAAATCGAGTCCCTATCTCTGATCAAACTCGCGAATTGAGCTTCAACCGGTAAGAGCCGGCGGTGAACAACCATCAACGCAAGGCTCAGGAAACGACGAATCTGGTTTGCTCATTTGCCCAACGTGGTCGGATTAAATGAGTTGCAAGGAATCTGGCCAAACTATCCGACGGTTCTAACCTCTTTCTCCGGCGGCAGATCCGAATTCTTGTCGAGTGAGCGAGATCTAAGTAGCGCCCCAACTTCGATCCGCTTCTTTGAACCGCCGAGGCAACACAACGGTGAGGGTGGATCGAGACATGTCGAGGTCTCCAGCGCCGAGTGCAGTATTCGGCGGTGATGGATCGTTCCATCGATCGGGGCCGGCCTCGCTCTCGCTCTCTTTATCTAGTTCTCGTTCTCCCTCCACAAAGGTGCGGCGCTTCCAAAAAAAACAATTCCTCCGAGAGCTAGGGCAAGGAAGGAGCAAAGAGAGGGAGAGGAGGTGGGCTTGGGTTATTGGCTTCTCGGCCCAAAACGTCAAAAGAAGAGTAGTTGGAATAAAAATGGGATAAAAAGAGACGAAGGAATTAATTATGGGCTTCATTTTCCGCTGCTACATCATTTGTAAAATGACTCTCAATGTAATGAACAAATGTTCTTATCAATGAATAAAATTCCGTTTTAGTCATTTCTTCTTTTATTATATTCTCATTAAATTATTTAAAGCCTAGGGTGACTTTGGACGGTAAATCTGAGGTCACTAGCGGTAATACCCAATGTTAAAAAATAGGGGTGTTACACGTGGTGGTATAAATTGCTACTGCTTTAGTTATAACATGTTGAGCGATTTAGTATATTTAACGATTTTTTAAATTTTATTTTGAAAATTATAATATATTTTTATTATTAAAATAAATGAAAATAATATATTATTATTTAATTAAAAATTGATTTTGATAATCATAAAAAAGGTTTGAACCGAACCTCACCTGGCCGAAAATCTGCTACAACCCGACCGATTAACTTGTGACCCATAACGAAATCGAACCCAAACCCACCTAACCCGACTAGATTGACAGTCTATTAGTAATAGATAGATAGATATTTACCTTTATTTTTCAAAGTTACATTAATAATCAAAGAGATTGTAGTATTACTTAAAATAATAGAAAACAAATGACCAAAACCATGTCCAATCCTAAGAACTTACTTTTTGAAAAAAATGTTAAATTATAAATTTAGTTTGATTTTTTTTATAATTATGAAATATATTTAAAATTTTAGAAATAAATTAAAATGATTTTTCAAAAACTTACAAATAAAAGCAAATTAAAAGTCATTTATTCCTTCTTCCAAAACTCTACAATCACTTTCCCGATGTGATTCTCCAAATTCATGAATCCTAACCAATAACCATTGAACAAATTCAAACCCTAACTAGTAGATTTCCTTATTACATCTCGTTGTTGTCATTCCCATCCTAAATTCTTTCGGTTACATCACCATTGTCGACTAATTTGAGTGAATCGTCATGCATGGTTGTTACTACTCGACGCGATCGACATGAAGATTGAAATCGTCATGCGGGTTGGGTTGTAGGTCTACCCATTTGACTAGTTTGACTCATTCTTGATGTGTTTTTTTTTCTTTTTTTTATTCTAAATCAAACAAACAAAATCACAAATCATTCCACAATAATATGAAGTAGGAATCAAGAACAGATAAGCAATCACACAATAATACGATATAGACATAGAACCAATATTCCAATACTCCAAAAATTGAGACAAGAAATCGCACATCATTGCATTAAGAACAAACACAAATAGAGCTTAGTTGTCTTTAAACTTCAAACAAAAGACCTAGAAAGCTCACACTAGAGGATAGAGCACTTATAATCTTCCTCCAACGCTCAGTAAGTCATCATTACATCAAGAAAGAAATTGAAATCAAAATTTGGAGTACTCTAGTACTCATCGAGATTACAAGCAAACTCATCAAAGATTATAAGAAACTAGTGGAGTGCCAAATCTCGCTCCAAAGCTCATCAAAGATTACAACCTACCCCTATTATGGTAGATCTCACTCCATTATTCACTTTCAATTTCAATCAAATACTCAAATTCAAATCGAAATCAAAGGAAGAGATTAAAGCCATTAACAATTTAACATACTTGAAGTAGATCTCAAAGGGGCGATGGAGTTGGAGGGAGAGGTGATGCGACCTTGCCTTTTCTAGGACTCAATGTAATATCCGCTAAATTCTAATAAAATAAAATGGGTAATTATCCCAATAATTGTTTTCTCAAAAGTAGAGAATTTAATAATCTTTATAATCTCATATTATATTATACAAGGTTATAAAAGTTTTTTATAATGGAAATTAAGAATTTAATTAAAAATATTAAGCAAGTTGTGTATTCATTTATATAATAAAATTATAAATATATTATAAAGGATAAAGGATAAAGGATGATTTAAATAAAAAAAAAGAAGCTAATTAGGTGGATATTAAGGAGATTGTGAAAATTAGGTAAATAGCGCAACCCCCCATCACCCACCCCCACCCCACTCCCATCGAGTTGACTCGATCGTTGACCGAGTTGACTCGCCCGTTGACCGACGTTGATCGACCGTTGACCGGCGTTGACCATCATCACTATCATCATTTTCAAAAACCGTCATCACAATTTTTTCACCATCATCACAATTTATTTCATTGTCATCACTTACTTGATGACGATTTGATTGTCATCAACTATCATCATAAATTTCATCTCTACTTGATGACGGTTCGATTCTCATCAATCGTCATCGGTATTTGATGACGGTTCGATTGCCATCAATTATCATCATAACTTGATGACGGTTCGATTGTATTCAACTGTCATCACTTTTCATAAACTGTCATCACTATTTGATGATAGTTTGATTGTCATTAACTATCATCACAAATATCATCTCTACTTGATGGCGGTTCGATTGTCATCAATTATCATCGCTACTTGATGTCGGTTCGATGATGACGGTTCGATTGTCATCAACTGTCATCACTTTTCATAAACTGTCATCACTATTTGATGATGGTTTAATTGTCATCAACTATCATCACAAATGTCATCTCTACTTGATGACGGTTCGATTGTCATTAATCATCATCGCTATTTGATGACGGTTTGATATTGTCATCAATTATCATCGCTACTTGATCACGGTTCAATTGTCATCAGCTGTCATCACTTCTTGATGACGAATGTCAATTCAATTTGACAAAGTAACTTTGGTTCACTAATTTATCGAATTTCTGCTTGGTCAAAACCAACTCATCAAATTTGACTATAGATTTTCGTTACCCTTTCGTAAATTCCCCATTTAATCACGTCACAATACACACAACTCTATTGTGGGGCCAAGATAAATATCAGAATTAATGTAAGAAACTAAGACCAAATCTTCTTTAATTAATTGTAATATATTCAATTTAGATTCCAGAGCACAAAAATGCAATGGAAAACATACTGTAAGAGTTTTCTACAACTTTATTTCTGGATTCAATACAGAGCTCAAGGAAAAATGTAAAAATCAATTGCCAAACTTACACATCTGGTGAACTTCCTATTCTAGATGAAACACATACATATTCTTTTGAACCCACCTGACTTATCTATCATAAATACACATTGTAACAAGTAAAAATAAACAACATAGCATTTGCCTAAAATTGGAGCCCTATATATATATAGGTATCACTTGAAGAATTTAAATTTCTTTCACAAACTTCAATCATCTCCATGGAACTTTGATGAGTCATTAATTTTGCAAATCTTATCTTCATTACTCTACATCATTTACAAAGTCAGTTTGATGAAAACCAGGAGTGCTGAAAATAGTTAGCCTTATATTGATGCAGAGGTACATGTGCAGAGGCACATAAAGGAGATGCTTCAATACATAAATCAAATGCAATTCATGCATAGATAACAGATCATTAGTGACCCACCATAGGATGATATCCATAGGCAACCATCATTCCTCCATAGAAAAGATCATGATAAGGATTTGATGCACAAGCCTGCAAACAGAAATAAACAAGCACTTTAAATTCCAATTTCGTGTTCAATTGAGTTGGAAATTTTATTAAACAAATATAGAACCTCATAAACAATTTAGTTCCATGCAGAACCTCATGAATTTATCCATCCAAACATAAAAACCATATGGTGAAGGCAAAATAATGTGCATTCACTGAATCAGCTTGAATGCCCATCTCGACACATCAAAATTCAAAAACCATTTGATTGATTTCTTGCTAGAATATATTTAAAAAAGACCAATATTGACACCAACAACTAAAGATCACCCAGATTACCATCAACCAATATCCTGTTTCAGCATACATATTGAAACTCCCAACAAACACACGAGAAAATACACTAAAATAGGCATCCAATACTCAATTTGGTACCCAAAATAAACAAATTCACACAAATTAGGTACAGAGCCACAAAAAGAGAAAAAGGAATAGAGATTTACTTGTTGGTAATAAAGATTTACTTATCTGATTGTCTACCTTCTTGACTGTGTCATCATTCTCACTCTCCCAAATTTCGATCAAAAGCACATCAGAAAAACCCTAGCAATCGTTTCCTCATTCAACATCAAAATTTCTCCCAATCTCTCGCGATTCCCTGCAATTAGATCCGTAACAGCCAGATCTTGGCCGACATTGATGTCTCTGGCTTCCATCGCTACCGGAATTGCGCTGGCCAAGGAGGATTCGAACCGTCACCATATAATATTCTCCAAATCGTTTGAGCCAAGGTGGGGGAGCATGGGATCCAGAATTTTCTTTGGAGTGAGAGAGAAACAAGAAGAAGAGGAGAGAGAAATTCGGAACTCAGAGGAGATAGAGGTAGGAGGTGAGAGAAAAAAAAATAAAAGAGGCTTTTATACTTAACAAAAAACTAAAAAATGAATTTTGATTACAAACGCCTAATTAGGTTTATAATTTTTGCCCTTCTACCAAATTCTTTCTAAAAGATTATTAAAGTGGTAAAAATTTCAAATAAAATAAGATTAATATAAATTTCGGATTTTATTAATAATGGAGTGCTACAAGGGTAAAAACAGTACAAGGTAAAATAAATAAAAAGGAGGCAAGAGTCGGCACTCGAACCCGAGACCTCTTGCGTCTCCCCCTCATACACACACACACTCCAAACCTCTAAGCATTTGTAACAGATCTACTCATGATCCCACTCTTTTAAAAATATACTCTACTATTCTTCTTCTTCTCCAAACAAGTCAAATTGATGTCTGATGGAAGTGACGCAAAACCAATACCTGCTTCCATGGCTTCCCCATTCTCCATTGTAGCTTGCAAGACCATCCAAAACCTGGCATCACCTTGTGTACGTCATCTCCAACTAACACACTTTCAACCAATTGGCATCAATCTCCTCTCCCACCATTGATCAATTTTCATTGCCATGGATCAAGGGAGCTCACAAATTTGCCTATTTAATGGCTGAAATTTCATTGTTAAATTTACACATCAAACTCTCCTCTCTCTTCTAGAAAATAGCTTTTCTCAATTGTCAAAATTCAGCCTTAAAAGCCTTATTTTTAATTGTTGTTTTTAAAAAAAACCCACAAAAAACCCTAATTCAAGTCCCCTGGCCGCCCATCACAACCGAACCCTTGCCGGATTGCAACCAAGCGCGCGCGCCGCCCGTCCGCCCAAGAGACCGCCGGAGCTCCACTGCTGGTGGTCGCCTGTGCCGTGAGTCGTCGTTCCTAAGATCTCCCTCTGGTTTGTACGTAGAAAGGAAGAAGGAAGTAGTGGGCTTGTTCTTGTGGGTTATTTTGGGCTAAATTTTAGGCCCATATGTCTAAAATAAATCCATCAGAATTTAATTAAAGGAAAAAGAAAAGGAGAAGCCCAAAATTCCGCCCACCTCGAAAACCGTGCCCATTCCGCTCTCGTTTTCGTTCGGTAAATATTTTAATTATAACTATTCATAAAAAAAAAATTGTAACATTTATATGATAATTACTTAATTAAATTGAATAAAACTAGCTTGCATGTTAGTTTATAAAATAATATCCCTAGACCATGGAAATCCTTTTTAAATAAAATAATGGTATTTTTATCGTTAATTCATATACATGGAAAGTGTAATATAAATAATATGTATATTCTATGGGAAGTTATTATAAATATAAAAAGATCTAAATTGTTAGGAAAGATAAACCAATTTTATTATTTCCCTTGTACATAAACTATAATTAATATGATACGGGATCAAATGCGAACAATTAATACGGTGTAAAATGCGAACTACTATTGACCATTCGATCATCATAAATGTAAGGCTGGGATTACACGCGTGGTTTAAGTCATTTTTATATATAGAGGGTATTTTCGTCAATTTTCTATTCATCTATCTTCTTCCTTACTAGTTATGAGATTTTTGCGTTCTTACTTTTCGTTTGTTTTTCTTCAATGATTTGTTCTAGTTTCTTCATTGTTTTTCGCACATTCGATTTTTACCTTGTTCATGGATTTATGTACGATTTTTCAGGGTTTTAATTTCTCATTCGTGGTAATTTTGAGAAGTCACGCCATATTCCATGGACTATGTTGCCTTGATTCAAGCTCGAGTTTTTGTTCATTCTCTTCTTTTTGAACTTTCGCTACAAGGAAGTCAAATTTGGTGACATCTAGGAGCTTTTAATCAGGACTTACAAGCATTGCGTTTGGGTTCTCTAGAAGGTTTGGTCCTTTAATTTGTCTCATACATCATGCATTCAATTTGATCTATTGTTTAGTGAGTTAGTTCTATTGTGATTTGTTGAGATGCCTATTTGAGGATTCTTGTAAATTTTGCAGTATTCGATTGAGAAATTTGATGTAGAGTGGCTCAAAGTGAAATGGTGTGATTAGGTAAGCATAATTAGATTGTGATGAGTACCAAGTGTTTTTTTTGCTTCAAAGAGATTTAGGAGTTTATAGCTTTGAGTAGTTAGTAGCTGAGTCATAAGCACATCGATTTCCTATATAAATTGTGTCGATGGACAAGTTTTATGTTTTTTGATCATTTGAATATGCATATTACAGTAGTATAAGTTTTCGTGGAGGATTTTGCAAATGAATAACCTTACATAAAAAGTCTTGTTGTAATGTGTTTTTTCTTTCTATCATTGTGGATGGTGACGATATTCCACCACCAATTAAGAACTTCAAAGATATGAGGTTTCCTGAGCCAATATTGAAGATGCTCAAAACTAAGAAGATAGTGAAACTAAGACGTATCCAAGTCCAGGGGCTTATTGTAATTTTATCTCGTAGAGATATTATTAGTATTAGATATACTGGTTCAAAGAAAACCCTAGTGTTTGTACTACCTCTGACTATGGAGGTTTTGCAAGAGGAGATGATGATGCCAATTGCTCCAGGAGAAGGGTCTTTCGGATCGGTAGTTTGTCCATCAAGAGAGTTCTCTAGGCAAATTGACGAGGTTGTGGGGCAATTTTTGTCACCATTGAGAGATGTTTGGTACCCAAAGTTTACATGAACTGCATTGTGATTTTCAATGAACTTTATAGTGTAATATTATGAACCATAATGACAATATTTGTGAACCAAAAGAATAATGTTTTTTGTATGCTTGTTTGATTGCTCACCAAGTGTTTGTTAAAAGGTCTAAACGTTCCCCCCTACAAACCCAAAATCTTGCTTGATTGCTTGAATGTTGGATGGACTTATGGCTATATATTAGTTGTTTGTTGCACATTCATGGGTTGGATTTTGTTGATAAACCATAAACCCTTTACTGAATTCCTCTTTTTTTTTATTTACATGAACTGTATTGTGATTTTCAATGAACCTTATAGTGTAATATTATGAACCATAATGCCAATATTTGTGAACCAAAAGAAAAACTTTTTTTTTCATATTTTTATTGTTATGTGTTCCATATTGTTTATATATTATCTTAATTTTCTCTTTTTTATTGTAGGTTGTTCATCAAGTTCCGGTCATCCTAACTTGTCTCATTCGGAAAATGATGCTAGTATTGATGGAGTTTCATTAAAGGGTCTTGATAATGATGAAAATGTTGATGGGGTTCCATTGGACGATCTTGATGAAGCTAGTGATGCCTAAATTCTTCACTTATCACAAGATTTTCTTATCTCATTCCCAAGATTAAACATCGAAGTTCTGGTTCTCTATTTGTCTTTTCAGTAGTTGTTGTGTGTTTTGGGGATTAAGTTGTCTTTTTTTTGGTTGCCAGTCGAGATGGAGCATAAGGCACTATGGGCTCTCAAATAGCTCAACAGGAACCTCGACGTTGCCGGAGCAAAAAGATTCATGGATTTTCAAGCACTAGAGGAGTTGAGGCTAAAGGCGTATGAAAATGATCTACAAGGAGCGCACCAAATGGTGGCATGATCAGAAATTGGTGCGCAAAACTTATGAAGTTTGGTGACAAGGTACTTCTCTTCAATTCTAGACTCCGTTTATTTCCAGGGAAGCTAAGGACAAGATGGAGTAGGCCATTCGTGGTTCACCACATCTATCCTCACAGAGTGGTAGAGTTGATCGATAACCATGGAACCATAATTAAAGTCAACTGCCACCGATTAAAGAAGTTCTATGAGCAACCCGACTCGGACGAAGAGATTAGAGTCACCATGGCTCTCACAACGTCGGAATAGCTAAGATAAGTTTGTCGGGCTAACGATGTTAAAAATAGAGCTTACGGGAGGCTACCCGGTTTTTAGTTTTAGTTAAGTTTTCTTTTCTTTTTAGATCTTTTTCTTAGCCTTCTTTTGAGTTTTTTTAGTAGTCTAGAAGTTAGCAAGATAGAATTGTTCGAAACTAACATGGTATAGGAAGTTGGGCTCAGAACGACACTGAAAAACAGTCGCCCAGGCTCGTTAACGACACGTGTCGACACGCGAATTGGCAAACGCGGGTGAAGTAAGTAACCGTAATCTATCTTCTATCTTTATAACCCCCCACACCACCTCTCTTCTTGCCTATTCCTATATAAAACCTTCTCTCAAGCCTTCAAATTCCCATACCCAAATCTCAAGAAAAATCCTCAAATTCTCAATCCAACCCCACTGATTTTCTCTACCCACCACCGATCAAAGCACCACCGCCCCTAACCCCAACCTCATCCCACGATAACGAGCCAACTCTCTTGAGTTCGTTACCGGCGCATCAAAAGCCTCGTTACCCATCTCCAATTCAATCTTTGTTCTTCAATTTTTCAAATCACGGTATGATTTCGAAACCCTAACTCTTTTCTTTCAAATTTCATGATATTTGGGGCAAACTTCATATCTATATCTTGATTGAGTAATTGGTTTCCATGTCTATGTTGCATTGTGTTTCTATTGCTTCTATTATGGGTGATTGATCTTGATTTATACTTGGTTATTCTTGCTTAGTTTGCATTGAAATTTTGATGAGAAAAGCATGAATTAACTTGTTCTTGAATCGATTGGTCTTCACCATGAGTTTTGGCAATTTTTTGCATGTTTGGATAGGGTATCTAGTAAGTATGGGGTTGCATGTGTTAGATTGAGTGTTTTATGTGGGAATGTGGTTGATTCATGTAAGAATTATTGGAAAATTTTGAGGTTTAGTACTCAGACTAGATTGCAAGTTGTTCTCGCCCAGGCTCGTTAACGACCTTCCCAGGGTCTTTAACGACATGTGATATGCTCAGGTCTTTAACGACCTGTGATATGCTCAGTTTCAAAACAAACCCAGATACCTCGTTAGCGAGCCAATTGGGTCGTTAACGAGGGATGTCGAGATCACTTCCTAGAGCAAGTATGGGGTTTCTTTTTTGTTGGTATTTTTGGATCTTATCTTGGAAAATTCATGGTCTTCGCATGTACAAATGGCAAGCACTAGCCGAGCTAACACTAGAGCCGGAAAGAAGAAGAGGACTCAAAGGTCCCCATCTCCTCCATGCATGGATAATGTCATACTAGCTACTAAGGAGCAAGTTCGGATCTTTGACGTCGTTCTTGAAAAGCACCACTTCACTAGGTGGTTATCGAGGTCAAGCGCTAAGTCATTGCGGATATATGAGGACGTCAAGCACGCCTTTGCCATTCTCGGAGTACCTCAACTATTGAAGAAGGAAGAAATACCGCATTACCCGGCCCTCACCGCCGAGTTCTTGGCCACCCTCAAAACAAGCTTCAAAACCAAGACTTTGGTCGGAAGGATCAGGTTCTGGCTAGGCAATGTTAACCATGAATATGCAATGGCTGAGTTTAATGCATATCTCGAGCTTCCTCACCACTCTCGAAATTACAAGATCAAAGACTTCAAGGTTACCAATACTTGGGGTTACATTTCCGGGGAGGTTGAACCTTCCGCCGCAGCACTTTCAGAAGAAAGCATCATCAACCCTATCTTCCGGATCATTCTCCAAGTCTTGGGAGCCACATTTTGGCCCAAGAGAGAGAGTTCAAGGCCAACAAAGACGGAGGTTGTATGCTTACGTACCATTCTTTGAGGATCCCGCCCCCTTGAACATGGGGTATGAATGGTTGTAATATATTGAGAAGCACGAGATCAAGTCAAAAGAAGTATGGTGCGGGAATCTGGTGAGTCTTCTAGCGGAGAAGCTCAGCGTTGATATCACACATTATACTCGGTACCATGCTCAAAAGCTCGACAGAACTACTGGTTTTCTTTCGGCATTTTTGTGAGGACCGAGAGAGGGAACGCCACCAAGGTACTGGGCCAAGATGTGCTTCTTACCCGAGACAAATTCCCATTAGAAAAGAAGCCACAAGATGACCCGTCGTTGAGGGACTGTGTGACACGGTTCGCTAGAGAAGGCAAGGACATGGATGAAGATGATGATGCAACGGAAGCAGCCACGGAGGAGATCGATAACGAGGATGATGACCTCGGTACCGAGGTCCTGAGCAATGATGATAACATCGGTAACGACCCCAGGTTCATTAACGACTACTTCGAGGCCAGTAACAAGGCATTCAACTTCGGTAACGACTCACTGCCACCGCCTACCCTGCCTCCGTCATATGAGATGCTTCCCTACAACCCGTTGATTCACCACGACCACTTCCAGCCCCAAGATCATTACACACCACCTCCTCAGCCCATCTATACTGGATCGAGTGTTCCACCTCCATGGGCCGATGATCTCTCTTTTCAGATGTAACAGCTCAACCTACAACAAACACAACTCATCCAGAGGATGGAGCGATGGGAGGGTGTCTATGCAGCTCGCATGGCTTTAGATGATGCGAGGCATCAGCAGGCAGATGCTCGTTGGAGGATGATGGAGCAAAGAGTGATGGTTGATGAGGAGCGTTGGAGGACTTTGTATCAATTCATGGACAACTTTGAGCGTCAGTTTCCACCACGACCACAACGATGATTCAGCTTTCAGAAGATGTTTCTTTTCCGCTTCAGTTTAGCTTGTGAGTTTCTTTCTTTTTCCTTCTTCTTTTCTACTGCTTAGTTTTATTACAGTGTGACACTGTAATTTTTAAGTATGGGGTAGGGAAGGGAAGAAAACTTTTTTAGTGTGTCTTGTTTGTTTGCTTTGTTTTAGTTGTCTTTGTTTTTTTTTTAAATCACAAAAATCACAAAGAGTTTTTAGAATGGATAAATACCCCGTCTTTTGGTTCTATGATATTTAAATGGTAGCATGATCATGTAATTTCCTTACAAGCATGTTTTTGATGGTATAGTCTGATTCTTGATATGAAATTATTTTTATAGAGAAATAGCAATTTGATGAAATTGAGCATGTATAACTCTTAGCATGAGTAGTACAATCCAACAAAAAATTGCTACCTTGTGAGTTATTTTTGGCCTTATAGGGAGAACATCACTTGGCAGCTTATAATATCATCCTTTTCATCAACTTGTATATCAAAATTATGTATGGTTTGTTGAAACAAAGGGATGTGTCAACAAAATAGAAAGCGAAACTTACCTTTTTAACTCCACTTGTCAAAGAAGGCTAATTGAAACCGGGAACCTAAGGTCTCTCTCTCGACGAAGAAAAAGCGAGTAGCGCAGTCTTTATCGTTGACATTTGATTTAGAAATCAAAGGATTCTTTGCATCCCTAGCATGGAGAGTGAAAACACCAGCTCTAAGAGATCAAACCTGGTAAGCAAACAGTAAAACCGACACCGTAAACTCCAGTGCTTCCTCCGCACATAATACGCCGATTTGGTGTAAAATCTTCCACGTAACCGGCATCAGCTGCATCTGCGATACTTTTAGGGCAACTAGGAAATTCAGCACCAGCGTAGAGAAAGGAAAGAGAGCCCTCGGGGTAAAGGGATACTCGAGGAAGCAGACCCACCCAAGTTTCACAAATCAATGGCCTCTTGAGTAGGACAGTAGAAGTGGCTACCAGGAAGAAAGCCGTAGCAATTGATGATCTTCTCGGCTTCTTTCTCGGACATTTAGAAAGGGCGACAATCTTGAGGTTCGAGAGAATGGAAAGACTCAAACCCCACGTCAGAGATCTTAGCCCTAACCATGGTGGAAGAAAGAAGAGTAAAAACAAAGAAGAGGAGAGGATGGTGAAGAAGAAGGTGAAAGAAATCAATTGACGCATCTGCTCGAGATATCTGCATCGGGTAATTATAACCTTGATTGATGCGATGTTTCTTCTGCTGGAAGACGATCGGACAACCCGGGCGACCCCACTTGTCTCATATCACGTACGGAGAAAGCGACAAATCTGATCAAATTCCCGCGTTCGGATTTGGATCAAATTTGGGGGTTATTTTTGGGCCTAAAAATAGTAAGCCACTTAGCAAAGCAACCCAGAGAGAAAATAGGAGTATTGTTCATGCATGAAGATAGTAATCGGAGATGCCAAGAAGATCAGAGTGAAGTTAGTAGTCACCCGAATGAAGAGAGAAGATTGTGGTCACGAAAAGAGGTTGCGCGATCAAAGAAGCAGTTACATACATCGGTTTTCTTTTCCGACAAACGTGGGAAGTGGCAAATGGTTATGGAACATTTCGAAGAAAGTGGGAATATGGCGGAAGACGTGAATAACGGCTAGTAAAGAGTGTTAAGAATAATAGGCAGTTGTATGCATTAGATTCAGTCATTGTACCCTAAGGAGAATAGAGCTCTCGAATTCCAAAACCGATAGACTCTAAATCTCAGTTTTCCATAATTCAATCAAAACATTCATTTCTTTCCTTAATCATTCGATTGTAACTCCGATCTAGGACGTGAGAATAGTTGTTTAATTTTCGTCCAAAACAGTTTATAAGGTCATAACAAATTTGACGGTGCCCATTGGAGGAGGAATCCACACCGCTTGTGTAACAACTACCATGTTTATGTAGGAAATGAAAGAGAGAGATCGTAGATCAAAGGAGAGTATTAGTTGATGTGGTATTTTTTTTGGTTGAAAGTTATGTGGTATTTATAGGTTATGTTTGTCTTTTGCTTATGTTTAACGCTTTGCTTGCATTTCAAGCTTTGCCTCCAAGAAAAGTAATTACTATCACATCTAATGGATCATATCCAATTTTATTACATCAACAACTTTTATCCCAAGTTTAAAGATCTTTTAATCAACTTCCTAATATAATAAAGTATGTACCGTTTATATCAAAAAAAATATAATGATTAATCTAACAAAAATTAAGTGAAAATAATACCAATGCCCCACTTTACAAACACTTTATTTTATAACTAGTTGTACCTATCGTGCCAAGCAGGACGACGATTCAGTATTTTTTAAATATATTATAAATAAGATATTGATATATAAAAATATAATATAAATTTTAATGTAGGTAATTTACTTCCATTAACATGTACAAACATTATTTTATTTATTGAAATGAAATAAAATGAATCAAACCTAGATTATTAAGTTTAAAGATGAGAATATAGATAGATTATTAAGATAAAGAAAATCTTCATTACTCCTTTTCCTTGACAATATTTTTTAAGTATGTTTAATTTAAAAAAAGATAAATATTAATAAATTAAACAAAAAGATATATATTTACAAAATATGGAAGTGATAAGATTTAAAAAATATAAACTAATTAAATAAATAAGCTATAATTTAATATGAAAGACAAAGATAGTTTATTTATTCAAAATAGTTAAATTATAATTACTTCAATTTATTTTGGAGCCAAAATCATTTTGGTGGCTTGATAATATAAAATTTAGATAAAATTAAATATTATGTTATCTATATTTTTATTACTTTTTATGTACGTAAATTGAGTACAATATTTATGGTTGTTTTTTATGTATGTTGATCAAATTTACAACTAGTATAAGATAAGGTATTTTAAATTGCTTTTAGTATAATACATATAAGAGATGTGATCTTTTTCAATTATTTTTATATTTTTGTTTATTTTGGGATAAATTTTTTGTAAATTATTTTTTTAAATATTTTTATATTCCAATTACCTATTGTAAATTATTATTTTAATATAGGGATGATGTGGCGCAACGTTGTGTAATATCCGCTAAATTCTAAATATAATAAAACAGGTATTCATTCCAATACATTTTTTCTTCTAAAATAGAGGATTTAATAAACTTTATAATTCCATATTATATTACAAAAGGTTATAAAAATTTACTACAATGGCAATTAAGAATTTAATTAAAGCAAATCGGGTATGCATTTAAATATTTTTCTCTTAAATAGAGAGTTTAAATATTTTTATAATTCTTTTAATGAATTATAAAAATCTTATAAAGGATTATCAAAGTGACAAATAAAATTCTAAACAAATATAAATCATAATATTTTCGGATTTTATTTAATGCCATATTACTAGTAAGCAAAAATAAGAAACAACGCAAAATAAAAATGTGTCAAGAGGAGGACTCAAACCCGAGACTTCTTGCACCCTTCCTTTAAACACACACTCAAATCCGCTAGGCTATTGTAACTTGACTACCTACTAAAGAACTTTTATTAATTTAAACCCTCCTTTCTTCTTCTTCCCAATTTGAACATCAGACTATCATCTTTGATTGAACGTTCAATCAATGGAGGGCTCCCAATTTTATCAATGGCTTACGGTGGCTTGTTCTCCTCACCAAACGACATCACTTCTTGTCATCGTCCAGCAAACACACCCCCACCAATCTCCATTGATCTCCCCTTCCATGGTTGGTTAAATTCAAGAGTGGTGGATCACAAGAAGCATAATCATAACTATAACCTAAAGCGAAAGTTAAAAAAAATTATTAAACGACACATGTCACTTTTAGATTGGACCACACATCCTTTTTTAATAATTTTTTATTTTTGGATATGTTGAATTCTTATTCATGTTTTTATAATATATGATAGAAAATCCTATTATAAAACAATCTTTTATTTTTGGATATGATAGATAGGAAGATATCTTAATTGAATTGTTATCTTCGTAGCCGTATATTAATAGCAATCTCCTTGCCAATTTGGTTATTATTATAATCCAATCATTTGTTACCTTATATGAAAAGATCTTGATTAGTTATATGATAATTGCCTTATCTTTTTACGCAGATCATAACAAAAGTTTATATTTAAGCATTTACATGGTTAATTTTCTTAGATAATAAATATATTTAGAAATATTTTATCATTAATATTTTATTTAATAAAAAATCCGTACAAGGTACGGAAATACATACTTGTTTTTCCCTATTTAAAGGGCTGAAAATTCATAGAAAAATCACATCCAATTTCCTTCATCTTCCTCTTACAAAATCACTCTCATTCAAACAAATTTCAGCCTTAGATCAATTTTTTTAATTGCTGATTTTTTTCCACAAAATTCCCAAAGACCCTAATTTTAGGGCCTAGCCCCACCGGACCACCACTGGAGTGCCGTTCGGCCACCAACACCACTCGGGCGCGCCACCAGGAGCTCCACCCCCGCGTTAGTGGCCCACCTACATTAGTCCGTCATGAGTTCTCTCTGGTTCCTGATATACGTACAAAGGAGAAAGAAGGAGATGGAATGGGAGCTTTGGGCTAATTAGTTTTGGGTAATTCTAATTAAATTTGGGCTATTATTTTTTGGGCCTAAATCTCTACTTAAACCGGATTTTGTTTTAATATTTTTCTTATTCATAAAATTGATTATAATCAACTTGCATGTGTGTTTTATATAAAGAAATAAAAATATGGATATACTATACTTGGGAAAATTTTAAATAAATTATGAGACTATTATATGAGACTTCTAAGCATAAAAAAATAAATTATGTTTAATCATATTTCTACATTGATTGGGATTTTTAACTACATTAAATAAAAGAAATAGAACTAGAGGAAGAGGCTATTAAATTAAGACTTTATTAAATAAAAAACATGTCTTTCAAAATCTTATTATATACTTATATATAATATGGATAAGGTATTCTAATCATAAGATAATTGTTGTTGCAACTGCAGAACGAGAGTGAGTGAATGATGAACGTGAACGAGTGAACAACGCTCGTTTACAGGAGGAGCTGAATGCATATCCGAGGAATGCCAAGCAATATATGCATCTAGAACTGAGGGTGCCGGAATCTACAATCGTGCTTCCCGAGATAGAGAATACATTTGAGATTAAATCTCAATTCATATCCTTAATAAAAAGGGCTCAGTTTGAAGGGAAACCTACTGAGTGTCCTATGGAACATATTAGGAATTTTCTTGATTTATGTGAAACTGTTGCTGTTGAAGGTGTCTCACTTGAATATGTTATATTAAAAGCTTTCAGGTGGTCTCTTATTGGAAAGGCATGAGTTGGTTGGAGAGCTTACCTCCTAAGTCTATCAGGACTTGGAAAGTTTTGTATGATTAATTTCTTACAATGTTTTTCCCTCCTGCCAAGACAACGGAGTTGAGAAAACGCATCACCTCCTATCACCAACTGCCTAATGAGACCTTTGTAGAGACATGGGAGAGATTCAAGGAGATGCTTAGACAGTGCCCCACTCATGGGCAACCTTTATATGTGCTCCAAGAAATCTTTTTCCAGGGAATCAATGTAGAAACGAAGAACCGCATCAACACACACACTGCGTGCGGTTTCATAGAGATGGATCCCACAACTGCATGAGAACTGCTGGACAAGCTGTCTAACTACGATGCCATGTATGGTACCCAACAGTCATCCCAACCGCAGAAGCGTCTCTTCATGCCTAACAAGGATGAAGTTGATCCCGATGTCAAACATCAATTTCTACAGTATGAGATCAACCGCCTTAAGAAAGAGGTAAGTTTTCTGAAAACCTCTCAACCTTGTCAAGAGTGTGGTCTTCTGCCCATAGTACTTCTGCGTGCACTAACATCGAGCAGGTTAGAGATGCTGAGACTTATGCTGAGATGAATTACATGAGAGGTCCATACAGGAACCAACCTAATAAATTTGACAGGCCGAACACTTACCAGGCATGAGGTAATCAAAATCCGAACCCAAGCTATGCAACACCCCAACCGGATAGATGGCCCGTGCCATATCGACCTCCAAGCTATCAAGAGCCAACATCTTGGGCACAAGGGTTACATGAGGGCATTAATGGAGTCCATAACATATTCAATGAAGTCCATAGAAAGATAGATGGAATCCAAGCCAACCTTAACAACTAAATAAAAAGATGGGGAGAGTTTGATGTGTGGAAGATGAGTGTCGACTCACAGATAGGGAACATGGCTGCACAAATTCCGAGACCGCAAGGGCAACTCCCGGGCCGTCCAACCCTAGAGGACAAATAGCGGCGGTGTACCTTAGGAGCGGAAATACATTACCGGAGCATGCCAAGGCTAAGGAAAAGAGCCCCGAATCGAAAGAAGACGCCATGGCCCAGATCGATAACGAGCCAGAGATGGTCGTTATCGAGCCTAAACATTTCGGTACCGATGCTCCTAGGGTCGTTAACGACCCGAATCCAGGTAAGTTCTCTAATCCTAACTCCTCTCTTGATCCCAGGCTCGTTACCGACCCCACCGGGCTCGTTACCGACCCTACCAAGTTCGGTACTAACCCTCCGAATGCACCAATCAACCTTAATGTCGACCCGATAGCATCACCTCTCGAGCCCGCTTTGGCTCCAAGATTGGTGAAATCTCTTCCCTTTCCTACTAAGAAGTCTAAGGACTCCACTGAAGGCAAGTTTAAGCATTTCATTAAGATTCTCCAGGGCTTAAATATTTCTATACCATTTGCTGAGTCCCTAAGCGAAATGCCGGCTTACACAAAGTTTTTGAAAGAAATTCTTAGCAGGAAACGATCCATAACAGAACTTCAAGATGAGGTCCGGTTTATTACTCTTCCAAATTAACTAGGCGACCTAGGGAGATTTCCTATCACAATTGGCATAGGCGACCATCGATTCAAGGCTCTATGTGATTTGGGAGTCAATGCCAGTTTACTGCCTTTGTCAATCTTGTCGAAAGCTAACATGGTACCTCTGGAACCTGTGGATATAAGGTTGTACATGGAGGACGGATCAAGTGTGAAGGCTACAGGAGTCGTTGACGATTATCTCATTCAAGTTGGGAAATTCTTTATTCCAAACGATTTCATCGTCCTCGACATGCCTAAAGATACTCTAGTCCCCTTCATTCTAGGCAGGCCATTCCTTGCTACAACAGGCGCTAGGGTGGACGTTCGGAAAGGACTCCTCACCTACGATATAGGAGAGGAGCGGGTAGAGTTTAGCCTAAATCGAGGGGCCAACGACACTACTTTTGCAGCATAAATCGAAGTATCCCAGCCAGAGTTTGACACTGCCGAATCTAAAGTTTCTCCCCCAACAAAAAAGGAGGACAAGAGTGCAAATGTGACCGCTACCGACCCCCCTTGGACCGGTACCGAGCCTTTCGTACAACAATACGATGGAGGAGACTCGTTTTGGCATGACGTCGAAAGGGGAATTACTTTTGATGGGTCGTTAACGACCCCAACTATTGCAGTGCAAACATTCTCAATGGATCAAGGTGAGTATTCTAACCACGGATTCACTATTACTGCTAATGATCCTCCTTTATATTCTATTCCTACATCGTACCCCACTATCTATGCTATAGAGGAATTGAAACCGCCTTGGTTGTCGTTAACGACAACCAAGGCGGATTCACTAACCCTTGCGTAGGAATAACGTGCATATTGCTAGAAGATAAAGGACCAAATTTGGTGAAACGAGCTAACAATGCCTCCAAAGCTAAGTATGGGGTCTCTAAAACCCCGACATTGTTGAGGGGGAACCACCTTGATTAGCTAAGGTAAGTTCGTCGGGATAACGACGTTAAAAATAGCGCTTATGGGAGGCAACGCGATTTTTAAGTTTAGTTAAGTTTTTTTAGGTCTTTTTCATAGCTTTCTTTTGAGTTTTTTTAGTAGTCTAGAAGTTAGCAAGATATAATTGTTCGAAACTAACATGGTATAGGAAGTTGGGCTCGGAAAGACGCTGAAAAACCAGTCGCCCAAGCTCGTTAACGACCCATGTCGAGACGCAAATAGCAGACGCGGGTAAGGTAAGTAACCCTAATCTATCTTCTATCATTATTCCCTTCCCTATGCCGCCTCTCCTCTTGCCGTTTCCTATTTATCACACTCTCAAAAACTCCAAACCCCCACACCCAAATCTCAAGCCAAATCTTCAACACTCTCAATCCAATCCCACTTAAATTCCAAGCCACCACCAATCGGAGCCCCACCGCCCATAACCCCAAACCGCACCCCACGATAACGAGCCTACTCCCCTCTTGAGTTCATTACCGGTGCATCGAACACCTCGTTACCCTCCTCAAATTCAATCTTTGTTCTTCAAATTTCTTCAAATCTACAGTATGATTTCTCAACCCTAACTCTCTTATTGCAAGATTAATGGTAATTTTGGGGTAAAATCCATATCTAGATCTTGATTGAGTGATTGGTTTGCTTGTCTAAATTGCATGATGATTCTATTGCTTCTACAAATGGTGATTGATCTTGATTTATACTTGGTTATTCTTGCTTAGTTTGCATTGAAATTTTGATGAGAAACGCATGAATTAACTTGTTCTTGAGTTGATTAATCATCACCATGAGTTTGGGCAATTTTTGACATATTTGGATAGGGTAATCAAGTAAGTATGGGTTGCATGTGCTTGATTGTGTGATTTTTGTGTGATTGTGGTTGATTCATGCTAGAAAAGTTGAAATTTTTGATGTTTAGTACTCGGAATAGAATGCAAGTTGTTCTCGCCCAGGCCCGTTAACGACCTTCCCAAGGTCGTTAACGACCCTGTAATATGCTCAGTTTCAAAGCGAACCCAGATACCTCATTAACGACCCAATTGGTTCGTTAACGAGGCATATTGAGAGCACTTCCGAGATCAAGTATGGCGTTCCTTTTTTTTTGGTTTGTGTGGATCTTATCTTAGAAATTCATGGTTTTTGTAGGTACAAATGGCAAGCCCTAGCCGAGCTAACACGAGAGCCGAAAAGAAGAAGAGGACTCAAAGGTCCCCATCTCCTCCACGCATGGATAATGTCATTCTAGCTACTGAGGAGCAAGTTCGGATCTTTGATGCCGTTCTTGAAAAGGACCAATACACTAGGTGGTTCTCGAGGTCATGCGCTAAGTCAATGTGGATATATGAGGACGTCAAGCACGCCTTTGCCATTCTCGGATTGCCTCAACTATTGAATAAAGAGGAAATACCGCATTACCCGGCTCTCACCCCTGAGTTATTGGCTACTCTCGAAACAAGCTTCAAAACCAAGACTTCGGACGGAAGGATAAGGTTCCGGCTTGGCAATGTCAAATGTTGGATCGTAAACGTTAGCAAAGAGCTTGGGAACTGGCAATTAAGCTGTTCCCAAGGCAGCGGAAGTAAACAATTCGCAAGTAATAAAGACAGTAAAGAACGCAATTCCTTTATAGAGGAACCCCACTACAACCAACTAGTTGTATGGGTAAACCTCTACCTCCGCTTGGAGGATTTTGAATGACTTACTTATATTAATTGCTTTGTTCCTTAGTTACACAACCGGATTCACACTTCTCTGTTCCTACGAGTTCTTCCTAACTCTAGCAACACTAGTAAATCCTCTCAACTGAGTTCCTAAGCTCACAACAGCAAAATACAAGCAACTCAGACCTTACACCGACTTCTCTGTTCCCTTGTCCTTGGGAACTTCGGCTTCACCGTCGTTGAGATCACACACTCGCCGGCGGGGACTTCTCTTCCTTTTCTTTCTCTTTCTCAGATGTGGGTGTTTGAGAGTTCTGGGAGAAGTAATCAATCTGAGTACTATTCATTTGGCTTTATAGTCCAGGTGAGCTTGGGCAGTCGCATCTTTCGTTTGTATCCAAAATGCCCTTTGCTTGATGCCCAAGTTGTACTTTCTTCACATGTGATTTTGGTTTGAACTAGGTCAACTTCTTGAATCAATCGGACCGTTGGATGAAGCGTGACAGTCTGATCCTCAGACTGTTCCTTCGGGTTGTCTGAGACAGAATCCCGCGATCTGCGTTGAGCGGTCGTTGTCCTCACATGTGAGTTCCCATGTCATGGGAACTGTCTTCTTCAGAGTTCCCTTGATGGAAAGTACAACTTGGGCATCAAGTTGTACACTAATACAACTTGGGCATCAAGTTGTACACTAAGTAGAGAAGGGACCCGATCATACCTCGATAGTTCCTTTGGTCCACACTAATACCTGTTTCATCCGCATTGAGCCTTGAATTTGGTGAGATGGGAGTGTCAATGGGCTTGGAGTGTTCCATCCCATACTTCACAAGCATTTCCTTGATGTATTTCTGTTGATGAATCTTTGTTCCCTCCTTGGTTTTCGATATTTGAAGTCCCAAGAAGAACGTGAGTTCCCAAATGAGACTCATCTCAAACTCACTGCTCATGAGGTCCTTAAATTTCTCTACAAGAGTTTCGTTAGTTGCTCTAAACACAATGTCATCAACATATACTTGCACAATCAAAATGTCTTTAGACTCTTTCTTTAAAAACAAAGTCTTGTCTATGGAACCGCGAAGGTATCCATGGGACAAGAGGAATTGAGCAAACCTGTCATACCAAGCTCGGGGAGCTTGTTTGAGTCCATAGAGGGCCCTCTCCAGGAAGTAGACATGGTTGGGTAGTTTTTCATCTTCGAATCCTGGAGGTTGGGCCACATACACTTCTTCCTTGAGATGTCCATTGAGGAAGGCTGTTTTCACATCCATTTGATAAAGCTGGAATCCCTTGTGAGCAGCATAGGCAATTAAGAGTCTGATGGCCTCGATCCTGGCAACCGGTGCGAAGGTCTCATCGTAGTCGATTCCTTCCTCTTGCATGTAGCCTTGTGCCACTAGCCTAGCCTTGTTCCTTGCTACAGCCCCAGTATCATCGAGCTTGTTCCTAAAGACCCATCGAGTTCCTATGATGTTTTTGTTCTTGGGCCTAGGAACTAGCTTCCAAACTTTGTTCCTCTCGAATTGGTGGAGTTCCTCTTGCATGGCTTGAATCCAATCTGGGTCATTCAAAGCTTCTTTGATATTTTTGGGTTCCACCATTGAAACAAACGCGTTAAAAGCAAAACAATTATTGAGAGAGGAGCGAGTTTGTACACCTTTATCATAAGGGGAGATGATGTTCTCAATGGGGTGGTCCTTCCTTTGTTGAAAGTTTCTTGTATGAGTGGGTTCCCTTGCACTTGTGTCATCTTTAGTGGAGGCTTCTTGGTCATGGGAACACTCATCTTCAGCTTCTTCATTTAGTGTTTCTTCAGATATTCCTGGTAAGTTCCCTCTTTGTTCCCCCTGAATACTTGATTCTGTCAGGGTATTGTTTTGGGGACCAAGAGAGTTGGAGGTGTCTTGTAATTCTTCTGAGGAGGGAACTTCGAGGGAGATTTGCTCAGTGAGGGTTGTATCTCCGTCGTTGTTCCCTGGTTGTGGGATGTTGCTTGCACTTGGATAGTCTTCATCCCTCTTCCTTGTCTCATCATCATCATCATCATCGTCTTCTTGTCTTACCAGCTTGAACAGAGTTCCCTTCCCTTAGGTCTCTGTTCCCATCTTTACAGATTTCTCGTTGAAGACGACATGAATCCTTTCTTCTATCTTCTTGGTCCTCTTATTATAGACCCTGTAAGCCTTGCTTTGTGCTGAGTATCCCAGGAAGATCCCTTCATCGCTTCTGGGGTCGAATTTGCCAAGGATGTCTTTGCCATTATTGTGAACAAAGCATGTGCAACCAAATGTTCTCAAGTGTGAGATGTTTGGTTTTCTCCCTTTGATGAGCTCATAGGATGTTTTGTTGATCAGGGGCCTTGTCATGGCTCAGTTTAAGATGTACGTAGCTGTGGAGATGGCTTCAGTCCAGAAATACTCAAGAACTCCACTTTCAATCATCATGGTTCTGGCCATGTCCTCCAGGGTTCTGTTCTTTCTCTCGACCACTCCATTTGCTGAGGGGTGCGAGGAGTTGAGAAATTGTGAGAGATCCCATTTTTCTCGCAGAAGTGTAGGAACTCTGAGTTTTGAAACTCAGTTCCGTGATCAGATCTGATTGCTTTCAGTTTGAGTCCCAAGCTTACTTCTGTTCTTTTGATGAAGGGTTCGAATTCTTCAAATGCTTGTGATTTTGCCTTCAAGAAAATAACCCAGGTGAATCTTGAAAAATCATCAATTAAAGCATACATGTACCTTTTTCCACCGTAGCTAGCCGTTCTCATGGGACCACAGAGATCCATGTGAATTAGCTCTAAAGGCCTGGTTGTGCTCACCACCTTTTTGGGTTTGAAGGAGTTCCTGGTCTGTTTCCCTCGAACACATGCTTCACACATTTTGACTCCTTCGAGATTGATCCGTGGAAGACCAATGACCAGATCCTGTAGATAAAGCTTCAGGATTTGATTTACACCTGCATGTCCCAGTCGTCTATGCCAGAGTTCCGTGTCATCTTTGGAATGTGCAAGACACAGCTTCATTGGTGGTTCAAATTTTGTATCTACTACATAAACGTTGTTGTGCCTTCTTCCTCTCAGAATCACTTTGTTGGTCTTTTTGTTGATGACTAGGCATTCGTCTGAGTCGAAGGTGACCACGTTGTTCCCTTGATCGCATATCTGGGCAACACTTAAGAGATTGTATCCCAGATCTTTTACCAGGTTGACATTGCTGATTTTGATTGATCTATTTAGCAACACTTCTCCCTTTCCAATTACTTCTCCCTTGTTTTTATTGCCAAATGAGACATGGCCTCCTTCGGCATGAGTGTGGAGTGAGATGAGGATATCCTTGTTTCCGGTCATATGGTTCGAGCATCCACTGTCTATGAACCATGCATTGTTCCCTCTCACTGCCACCTACAAGGTAAAGTTAGTGTTTTGAGACCCAGGCAAGATGACTGTTGCCCGGTCCCTTGCAAGGGAAAATATTCTCATTTAAAACGTAGTCAGCGATGTTGATATCATGAGAGTTGGAGTTCCTTTGATAATTGGCATGATGTTTTTGTTTGTTTAGGAACTCACGGTTTCTAAGGGTTTGGGCTCTCTTCTTGGGACATGCTTCCTTGTAGTGCCCATGAGCACCATAGTTCCAACACGTCTTATAGTATTCTCCCAGGTAGTACTTTGGGTGTGGTCTTTGGATCCTGTTCCTATCCATGGTTTCCTTGTTATACACTCGTGACCCGTTTCCCTTAGCAATTTGGACATAAAGTCTGTGTCCAGTGTTCGCAGTGTAATATCTCTCTCACCACAGTTCCCACTTTCTAGGACCCTGATTTTCTCCTCAAGATGAGCATTTTTCTGTTTCTCACATTAAAGTTCTAAGGCCCTACACTCATGGATTTCATGTTCACTCAGGGGTGACTTACCGTTCTTAGAGCACTCTCCTTTGTATCCTATGCCATGTCTGGCTGGGACAAACTTCATTTTGGAACTAGAGGCTTCAAGATGTTCGGGAGTCTTACTCAGGTTTTGCAAAAGGGTGTTCTCATCTTTCTCTAGAGTTTTGATTTCTCTTTCTAGATCTACGATGTGAGACACATGGGACTTGAGTTTTTCGAGAAGGGATATACAGTTGGGACAGGGCTCAAGACCAATTAATTGAGAATTTATGTGTTCTTGTTTTTCCAACTTGTTTTGCAGTTTTATGTTATCTTTGACAAGACTTGAAAGGATTTTCAACAGCTCAGGTTTTTCATAGTTATTTAGAGAATCAAGAACAGTTTCAGTGGTTACCTCACTGGGTTGTTCCCCAGTGGTTTCTACTATGGCCATGCCACACATGTCTGGGAGTGCCCATGACTCGGGATCTTCATCTTCATCATCGCTCCAGGTGGTGATGTAAGCCTTCTTCCCTTGCTTCCGGCCGTCAGTTCCCTGTGGGCATTCCTTAGCGAAGTGTCCTTTCTTGTTGCACTTGTAGCATGTGACATCGGAGAGGTCCTTCTCTGCGGGTTTTCTTTGGGAACTCTGCCCTTTTCCATAGTTCCCACTGTTCCTTTGAGATTTTCCTTTGTAGAAATTTCAAAGAGCCTTTGTTACGAGAACTAGCTCCTCATCCTCTTCTTCTTCGGAGTCTTCGTGTTGTTCTTGGGTTGATTTGAGCATCTTCTCGTTCTTGAGTGCGATCCCTCGATGAGCTCGAGTCTGTTCCTTATCATCGATCTTTGTCTTCTCGTGTCCTACTAGCTTTCCAAACACTTGATGGAGCATGAGTGTTCTATTTTCCGGATTTTCCTTGAACATTGTTCTCTCGTTTGCCCATTCTCCAGTCAATCCGTTGAAGAGCTGTTCGACCTTCATCTTATGGGTGATTTCTTCTTTGGTGATCCCCAAGCCTTCCGTTTTGGTGCAGAGTCCTTCAAATCGGGACTGGTAGCTGTCAACAGACTCTCTCATCTCCATTTGGAAGTTGTAGAACTCCCTTTTTGCATTCATCTGAAGATCTTCTCGGACATCTGAGTTCCCAACGTGCATTTGTTGGATGGCTTCCCACATTTCCTTGGCTGTATCAAGGTTTGCTACCCTGTCACAGTCTTGTACACACATGGACCTCTTTGATCGCTCACGAATGCGAGGGTCTAGAGATACAATTTATAACCCGACCCCGTTGTAGCACGTGGTGGGTGTCGAACGCTCGGGAAATCTACTCGATTGAGGTGCCTAAACACTAGAAAGCTGGAAAGGAGAACTTAAAACAAAGGAAAACAAAGAGAACAGTCAGGACCGACACAAGTGTCACGCCGGGCCCGATGTTGGCGACAAAGAGGGAAGTCGGGACCGACGTAGAGCAAGTCGGGCCCGAGGTAGCTGGATTTGTCGAACTTCAAAGATTGAAAGTAGATCTTGGGCTTTTGGGTTCTTTCTCTAGTAGATTAAGGCTTTTCCACCCCAATTCAAGCAATAAGTGATGATCGGAATAGGATCGAGGTGCTTTCACCCTCGTTCCAACCACTTCTACACATCGATCATTGGGGAAATCCCCTTCGAAGCAAGGTCTAGAGATGGACAAATGTTCACTTTCGTTACTTTGCCAATCACAAGCCTTGATTCCTTACTTTCATAAGGAATTGTAGCTCTATGTAGAGTGGGTTCCTAGATCAAGCACTCAAGGCTTATGGAATTGGGGTTTCTAGCCCAACCTAGCTAGAGTTTTCCCCCATAACCCAAGATCAAGGAGATCTACTCCATATGGCAAACAAAGAAAGCAAACAAATCACAAAGCAAAGCAATCAACATCATCAATCTCAAACCAAAGCCAAATTTCATTCACAAATCAAAAGCAATCCACAAACTCCAATCCAAGGTTTCCAAATCCACAAAATCAAAACAAGGCAAAGCTAATCTATCAACTAAACCTATCAAATCTCCTTCTCCTATGCCGATTCCCTCTCTTCTCCTTCTCCTCTCCTTCCTCCTTGCTCTCCAAGTATCCTCTTGAGAGTTTTTGAGAGTTGGTTCCTTGCTAAGTGTGTGGGAACCTCCTCCAATTAGAAGATAAGAGAGCCTTTATAGATGAGGGGCAAAAGTGGTAGTTTACAATTTCGTGCCTTGGAGCCCAATCCAGCCAGCGACCCACTCGGACCGACACGGAGCACCTCGGGCCCGACATACTGGGCAAGTCGGTCCGAGGTCAAAAAATCATCTCGGGTCCGGCGTTGGTTCTAACTCGATCCGTACCTCGTTCCACCTTCTTCTTGTTGGCTTTTCTCTTGTTCTTCTTCATTGCTTGCTCCTCTCTTTCCCTCTTAAGCTCGGGCCTTGCTCCATGTTCCGATTCTCCTTCAAAACGACCCTTGATCCATGCCAAAACACCTACAAAACACATAAAACGCGCATAGTCTCCGAATCTCATAGAAATACGGGAACTAGGCTAAAAAGGAACAAAACACTCAAGAAAAGGGGAAAAAGAAACATATTTACAAAGGAAATCATATATAAAAACACCACCAAATAAAGAGACATCACTCTTCAGGTATTGTTTGGCTTTGTAGTTTGCCTCCATACACTTGTATTCGTTGGGTCCCCACTTTGAGAGGTCGTTGACTATAGCTGGATCGATTTCGAACTTGCCTCTCTCGATAACACACCAGGCTTGGTAGTCTTGGGCACGCATCCAATCCTTCATGTCGCGTTGCCAGCTTTCAAATCTTCCTGTAATAAGCCTTGGCGGCTTACTAGTATTGTTCCCCACCTGAGTAAGTTCCTGAGCCATTTGATACCTGCGATGCTAACACAAATCTAGAGCACAAGCTCTGATACCAATTGTTGGATCGTAAACGTTAGCAAAGAGCTTGGGAACTGGCAATTAAACTCTTCCCAAGGCAGCGGAAGTAAAAAGACAGTAAAGAACGCAGTTCCTTTATAGAGGAACCCCACTACAACCAACTAGTTGTATGGGTAAACCACTACCTCCGCTTGGAGGATTTTGAATGACTTACTTATATTAATTTCTTTGTTCCTTAGTTACACAGCCGGATTCACACTTCTCTGTTCCTACGAGTTCTTCCTAACTCTAGCAACACTAGTAAATCCTCTCAACTGAGTTCCTAAGCTCACAACAGCAAAATACAAGCAACTCAGACCTTACACCGACTTCTCAGTTCCCTTGTCCTTGGGAACTTCGGCTTCACCGTCGTTTCGATCACACACTCGCCGGCGGGGACTTCTCTTCCTTTTCTTTCTCTTTCTCAGATGTGGGAGAAGTACTCAATCCGAGTACTATTCATTTGGCTTTATAGTCCAGGTGAGCTTGGGCAGTCGCATCATTCATTTGTGTCCAAAATGCCCTTTGCTTGATGCCCAAGTTGTACTTTCTTCACATGTGATTTTGGTTTGAACTAGTTCAACTTCTTAAATCAATCGGACCGTTGGATGAAGCGTGACAGTCTGATCCTCAGACTGTTCCTTCGGGCTGTCTGAGACAGAATCCCGCGATCTGCGCTGAACGGTCGTTGTCCTCACATGTGAGTTCCCATGTCATGGGAACTGTCTTCTTCAAAGTTGCCTTGATGGAAACTCTTCATTGTTGTAAGCTTGTGTTCTCTTGATCATTTCCGGGAGTTCCCACTTCATGGGAACTTTCCTCTTCAGAGTTCCCTTGATGGAAACTTTGCATTGTGGCCTGCTGTGGCTTTTGGTCATTCATAAGAGTTCTTGGCTGTACCTGTGTTCCTTAGAAATACTTGAACAAACCACATTAGTTCCCTATGGTGTTTGTCATTATCAAAACTCAGAGAATGACATCGTTGATCCGTTGTTTAGAACCAGAGGTCCCAACAGCGTCCCAACATCAACCATGAGTACACAATGGTTGAGATTAATGCATATCTCGAGCTTCCTCACCATTCTCAGAACTACAAGATCAAAGACTTTAAGGTTACCAATACTTGGAGTTACATTTCCGGGGAGGTTGAACCTTCCGCCGCAACACTTTCCGGGGCAAGCATCATCAACCCTATCTTTCGAGTCATTCTCCGAGTCTTGGGCGCCACATTTTGCCCCAAGAGAGAGCTTTCAAGACCGACACGAATGAAATTTGCATGCGTCCGTACTATACTTTTTGAGGATCCCGCCCCCTTGAACTTGGGGTTTGAATGGTTGCAATATATTGAGAAGCACGGGATCAAGTCAAAATAACTATGGTGCGGGAATCACCAAGACTACTTCCATCAAGAACGGAAGTTGCATGCCTCCTTCATATAAAATAAAGCCCTACAACTCGGTGATTCACCAAGACTACTTCGAGCCCCAAGATCATTACACACCACCTCCTCAGCCCACCTATACTGGATCGAGTGTTCCACCTCCATGGGGCGATGATCTATCCTTTTAAATGCAACAGCTCAACCTGCAGCAGACACAGCTCACCCAGAGGATGGAGCGATGGGAGGGTGTCTATGCAGCTCGCGTGGCTTTGGATGATGCGAGGAATCAAAAGGCAGATGCTCGTTTGATGACAATGGAGCAAAGGGTGACAGTTGATGAGGAGCATTGGAGGACCATGTATCAATTCATGGACAACTTTGAGCGTCAATTTCCACCACCACAACGCCGATGATTCAGCTTTCACAAGATGTTTCTTTTCCGCTTCAGTTTATCTTATGAGTTTCTTTCTTTTTCCTTCTTCTCTTTCTACTGCTTAGTTTTATTACCGTGGGGACACTTAAATTTTAAGTATGGGGTAGGGAAGGGAATAAAACTTGCTTGTTTAGTGTGTTTTGTTTGTTTGGTTTGTCTTAGTTGTCTTTGTTTTTGAAAAAAAAATCATAAAAATCACAACAAAAAATTGAAAAATTGAAAAAAATCCAAAAAGAGTTTTTAGAATGGATGAATACCCCTTCTTTTGGTTCTATGATAGTTAAATACTAGCATGATCATGTAATTTCCTTGCAAGCATGTTTTTGATGGTATAGCCTGATTCTTGATATGAAATTGTTTTTATAGAGAAATAGCAATTTGATGAAATTGAGCATGTATAACTTTTGGCATGAGTAATACAATCCAACAAAAATACCTACCTTGTGAGTTATTTTTGGCCTTATAGGGAGAACATAATGAATCCCTCTATTTTTCTTGTGTGATTTACTCTATTTATGTATATTATCTCTTGGAATTGTGATGGTTATCTATTTCTTGAGACCTATATAAGATTTTTAGTTCATTACTTGTGAAAGTTATATGATAGAGAACTTATTTTTATGTGCCTTAATTATCCTTATCCACCCTATCATGATCCCTCTTTTGATAGCCAATTTGAGCTTTAGCCCTTTTTTTCCAGCTCCACAAAATTATTTCCCTAGCCGAGGTAAGCTTGACCCTATTCGGGGATTAAGACTTAGTTGGAGAGGTAAGTTTTGGGAGAGTGAAAAAGTTATGTTTGGTTCGAAATAAGGGTTTCGGGAAGGGTAGATTGGAAGTCTCTTGTTTTGCTTTGTAAGAGATCTCTTGGTAGTAAAGATGCACAAAAATAAGTTTTTGTGATGTTGTTAAGAAGAAAACGAGGAGGAGAAGTACCTCGTTAACGACCTCTTTTGGGTCGTTAACGAGGCTGTTCGAGAGTCAGAAGAGAAAAAAAAGAGCTGAAATGAAAGAAAATGAAGAAGTAAAGAAAAAAGAGAGAAAGGAAAAGAAGTAAATGTGCATTTGTGTTTAAAATTAACCGGAGATTCTTTTGTGATTTTTTGAGGCTTTGTAGGATAAAAGATGAGTAAGTTAGAGCATAATGTTTGAGAGTGTTTGGTATGTTCTTATGAGAGTTTTTGGAGAGATATGAGTTCTTAGGAGTCTTTGATTCCCGGATATTATTAGCACCACATGACCAAAATATTTCCACGCCTTATTGTCATTACCAAGCCCCATTACAACCAGGCCGAATGGAAGCTTCTATGAAGTTTTTTTCATTGAGCCTAAGTTGTCTTGATGTCTTTTGCTTATTTTGACAAATCTTAGGTAAGTGGACCCGGGCCCATTCATGGTGATGTCATGATTTTAGCATAGTTTATTATGTTTTTCTAGGTCTTTTAGTTTAGTTTCTTTTTTTGGTAGAAGTCGTTTAGTTTAGTTTAGTTGTGTTTTTGTGAGTGTTTTGTATCTTTTTTTATAGTTTATATATTTTGTGAAAAGTATGGAAACTATGCTATTTGTGTGTTTTTGTTTAGGTTGTGAGGCGGATTTGGATGCATTCAAGGACATTAGAAGAGAGAACTAAGCTAGGAAGAACAAGAGAAAGAAGCTATGGAAGAAACTCCCACAAAATCCAAAGGAAGAAACAAGAGAAAACAAGTCAAGACCAACCTCGATATCGACCCTCTAGGGGTCGGTACCGACGCACTCAACATAGTCGACTTAGGCTCATTAATTGCTTTTATTCTGTAATATTTTATCTTTAGTAGGTTTTGTTTTTATGCAAACATTCTAGAGGGATGTTCTAGTATAAATACTCTTGTTTAGACACAACTTAGGAAGGCTCTCATCTCTCTCTCTCTCTCTCTCTCTCTCTCTCTCTCGCGCGCGCGTTAGTTTCAATTGGGATGCAATTTTAGGGTTTTTTAGAAGCCAAGTTGTTGCTTGGAGCACAAGGAAGAAGATTGTGGACATTTTCTTGTGTTCTATGTTGTGTTCTAAGACAAGTTTGGAGTTTTAATTCAAGTAAGCCTTTAGTTCTAATTCAAATCATGTTTTCTCTTAATTACTTTGCTTGTTTATCTCCAATCATGAGTTAGTAGTCTTCTTTTCTAGGGCTGGGGTTAGAAACCCAACATTATTATGCATGAATGATGATGTGATGAATGAATTGAATGCCTTTTATCTATTTTCTACTTGTTTGTGTAAAAGCTTTGACGAAAGTTGAAGTATTTCATGTTCTTAGCTTGATTGAAAGAGAAAGTTGTGAATTTGAATAGAGATAAAGTTTGAGATGAAATTTGAGAACTTTAGATCAAAACAAGTAGAGAAAGTGAATTGATTTATGAAAATTGATTGATTTGCTTGTTTAACCAACGAAAGTTGATGACTTTTATGTTAAAGGCATGATATTTATGATTCACATTGTTTGAAATTGCATGATTGTGTTGTGTTAAGACCCTTATCCTAGATTTTTCTCCTATTTTTGAGTCGAAATTCAAACCCAGGTGCCTCGATATCGACCTTGCCCAGGTCGATACCGACCTGCAATTTCTTCTTTGTTCTTGTTGTTCGCTTCATTTTTCTGTTGAATTCGTACCTTGTTATCAACCCTGACAAGGTCGATATCAACCCTCTTCAGTGCAATTGTTTTGCTTTGTTCTTTGCTTTGTTTGTTCTTTTTCTTTTTAGTTTAGTAATTAAACGTAACCTCACTTCCCGTGGACGATCCTGACTTCGCTATACTCAGCGGGGTCTTGACTTTAAATTTATTTGTTGTCAAGTAAATCCCTTTCAACACATGGTCCCCCACACTCTTAAAAATCATTAACGTAAGTGAAAGTTTTATCACGACATAACATAAGTGCCAAAGCACATTTAAAAAAAAAAAACCGGGTCGGAATAGTTGAACATGGAAGACCACCCGGCTCTTGGTTCTTGAAACCATCGTCTTTCCAATCTGGATGCTTATTCGGGCTTGTCAAGGTGGGTTTGGTACGTAAGCACCTTCGGGCCACCTATCCGATATGGAGCATCGGATAAGATGAGGTTGGTTGAGGCCCGACAAGGGCGCGAGAAGTTTTCAAAACTTGTATGAATTAACAACGTTCCCAACATACTTCCTACTCTATGAAGTCCTACAATCTCGTATTTCTTCCTTTCGGTTTAAGAGTTATCTCACCTCGAGATTTATTCATTTCCGTCCTTAAAGCTCCACTTAAAGTTTCCACATCTCAAACACACCCCGATAATCTGTCCAGAATAATGTAAAATACCATACTACCCTTGAGAATTTTCATTCTCACTTGCTTATTCTCCTTAGACTAATTCCTCTTTTCTGCATTTTTGCTTAATATTTCTCGCCCTTCGCGACAAATTCCAGACTCTAGGAAGTTCCCACCGAAGTTTGAAGAAAAAGAGGAGAAGATTCGAGAAGCGTTATACAAGGATAGAAGGTCAAGGCAAGACGACGTTGAAAGAAGGAAGAAATTTTCAAAGAGCAAAGCATTCAGAAGATAGTGCATCAACTCTTCTATTTTAACCAAGCAAACCATCATCATATATGGGCTTCATTTTCCGCTGCTACATCATTTGTAAAATGACTCTCAATGTAATGAACAAATGTTCTTATCAATGAATAAAATTCCGTTTTTAGTCATTTCTTCTTTTATTATATTCTCATTAAATTATTTAAAGCCTAGGGTGACTTTGGACGGTAAATCCGAGGTCACTAGCGGTAATACCCAATGTTACAAAATAGGGGTGTTACACGTGGTGGTATAAATTGCTACTGCTTTAGTTATAACATGCTGAGCGATTTAGTATATTTAACGATTTTTTAAATTTTATTTTGAAAATTATAATATATTATTATTATTAAAATAAATGAAAATAATATATTATTATTTAATTAAAAATTGATTTTGATAATCATAAAAAAGGTTTGAACCGAACCTAACCTGGCCGAAAACCTGCTACAACCCGACTGATTGACTTGTGACTCATAACGAAATCGAACCCAAACCCACCTAACCCGACTAGATTGACAGTCTATTAGTAATAGATAGATAGATAGTTACTTCTCTTTTTCAAAGTTACATTAATAATCAAAGAGATTGTAGTATTACCTAATATAATAGAAAAAAATGTCCAAAACCATGTCCAATCCTAAGAACTTACTTTTTGAAAAAAATGTTAAATTATAAATTTATTTTGATTTTTTTATAATTATGAAATATATTTAAAATTTTAGAAATAAATTAAAATGATTATTCAAAAACTTACAAATAAAAGCAAATTAAAAGTCATTTATTCCTTCTTCCAAAACTCTACAATCATTTTCCTGATGTGATTCTCCAAATTCATGAATCCTAACCAATAACCATTGAACAAATTCAAACCCTAACTAGTAGATTTCCTTATTACATCTCGTTGTTGTCATTCCCATCCTAAATTCTTTCGGTTACATCACCACTGTCGACTAATTTGAGTGAATCGTCATGCATGGTTGTTACTACTCGACGCGATCGACATGAAGTTTGAAATCGTCATGCGGGTTGGGTTGTAGGTCTACCCATTTGACTAGTTTGACTCATTCTTGATGTGTTTTTTTTCTTTTTTTTTTATTCTAAATCAAACAAACAAAATCACAAATCTTTCCACAATAATATGAAGTAGGCATCAAGAACAGATAAGCAATCACACAATAATACGATATAGACATAGAACCAATATTCCAATACTCCAAAAATTGAGTCAACAAATCGCACATCATTGCATTAAGAACAAACACAAATAGAGCTTAGTTCTCTTTAAACTTCAAACAAAAGACCTAGAAAGCTCACACTAGAGGATAGAGCACTTATAATCTTCCTCCAACGCTCATCAAAGATTACAACCTACCCCTATTATGGTATGTTGGGACGTTGTTGGGACCTCTGGTTCTAAACAACGGATCAACGATGTAATTCTCAAGTTTTGATAATGACAAACACCATAGGGAACTAATGTGGTTTGTTCAAGTATTTCTAAGGAACACAGGTACAGCCAAGAACTCCTACGAATGACCAAAAGCCACTGCAGTCCACAATGAAGAGTTTCCATCAAGGGAACTCTGAACAGGAAAGTTCCCATGAAGTGGGAACTCCCAGAAACAATCAAGAGAACACAAGCTTACAATGATGAAGAGTTTCCATCAAGGGAACTCTGAAGAAGACAGTTCCCATGACATGGGAACTCACATGTGAGGACAACGACCGTTCAGCGCAGATCGCGGGATTCTGTCTCAGACAGCCCGATGGAACAGTCTGAGGATCAGACTGTCACGCTTCATCCAACGGTCCGATTGATCCAAGAAGTTGACCTAATTCAAACCAAAGTCACATGTGAAGAAAGTACAACTTGGGCATCAAGCAAAGGGCATTTTGGACACAAACAAAAGATGCGACTGCCCAAGCTCATTGGACTATAAAGCCAAATGAATAGTACTCGGTCTGAGTACTTCTCCCAGAACATACAAACACCCACATCAGAGAAAAGAAAGAAAAGGAAGAGAAGTCCCCGCCGGCGAGTGTGTGATCTCGACGACGGTGAAGTTGAAGTTCCCAGGAGCAAGGGAACTGAGAAGTCAGCGTAAGGTTTGAGTTACTTGTGTTTTGCTGTTGTGAGGATTTACTAGTGTTGCTAGAGTTAGGAAGAACTTGTAGGAACAGAGAAGTGTAAATCCGGCTGTGTAACTAAGGAACAAAGCAATCAATATAAGTATGTCATTCAAAATCCTCCAAGCGGAGGTAGAGGTTTACCCATACAACTAGTTGGTTGTAGTGGGGTTCCTCTATAAAGGAACTGTGCCTTTTACTGTTTTTATTACTTGCGATTATTTACTTCCGCTGCCTTGGGAACAACTTAATTGCCAGTTCCCAAGCTCACTGCTAACCGGTTTCGATCCAACAATTGGTATCAGAGCTTGCGCTCTAGATTTGTGTTAGCATCGCAGGTGTCAAAATGGCTCAGGAACTTACTCAGGTGGGGAACAATACCAGTAAGCCGCCAAGGCTTATCACAGGAAGATTTGAAAGCTGGCAACGCGACATGAAGGATTGGATGCGTGGCCAAGACTATCAAGCCTGGTGTGTCATCGAAAGGGGGAACTTCGAAATCAATCCAGCTATTGTCAACGACCTCTCAAAGTGGGGTCCCAACAAGTACAAGTGCATGGAGGAAAACTACAAAGCAAAACAGTATCTAAAGAGGTCCATGTGTGTACAAGATTGTGACAGGGTTGCAAACCTTGACACAGCCAAGGAAATGTGGGAAGCCATCCAACAAATGCACGTTGAGAACTCAAATCTCAGAGAAGATCTTCAGATGAATGCAAAAAGGGAGTTCTACAACTTCCAAATGGAAATGGGAGAGTCCGTCGACAGCTACCAATCCCGGTTTGAAGGACTTTGCACTAAGATGGAAGGATTGGGGATCACAAAAGAAGAAATCACCCACAAAATGAAGGTCCAACAGCTCTTCAATGGATTGACTAGAGAATGGGCAAACGAGAGAACGATGTTCAAGGAAAACCCAGAAAATCGAACGCTTATACTCCATCAAGTATTTGGAAAGCTAGTGGGACATGAGAAGAGGAAGATCGATGATAAGGAACAAACTCGAGCTCATCGAGGGATCGCACTCAAGATCGAAAAGATGCTCAAATCAACCCAAGAACAACATGAAGACTCCGAAGAAGAAGAGGATGAAGAGCTAGTTCTTGTAACAAAGGCTCTTCGAAACTTCTACAAAGGAAAGTCGCAACGGAACAGTGGGAACTGGGGAAAGGGACAGAGTTCCCAAAGAAAGCCCACAGAGAAGGATCTCTCAGAAGTGACTTGCTACAAATGCAACAAGAAAGGACATTTTGCAAAGGAATGTCCACAAGGAACTGATGGCAGGAAGCAAGGAAAGAAGGCCTACATCGCTACCTGGAGAGATGATGAAGACGAAGATCCTGAGTCATGGGCACTCCCAGACATGTGTGGCATGGCCATAGGAGAAACCACTGGGGAACAACCCAGTGAGGTAACCACTGAAACTGTTCTTGATTCCTTGAGTAACTATGAAAAACCTGAGTTGTTGAAAATTCTTTCAAGTCTTGTCAAAGATAACATAAAACTGCAAAACAAGTTGGAAAAACAGGAACACATAAATTCTCAATTAGTTGGTCTTGAGCCCTGTCCCAACTGCATATCCCTTCTAGAAAAACTCAAGTCTCATGTGTCTCACATCGTAGACCTAGAAAGAGAAATCAAAACTCTAGAGAAAGATGAGAACACCCTCTTGCAAAACCTGAGTAAGACTCCAGAACATCTTGAAGCCTCTAGTTCCCAAATTAAGTTTGTCCCAGCCAGATATGGCATAGGATACAAAGGTGAGTGCTCCAAGAACGGAAAGTCACCCTTGAGCGAACATGAGATCCATGAGTGTAGGGCCTTAGAACTCCAGTGCGAGAAAAAGAAAAATGCTCATCTCGAGGAGAAAATCAGGGTCCTAGAGAGTGGAAACAATGGTGAGAAAGACTATTATACTGGGAACACTGGACATAGAATCTATGTCAAAATTGCTAAGGGAAATGGGTCTCGAGTGTACAACAAAGAAACCATGGATAGGAACCGTATCCAGAGACCACACCCAAAATACTACCTGGGAGAATAGTACAAGACATGTTGGCACTGTGGTGCTCATGGGCACTACAAGGATGCATGTCCCAAGAAGAGAGCTCAAACCCCTAGAAGCCATGAGTTCCCAAACAGACAAAAACGTCATGCTCATCACCAAAGGAACTCCAACTCTCAAAATTCCAAAGACATCAACATTTCTGACTATATCTTGAATGAAAATGTTTTCCCTTGCAAGGGACCTGCCAAGAGTCATCTTGCCTGGGTCTCAAAACACTAACTTTTCCTTGTAGGTGGCAGTGAGAGGGAACAGTACATGGTTCATAGATAGTGGATGCTCGAACCATATGACAGGAAACAAGGATATCCTCATCTCACTCCACACTCATGCCGAAGGAGCCCACGTCTCATTTGGCAACAAGAACAAGGGAGAAGTTATTGGAAAAGGAGAAGTGTTGCTCAATAGATCTATTAAAGTTAGCAACGTAAATCTGGTAAAGGATCTGGGATACAATCTGCTGAGTGTCTCCTAGATGTGTGATCAAGGGAACAATATCGTCACTTTCGACTCAGATGAATGTCTCGTCTTTAACAAGAAGACCAACAAAGTAATTCTGAGAGGAAGAAGATACAACAATGTGTATGTGGTGAACACCAACTTTGAACCACCAATGAAGTTGTGCCTTGCGAGTTCCCAAGATGACACGGAACTCTGGCATCGAAGACTGGGACATGCTGGTGTAAATCAAATCCTGAAGCTTTATCTACAGGATCTGGTCATTGGTCTTCCACGGATCAATCTCGAAGGAGTCAAAATGTGTGAAGCATGTGTTCGAGGGAAACAGACCAGGACCTCCTTCAAACCCAAGAAGGTGGTAAGAACAACCAGGTCCCTGGAGTTAATTCACATGGATCTCTGTGGTCCCATGAGAACAGCTAGCTACGGTTTTAATTGATGATTTTTCAAGATTCACCCGGGTTATTTTCTTGAAGGCAAAATCACAAGCGTTTGAAGAATTTGAGCCCTTCATCATAAGAACAGAAGTAAGCTTGGGGCTGAAACTGAAAGCAATCAGATCTGATCATGGAATTGAGTTTCGAAACTCGGAGTTCCTAAACTTCTGTGAGCAAAATGGGATCTCTCACAACTTTTCAGCACCTCGCACTCCTCAGCAAAATGGAGTGGTCGAGAGAAAGAACAGAACTCTGGAGGACATGGCTAGAACCATGATGATCGAAAGTGGAGTTCCTGAGTACTTCTGGACTGAAGCCATCTCCACAGCTACATACATCCTAAATCGAGCCATGACAAGGCCCCTGATCAACAAGACCTCCTATGAGCTCATCAAAGGGAGAAAACCAAACATCTCACACTTGAGAACATTTGGTTGCACATGCTTTGTTCACAACAACGACAAAGACAATCTTGGCAAATAAGACCCCAGGAGCGACGAAGGGATCTTCCTGGGATACTCATCACAAAGCAAGGATTACAGGGTCTACAATAAAAGAACCAAGAAGATAGAGGAAAGCATTCATGTCGTCTTCAATGAAAAGTCTATAAAGATGGGAACCGAGACCCAAGGGAAAGGAACTCTGTTCAAGTTAGTCAGACATGAAGACGATGATGATGACGAGGATGAGCCAAGGAAAAGGGATTAAGACTATCCAAGTGCAAGCAATATCCCACAACCAGGGAACAACGACGAAGGTCCAATCCTCACTGATCAAACCTCCCTGGAGGCTCCTTCCTCAGAAGAACTACAAGACACCTCCAACTCTCTCGAGGTCCCCTCTTCAGGGAACAACTCTGTTGTTCCCCAAGACAATACCCTGCCAGAATCAAGTATTCAAGGGGAACAAAGAGGGAACCTGCCAGAAATCTCTGAAGAAACATCAAATGAAGAAGCTGGAGATGAGAGTTCCCATGACAAAGAAACACCAATTGAGGATGATACACATGCAAAGGAACTCACTCATACAAGAACCTTTCAACAAAGGAAGGACCACCCCCTTGAGAACATCATCTCCCCTCTTGATAAAGGTGTGCAAACTCGTTCCTCTCTCAATAATTTTTGTGCTTTTAACGCGTTTGTTTCAATGGTGGAACCCAAAAATATCAAAGAAGCATTAAAGGACCCAGATTGGATTCAAGCCATGCAAGAGGAACTCCACCAATTCGAGAGGAACCAAGTTTGGAAGCTAGTTCCTAGACCCAAAAACAAGAACATCATAGGAACTCGATGGGTCTTTAGGAACAAGATCGATGATACTGGAGCTGTAGCAAGGAACAAGGCTAGTTTAGTAGCACAAGGATACAGGCAAGAGGAAGGGATTGACTACGATGAGACCTTCGCACCAGTTGCCAAGATCGAGGCAATCAGACTCCTCATCGCCTATGCCGCTCACAAGGGATTCAAACTTTATCAAATGGATGTGAAAACAGCCTTCCTCAATGGACATCGCAAGGAAGAAGTGTATGTGGCTCAACCTCCAGGATTCGAAGATGAAAAACTACCCAACCATGTCTACTTCCTGGAGAGGGCCCTTTACGGACTCAAACAAGCTTCCCGAGCTTGGTATGACAGGTTTGCTCAATTCCTCTTGTCCCATGGGTACATTCGTGGTTCCATAGACAAGACTTTGTGTTTAAAGAAAGAATCTAAAGACATTTTGATTGTGCAAGTATATGTTGATGACATTGTGTTTGGAGCAACTAACGAAACTCTTGTAGAAAAGTTTAAGGACCTCATGAGCAGTGAGTTTGAAATGAGTCTCATTGGGGAACTCACGTTCTTTCTAGGACTTCAAATATCCCAAACCAAGTAGGGAACAAAGATTCATCAACAGAAATACATCAAGGAAATGCTTGTGAAATATGGGATGGAACATTCAAAGCCCATTGACACACCCATCTCACCAAATTCAAGGCTCAATGCGGATAAAACAGGTATTAGTGTGGACCAAAGGAACTATCGAGGTATGATCGGGTCCCTTCTCTACTTAACAGCTAGTAGACCTGATATCATGTTCTCTGTATGTCTTTGTGCTCGTTTTCAAGCTAACCCCAAGGAATCACACCTGAAAGAGGTGAAGAGAATTTTCAGGTATCTCAAAGGGAACGATAACTTGTGCCTATGGTATCCAAGGAACAGTTCTCTTGAGCTCATTGCATACACAAATGCAGATTTTGCAGGGCACTTGGTTGACAGAAAGAGCACATCAGGAATGGCCCAGTTTCTAGGGTCATGCTTAGTCTCGTGGGGATCTAAAAAGCAAAACTCAGTGGCACGCTCCACAGCTGAAGCCGAATATGTGGTTGCCGCTTCATGCTGTTCCCAGGTTCTATGGCTTAAGTCACAACTCCAGGATTACGGTATGTCTTTTGGCCCAATTCCCATACTTTGTGATAACACTAGTGCCATAAACATTTCCAAAAATCCTGTGCATCATTCTAGAACTAAGCATATTGATATAAGGCATCACTTTCAACGTGACAATGTCGAAAATGGGAACATCTCGATGGAACACTGTAGAACTGAAGAGCAAATTGCGGACATTCTTACCAAAGCTTTAGACAGACGTCCCTACCAGCGTTTTCGAATGCTTCTAGGTATGATAAATCTAAACTAAACAAGTCCCTGTTTGTCTCTCTCTCAATGCCTGACTAGTTGTTTTCACTATGCCATGATTACTAGTCTAGAGAAAAATGTGTACAAAGGAACTCTATTTCTTTTGGCCCAAAATGATCAACCAGAGTTCCCTTTATCCCTCATTGCAAGCCACCATGACGGTTGATCATATGACCTACCCTAAGCTAGGGACCAGACAAATGCTTCTCATGAGCCAAAATATTTCCTTTATCGAGTTGCAAATTGTCTGGTTCCCTTCGAGTTTCCTAGCCCCACAAAAGGATGAGTGTGAAGTTCCCTTCACCACTTCACTCTCCCTGACCATGAAAAGATCATGGGAACTGATGCATCTACAAAGGGAAAGCTGACTAATCTTCAAAGAAAAACCGTCACTTAGGAAGCGGACTTTTGTGTTAGAGGCTCTGAAGCGTTAAAGGCCAAGTATTCAAAATTTGAAAAGGACTTCCCAAGAGATTGTGACGCATGTCCAGAGGCGTGCTTGAGAAGTTGAAACGGCGCCCCATGTTCATTGGGCAACGGTTATCGAGGTTATTCCACTTCCCTTTCTACCCTTCACCTCCTCTCTCCTTTAAAACCCCTCTTTGCCATTTTTGGGTCCTTTATTCCCTCTTACATCTCTGTCAATCGTCTTCCCCAAATCTCTTTCACTCTCTTTTCAAGAAACCTCCAAAACCTCCCAATCTCTTACAAAAATGGCCCCTCAACGCACCTTCGCCCAGATCAAAGCGTGGGTACATGCCAATCCTCGCATCCTCTTCGTCTCTCAACTAAAAGAGATCGAGCAAGAATCGGACCCAACGATGAAGGATGTACTTATCCAAGGGCTATACAATCAAGTAAGCCCCTTTTTTCCCCCTCCTCCTCCTCACGTCGACGAAACCGTCTCCTGGACCACTTCCTCCTCCGAATCTCTTCCTCTCCCTCCTCCAAATACCAACACCTCCTCCGGAGTTGTCATCGTTGACAACTTCGGAGACGCTCGCCCCTCAATCAATGAAAAACCCCACAAATCCAAACACCGCCACTCATCCAAACGCCGTCACTCATCAAAAGATCCCTCAAAACCCAAAAAATCCAAACACTCCCACGACCCCTCCAAATCCAAAAAGCGTAAACACTCTGAGGCCTCTGAATTCTCGGAGCCCAAAAAGAAGGCTTTCTTCAAGTTTGAGGAATACCTGAACTACTCCAAGGAGAGTTCTTGTGCTCCCAAACCTCCTTACCCTTTCCCTTCCGACGATGGGACCTCCGAACCCCAGAGTCTACTCCCCTCTTCCTCCTCCATCCCTCCTCTTCAAATCGAGGGACCTCCCAAACCTCCTCCCACAAAACGACCAACTCCTCCGCCATCTTCTCCAATTCCCGCCACGATGGGAACTCCACCATCCCAACCTTCTTCACTTCCTCCCGTTCCCATCATTACGGGATCTCCAACTCCACCTTCACCTCACAAAACTCCTTCTCCTCCCTCCTCACCAAAACACATTTCCACCACTCCCATTTCTACTTCGGGGATCTCTACTCCTAAGGTCACCAGATCCCTTCCTCCCCCTTCCACTCAACTAACCACCCCTCTTCCTTCTTCTCCTCTCCCCTCTTCCATCACATCTCCCACCACCACAAAACTCCCCTCTCCCTCACCATCCAAAAGTACCGTCGCTCTCACCTCAGACGACGACAATCTTCCTATCTCTGTGGTCATCGGCAAAATGACCAAGGACCCTCCTCCGATCATCATGGGAACTCTTGAGGAGGAAGCCCAGCTCAAGGCAATCGAGGAAGAGCTCAATCGGGGCACCTCTGAGCACACAGTCTCCCAAGGGACAAAGTCCCCAGAAAAGGTGGTTCCCGAAGAGCCCAAGGAGAGTAGGGACCTCGCCCCAGCTGGAGGTGCTGATGAAACAACGAGTCATCCTGATGATGACGCGGAGGGCTCAAGCTCGAGCTCCTCCGAGGAAGAAGGGACCTCCCAAGATGAGGTCGACAAAGAAGAAGAAGCTCCAGTTGCTAAGGAGCCAACACGGATCCCTACACCTGGACACCAAATGGTGTTGTCCACGAGTTCCCAACCACCAAGGGACCGAGTGCTTATGATTGAAGCGGCTGCACCTCCTCAGCAGAAAGGACCTCGCACGGTCTCTAGGGGGAACACATCTAAAAACACTTCAAGGAAGGGGAAGGGGACCACCAAGCATCATGTCGATGAGCGCAGGAAGCTTCTTCCTCACCTCATTGTTTCAGAAGAAGTGCTGACTGAAAATGGTCTGGGGGAACTGTGGGACCTGATCAAGGTCCAGGGCTGGGAGAGACTCTGCCAAGAGACTGTGAGCGTAGATCCCTCACAAGTGCGTCGATTCTACAACAACTTCACTATCACCAACGACGGAACTCAGGGAACTCTCTCCCACCAAGGCGACGAGTTCATTTTTACAACGTCGACAATCCGCCTTCAACTCCAGGTCCCTAGTCAAGGGCTCAGCGAGGTGCCCAGCAAGCTCTGGGGCGATTTCAACAGCGCCGAGGTGTGCAACACAATCTTCGAGGGTCGGGTTCCCTCTAAAGTCCTCTCGACGCATCACCTATCCTTGGTTGCCAAGCTCGCTCACCAATTCATCATCAACGTGGTGATCCCGCGTCAAGAGAAGCGCTTGGTCGTCAACATCCCAGATGCCATCATCCTCTACCACTTCCTCCTCAAGAAGCCCATAAATCTTCCCCGAATAATCCTTGGGCACATGGAGAAGTGCATGGCCTCCAAGTCCCACTCCCTTCCCTACTCCGGGCTGATCAAGAAGCTCCTACAAAAAGAGGGTCTTTACGACGCCTCTAAAGACGAAATCAAGCTTGGAAGGGAACTGGACATTACAGTTGCCCAGAAAATGAGGCACTCGGAGCCTGTAGAGGAGACGGCTCCACTAGAGTCTGGTCAACAAGAGGGGAACTCTCCAGTGTTGCTCCGCATTGCCAACACCCTCGACCAGATTGCTAGGGACCAAGCAGTGTTGGCCAGAGGACAAGAAAAGCTTACACAAGTCTTTTCGCGCCTTTGTGATGCCCTGTTCCCTCAGAACCCATGATCTCTCCCTTCTTGTTCCCTTAATCCAAAAATGACCACAAATTGTACTTGGGTTCCCATTGTACATATTATCTTAAGTAATGAAATGGTCTTTATTTTGATTGCGTGTTCCCTTCTTTCCTAATATTGCTTTGCTTGTTTTCGATGATGTCAAAAGGGGGAAAGACAAAAAATGCGAGATGAGTTAAAAGTTTAAGTTATCACAGACCACGCATAAGCTAAGGGGGAACAATTGCATAAAACGATTAATAGGAACTATGTGTCTCACCAGAAGTGGCTCCCTAAATCTAAGTGTTTCACTAAAAATGACTTCCCAAAATCATACTTAGGAACTCATCAGCATATCATTCATTGAAATACTTGCATTTTTGTGATGGGTTTGTCATCATCAAAAAGGGGGAAATTGTTGGGACGTTGTTGGGACCTCTGGTTCTAAACAACGGATCAACGATGTAATTCTCAAGTTTTGATAATGACAAACACCATAGGGAACTAATGTGGTTTGTTCAAGTATTTCTAAGGAACACAGGTACAACCAAGAACTCCTACGAATGACCAAAAGCCACTGCAGTCCACAATGAAGAGTTTCCATCAAGGGAACTCTGAAGAGGAAAGTTCCCATGAAGTGGGAACTCCCAGAAACAATCAAGAGAACACAAGATTACAACGATGAAGAGTTTCCATCAAGGGAACTCTGAAGAAGACAGTTCCCATGACATGGGAACTCACATGTGAGGACAACGACCGTTCAGCGCAGATCGTGGGATTCTGTCTCAGACAGCCCGAGGGAACAGTTTGAGGATCAGACTGTCACGCTTCATCCAACGGTTCGATTGATCCAAGAAGTTGACCTAATTCAAACCAAAGTCACATGTGAAGAAAGTACAACTTGGGCATCAAGCAAAGGGCATTTTGGACACAAACAAAAGATGCGACTGCCCAAGCTCATTGGACTATAAAGCCAAATTAATAGTACTCGGTCTGAGTACTTCTCCCAGAACATACAAACACCCACATCAGAGAAAAGAAAGAAAAGGAAGAGAAGTCCCCGCCGGCGAGTGTGTGATCTAGACGACGGTGAAGCTGAAGTTCCCAGGAGCAAGGGAACTGAGAAGTCAGCGTAAGGTTTGAGTTACTTGTGTTTTGTTGTTGTGAGCTTAGGAACTCAGTTGAGAGGATTTACTAGTATTGCTAGAGTTAGGAAGAACTTGTAGGAACAGAGAAGTGTAAATCCGGCTGTGTAACTAAGGAACAAAGCAATCAATATAAGTAAGTCATTCAAAATCCTCCAAGCGGAGGTAGAGGTTTACCCATACAACTAGTTGGTTGTAGTGGGGTTCCTCTATAAAGGAACTGTGCCTTTTACTGTTTTTATTACTTGCGATTATTTACTTCCGCTGCCTTGGGAACAGCTTAATTGCCAGTTCCCAAGCTCACTGCTAACCGGTTTCGATCCAACATGGTAGATCTCACTCCATTATTCACTTTCAATTTCAATCAAATACTCAAATTCAAATCGAAATCAAAGGAAGAGATTAAAGCCATTAACAATTTAACATACTTGAAGTAGATCTCAAAGGGGTGATGGAGTTGGAGGGAGAGGTGATGCGACTTTGCCTTTTCTAGGACTCAATGTAATATCCGCTAAATTCTAATAAAATAAAATGGGTAATTATTCCAATAATTGTTTTCTCAAAAGTACAGAATTTAATAATCTTTATAATCTCATATTATATTATAAAAGGTTATAAAAGGTTTTTATAATGGAAATTAAGAATTTAATTAAAAATCTTAAGCAAGTCGTGTATTCATTTATATAATCCTTTTTTTTCTCTTAAATAGAGAGTTTCAATATTTCTAATAAAATTATAAATATATTATAAAGGATAAAGGATGATTTAAATAAATAGAAAAAAAAGAAGCTAATTAGGTGGATATTAAGGAGATTGTGAAATTTAGGTAAATAGCGCAACCCCCCATCACCCACCCCCACCCCCACTCCCACCAAGTTGACTCGGTCGTTGACCGAGTTAACTCGCCCGTTGACCGACGTTGATCGACCGTTGACCGGCGTTGACCATCATCACTATCATCATTTTCAAAAACCGTCATCACAATTTTTTCACCATCATCACAATTTATTTCATTGTCATCACTTACTTGATGACGGTTTGATTGTCATCAACTATCATCATAAATTTCATCTCTACTTGATGACGGTTCGATTCTCATCAACCGTCATCGGTATTTGATGACGGTTCGATTGCCATCAATTATCATCATAACTTGATGATGGTTCGATTGTAGTCAACTGTCATCACTTTTCATAAACTGTCATCACTATTTGATGATAGTTTGATTGTCATTAACTATCATCACAAATATCATCTCTACTTGATGGCGGTTCGATTGTCATTAATCGTCATCGCTATTTGATGACGGTTCGATATTGTCATCAATTATCATCGCTACTTGATGTCGGTTCGATGATGACGGTTCGATTGTCGTCAACTGTCATCACTTTTCATAAACTGTCATCACTATTTGATGATGGTTTGATTGTCATCAACTATCATCACAAATTTCATCTCTACTTGATGACGGTTCGATTGTCATTAATCATCATCGCTATTTGATGACGGTTTGATATTGTCATCAATTATCATCGCTACTTGATGACGGTTCAATTGTCATCAACTGTCATCACTTCTTGATGACGTATGTCAATTCAATTTGACAAAGTAACTTTGGTTCACTAATTTATCGAATTTCTGCTTGGTCAAAACCAACTCATCAAATTTGACATTAGATTTTCGTTACCCTTTTGTAAATTCCCCATTTAATCACGTCACAATACACCCAACTCTATTGTGGGGCCAAGATAAATATCTGAATTAATGTAAGAAACTAAGACCAAATCTTCTTTAATTAATTGTAATATATTCAATTCAGATTCCAAAGCACAGAAATGGAATGGAAAACATACTGTAAGAGTTTTCTACAACTTTATTTATGGATTTAATACAGAGCTCAAGGTAAAACGTAAAAATCAATTACCAAACTTACACATCTGGTGAACTGCCTATTCTAGATGAAACACATACATATTCTTTTGAACCCGCCTGACTTATCTATCATAAATACACACTATAACAAGTAAAAATAAACAACATAGCATTTGCCTAAAATTGGAGCCCTATATATGTAGGTATCACTTGAAGAATTTAAATTTCTTTCACAAACTTCAATCATCTCCATGAACTTTGATGAGTCATTAATTTTGCAAATCTTATCTTCATTACTCTACATCATTTACAAAGTCAGTTTGATGAAAACCAGGAGTGATGAAAATAGTTAGCCTTACAGTGATGCAGAGGTACCTGTGCAGAGGCACATAAAGGAGATGCTTCAATACATAAATCAAATGCAATTCATGCATAGATAACAGATCATTAGTGACCCACCATAGGCTGATATCCATAGGCAACCATCATTCCTCCATAGAAAAGATCATGATAAGGATTTGATGCACATGCCTGCAAACAGAAATAAACAAGCTCTTTAAATTCCAATTCCGTGTTCAATTGAGTTGGAAATTTTATTAAACAAATATAGAACCTCATAAACAATTTTGTTCCATGCAGAACCTCATGAATTTATCCATCCAAACATAAAAACCATATGGTGAGGGCAAAATAATGTGCATTCACTGAATCAGCTTGAATGCCCATCTCGACACATCAAAATTCAAAAACCATTTGATTGATTTCTTGCTAGAATATATTTAAAAAAGACCAATATTGACACCAACAACTAAAGCTCACCCAGATTACCATCAACCAATATCCTGTTTCAGCATACATATTGAAACTCCCAACAAACACACGAGAAAATACACTAAAATAGGCATCCAATACTCAATTTGGTACCCAAAATAAACAAATTCACACAAATTAGGTACAAAGCCACAAAAAGAGAAAAAGGAATAGAGATTTACTTGTTGGTAATAAAGACTTATCTGATTGTCTACCTTCTTGACTATGTTATCATTCTCACTCTCCCAAATTTTGATCAAAAGCACATCAGAAAAACCCTAGCAATCGTTTCCTCATTCAACATCAAAATTTCTCCCAATCTCTCGCAATTCCCTGCAATTAGATCCGTAACAGCCAGATCTTCGCCGACGTTGATGTCTCTAGCTTCCATCGCTACCGGAATTGCGCTGGGCAAGGAGGATTCGAACCGTCACCATATAATATTCTCCAAATCGTTTGAGCCAAGGTGGGGGAGCATGGGATCCGGAATTTTCTTTGGAGTGAGAGAGAAACAAGAAGAAGAGGAGAGAGAAATTCGGAACTAAGAGGAGATAGATGTAGGAGGTGAGATAAAAAAAATAAAAGAGGCTTTTATACTTAACAAAAAAACCAAAAAATGGATTTTGATTACAAACGCCTAATTAGGTTTATAATTTTTGCCCTTCTACCAAATTCTTTCTAAGGGATTATTAAAGTGGTAAAAATTTGAAATAAAATAAGATTAATACAAATTTCGGATTTTATTAATAATGGAGTGCTACAAGGGTAAAAACAGTACAAGGTAAAATAAATAAAAAGGAGGCAAGAGCCGGCACTCGAACCCTAGACCTCTTGCGTCTCCCCCTCACACACACACACACACTCCAAACCGCTAAGCATTTGTAACAAATCTACTCATAATCCCACTCTTTTAAAAATATACTCTACTATTCTTCTTCTTCTCCAAACAAGTCAAATTGATGTCTGATGGAAGTGACGCAAAACCAATACATGCTTCCATGGCTTCCCCATTCTCCACTGTAGCTTGCAAGACCATCCAAAACCTGGCATCACCTTGTGTACGTCATCTCCAACTAGCACACTTTCAACCAATTGGCATCAATCTCCTCTCCCACCATTGATCAATTTTCATTGCCATGGATCAAGGGAGCTGACAAATTTGCCTATTTAATGGCTGAAATTTCATTGTTAAATTTACACATCAAACTCTCCTCTCTCTTCTAGAAAATAGCTTTTCTCAATTGTCAAAATTCAGCCTTAAAAGCCTTATTTTTAATTGCTGTTTTTTTAAAAAAACCACAAAAAACCCTAATTCCAGTCCCCTGGCCGCCCATCACAACCGAACCCTTGCCGGATTGCAACCATGCGCGTGCGCCGCCCGTCCGCTCAAGAGGCCGCCGGAGCTCCACTACTGGTGGTCGCTTGTGCCGTGAGTAGTCGTTCCTAAGATCTCTCTCTGGTTTGTACGTAGAAAGGAAGAAGGAAGTAGTGGGCTTGTTCTTGTGGGTTATTTTGGGCTAAATTTTAGGCCCATATGTCTAAAATAAATCCATCAGAATTTAATTGAAGGAAAAAGAAAAGGAGAATCCCAAAATTCCGCCCACCTCGAAAACCGTGCCCATTCCGCTCTGGTTTATTATTTATCTTTTTTTTATTTATTCAATCTTTTGATCGCTCGTGTGTGCGAGGGTCTAGAGATACAATTTATAACCCGACCCCGTTGTAGCACGTGGTGGGTGTCGAACGCTCGGGAAATCTACTCGATTGAGGTGCCTAGACACTAGAAAGCTAGAAAGGAGAACTTAAAACAAAGGGAAACAAAGAGAACAGTCGGGACCGACACAAGTGTCACGTCGGGCCCGATGTTGGCGACAAAGAGGAAGTCGGGACCGACGTAGGGCAAGTCGGGCCCGAGGTAGCTGGATTTGTCGAACTTCAAAGATTGAAAGTAAATCTTGGGCTTTTGGGTTCTTTCTCTAGTGGATTAAGGCTTTTCCACCCCAATTCAAGCAATAAGTGATGATCGGAATAGGATCGAGTGCTTTCGCCCTCGTTCCAACCACTTCTACACATCGATCCTTGGGGAAATCCCCTTCGAAGCAAGGTCTTGAGATTGACACATGTTCACTTTCGCTACTTTGCCAATCACAAGCCTTGATTCCTTACTTTCGCAAGGAATTGTAGCTCTATGTAGAGTGGGTTCCTAGATCAAGCACTCAAGGCTATGGAATTGGGGTTTCTAGCCCAACTTAGCTAGAGTTTTCCCCCATAACCCAAGATCAAGGAGATCTACTCCATATGGCAAACAAAGAAAGCAAACAAATAAAAAAGCAAAGCAATCAACATCATCAATCTCAAACCAAAGCCAAATTTCATTCAAAATCAAAAGCAATCCACAAACTCCAATCAAAGGTTTCCAAATCCACAAAATCAAAACAAAGCAAAGCTAATCTATCGACCAAACCTATCAAATCTCCCTCTCTTGGGCCGATTCTCTCTCTTCTCCTTCTCCTCTCCTTCCTCCTTGCTCTCCAAGTATCCTCTTGAGAGTCTTTGAGGGTTGGGTTCCTTGCTAAGTGTGGGAACCTCCCTAAAATTAGAAGATAAGAGAGCCTTTATAGATTAGATGAGGGGCAAAAGTGGTAGTTTACAATTTCGTGCCTTGGAGCCCAAGCAGTCCAGTGACCGACATGGAGGATCTCGGGCCCGACCTACTGTGCAAGTCGGTCCGAGGTCAAAAACTTCAAGTCGGGCCCGGCGTGGTTGCAACTCGGTCCGGACCTCGTTCCACCTTCTTCTTGTTGGCTTTTCTCTTGTTCTTCTTCATGGCTTGCTCCTCTCTTTCCCTCTTTAGTTCGGGCCTTGCTCCATGTCTCGACTCTCCTTCAAAACGACCCTTGATCCATGCCAAAACACCTACAAAACACATAAAACGCGCATAGTCTCCGAATCTCATAGAAATACGGGAACTAAGCTAAAAAGGAACAAAACACACAAGAAAAGGGAAAAAAGAAACATATTTACAAAGGAAATCATATATAAAAACACCACCAAATAAAGAGACATCAGTTTGGTCCTTTAATTTGTCTCATACATCATGCATTCAATTTGATCTTTTGTTTAGTGAGTTAGTTCTATTGTGATTTGTTGAGATGCCTATTTGAGGATTCTTGTAAATTTTGCAGTATTCGATTCAGAAATTTGATGTAGATTGGCTCAAAGTGAAATGGTGTGATTAGGTAAGCATAATTAGATTGTGATGAGTACCAAGTGTTTTTTTTGCTTCAAAGAGATTTAGGAGTTTATAGCTTTGAGTAGTTAGTAGCTGAGTCATAAGCGCATCGATTTCCTATATAAATTGTGTCGATGGACAAGTTTTATGATTTTTGATCATTTGAATATGCATATTACAATAGTATAAGTTTTCGTGGAGGATATTGCAAATGAATAATCTTACATAAAAAGTGTTGTTGTAATGTGTTTTTTCTTTGTATCATTGTGGATGGTGATGATAATCCACCAACAATTAAGAACTTCAAAGATATGAGGTTTCCTGAGCCAATATTGAAGATGCTCAAAACTAAGAAGATAGTGAAGCTAAGACATATCCAAGTCTAGGGGCTTATTGTAATTTTATCTCGTAGAGATATGATTAGTATTAGATATACTGGTTCAGAGAAAACCCTAGTGTTTGTACTACCTCTGACTATGGAGGTTTTGCAAGAGGAGATAATGATCCCAATTGCTCCAGGAGAAGGGTCTTTCGGAACGGTAGTTTGTCCATCAAGAGAGTTCGCTAGGCAAATTGACGAGGTTGTGGGGCAATTTTTGTCACCATTGAGAGATGTTTGGTACCCAAAGTTTACATGAACTGCATTGTGATTTTCAATGAACCTTATAGTGTAATATTATGAACCATAATGACAATATTTGTGAACCAAAAGAATAACGTTTTTTGTATGCTTGTTTGATTGCTCACCAAGTGTTTGATAAAATGTCTAAATGTTCCCCCCTACAAACCCAAAATCTTGCTTAATTGCTTGAATGTTGGATGGACTGATGGCTATATATAGTTGTTTGTTGCACATTCATGGGTTGGATTTTGTTGATAAACCATAAACGCTTTATTGAATTCCTCTTTTTTTATTTACATGAATCGTATTGTGATTTTCAATGAACCTTATAGTGTAATATTATGAACCATAATGCCAATATTTGTGAACCAAAAGAAAAACATTTTTTTTTCATATTTTTATTGTTATGTGTTCCATATTGTTTATAAATTAGCTTAAGTTTCTCTTTTTTATTGTAGGTTGTTCATCAAGTTCCGGTCATCCTAACTTGTCTCATTCGGAAAATGATGCTAGTATTGATGGAGTTTCATTAAAGGGTCTTGATAATGATGAGAATGTTGATGGGGTTCCATTGGACGATCTTGATGAAGCTAGTGATGCCTAAATTCTTCACTTATCACAAGATTTTCTTATCTCATTCCCAAGATTAAACATCGAAGTTCCGGTTTTCTATTTGTCTTTTCAGCAGTTGTTGTGTGTTTTGGGGATTAAGTTGTCTTTTTTTTGGTTGTCAGTCGAGATGGAGCATAAGGCACTATGGCCTCTCAAAGAGCTCAACAGGAACCTCGACGTTGTCGGAGCAAAAATATTCATGGATTTTCAAGCACTAGAGGAGTTGAGGCTAAAGGCGTATGATAATGATCTACAAGGAGCGCACCAAATGGTGGCATGATCAGAAATTGGTGCCCAAAACTTATGAAGTTTGGTGACAAGGTACTTCTCTTCAATTCTAGACTCCGTTTATTTCCAGGGAAGCTAAGGACAAGATGGAGTAGGCCATTAGTGGTTCACCACATCTATCCTCACAAAGTGGTAGGTTTGATCGATAACGATGGAACCATATTTAAAGTCAACGACCACCGATTAAAGAAGTTCTATGAGCAACCCGACCCGGACGAAGAGATTAGAGTCAACATGCCTCTCACAACGTCGGATTAGCTAAGATAAGTTCGTCGGGCTAACGATGTTAAAAATAGCGCTTACGGGAGGCTACCCGGTTTTTAGTTTTAGTTAAGTTTTCTTTTCTTTTTAGATCTTTTTCTTAGCTTTAGTAGTCTAGAAGTTAGCAAGATAGAATTGTTCGAAACTAACATGGTATAGGAAGTTGGGCTCAGAACGACACTGAAAAACCAGTCGCCCAGGCTCATTAACGACCTGCGAGGGTCGTTAACGACCCGTGTCGACACGCGAATTGGCAGACGCGGGTGAAGTAACCCTAATCTATATTCTATCTTTATAACCCCCCACACCACCTCTCTTCTTGCCTCTTCCAATTTAAAACCTTCTCTCAAGCCTTCAAACTCCCACACCCAAATCTTAAGCAAAATCCTTAAATTCTCAATCCAACCCCACTGATTTTCTCTACCCACCACCGATCAGAGCACCACCGCCCCTAACCCCAACCGCATCCCACGATAACGAGCCAACTCTCTTGAGTTCATTACCGGCGCCTCAAAAGCCTCGTTACCCATCCCCAAATCAATCTTTGTTCTTCAATTTTTCAAATCTACGGTATGATTTCTAAACCCTAACTCTTTTCTTGCAAATTTCATGATATTTGGGGTAAACTTCATATCTATATCTTGATTGAGTAATTGGTTTGCATGTCTATGTTGCATTGTGTTTCTATTGCTTCTATTATGGGTGATTGATCTTGATTTATACTTGGTTATTCTTGCTTGGTTTGCATTGAAATTTTGATGAGAAAAGCATGGATTAACTTGTTCTTGAATCGATTGGTCTTCACCATGAGTTCTGGCAATTTTTTGCATGTTTGGATAGGTTATCTAGTAAGTATGGGGTTGCATGTGCTAGATTGAGTGTTTTATGTGGGATTGTGGTTGATTCATGCAAGAATTATTGGAAAATTTTGAGGTTTAGTACTCGGACTAGATTGCAAGTTGTTCTCGCCTAGTCTCGTTAACGACCTTCCCAAGGTCTTTAACGACATGTGATATGCTCAGGTCTTTAACGACCTGTGATATGCTCAGTTTCAAAACAAACCCAGGTACCTCGTTAACGAGGTATCTGGGTTTCTAATACCCCGATTTTTCATATAGCGATGCTAATCGGTTGTGGATCTCACATGGGTCCACTCATGCTAACTTGACAACAATCTCACAAAGTAGGACCTTGCAACAAAGGCACGACGAGAAAATAAGAAAACATCCAACTTATTTAAAAATTAAAACAATTGAAAAATCATGTATTCACCAGACAATTACAACATCCGAAGCCTGAATTGTAAATTAAAGACTTGTGCATTCAAACACTTTCCTTACCAAACCCACCAAAAAGCCAAAAACTAAGAACTCTTAAAACAACCCACACTCATCCTAAGACACGCCACGTCGATCTGGCTCACCATCATCCTGGAGAAGACTCCTTGGAGCTTTATTCAATCTAGAGTGATTACCTAGAAGAAGAACAACACCCCGAAGGGTTAGCTACCCATTCCAATGCACTAAATAGTAAACACAATATGCAGTAGCAAAATCAATTTATCAAATTATATAATAAGAATAGTATTAGAAAGGTTCACATATAGTATATTCACAACCACGGACAACGCACAATAATAGTTATAATCATAAAGCACAAATAGCAATACGTGAAGTCATACAATGAATACCAAAAAAAAATTGCAGATAAATTCACTTTACTATCACCTCATTCACTTTTCACTTCACTATCAAATCAACCACATTTCACAATAATTATTATCTACTCGATATCAATTTAAATAGCAAGCGGGGTATTCTTTCAACCGAAAATTCTTATCTACCATATAAATTTACATAGCAATCGGGGCATTCTCCAGCCAGAATGGGGTGTAGTTGTCGGCGGCCTCCACCGTTACTCCGAACCACCCAACACCAGAACAATTCACCTTCTTACCCTCGGTCAAGCCTCTACTAGAGCACTTGCAAAAATATATATTATAATTTTGAAGGGGATCTCCTTGTCATACAACTATGTTATGGATGTCTCCCTCCTTCCCGATCATCCCATAGGCATCGTTGTACCGGTAGATGCCATAGTTTCAAAAATTGAATAAAATACGAAGAATTAATCATCTACTAATATATCTTTAAATTATCACTTTACTCACCCCTAGATGTATAATAAGATACGGGGACGAATCCCAAAATAAAGCTCTACACATCATATCTACACATCCAGCACACATCAAAATTGATAACTAAGTAAGTCTAGGCGACTTACCTTAAACAAAGGCTTTCCAACGATATCAAATGAACCCGTCAAGCTAGTTACCTAGGAATAAGAATAAATATTCATAAGAAAAGGCGATCTAGTTAGCTTAAGTTAAAGGTTAAGGAAATTACTCGATCAACTCGACTAACCCACAAGTTGACCCGATATTAAAAATACATACATAATCTCTGTTTTAACCATTCGAATCACTCCTTTTACACTTATTCCAAGAAACCAACTCAAAGGATTATTATACTTACTATTTAAGCTAATCTATTATATGTATGAACACCAAATTAATTATCCTCCATCTTATCAAAAGTTGACTTAATTAAATCCCCTCAAATCCACGTATTGAATTAAGTTCATACATACTCTAATTTTTCATCAAACTAATTATATAACCTCACATCTATTGAACTAACGATTGACTACATATAATTTAATCTAATTCATTTGAATCATCGTTAGTTAATATATATTACAGTACTAAATCCCCTTGTTTTGCCCTCTGGTCACAAATAAATATATATATATATTATATATTACTCAACCTAAAGTATTGATCTATAAAAGTCCTTAGAGTCAAAGAAGGAACACGATCGGCTCACCGGAATGGAGGACAACGATGGTTGATGACTGGACAGCTTGTGGTGACCATTGCGATAAGGCTACAACTGAACCGTAATCAAAGTGATAGCTAGGCTCAGATGATGGTGGTACACAAACGGTGCATAGATGGAGATATGTAGCAGGTTTCTAACAAAAGTTGTTTGTAGATAAAGAAAATGGACTAAAATGAATGAACTGATCAATTTGAGAGTGGGATTAGTGTAGGCGGTAGGTGTTGGGGTTTGGGAACGTGGCACTTAATTAAACTAGCCAAGTATTACATAGATGAAAATTGGATAAGAATGAGAGAGTCGATCATATCGCATTTGCGTGTTACAGGCATGTAACCAAATTCTTACAAGCTAAGTAATTTTTAATTGCCACGTGACTACATATAAAATTTGAAGGAAAAGGCATAAAAATTACTATAACTTTCCATGCTAATATTGAGGAGTAACCTAATTAGGACTAATGTTCAACAAAATACTATAATTAATTTAAATTATTATATATATTTTTTTAATAATTAAGAAAATCAACTAAGTGACGAGATCTTAACAAACAACGACACTCGAATATTACATATACCCCTCCTAAAAGAATGTTTTATCCCGAAACTTCCTTTGTTATATATATATATATATATATGTATATATGTATACAAAAACAAACTCATAATACTTCTTCAGGTTTTAGACAAAAGTCTAAGGTCATGTAATTCACACCAACAATATACTACAATCAACTATCATAAAAGTCAGGCACACAAAATCTAGTCAAACCAAGCATATAGTTAACAACAGTCAATAAGACTCTTAAACACTTCTGACATATACTCTCTACGCTTTTACTAAATCCTAGTACCCCTTTAGATACTGCTCGTTTAAGAAAACTTAAAATAACAATCAAGCATGCAACTACACCTAAAGATCCTAATGTTTGGTAATGGAACAAAGCATAAGACATTAGACACTAGGCCATAGTAATCCAAAAGCAAGAACGACACTCAAGGTAGAGGAGCGAATACGTCTTTTTCTTCCACATCCTACATCTCAAACACTCGGGGTTGAGTGGCACCGGAGCTAGCAACTACATTATCACGACCTCGACCACGGTTCGAAGCCAGTGGTTGGTGTGGTTGGAATAATGGAGGACGACGTGCCTCAATGGTACCAGTGCCAGGTGATGACCCTTGAGATGGAATTACCTCTTTATTGGGGCAAAAGATCGAACGATGTCCATGCTTTCCGCAAGAAAAACAAGTAATTGGTGGTCTCGGGCAATTATTCTTGAGATGTTCAGTACTCTCGCAATTATAACATTGCTTTTGATTTCAAAAGGTATGACCTTGTTGTGATTGACCTTGACGGCCTTGGAATTGACTAACATGTCCTTTCTGTTGAAACTGGCTAGTATGTCCTTCTTTCCTGAAGTCCATCGACGTTGGTTTCTGTCTCTTACTTTCTCCAAGATTGACATCAAACGGCCCAGTTCATGGACTAGCCAAAGCATATGCCAAGGCTGAGTTATGAACTCCAGTTAAAGTTTTATGTTTTAGTCGAAAGACATAGGCACGCAGCTGCGGTTGTAGCCGTTTTAGAAAAGCAAAGATCCGAAGTTTTTCCGTAGGGGCAGCGTCTAGTACAAATGCTAACTCTCTTTGAAAATTATCAATTGTTTCAGTCATTGAAATATTCTCCGGTCCAGCATCTCGAAATGCAGCTTCTCTTGCACTTCTCACGGGCTCAGGACAATAATATTCTCGAATCTTTTGTCCAAATTCTCCAAAAGTCACGACTTTTTCATGATCATTTTTCAGATTCCACCAGTCGAATGAACGTTCTTGTAATAAACTTTGCACTAAAGACATCCTCCTCCCCTCTGGTGCTTGGATTGAATCTAATGCAGAAGCGACCCTTCTCAACCATTGTTCCACATTAGTGCCTGAAGCTCTAGTGAAGTTTGGTACTCCTGCCTTCTTAAACTCACCAAGCCACTTATCTGGTTTGGGCTCCTGTAGACCTTCTCCCAATTCCACAACTCTTCTAGAGGATTCAAGTTTCGGAATACCTGGTGGTATTACCACTTGACTTACTTGGGGAGGTGTCTTCATATTTGGCGCCTGCATCTCAGGTTCGGGAGGCACATTAGTTGGCCTAAGTACTTCTGGATTAACCCTCGACCTAGCTCCAACAATAGAGGTAATATCTTCTACCACAAATTGTGATTCATGTCTTCGGGGGTCATTAGCAACAGAAGCTTCAGATTGTCCTTGTCGAACACCCAATGTCGGTCCTTCTCTTTCCGTAACTTCTTCGGCATGGAGATTAGTTGGAACTGTATGCATGCCTTCTCTACCCCTTCCACGGCCACGTCCTTGGCCTCGAGATCTCCCTCTTCCTCTAACAACATTAGTAGTCTTCTTCGGTCTCCCTCTTCCTCTAACAACATTAGTAGTCTTCTTCAGTCTCCCTCTTCCTCTAACAACAATAGTAGTCTTCTTCGGTGGTGCCAGAACTAAAATGCGAGTGCTAGTATTATTAAGCCTAAACGTTACTAAACAAAATACATGAGAGAATGCTTACAGGATTACTCTCCATTCGATGGTGGCTCTTCTCGACGTGTCTTTCTACCCGACTATGCAGTATGCCCAACATTTTAAAAGAATGTTTAAAAAGGAAAATTCGGTCTGAGCTTTCAGTTAAGTTGGACATGTCATGCTTTTATTGTTAGGTTCCTTGTGCCCTTGTTGTCAACCTCGCTCTAATACCAATTTCTAATACCCCGATTTTTCATATCGGAATGCTACTCGGTTGTGGACCTCACATGGGTCCACTCATGCTAACTTGACAACAATCTCACAAACTAGGACCTTGCAACAAAGGCACGACGAGAAAATAAGAAAACATCCAACTTATTTAAAAATTAAATCAATAGAAAAAAAAGTATGCACTAGACAATTACAACATCCGAAGCCTGAATTGTAAATTAAAGACTTGTGCATTCAAACACTTTCCTTACCAAACCCACCAAAAAGCCAAAAACTAACAACTCTTAAAACAGCCCACACTCATCCTAAGACACGCCACGTCGATCTGGCTTACCATCATCCTGGAGAAGACTCCTTGGAGCTTTATTCAATCTAGAGTGATTACCTAGAAGAAGAACAACACCCCGAAGGGTTAGCTACCCATTCCAATATGCACTAAATAGTAAACACATTATGCAGTAGCAAAATCTATTTATCAAATTATATAATAAGATAAGTATTAGAAAGGTTCACATATAGTATATTCACAACCACACACAACGCACAATAATACTTATAATCATAAAGCGCAAATAACAATACGTGAAGTCATACAATGAATACTAAAAAAAAATTGCAAAAAAATTCACTTTACTATCACCTCATTCACTTTTCACTTCACTATCAAATCAACCACATTTCACAATAATTATTATCTACTCGACATTAATTTAAATAGAAAGCGGGATATTCTTTCAACCGAAAATTCTTATCTACCATATAAATTTACATAGCAATCGGGGCATTCTACAGCCAGAACGGGGTGTAGTGGTTGGCGGCCTCCACCGTTACTCCGAACCACCCAACACCAGAATAATTCACCTTCTTACCCCCGGTCAAGCCTCTACTAGAGCACTTGCCAAAATATATATTATAATTTTAAAGGGGCTCTCCTTGTCATACAACTAAGTCAGGGATGTCTCCCTCCTTCCCGATCATCCCATAGGCATCGTTGTACCGGTAGATGCCATAGTTTCATAAATTGAATAAAATACGATGAATTAATCATCTCCTAATATATCTTTAAGTGATCACTTTACTCACACATAGATGTATAATAAGATACGGGGACGAATCCCAAAATAAAGCTCTACACATCATATCTATGTAATATTTGGATTCGTTTTTCTTCTAGGTCGGAAAAACGAGTTCAATAGAACGCAAGTAATCGAGTTCTTGTTTTACAAGTAACCTCGTAAGCCGGATTATTAGTTATTAATTCCGATTATTAGCTATTAATCACTGGAATTATCCGTTAAATGAGTTAAAAATATAGGAATAAAAAAAATAAAAATATATATATATATATATATATATATATATATTTCAGTTAAACTAATTCTGATCAAACCAATTCCAACAAACTAATTCTGATCTTCTATAAACTAATTCCGATTAACCTATCTATTCCAACAAACTCTATCCTACCTAACTAATTAACCCAATCCTAATCTATCCTAATCTATCTTTCATTAATCTCGGATTCTTATAAACCGAGAGATCCACGTCCGTTCCCCATCAATATTCATCGTTCATCACCATCGCCAATGCTCCTCCTAGCTCATTTCGATAAGCGAAAAGGTCGCACCAATCGACGTCCATCGGGTTCAGAGATCAGCCATTCACCGAACCTGCCAATGCCAACGACGATCGGAGTCGGATAGGGCGCAACTGGCGGCGGTCGAAAAAGTTGTCGGAACTCGTCTCCGTCGTCATTGTCGATCTGGACAACCGGGTGAGTTTCCTTTCCTTTGTTTCTTCTTAGTGTTGTTTCGGGCGGGTGTTGGATTCAAGTGGGGGGTCGGTGGGCGTCGGTAAACGGAATGAGTAGTCGAGGGTGCGGTTACAGATTGGGTCGATAGTCGCCGGTAGGAGCGGGGCGAAGCTGGTCTAGAGCGCCGGGAAGGGGGCGCAAACAAGGGCGGCGGAAGGGGCTCGTCTCTGCCCTCCTCCATTACCATCGGTGTTGGGCTCGATGCAAGACCGCCGGCGAAGAGGATTCAGGCCGGTACGCTGCCAGTCGAAGAGGAAGAAGGGGACATCGGACTGGAGGTTCGACGAGGAAGAAAAGGGTCTCGTTATTTTTTTTCGTCTTTCGCAAGGTTGAAGAAGGAGGGTGGGGCCCTGGTCAACGTTGGGCTCGGTCAAGGGACTGAATGGGATGGTGGTGGGTTCGGATGGATTTGGCCAAAAATTGGGCCAGATGTGTTCTCAATTTTTTTTTATGATGGGCTGGGAAATTGGGTCTTCCTTGTTTCATTTAGGCTGGGGTTTGGGTTGTTGATTGGATTAAGAGCTATAATCTTTATTGATGTTATATATTAGTAGCTAAAACAATTTGGGTAAAAATTGAATGTAGAGATACGAATAATAATAAAAGGGGGTGGGTGTTCGTTTGTACTATAATTATAATTATGTTAATTAGTAATTAGTGGGGTAGATAAATCGGTAGAGTATATATTATAAAGTTGAGATCCGTTACCGTAACGGGTGTGGTCAGTTTTATAATTAAGTGTGCTCATTATTATGTTTAGGGAGATGCTTCCGCTCAAGATCTTAGATTGGTCCACGCTAAAGAATCCTTCGTCTGAGGTAAGTCGTTTTTCGACTTGCTCGGTTCTTCTCTACCTTGTTAGATTGTGTATCGATATTGTAGGGCAGGTTTTGGGAACTAGTCCCGAATGCCTTTATAAATTGTTTCGAACTTCTCGTATTGTTGTGTGTGTAAAATGGTTTGAACGTGTTTTATCGAAAGGATAATTTTTAGAACATTTTCTCTGTGTTGGTACCGTTTCCGACATGGCCCATCGTAGCTGGTGTTGAGGAAGAGTTGGCTACGTTGACACGTGTGATTGGGAAATCGTGCCCCTTCAAAACGAAAATTATTATCTGTGTGTTTTTGGAAAATGCTCCAGTGGAGGCTTATCCAGGGGTTAGAAGAGAGATTGTGAAGTGGAGGGAGAGGACCTGCCTCTGCACTCGGCGCGGTGATGAGCGCCTTGGAAGTCGGATTATGAAAAAGGAGGATTTGCATTGTTATGAGGCTGTGATTGTAAATGTGTATGTGGGTATGTGTGACTGATTATAACTAATTTAGGTATTGGCCTGTAGAGTTATGGTTGCGATTGTGGATTTGTATGCTGACTCTAGAAATGATTTCAAAACGTTCTGCAATTTCCGTATTCTCTCTAGCTTGGTAGATTAGAAGTTGACCCTTCGGGGAATATTTTCAGTTCCAGGTATGAACCAGGGAGCCGTGCAGGAACCGAGGCTAGATGGCGGGCCGGAGTGGTAAAGAGCGCGTGTCATAGTGGGACGGGTTTTACGCTGGTTTACTTATGATAGTTAGGACGTTGATTTTATTCTTGCTAAAGATGAAGTTAGTATTATCTTTCGTTTATTATCATTTTGTTCGGATAGTTCAGTATTAGTAAGTATTTTGTCGGATTTGGATAATTAGGTTTTTGGGAATTCATGCACAACTAAGTTTTCTATTTCTATGTAGCATCCCGTCGGAAGTCGGGGTGTTACAAATTGGTATCAAAGCCAGGTTGACAACAGGGCACAAGGAACTGACCAACGAAGAGTACCCGAGGTCCAACTTAAAACCAAAACCGGTCGGTGTTTTCAAAATGTTTTTATTGGGGTAGGCATGTTGCATATAGGAGGGTAGGTGACACGTCGCGACTCCGCCCCATCAGCCGAAGGACCTCACGTAGAGTAGTAAGAATTTCGTTAAGAAATAGAATGTTTAAGTTTTGACTGTGGGACTTTCTATTATTGATGGCCCCACCAACCAGAGCTAGAGCTGCTGAAGCCAATGGAAGAGGCCGCGGTAGAGGCCGAGGTCGGGGTCGTGGAAGGGGTAGAGGAGAGGCCCTTGTAGTTGCTGAGCCAGAGGTACAACATGATACCCACCAGGAGGAGGTTGTTGAGAGTCAAGATGTGGCTGCTGCTGTTCATCAAGAGGACAGTGCATCTGTCGCTGGAGGAGGTCTCCCGGCAAACGGGGCTCAAGTGGGAGGAGGAGTGCCACCCGCAGGACTGGCCGCAGAGGTGAACGCTGCGATCCAGCTATTATTGCAGACTTTGATGGGTGTTGGAGCTGCACCGAATCTGAACGCAGTTGCGGGGCAACAAGGAGCTGAGAGGAGGGCACCAGGATCAGATTCTATTTTGGCTGCCCAACTAGGAGCAATGCCTGATTCGCGAGGATTAGTGATAGCTGATCATGTGGTCGAACCGAGGAGACAGTATCGCGAGCCTCAACTTGACAAGTGGCTCGCAGAGTTTACGAAGATTGGAGTGCCGAACTTTGCTGGAGCTCAGGGTTCTGACGTAGAGCAGAGGTTGAGGTGGGTGAAATCTGCGTTGGATTCCATTAAGGCACCGGAAGAGTGGAAGATGTCCTTAGTACAGAGTCTGCTACATGAGAGTGCTTTTGACTAGTGGGAGTTATGTAGGGACCACCGGACTGAGGTGACTTTCGAGGAGTTTGAGAGGCAGATTCGAGATCAGTATTGTCCTCCGGTGGTGAGGGCGGCTCGGGAGGCTGCTTTTCGGGATGCTAGACCCGAAAATATCACAGTATCTGAGACTATTCTGAAGTTTCAGCAAGAGTTGGCAGCAGTGCCAAATGTTGCCCCTATTGAGGAGTTGAAGATTGCGACCTTTCTAAAAAGGTTGCAACCGCATTTACGTGCTTATGTATCTGGTCTCCGACTCGCGACATTGGCAGACGTTCAGCAGTCTGGTATGGATTATGCTATGGCCACGACCCGACAGAGTCAGCTAAAGGTGCATACCACTGGGAGCAAGAGGCAGACGTTGTGTGTCACGACAGAACCTAGGAGAGATAGTCGTCCCGGCTCTTCTCAGCCGCAACGATCAGGATTTCAGTCATAAGGTCGGCAGGACCATCGCCGTCAGAGTCAGTCCACTGGAGGGCTGAGAGAGTGCTTCAACTGTGGAAGCACTACTCATTTGAGTAGTCAGTGTCTGAAGCCGGTTAGGAGTTGCTTCAATTGTGGGATGCCTGGCCATTTACAACAATACTGTACTGCCGGAGCACCTTCACAGGGATCTTCCTCGGGAACGGTGAACCAGATGCCTTGACGTCAGCCTCAGCAGTTTCAGCAAGCACCGAGCCAGGGCAAAGGACATGGCGCAAGAGTTAGCAATACCGGGGGCAATCAGCCCCGGGTGCTTGAGATGAGGAGGGTCGATGCCCTACACGCGCCGACTGCTACAAGTACGATTTGGATTCAGTCTAGACCTGTTCACATATTGTTCGATACGGGTGCTACCCATGTCTTCTGCTTGCGTGACTAGACTATGACTGACTTGCACTGAGGGGGTATCTTTTGTTGTGGGGCTGCCTGACAGTAGTAAAGTGAGAGGGAATAAGGAGATTTTACAGTGCCCTATTAGAATAGGGAATAGGGATTGGTATGCGGATTTTATAGTAATGCAGTTGTCACCAGATGATGACGTGATTCTGGGGATGGACTGGATGATACGTTACCGAGCAGTTTTGGATGCACACAAGGGCACAGTTACAATGACCGCAGATGATGGGACCAGACATGTGTGTCAGGAGGTAGAGCAGGAGGGGCCCGGATCGGTGATTAGTATGGTAAAGGCCGCCAAGTTGCTCAGTGATGGATGTGTAGGATATTAGTGTTATGTCCTACAGGGGGACAAGGTGGGGACGCACATTCAGGACATACTAGTAGTGCGAGTTTGAGGACGTTTTTCCCGAGGAACTTCCAAGATTACCTCCTCAGAGAGAGGTAGATTTTGGGATTAAGTTGGAGCCGGGAACGAGGCCGATTTCGAGAGCCCCATATTGCATGGCCCCGATGGAGATGCAGGAACTGAAGGCACAATTGGAGAAGCTGTTGGAGAAGGGTTACGTACAACCGAGTGCGTCGCCATGGGGAGCTCCACTTCTGTTTGTGAAAAAGAAGGATGGTTCTCTCCGTTTGTGTATCGATTATCGGAAGTTGAACCGTGTTACCATCAAGAACAAGTATCCCCTTCCGCGTATTGATTATTTGTTGGATCAGCTGCAGGGGGCTACTGTGTTCTCCAAAGTGGATTTGAGGTCAGGATATCACCAGCTGAGAATTCGGGAAGAGGATATACCTAAGACGGCTTTCCGAACGAGATATGGACATTTTGAGTTTGTAGTAATGTCGTTCGGACTGACGAATGCACCCGCTGTATTTATGGAATTGATGAATCGGGTGTTTATAGACTACTTGGACAGATTTATAATAGTGTTCATCGACGATATTCTGATCTACTCTCGGCGTAAGGAGGAGCACGCCGAGCATCATAGGCTGGTGTTGGGGGTATTGAGACAGCATCGGTTGTTTACTATGCTGTCCAAGTGTGATTTCTGGTTGCCTGAAGTTACCTTTTTAGGGCATGTGGTATCTGACCAAGGAGTTATGGTGGATCCGGTAAAGATTAAAGTTGTAAAAGCATGGGAACCTCCAAAGAATGTGAAGGAGGTGCGGAGATTTCTAGGATTAGCAGGGTATTACAGGAGGTTTATGGAAGGGTTTTCTCGGATAGCCCAACCACTTACCAACCTGCTTAAGAAGAGCACTCGCTTTGAGTGGAATGAAGCTTGCCAGCGGGGTTTTGACGAGCTGAAGAGAAGGTTGACTTCGGCTCCTATACTTGCTCTTCCTCAAGGGAATGAAGATTTTGTGATTTACAGTGATGCCTTCAAGGTAGGTTTGGGTTGTGTGCTGATGCAGAGGGACAGAGTGATTGCTTATGCTTCCAGACAGTTGAAGCCGAACGAGCAGAATTACCCTACTCATGATTTGGAGTTGGCTGTTGTGGTACATGCTTTGAAGATTTGGCGTCATTACTTGTATGGCAGTACTTGCAAAGTGATGACAGATCATAAAAGCCTCAAGTACATCTTCACTCAAAGGGAGTTGAATATGCGACAGAGGAGATGGCTTGAGTTACTGAAGGATTACGACCTTGAGATCCTTTACCACCCAGGGAAAGCGAATGTGGTCGCTGATGCCCTTAGCAGAATGACGTCTCGGGAGAGTATGTTGGCTCATATGACCGCTCAGCCAGAGTTACAGAGAGAGCTGATGAGGTACGGTATTGAGGTTCAGATTCAGCGTTATTAGAGCAGTCTGAAAGCCTTAGAATGTCGGTCGTCTCTACTTGAAGAAGTAAGACAGAAGCAGGAAGATTGCCCGATGATTCAAGATCTGAGGCAGAGATTGAGTCGTGGAGAGGCACCCGACTTTGCTGAGAGAGCAGATGGTATTTTGTTTCTGCATGGTCGGATTTATGTACCTCGAGATGCGAAGTTGAGGCAGAAGATTTTGCAAGAGGCTCATGCTACACCTTACTCAATCCACCCCGGGGCGAGTAAGATGTACAAGGATTTGCGACAATTTTATTGGTGGGATGGCATGAAGCCGAATGTAGCGAGATTCGTCGCTAAATGTCAGGTTTGCCAGCAGGTGAAGATCGAGCACCAGAGACCCGGAGGAATGCTTCAGTCGCTTCCTATTTCATAATGGAAATGGGAGGATATCTCTATGGATTTTGTCACAGGTTTGAGACTCAACAGAGGCCATGATGCCATTTGGGTGGTGGTGGATAGACTGACGAAGACTGCTCGCTTTTTGCGTATCACGGAGACATGGAAAGTGAGCAAATTAGTGGAGTTATTTATTAATCAGATAGTTAGACTGCATGGAGTGCCTAAGACGATTGTGTCGGACCGAGATGGTCGTTTTACTTCCAGATATTGGCAGCAGGTGCATGAGGCATTGGGGACGAGATTACATTTCACGACTGCTTACCATCCGCAGTCGGACGGTCAGACAAAGAGGACGATTCAGACTCTAGAGGACATGCTGAGGTCCTGCGTATTAGACTGGAGAGGTCAGTGGTCGGATCACTTGGCTTTGGTGGAGTTTCCCTATAATAACAGCTGACATTCATCGATTCAGATGGCTCCTTATGAGGCCTTATACGGTCGGAAGTGTAGGACACCGCTGTGTTGGGATGATCCCTCGGATGTAGTAGGTGAGAGGCCACAGATGATTGAGGAGACGATCGGGAAAGTGGCCTTAATCAGGGAGAGAATGTTAGCTGCTCAGAGTCGCCAGAAGTCCTATGCAGACAAGAGGCGTAGACCGTTGGAGTTTGAGGTCGGAGCCCACGTCTGGTTGAGAGTATCGCCTACCCGCGGGGTAAGAAGATTCGGGGTGAAAAGGATGTTGAGTCCCCGATATATCGGTCCGTTCGAGATTCTGGAGAGAGTAGGCGAGGTGGCTTACAAGCTAGCATTGCCGCCTGCTTTATGAGGAGTGCACCCTGTATTCCATGTTTCACAGCTGAGACAGTATGTCCCGGATCCTAGTCACAGACTGAATTATGTGGATTTGGTGGTAGAACCAGATCACACTTTCCGGGAACAACCGCTGAAGATTTTAGATCGACGAATGAAGAAGCTGCGGAACAAGGAGATTCCTCTGGTGTTGATTCAGTGGTCTCGACGGGGAGTCGAGGAGGCCACTTGGGAGACGGAGTCCAGGATGAGTGAGAGTTATCCAGAGATCTACCCGGGTTTAGTAGAGGCGTTTGAGGGGAAGGTTAGTAATTAGTGTGTTGTTTTCAGATTCGATGTTTGCTTCGTGATTCTTGGTTGCTTGACTTGTTTGTTTGACTGTTTAATTTTCGATTGACTTGCTACATGTTTTGAATGTCTGGTACTGGTTATGGTTATCGTTAGCAATGAGTTCTGGTTCGAGGACGAACCCTCTTTTAGGGGGGGGAGATTTGTGAAACCTCGATATATATAGTTTCCTTTCTATAAAGTTTCGGGACGAAACTTTCTTAAGCGGGGTAGTATGTAATATTCGGATTTGTTTTTCTTCTAGGTCGGAAAAACGAGTTCAATAGAACGCAAGTAATCGTGTTCTTGTTTTACAAGTAACCTCGTAAGCTGGATTATTAGTTATTAATTCCGATTATTAGTTACTAATCTCTGGGATTATCCGTTAAATGAGTTAAAAATATAGGAATAAAAAAAATAAAAAAATAAAAATATATATATATATATATATTTCTGTTAAACTAATTCCGATTAACCTATCTATCCAACAAACTCTATCCTACCTAATTAATTAACCCAATCCTAATCTATCCTAATCTATCTTTCATCAATCTCGGATTCTTATAAACCGAGAGATCCACGTCCGTTCCCCATCAATATTCATCGTTCATCACCATCGCTAACGCTCCTCCTTGCTCATTTCGATAAGCGAGAAGGTCGCACCAATCGACGTCCATCGGGTTCAGAGATCAGTCGTTCACCGGACCTGCCAACGCCAACGACGATCGGAGTCGGATAGGGCGCAATTGGGGGCGGTCGCAAAAGTTGTCGGAACACGTCGCCACCGTCATTGTCGAGCGGGACAACCGGGTGAGTTTCCTTTCCTATGTTTCTTCTTACTGTTGTTTCGGGCGGGTGCTGGATTCAAGTGGGGGGTCAGTGGGCGTCGGTAAATGGAATGAGTAGTCAAGGGTGCGGTGACAGATTGGGTCGATAGTCGCCGGTAGGAGCGGGGCGAAGCTACTCTAGAGCGCCGGGAAAGGGGGGCGCGAACAGGGGCGGCGGAAGGGGCTCATATCTGCCCTCCTCCGTTACCACCGGTGTTGGGCTCAATGCAGGACCGTCGGCGAAGAGGATTCAGGCGGGTATGCTGCCAGTCGAAGAGGAAGAAGGGGAAATCGGACTTGAGGTTCGACGAGGAAGAAAAGGGTCTCGTTTTTTTTTCGTCTTTCGGAAGGTTGAAGAAGGAGGGTGGGGCCCTGGTCAACGTTGTGCTCGGTCAAGGGACTGAATGGGATGGTGGTGGGTTCGGATGGATTTGGCCAAAAATTGGGCCAGATGTGTTCTCAATTTTTTTATGATGGGCTGGGAAATTGGGTCTTGCTTGTTTCATTTGGGATGGGGTTTGGGTTGTTGATTAGATTAAGAGCTATAATCTCTACTGATGTTATATATTAGTAGCTAAGTTAAACAATTTGGGTAAAAATTGAATGTGGAGATACGAATAATAATAAAAGGGGGTGGGCGTTCGTTTGTACTATAATTATAATTTTGTTAATTAGTAATTAGTGGGGTAGATAAATTGGTAGAGCATAAATTATAAAGTTGAGATCCGTTACCGTAACGGGTGTGGTCAGTTTTATAATTAAGTGTGCTCATTATTATGTTTCGGGAGCTGCTTCCGCTCAAGATCTTAGTTTGGTCCACGCTAAATAATCCTTCGTCTAAGGTAAGTCGTTTTTCGACTTGCTCGGTTCTTCTCTATCTTGTTAGATTGTGTATCGATATTGTTCGAACTTCTCGTATTGTTGTGTGTGTAAAATGGTTTGAACGTGTTTTATCGGAAGCATAATTTTTAGAACGTTTTCTCTGTGTTGGTACCGTTTCCGACACGGCCCATCGTAGCTGGTGTTAAGGAAGAGTTGGCTACGTTGACCTGTGTGACTGGGAAATCGTGCTCCTTCAAAACGAAAATTTTATCTGTGTGTTTTTGGAAAGTGCTCCAGTGGAGGCTTAGCCAGGGGTTAGAAGGGATATTGTGAAGTGGAGTGAGAGGGCCTGCCTCTGCACTCGGCGCGGTGATGAGCGCCTTGGAAGTCGGATTGTGAAAAAGGAGGATTTGCATTGTTATGAGGCTGTGATTGTAAATGTGTATGTGGCTATGTGTGACTGATTATAACTAATTTAGGTATTCGCTTGCAGAGTTATGGTTGCGATTGTGGATTTGTATGCTGACTCTAGAAATGATTTCAAAACGTTCTGCAATTTCCGTATTCTCTCTAGCTTGGTAGATTAGAAGCTGACCCTTCGGGGAATATTTTCAGTTCTAGGTATGAACCAGGGAGCCGTGCAGGAACCGAGGCTAGATGGCGGGCCGGAGCGGTAAAGAGCGCATGTCATAGTGGGACGGGTTTTACGCTGGTTTACTTATGATTGTTAGGACGTTGATTTTATTCTTGCTAAAGATGAAGTTAGTATTATGTTTCGTTTATTATCATTTTGTTCGGATAGTTCAATATTAGTAAGTATTTTGTCGGATTTGGATACTTAGGTTTTCGGGAATTCATTCATAACTAAGTTTTCTATATTTTTATTAAAATAAAAGTTGGATGTTTTTACTTTGTTTTCTCGTCGTGCCTGCGTTGTAAGATCCTAAAGTGTAGTTGTCAACCTATTTAATAGTACCTAGTAAGGTCTATTTCTAAGTAGCGTCCCGTAGGAAGTCGGGGTGTTACAATCTACACATCGAGCACACATCAAAATTGATAACTAAGTAAGTTTAGGCGACTTGCCTTAAACAAAGGCTTTCCAACGATATCAAATGAACCCGTCAAACTAGTTACCTAGGAATAAGAATAAATACTCACAAGAAAAGACGGTCTAGATAGCTTAAGTTAAAGGTTAAGGAAATTACTCGATCAACTCGACTAACCCACAAGTTTGACACGATATTATAAATACATACATAATCTCTGTTTTAACCATTCGAATCACTCCTTTTACACTTATTCCAAGAAACCAACTCAAAGGATTATTATACTTACTATTTAAGCTAATCTATTATATGTATGTACACCAAATTAATTATCCTCCACCTTATCAAAAGTTGACTTAATTAAATCCCCTCAAATCCACGTATTGCATTAAGTTCATACATACTCTAATTTTTAATCAAACTAATTATATAACCTCATATCTATTGAACTAACGATTGACTACATATAATTTAATCTAATTCATTTTAATCATCGTTAGTTAATATATATTACAGTACTAAATCCCCTTGTTTTGCCCTCTGGTCACAAATAAATATATATACTATATATTACTCAACCTAAAGTATTGATCTATAGTCCTTAAAGTCAAAGAAGGCACACGATCGGCTCACCGGAACGGAGGACAACGATGGTTGATGATTGGACGGCTTGTGGTGACCACTGCGACAAGGCTACAACTGAACTGTAATCAAAGTGATAGCTAGGCTCAGATGATGGTGGTACACAGACGGTGCATAGATGGAGATATGTAGCAGGTTTCTAACAAAAGTTGTTTGTAGATAAAGAAAATGGACCAAAATGAATGAACTGATCAATTTGAGAGTGGGATTAGTGTAGGCGGTAGGTGTTGGGGTTTGGGAACGTGACACTTAATTAAACTAGCCAAGTATTACATAGATGAAAATTGGATAAGAATGAGAGAGTCGATCATATCGCATTTGCGTGCTACAGACATGTAACCAAATTATTACAAGCTAAGTAATTTTTAATTGCCACGTGACTACATATAAAATTTGAAGGAAAAGGCCTATAAGATTACTATAACTTTCCATGCTAATATTGAGGAGTAACCTAATTAGAACTAACGTTCAACAATATACTATAATTAATTTAAATTATTTTATTTTTTTAATAATTAAGAAAATCAGCTAAGTCACGAGATCTTAACAAACAACGACACTCTAGTATTACACCAACATGCTTTTACTGTCTTTTTCTGCGTGTGGCACTGCCACAAAGACAACACGTGTACATGCTCGGTATTGTATTCCTCGTTTGTCTTTTATATAAATATCTTTTTTATTTATGTTTTTTTATTTATATATTTATTTATTTTATTGGAGACATCGCGATTTGACGCGAATACAAACATTGGTGATGAATGCAGCCGATTACTAAGCGATTCAAGTCCGACAACGGATCCCCTTTTAAGCAGTGGTACACAAAGCATTGAAGGTCCCCTCGAAACTTAAAATCACTCATCCCATCACTTGCTTGGGTGGGGCGAGAGATGCAATTTTATGTTAGTTTGCCCTAAGCATTTGGTACGTGGGGTCATTGTTTAAGTGTTACAAGAGCAAGCCATAATCTATCAATCAAACACAAACCACCACGTATTTGTTCATAAGCACTACTAGCTAATAACCCGGTTTGGAATCAAACTATTAAAGGATGTCATAGATTTACCTCTATAATAATTATATGACACTAGATCAACCGCTAGTGGATGCAACTCTAGCAATTAATATTGAATTATTCCATCGCACTATTGCACATAATATTTGATATTAATAGATCGGTATCCAAAGACATGAACCAAGCTTAATTTATCACTAAGATGAGGGTTGATCTTTTCATGACAACCAAAAGAGTAGTAATCAAAAGCTCTAAAAAAACAAAACAAAAACATGCAGTATCATAACTTTGTAGATTTTAAATTAAAATAGTAATTGTACTAAAATTGATATTATAATGAAAATAATAACAATGCGAATATTGTTATTATTATTATTTTTTATTATTTTTGGGAAAGAAACATAGCTTATGTATTTATTATTACTATTATTATTATTGTATTCTTGTATTATTCTTTATATTAATGGGTTTTCAATCTTAATTAGTGTACACTTTTTTGATTCACTAATAATTTTTCTTAGGTTTTGTTAAGAAGATATATCTTATATAAAGAACAAGCATTATATAATAGATTAGTTAGTTAAACAATACAATTATTGTTTTTATTTTTTATTTTTTTAAATAAAAATAGCTTATGTATTATTATTATTATTATTATTATTGTAATACTAAAATTATTCTTTATATTATTTTTTCAATCTTAATTAGTGATTTAGTGCATATTTTTTTGATTCAAGAACTACTTTTCTTAGGTTTTTTCAAGAAGATTGATTTTTATATAAAAATATATATAATAAAGTAGTTAGTTAATAGGCAGGAGCGAAAGAACTTGGAAAACAAGCATTGGTCGGCATGCAATTAGCCCTGGGTCGCCTGGTGTACACATAGCCATTGCGCTCTCGATCCACCACGGCGTCAACGCTTGTTGGCAGCCTGGCGCCACGATCCCACTTCTCCGCAACAACCGTGGAGACGTCGTCACGCATGTATCTCACCAAAGCATCCGCCGCCGAATTCCCCTCGCGTGGGATCCAAGTCAAAAGAGGCTCTTGAGGAAACGTGCCCATCACGCTTCTAATGAACCCAATCGTGTCCTCGTCGTACCATGAGTTGGCCCGCCTCTTTGGCACAACATCGATCAAGAACAACGCGTCCCCCACCACCCAGAGGCTGCCGAAGCCGAGGTTGCGTGCAATGATGAGCCCGATGGCGAGGGCTCAGACCTCGCCATCGTAGGGAGTGATGCCCACGATATCTAGGTCGGCGCATGTGTAGGCGAAGAGAGGGAGGCCTTGGTGGTCACAACTATGCCTCCAGCCATGGCACAACCTCGGTGTCGGGACAAACCACCGTCGAAGTTGAGTTTGATGGTGCCCATTGGAGGAGGAATCCACACCGCTTGTGTAACAACTACCATGTTTGTGTAGGAAATGAAAGAGAGAGATCGTAGATCAAAGGAGAGTATTAGTTGATGTGGTCTTTTTTATGGTTGAAAGTTATGTGGTATTTATAGGTTATGTTTGTGTTTTGCTTATGTTTAACGCTTTGCTTACATTTCAAGCTTTGCATCCAAGAAATGTAATTACTATCACATCTAATGAATCATATCCAATTTTATTACATCAACAACTTTTATCCCAAGTTAAAAGATCTTTTAATCAACTTCCTAATATAATAAAGTATGTACCTTTTATATCAAAACAAATATAATGATTAATCTAACAAAAATTAAGTGAAAATAATACCAATGCCCCACTTTACAAACACTTTATTTTATAACTAGTTGTACCTATCGTGCCAAGCACGACTACGATTCGGTATTTTGTAAATATATTATAAATAAGATATTGATATATAAAAATATAACATAAATTTTAATGTAGGTAATTTACTTCCATTAACATGTACAAATATTATTTTATTTATTGAAATGAAATAAAATGAATCAAACCTAGATTATTAAGTTTAAAGATGAGAATATAGATAGATTATTAAGATAAAAATAATCTTCATTACTCCTTTTCCTTGACAATATTTTTTAAGTATGTTTAATTTAAAAAAACATAAATATGAATAAATTAAACAGAAAGATATATATTTACAAAATATGGAAGTGATAAGATTTAAAAAATAGAAATTAATTAAATAAATAAGCTATAATTTAATATGAAAGACAAAGATAGTTTATTTATTGAAAATAGTTAAATTATAATTATTTCAATTTAGGGTGGCGCCAAAATCATTTTGGTGGCTTGATAATATAAAATTTAGATAAAATTAAATATTATGTTATCTATATTTTTATTACTTTTCATGTACGTAAATTGAGTACAATCTTTATGGTTGTTTTTTATGTATGTTGATCAAATTTAGAAATAGTATAAGATAAGGTATTTTAAATTGCTTTTAGTACAATACATATAAGATATGTGATATTTTTGAATTATTTTTATATTTTTTTTTATTTTGGGATAAATTTTTTGTACAATTATTATTTTTAAATATTTTTATATTCCAATTGCCTACTGTAAATTATTATTTTAATATAGGGATGATGTGGCACATCGTTGGGTAATATCCGCTAAATTCTAAATATAATAAAACAGGTATTCATTCCAATACATTTTTTCATCTAAAATAGAGGATTTAATAATCTTTATAATTTCATATTATATTACAAAAGGTTATAAAAATTTACTACAATGGCAATTAAGAATTTAATTAAATATATTAAGCAAATCGGGTATGCATTTAAATATTTTTCTCTTAAATAGAGAGTTTAAATATTTTTATAATTCTTTTAATGAATTATAAAAATCTTATAAAGGATTATCAAAGTGACAAATAAAATTCCAAACAAATATAAATCATAATATTTTCGGATTTTATTTAATGCCATATTGTTAGTAAGCAAAAAAAAAAGAGACAGCGCAAAATAAAAAGGTGTCAAGAGGAGGACTCAACCCGAGACTTCTTGCACCCTTCCTTTAAACACACACTCAAATCCGCTAGGCTATTGTAACTTGACTACCTACTAAAGAACTTTTATTAATTTAAACCCTCCTTTCTTCTTTTTCCCAATTTGAACATCAGACTATCATGTTTGATTGAACGTTCAATCAATGGAGGGCTCCCAATTTCATCAATGGCTTATGGTTGATTGTTCTCCTCACCAAACGACATCACTTCTTGTCATCGTCCAACAAACACACCCCCACCAATCTCCATTGATCTCCCCTTCCATGGTTGGTTAAATTCAAGAGTGGTGAATCACAAGAAGCACAATCATAACTATAACCTAAAGCGAAAGTTAAAAAAATTATTAAACGACACATGTCACTTTTAGATTGGACCACACCATCCTTTTTTAAATAATTTTTTATTTTTGGATATGATGAATTCTTATTCATGTTTTTAGAATATAGGATAGAAAATCCCATTATTAAACAATCTTTTTATTTTTGGATATGATAGATAGGAAGATATCTTAATTGAATAGTTATCTTCGTAGCCGTATATTAATAGCAATCTCCTTGCCATTTTGTTATTATTATAATCCAATCATTTGTTACCTTATATGAAAAGATCTTGATTAGTTTTATGATAATTGCCTTATCTTTTTATGCAGATCATAACAAAAGTCTATATTTAAGCATTTACATGGTTATTTTTCTCAGATAATAAATATATTAAGAAATATTTTATCATTAATATTTTATTTAATAAAAAACCCGTACAAGGTAGGGTGCTAATGGTAGTGGGACTCCTGCGGGTTAATACATACTTGTTTTTCCCTATTTAAAGGGCTGAAAAATCATAGAAAAATCACATCCAATTTCCTTCATCTCCCTCTTACAAATTCACTCTCATTCAAACAAATTTCAACCTTAGATCAAATTTCAGCCTAATTTTAGGGCCTAGCCCCACCGGACCACCACTGGAGCGCCGGCCGGCCACCAGCACCACTCGGGCGCGCCACCACCGGCCACCAAGAGCTCCACCCCCGCGTTAGTGGCTCACCTGCATTGGTCCGTCCTGAGTTCTCTCTGGTTCCTGACTTACGTACAAAGGAGAAAGAAGGAGATGGAATGGGAGCTTTGGGCTAATTAGTTTTGGATAATTCTAATTAAATTTGGGCTATTATTTTTTGGGCCTAAATCTCTACTTAAATCGGATTTTGTTTTAATATTTTTCTTATTCATAAAATTGATTATAATCAACTTTGTTGGATCGTAATCGGTTAGCAGTGAGCTTGGGAACTGGCAATTAAGCTGTTCCCAAGGCAGCGGAAGTAAATAATCGCAAGTAATAAAAACAGTGAAAGGCACAGTTCCTTTATAGAGGAACCCCACTACAACCAACTAGTTGTATGGGTAAACCTCTACCTCCGCTTGGAGGATTTTGAATGACTTACTTATATTGATTGCTTTGTTCCTTAGTTACACAGCCGGATTTACACTTCTCTGTTCCTACACGTTCTTCCTAACTCTAGCAACACTAGTAAATCCTCTCAACTGAGTTCCTAAGCTCACAACAGCAAAACACAAGTAACTCAAACCTTACGCTGACTTCTCAGTTCCCTTGCTCCAGGGAATTTCAGCTTCACCGTCGTCGAGATCACACACTCGCCGGCGGGGACTTCTCTTCCTTTTCTTTCTTTTCTCTGATGTGGGTGTTTGTAAGTTCTGGGAAAAGTACTCAGACCGAGTACTATTCATTTGGCTTTATAGTCCATTTGTCTTGGGCAGTCGCATCTTTCGTTTGTGTCCAAAATGCCCTTTGCTTGATGCCCAAGTTGTACTTTCTTCACATGTGACTTTGGTTTGAACTAGGTCAACTTCTTGAATCAATCGGACCGTTGGATGAAGCGTGACAGTCTGATCCTCAGACTGTTCCCTCTGGCTGTCTGAGACAGAATCCCGCGATCTGCGCTAAACGGTCGTTGTCTTCACATGTGAGTTCCCATTTCATGGGAACTGACTTCTTCAGAGTTCCCTTGATGGAAACTCTTCATCGTTGTAAGCTTGTGTTTTCTCGTTTGTTTCTGGGAGTTCACACTTCATGGGAACTTTCCTCTTTAGAGTTCCCTTGATGGAAACTCTTCATTGTGGCCAGTAGTGGCTTTGTCATTCATAGGAGTTCTTGGCTGTACCTGTGTTCCTTAGAAATACTTGAACAAACCACATTAGTTCCCTATGGTATTTGTCATTATCAAAACTTAAAGAGAAGTGAATCGTTGATCCGTTGCTTAGAACCAGAGGTCCCAACAACGTCCCAACAATTTCCCCCTTTTTGATGATGACAAACCCATCACAAAAATGCAAGTATTTCAATGAATGATATGCTGATGAGTTCCTAAGTATGATTTTGGGAAGTCACTCTTAGTGAGACATTTAGATTTAGGGAGCCACTTCTGGTGAGACACATAGTTCCTATTAAGCTTTTTATGCAATTGTTCCCCCTTAGCTTATGCGTGGTCTGTGATAACTTAAACTTTTAACTCATCTCACATTTTTTATCTTTCCCCCTTTTGACATCATCGAAAAATAAGCAAAGCAATATTAGGAAAGAATGGAACACGCAATCAAAATAAAGACCATTTCATTACTTAAGAGAATATGTACAATGGGAAACCAAGTACAATTTGTGGTCATTTTTGGATTAAGGGAACAAGAAGGGAGAGATCATGGGCTCTGAGGGAACAAAGCGTCACAAAGGCGCGTAAGGACTTGTGTAAGCTTTTCTTGTCCTCTGGCCAACACTGCCTGGTCCCTAACAATCTGATCGAGGGTGTTGGCGATGCGGAGCAACACTGAAGAGTTCCCCTCTTGTGTACCAGACTCTAGGGGAGCCGCCTCCTCTACAGGCTCCGAGTGCCTCATCTTCTGGGCAACTGTAATGTCCAGTTCCCTTCCAAGCTCGATTTCGTCTTTAGAGGCATCGTAGAGACCCTCTTTTTGTAGGAGCTTCTTGATCAGCCCGGAGTAGGGAAGGGAGTGGGACTTGGAGGCCATGCACTTTTCCATGTGCCCAAGGATAATTCGGGGAAGATTTATGGGCTTCTTGAGGAGGAAGTGGTAGAGGATGATGGCATCGGGGATGTTGACGACCAGGCGCTTTTCTTGGCGTGGGATCACCACGTTGATGATGAATTGGTGAGCGAGCTTGGCGACCAAAGACAGATGATGCGTCGAGAGGACCTTAGAGGGAACCCGACCCTCAAAAATTGTGTTGTACACCTCGGCGCTGTTGAAGTCGCCCCAGAGCTTGCTGGGCACCTCGCTAAGCCCTTGACCAGGGACCAAGAGTTGAAGGCGGATCGTAGACGTTGTAAAAATGAACTCGTCGCCTTCGTGGGAGAGAGTTCCCTGAGTGTCGTCGTTGGTGATAGTGAAGTTGTTGTAGAATTGACGCACTTGTGAGGGATCTACTCTCACAGTTTCTTGGCAGAGTCTCTCCCAGCCCTGGGCCTTGATCAGTTCCCACAGTTCCTCCAGACCATTTTCAGTTAGCACCTCTTTGGAAACAATGAGGTGAGGGAGAAGCTTTCGGCGCTCATTGACATGATGCTTGGTGGTCCCCTTCCCCTTCCTTGACTTGCTTTTGGATTTGTTCCCCCTAGAGACCGTGCGAGGTCCTTTCTGCTGAGGGGGTGCAGCCGCTTCGATCATAAGCACGCGGTCCCTTGGTGGTGGGGAACTCGCGGACACCAACATTTGGTGTCCAGGTGTAGGGATACGTGCTGGCTCCTTTGTAGCTGGAGCTTCTTCTTCTTCTTCAACCTCATCATGGGAGGTCCCTTCTTCCTCGGAGGAGCTCGAACCGGAGCCCTCCGCGTCATCTCCAGGATGACTTGTTGTTGCCTCAGCACCTCCAGCTGGTGCGAGGTCCCTTGTCTCTGTGGGCTCTTGAGGGGTAACCTTTTCTGGGGACTTTGTCCCTTGGGAGACTGTGTGCTCAGAGGGACCCATGTTGAGTTCTTCCTCGATGGCCTTGAGCTGGGCGTCCTCCTCCAAAGTTCCCATGATGATCGGAGGAGGGTCCTTGGTCATTTTGCCGATGACCACAGAAAGAGGAAGATCGTCGTCGTCTGAGGAGAGGGCGACGGTACTTTTGGATGGTGAGGGAGAGGGGAGTTTGGTGGTGGTGGGAGACGTGATGGAAGAGGGGAGAGGAGAAGAAGGAATAGGGGTTGTGAGTTGAGTGGAAGGAGGAGGAAGGGATCTGCGGTCCTGTGGAGTTGGAGTTCCCGTAATGATGGGAACGAGAGGAAGTGAAGGAGGTTGGGATGTTGGAGTTCCCATCGTGGCGGGAACTGGAGGAGGTGGCGGAGGAGGTCCCTCGATTCGAAGAGGAGGGATGGAGGAGGAAGAGGGAAGTAGACTCTGGGGTTCGGAGTTCCCATCGTCGGAAGGAAAAGGGTAGGGAGGTTTGGGAGCACAAGAACTCTCCTTGGAGCAATTCAGGTAGTCCTCAAATCGGAAGAAAGCCTTCTTTCTGGGCTCCGAGAATTCAGAGGCCTCAGAGTGTTTACGCTTTTTGGATTTGGAGGGGTCGTGGGAGTGTTTGGATTTTTTGGATTTTGAGGAATCTTTTGATGAGTGGCGATGTTTGGATGAGTGGCGATGTTTGGATTTATGGGGTTTTTCATTGATGGAGGGGCGAGCATCTCCGAAGTTGTCAACGATGACAACTCCGGAGGAGGTGTTGGTGGTTGGAGGTGGAAGAGGAAGAGATTCGGAGGAGGAAGAGGTCCAGGAGACGGTTTCGTCGACCTGAGGAGGAGGAGGGGGCAAGAAGGGGATTACTTGATTGTATAGCCCTTGAATGAGGACATCCTTCATGGTTGGGTCTTGTTCTTGCTCGATCTCGTTCAGTTGAGTGATGAAGAGAGTGCGAGGATTGGCAAGTACCCACTCTTTGATTTGTGCGAATGTGTGTTGAGGGGCCATTTTTGTAAGAATTTGGGAAGCTTTGGAGGTTTCTTGAAAAGAGAGTGAAAAGGATTTGGGGAAGACGAATGACAGGGATGTAAGATGGAGTAAAGGGCCTAAAAATGGCAAAGAGGGGTTTTAAAGGAGGGAGGAGGTGAAGGGTAGAAAGGGAAGTGGAATAACCTCGATAACCGTTGCCCAATGAACGTGGGGCGCCGTTTCAACTTCTCAAGCACGCTTCTGGACACGCGTCACAATCTCTTGGGAAGTCCTTTTCAAATTTTGAATACTTGGCCTGTAACGCTTCAGAGCTTCTAACACGAAAGTCCGCTTTCCAAGTGACGGTTTTTCTTTGAAGATTAGTCAGTGTTCCCTTTGTAGATGCAGCAGTTCCCATGATCTTTTCAAGGTCAGGGAGAGTGAAGTGGTTGAGGGAACTTCACACTCATCTTTTTGTGGGGCTAGGGAACTCAAAGGGAACCAGACAATTTGCAACTCGATAAAGGAAATGTTTTGGCTCATGAGAAGCATTTGTCTGGTCCCTAGCTTAAGGTGGGTCATATGATCATTTTGGGTCATATGATCATTTTGTAATGAGGGATAAAGGGAACTCTGGTTGATCATTTTGGGCCAAAAGAAATAGAGTTCCTTTGTACACATTTTTCTCTAGACTAGTAATCATGGCATAGTGAAAGCAATGAATCCAAGTTCCTTATCATGCAATTTTAGATAAACTAGTCAGGCATTGAGAGAGAGATAAACAGGGACTTGTTTAGTTTAGAGTTATCATCCCTAGAAGCATTCGAAAACGCTGGTAGGGACGTCTGTCTAAAGCTTTGGTAAGAATATCCGCAATTTGCTCTTCAGTTCTACAGTGTTCCATCGAAATGTTCCCATTCTCAACATTGTCACGTAGAAAGTGATGCCTTATATCAATATGCTTAGTTCTAGAATGATGCACAGGATTTTTGGAAATGTTTATGGCACTAGTGTTATCACAGAGTATGGGAACTGGGCCAAAAGACATACCGTAATCCTGGAGTTGTGACTTAAGCCATAGAACCTGGGAACAACATGATGCGGCAGCCACATATTCGGCTTCAGCTGTGGAGAGTGCCATCGAGTTTTGCTTTTTAGATCCCCACGAGACTAAGCATGACCCTAGAAACTAGGCCATTCCTGATGTGCACTTTCTTTCAACCAAGTGCCCTGCAAAGTCAGCATCTGTGTATGCAATGAGCTCAAGGGAACTGTTCCTTGGATACCAAAGGCACAAGTTATTGTTCCCTTTGAGATACTTGAAAATTCTCTTCACCTCTTTCAGGTGTGATTCCTTAGGGTTAGCTTGAAAACGAGCACAAAGACATACGGAGAACATGATATCAGGTCTAATAGCTGTTAAGTAGAGAAGGGACCCGATCATACCTCGATAGTTCCTTTGGTCCACACTGATACCTGTTTCATCTGCATTTAGCCTTGAATTTGGTGAGATGGGAGTGTCAATGGGCTTTGAATGTTCCATCCCATACTTCACGAGCATTTCCTTGATGTATTTCTGTTGATGGATCTTTGTTCCCTCCTTTGTTTGGGATATTTGAAGTCCCAAGAAGAACGTGAGTTCCCTAATGAGACTCATCTCAAACTCATTGCTCATGAGGTCCTTGAACTTTTCTACAAGAGTTTCGTTAGTTGCTCCAAACACAATGTCATCAACATATACTTGCACAATCAAAATGTCTTTAGATTCTTTCTTTAAAAACAAAGTCTTGTCTATGGAACAACGAATGTATCCATGGGACAAGAGGAATTGAGCAAACCTGTCATACCAAGCTCGGGGAGCTTGTTTGAGTCCGTAAAGGGCCCTTTCCAGGAAATAGACATGGTTGGGCATTTTCTCATCTTCGAATCCTGGAGGTTGGGCCACATACACTTCTTCCTTGAGATGTCCATTTAGGAAGGCTGTTTTCACATCCATTTGATAAAGTTTGAATCCCTTGTGAGCAGCATAGGCGATGAGGAGTCTGATTGCCTCGATCCTGGCAACTGGTGCGAAGGTCTCATCGTAGTCAATCCCTTCCTCTTGCCTGTATCCTTGTGCTACTAACCTAGCCTTGTTCCTTGCTACAGCTCCAGTATCATCGAGCTTGTTCCTAAAAACCCATCGGGTTCCTATGATGTTCTTGTTTTGGGGCCTAGGAACTAGCTTCCAAACTTTGTTTCTCTCGAATTGGTGGAGTTCCTCTTGCATGGCTTGAATCCAATCTGGGTCCTTTAATGCTTCTTTGATATTTTTGGGTTCCACCATTGAAACAAACGCGTTAAAAGCACAAAAATTATTGAGAGAGGAACGAGTCTGCACACCTTTAACAAGAGGGGAGATGATGTTCTCAAGAGGGTGGTCCTTCCTTTGTTGAAAGGTTCTTATATGAGTGAGTTCCTTTGCATGTGTATCATCCTCAGTCGATGTTTCTTTGTCATGGGAACTCTCATCTCCAGCTTCTTCATTTGATGTTTCTTCAGAGATTTCTGGCAGGTTTCCTCTTTGTTCCCCTTGAATACTTGATTCTGGCAGGGTATTGTCTTGGGGGACAGCAGAGTTGTTCCCTGAAGAGGGGACCTCGAGAGAGTTGGAGGTGTCTTGTGGTTCTTCTGAGGAAGGAGCCTCGAGGGAGGTTTGATCAGTGAGGGTTGGACCTTCGTCGTTGTTCCATGGTTGTGGGATATTGCTTGCACTTGGATAGTCTTCATCCCTTTTCCTTGGCTCATCCTCGTCATCATCATCGTCTTCATGTCTGACTAACTTGAACGGAGTTCCCTTCCCTTGGGTCTCGGTTCCCATCTTTATAGACTTTTCATTGAAGACGACATGAATGCTTTCCTCTATCTTCTTGGTTCTTTTATTGTAGACCCTGTAAGCCTTGCTTTGTGATGAGTATCCCAGGAAGATCCCTTCGTCGCTTCTGGGGTCGAATTTTCCAAGATTGTCTTTGCCGTTGTTGTGAACAAAGCATGTGCAACCAAATGTTCTCAAGTGTGAGATGTTTGGTTTTCTCCCTTTGATGAGCTCATAGGAAGTCTTGTTGATCAGGGGCCTTGTCATGGCTCGATTCAGGATGTATGTAGCTGTGGAGATTGCTTCAGTCCAGAAGTACTCAGGAACTCCACTTTCGATCATCATGGTTCTAGCCATATCCTCCAGAGTTCTGTTCTTTCTCTCGACCACTCCATTTTGCTGAGGAGTGCGAGGAGCTGAAAGGTTGTGAGAGATCCCATTTTGCTCACAGAAGTTTAGGAACTCCGAGTTTCGAAACTCAGTTCCGTGATCAGATCTGATTGCTTTCAGTTTCAGCCCCAAGCTTACTTCTGTTCTTTTGATGAAGGGCTCAAATTCTTCAAACGCTTGTGATTTTGCCTTCAAGAAAATAACCCAGGTGAATCTTGAAAAATCATCAATTAAAACATACATGTACCTTTTTCCACCGTAGCTAGCTGTTCTCATGGGACCACAGAGATCCATGTGAATTAACTCCAGGGACCTGGTTGTGCTTACCACCTTCTTCGGTTTGAAGGAGGTCCTGGTCTGTTTCCCTCGAACACATGCTTCACACATTTTGACTCCTTCGAGATTGATCCGTGGAAGACCAATGACCAGATCCTGTAGATAAAGCTTCAGGATTTGATTTACACCAGCATGTCCCAGTCTTCGATGCCAGAGTTCCGTGTCATCTTGGGAACTCGCAAGGCACAGCTTCATTGGTGGTTCAAAGTTGGTGTCCACCACATACACATTGTTGTATCTTCTTCCTCTCAGAATTACTTTGTTGGTCTTCTTGTTGATGACGAGACATTCATCTGAGTCGAAAGTGACGATGTTGTTCCCTTGATCACACATCTGGGAGACACTCAGCAGATTGTATCCCAGATCCTTTACCAGATTTACGTTGCTAACTTTAATAGATCTATTGAGCAACACTTCTCCTTTTCCAATAACTTCTCCCTTGTTCTTGTTGCCAAATGAGACGTGGCCTCCTTCGGCATGAGTGTGGAGTGAGATGAGGATATCCTTGTTCCCTGTCATATGGTTCGAGCATCCACTATCTATGAACCATGTACTGTTCCCTCTCACAGCCACCTACAAGGAAAAGTTAGTGTTTTGAGACCCAAGCAAGATGACTCTTGCCAGGTCCCTTGCAAGGGAAAACATTTTCATTCAAGATATAGTCAGAAATGTTGATGTCTTTGGAATTTTGAGAGTTGGAGTTCCTTTGGTGATGAGCATGACGTTTTTGTCTGTTTGGGAACTCATGGCTTCTAGGGGTTTGGGCTCTCTTCTTGGGACATGCATCCTTGTAGTGCCCATGAGCACCACAGTGCCAACATGCCTTGTAGTATTCTCCCAGGTAGTATTTTGGGTGTGGTCTCTGGATACGGTTCCTATCCATGGTTTCTTTGTTGTACACTCGAGACCCATTTCCCTTAGCAATTTTGACATAGATTCTATGTCCAGAGTTCCCAGTATAGTAGTCTTTATCACCATTGTTTCCACTCTCTAGGACCCTAATTTTCTCCTCGAGATGAGCATTTTTCTGTTTCTCGCACTGGAGTTCTAAGGCCCTACACTCATGGATCTCATGTTCGCTCAGGGGTGACTTTCTGTTCTTGGAGCACTCACCTTTGTATCCTATGCCATGTCTGGCTGGGACAAACTTAATTTGGGAACTAGAGGCTTCAGGATGTTCGGGAGTCTTACTCAGGTTTTGCAGGAGGGTGTTCTCATCTTTCTCTAAAGTTTTGATTTCTCTTTCTAGATCTACGATGTGAGACACATGGGACTTGAGTTTTTCTAGAAGGGATATGCAGTTGGGACAAGGCTCAAGACCAACTAATTGAGAATTTATGTGTTCCTGTTTTTCCAACTTGTTTTGCAGTTTTATGTTATCTTTAACAAGACTTGAAAGAATTTTCAACAATTCAGGTTTTTCATAATTACTCAAGGAATCAAGAACAGTTTCAGTGGTTACCTCACTGGGTTGTTCCCCAGTGGTTTCTCCTATGGCCATGCCACACATGTCTGGGAGTGCCCATGCTTCAGGATCTTCGTCTTCATCATCGCTCCAAGTAGCGATGTAGGCCTTCTTTCCTTGCTTTCTGCCTTCAGTTCCTTGTGGACATTCCTTCGCAAAATGTCCTTTCCTGTTGCATTTGTAGCAAGTCACTTCTGAGAGATCCTTCTCTGTGGGCTTTCTTTGGGAACTTTGTCCCTTTCCCCAGTTCCCACTGTTCCGTTGAGACTTTCCTTTGTAGAAATTTCGAAGAGCTCTTGTCACAAGGACTAGCTCTTCATCCTCTTCTTCTTCGGAGTCTTCATGTTGTTCTTGGGTTGATTTGAGCATTTTTTCGATCTTGAGTGCGATCCCTCGATGAGCTCGACTTTGTTCCTTATCATCGATCTTCCTCTTCTCATGTCCCACTAACTTTCCAAATACTTGATGGAGCATAAGCGTTCGATTTTCTGGGTTTTCCTTGAACATCGTTCTTTCATTTGCCCATTCTCCAGTCAATCCATTGAAGAGTTGTTGGACCTTCATTTTGTGGGTGATTTCTTCTTTTGTGATCCCCAATCCTTCCATCTTAGTGCAAAGTCCTTCAAACCGGGATTGGTAGCTATCGACGGACTCTCCCATCTCCATTTGGAAGTTGTAGAACTCCCTCTTTGCGTTCATTTGAAGATCTTCTCTGAGATCTGAGTTCCCAACGTGCATTTGTTGGATGGCTTCCCACATTTCCTTGGCTGTGTCAAGGTTGGCAACTCTGTCACAATCTTGTACGCACATGGACCTTTTTAGATACTGTTTTGCTTTGTAGTTTGCCTCCATGCACTTGTACTCGTTGGGACCCCACTTTGAGAGATCGTTGACAATAGCTGGATCGATTTCGAAGTTCCCCCTTTCGATGACGCACCAGGCTTGATAGTCTTGGCCACGCATCCAATCTTTCATGTCGCGTTGTCAGCTTTCAAATCTTCCTGTTATAAGCCTTGGCGGCTTGCTGGTATTGTTCCCCACCTGAGTAAGTTCCTGAGCCATTTTGGCACCTGCGATGCTAACACAAATCTAGAGCGCTTGCTCTGATACCAATTGTTGGATCGTAATCGGTTAGCAGTGAGCTTGGGAACTGGCAATTAAGCTGTTCCCAAGGCAGCGAAAGTAAATAATCGGAAGTAATAAAAACAGTGAAAGGCACAGTTCCTTTATAGAGGAACCCCACTACAACCAACTAGTTGTATGGGTAAACCTCTACCTCCGCTTGGAGGATTTTGAATGACTTACTTATATTGATTGCTTTGTTCCTTAGTTACACAGCCGGATTTACACTTCTTTGTTCCTACAAGTTCTTCCTAACTCTAGCAACACTAGTAAATCCTCTCAACTGAGTTCCTAAGCTCACAACAGCAAAACACAAGTAACTCAAACCTTACGCTGACTTCTCAGTTCCTTTGCTCCAGGGAACTTCAGCTTCACCGTCGTCGAGATCACACACTCGCCGGCGGGGACTTCTCTTCCTTTTCTTTCTTTTCTCTGATGTGGGTGTTTGTAAGTTCTGGGAGAAGTACTCAGACCGAGTACTATTCATTTGGCTTTATAGTCCATTTGTCTTGGGCAGTCGCATCTTTCGTTTTTGTCCAAAATGCCCTTTGCTTGATGCCCAAGTTGTACTTTCTTCACATGTGACTTTGGTTTGAACTAGGTCAACTTCTTGAATCAATCGGACCGTTGGATGAAGCGTGACAGTCTGATCCTCAGACTGTTCCCTCTGGCTGTCTGAGACAGAATCCCGCGATCTGCGCTGAACGGTCGTTGTCTTCACATGTGAGTTCCCATTTCATGGGAACTGACTTCTTCAGAGTTCCCTTGATGGAAACTCTTCATCGTTGTAAGCTTGTGTTTTCTTGTTTGTTTCTGGGAGTTCCCACTTCATGGGAACTTTCCTCTTCAGAGTTCCCTTGATGGAAACTCTTCATTGTGGCCAGTAGTGGCTTTGTCATTCATAGGAGTTCTTGGCTGTACCTGTGTTCCTTAGAAATACTTTAACAAACCACATTAGTTCCCTATGGTATTTGTCATTATCAAAACTTAAAGAGAAGTGAATCGTTGATCCGTTGCTTAGAACCAGAGGTCCCAACCACGTCCCAACAAACTTGCATGTGTATTTTATATAAAGAAATAAAAATATGGATATACTGTACTTGGGAAAATTTTAAATAAATTATGAGACTATTATATGAGACTTCTAAGCATAAGAAAATAAATTATGTTTAATAATATTTCTACCTTGATTGGGATTTTTAACTACATTAAATAAAAGAACTAGAACTAGAGGAAGAGGCTATTAAATTAAGACTTTATTAAATAAAAAACATGTCTTTCAAAATCTTATTATAAAATTATATATAATATGGATAAGGTATTCTTATCATAAGATAATTTTGTATGATTAAGTTGAAGACTAAAAAGATATATTAAATAATTTTAATGTGTTTTTATATAAAGAAATACATTATAATAGACATGGGAAAATTGTTAAGTAAAATCTTGGGATTAAATTATGAGATTTACATAAATGAAAAGTATAATATAGACAATATGATTACCTTATTTGGAATTTATTATATAAATAAAAAGATCTAGAACAAGTTGTTGGAAAAATATTATCTTAAGACTTTATATATTAAAAAAAGGGAGTTGCATGTCATTTAAAGAGCATTTTATAAACTTAAATATATTTTGATAAAATATTTTCAATGGTTAAAGTGGAGAATAAAAAGATATAATAAAGATAGACTAAAGATATTGCATAAAAAGAGCTTTATTGAATTTTATAAGGAAAGTAGTTAATATTATCAATATTGGATTTAAATAATCTAGATAAAATTTTATTGGTGGAATGATGTTCATGTTTTTAGTTTAGTTTTAGGTGTCTTTCTTAGGTTGTTTAGTTTAGTTTTGGTAGGTTTTAGAGTTATTTGTGTGTATTTAGATGAGTTTGGATATCTTGTGAAAAGTGTGGAAGCTACTCCGTTTTGTGTCTTTTATAGGTTTTTGAGCGGAAAGGAGCACTTTTTAAGCTGAGTTGAAGTCTAGTGGTGGAAGGAGGAATGCATGGAACATAAGGAAGAAGATTGAATGGGAGAATCAAGTTAGAGTGCAAGAAAAAGCCAAGGAAAAGTTCGTGAGAATCGAAAACACAGCTTCGGTAACGACCTTGTCAGGGTCGTTAACGAGTTGTAAAGATAGAGTTTTTGTAAGGAATTCAGGAAAGTCTACCGACCTTGTGCACGTCGTTAACGAGGTTGGTCGTAGCTGTTTTTGCTTATTTTGCTTTGTTTTCTTGTTTTTATAGTTGGTAAACGAACAACCTTGCTTCCCGTGGACGATCCTGACTTCGCTATACACAGCGGGGTCTTGACTTACAAATTTATTTGTTGTCAAGAATCCCTCATAAACAAATTGGCGTCGTTGCCGGGGAAGCAACAATGTTTGTTTGTTTACTTGTGGATCTGGGAATAGCCCGACCTTGTTGTTTTTAAATCTATTTTCTGTGTTTGTTTTCTCAGCGTATGCCAGTAGGACGTCGCAGGCTCGAATTTGACAACACCGGTTATTATTCTGAACCTGAACGCACCCTGCATCGCAGACGGAGAGAAAACCAAGCCATGGCTACACCTGAAGCAATGGCACAAGAGATGGCAGACCTCCGTAGACAAATGGAGGCATTACAAGCAGATCGAGATGCTATTGTTGCAACCGCAGAACGAGAACGAGTGAATGCTGAACGTGAACGAGTGAACAATGCTCGTTTACAAGAGGAGCTGAATGCCTATCCGAGGAATGCCAAGCAATATATGTGATGTCTCTTTATTTGGTGGAGTTTTTATATACGATTTCCTTTGTAAATATGTTTCTTTTTCCCCTTTTCTTGAGTGTTTTGTTCCTTTTTAGCTTAGTTCCCGTATTTCTATGAGATTCGGAGACTATGCGCGTTTTATGTGTTTTGTAGGTGTTTTGGCATGGATCAAGGGTCGTTTTGAAGGAGAATTGGAACATGGAGCAAGGCCCGGGCTTAAGAGGGAAAGAGAGGAGCCAGCCATGAAGAAGAACAAGAGAAAAGCCAACAAGAAGAAGGTGGAACGAGGTACGGATCGAGTTGGAACCAACGCCGGACCCGAGATGATTTCGACCTCGGACCGACTTGCCCAGTAAGTCGGGCCCGAGGTGCTCCGTGTCGGTCCGAGTCGGTCGCTGGCTGGATTGGGCTCCAAGGCACGAAATTGTAAACTACCACTTTTGCCCCTCATCTATAAAGGCTCTCTTATCTTCTAATTGGAGGAGATTCCCACACACAAAGGATGGACCAACTCTCAAAAACTCTCAAGAGGATACTTGGAGAGCAAGGAGGAAGGAGAGGAGAAGGAGAAGATAGGGAATCGGCATAGGAGAGGAGATTTGATAGGTTTGGTTGATAGATTAGCTTTGCCTTGTTTTGATTTTGTGGATTTGGAAACCTTGGATTGGAGTTTGTGGATTGCTTTTGATTTGTGAATGAAATTTGGCTTTGGTTTGAGATTGATGATGTTGATTGCTTTGCTTTGTGATTTGTTTGCTTTCTTTGTTTGCCATATGGAGTAGATCTCCTTGATCTTGGGTTATGGGGGAAAACTCTAGCTAGGTTGGGCTAGAAACCCCAATTCCATAAGCCTTGTGTGCTTGATCTAGGAACCCACTCTACATAGAGCTACAATTCCTTATGAAAGTAAGGAATCAAGGCTTGTGATTGGCAAAGTAACGAAAGTGAACATTTGTCCATCTCAAGACCTTGCTTCGAAGGGGATTTCCCCAATGATCGATGTGTAAAAGTGGTTGGAACGAGGGTGAAAGCACCTCGATCCTATTCCGATCATCACTTATTGCTTGAATTGGGGTGGAAAAGCCTTAATCTACTAGAGAAGGAACCCAAAAGCCCAAGATCTACTTTCAATCTTTGAGTTCGACAAAACCCAGCTACATCGGGCCCGACTTGCTCTACGTCGGTCCCGAATTCCTTCTTTGTCGCCAACATCCGGCCCGATGTGACACTTGTGTCGGTCCCGACTGTTCTCTTTGTTTTCCTTTGTTTTAAGTTCTCCTTTCCAGCTTTCTAGTGTTTAGGCACCTCAATCGAGTAGATTTCCCGAGCGTTCGACAACCACCACGTGCTACAATGGGGTCGGGTTATAAATTGTCTCTCTAAACCCTCGCATTCGTGAGCGATCAAAAGATTGGCGCCGTTGCCGGGGAATTCTAAGTGCATTGAGTGCCAATTTGGTGAGTTTCTTGTGTTTTGGTGGTGATTTGGGTGAGGGAATAGCCCAAACCCTTTGTTTGTTTTTGATTTGTTTTGGTTTGTGTCTTTGTTTCGTAGGTGTATGCGAGCTCGTTTCTCCCGAGGAACACTTGAGCTTGAGTTTGTGAGTGATCCGGAAAGTATTCTCAAAGAATCCCGAAGAAGGAAAAGGATGGAGAATCAAGCTTTCCATGGTGATGAGGAGTTGGCTCGACTTAGGGCCGAAATTGCTAGATTGCAACTTGAGAAGGACAATCAAGAGGCGGTGGCAAGAAGAGAACGGGAGCAACGGATGAAGGTCGAGGCTCAACTCAACGCTCTACCCCGGAATGCACGCCAATACATGCATCCGGAGCTGAGGGTACACGAACCGGTTATTGTGCTTCCCGAGGTTGCCAAGAATTTTGAGATCAAGACGCAATTCATCTCCCTCATCAAGCGTGACCAATTCGAGGGCCGTCCACATGAGTGTCCCATAGAGCACGTCAAACGCTTTGTGGACATGTGTGAGACGATCTCTACCGACGAGGAGATGATGGAGTATGTGCTTCTAAAGGCGTTCAAGTGGTCACTTGGGGGCAAGGCCACACATTGGCTCGAGAGCCAAGCCCCTAGGTCGATCACAACTTGGAAGGCACTCCATGATGCTTTCTTGATGAAGTTCTTCCCGCCCTCAAACACAACCGAGCTAAGAAGGAAAATTGCAAGCTTTCAACAAGGTCCGAATGAGCCTCTCTTCGAAGCATGGGACCGTTTCAAGGAGATGTTGCGCCAATGTCCTACTCATGGCCAACAACCATATGTGCTCCAAGACATCTTTTTCCAAGGCATCAATCCGGCAACGAAGGACAAGCTCAATCTCCACACCGATTGTGGGTTCATAGACTCGACACCGGATCAAGCTTGGGAGCTACTTGACAAGCTATCCGATTATGAGGCCATGTATGGGGTGAGTCAAGATAGCAAAGAGGTGAAAGTTCAAGGTGAAGGTGCAAGGAAGTTATATGATCCAAAGGGAGAAGACATTGACAAGGATGTGAAGCTCCAATTCCTTGAAGGTGAAGTGAGCAAGCTTAAGAGGCAAGTCCACTACTACAAGCAAAATGCTAGAGCTTGTGAGGAGTGTGGATCCTTTGCACATGCTACACAAGTTTGTCCGAATCAGAGCCAAGTGCGCTTGGCCGAGCAAATTGAGGAGGCAAACTATGTTCGAGGAAATTTCGGTGGAAGAGGCAACTTCAACGATGGTGGTAATGACCGGTGGAACAACGGTCAAGCTCAAGGCTACAACAACAACTTGAATCAAAACGAGCCAAGGGCGCCGCAACTACCACCATATAGGCCACCGGGATTCAATGAGATACAATCATTGGCTCAAGAGATGAGGGATGGGTTCAAGGAGATGAGGACCCAATTCAAAGAGTTTGGTGCATGGAGGAGGCAAGTCGACAATCAATTTGCCCAAATTGCAACTCAAGCCCCGAGAGAGAATGGGAGACTTCCGGGCCGACCCGAGGAGAACCCCCGAGCTCAAAACAATCAAAATGAAGTTCGGGCAATTGGATTGAGAAGTGGCCGAAACCTACCCGAGCCACACATACCTAAGAAGAATGAAGAGAGCCGGACCGACTTACCCAGCAAGTCGGGTCCGAGGTTCCCTGAAGTCGACCCAGCAGGAAGATCAACTCCTCTGCCCCGGACCGAGGTTGAGAGTGAGTCGGACCCGACGTACCCAGATGTCGATCCGACTACTCTGCCTCAGCTCTGCCCCAGGACCGTGATACACTACATCGGGCCCGACGTGGTGCCTAAGTCGGTCCAACCAAGAAATGTTGCAAGTGAAGTGGGGAAGTCCAAGGAGGTTGATCCAAGCAAGATTCAAGGTGCAACAACTCTTCCATATCCCTCAAAGAAGCCGATAGATGTTGTTGAGAACAAGTTCAAGAGGTTCCTCAAACTCTTGCAAGGTTTGAACATCTCTATCCCGTTCACCGATGCATTGAGCGAGATGCCATCCTATGCCAAGTTTTTAAAGGAGATTTTGAGCAAGAAGAGGTCCATAGTTGAAATGCAAGATGAGGTCAAGACCTTGGAGTTACCGCAAAAGCTAGGAGATCCCGGTCGCTTTGCTATAACCATTGGTGTGGGGTCTCAAAACTTCCAAGCCTTGTATGACCTTGGAGCAAGCACGAGCATCATTCCTTACACCATATGGAAATCCACATCCATGGGTCTCATAGCTCTGGTCAACATGAGGTTAACGATAGCGGATGGGTCGTCCATCGAGCCAATTGGTATCATCGAGGATTACCCCGTTTGCATTGAAGGCCACTATGTCCCAATCAACTTTGTTGTGGTGGACATGATAGAAGTGCCGGGTGAACCGATTATACTAGGGAGACCTTTCCTTGCTACGGTTGGGGCAATCATTGATGTAAAAAAGGGCCACTTGTCTCTAGACATTGGAGGAAGAGAGAATGAGTTTTTCCTTAGGCCAACTTCAAAAAGGGTCGTACATAAGGAAGCTAAGATGATCCAAGTTCTTTTTGGATTTCAATGGGAAGCCGTTTCTAAGAAGCCAAGGCCAAGGGAGCTTAGGTTGAAAGCCACCCCACCACTTAGAGAAATTGAGATAGAGCGCCAAGGTCTAGCCCTCAATATGATTGAGCATGAGCAATTGGAGGAAGGGATGTCTTATTTGGAGGTGTTCAAGGCCGAGAAGGAAGAAGTTCAAGCACCACCGGAACCATCTCAAGAACTCAAGGAGCTTCCAAAAGATTTGAGGTACGCATTTCTTGGTCCCAACTCTTCTTTGCCCGTAATCATAAATGCCAACTTGAATGATGAGGAGGAGTCTAAGTTGTTAGAGGTTCTAAGAGAACATAGAGGAGCTTTAGGGTATTCACTAGAGGAACTAAAGGGAATCTCTCCCTCAATTTGCATGCATAGGATTTATATGGAGGATAACCATAAACCCACTATTGAACCACAAAGAAGATTAAATCCTAACATGAAAGAAGTGGTAAAGAGTGAAATACTTAGGATGTTGGATGCGGGAATCATCTTCCCAATTTCCGATAGCAAGTATGTGAGTCCCGTGCATGTAGTTCCTAAGAGAGGAGGTCTCACCGTTGTGCAAAATGAAAAGGGAGAAATGATACCTACGAGAACCACAACAAAATGGCGTATGTGTATTGATTACCGTAAGCTTAATAGTGGCACTCGCAAAGACCATTTTCCTCTTCCCTTCATAGACCAAGTTCTAGAAAGATTAGCACAACATGAATATTTTTGCTACCTTGACGGGTATAGCGGGTTTTGGCAAATCCCTATTCATCCCGATGATCAGGAGAAGACGACATTCACATGTCCTTATGGGACTTTTGCCTATAGACGCATGCCTTTTGGTTTATGTAATGCACCGGCAACATTTCAAAGATGCATGATGTCCATCTTCTCCGATATGGTTGAGGATATAGTAGAAGTGTTTATGGATGATTTCTCCGTCTATGGTTCCTCATTTGATGTTTGCTTAGCTAACTTAGACAAGGTTTTGACTAGATGTGAGGAGACTAGCTTGGTGCTTAATTGGGAGAAATGCCACTTCATGGTGAAGGATGGCATAGTACTAGGACACCTCATTTCTAGTAGGGGGATAGAAGTAGATAAAGCTAAAGTTGAAATAATTGAAAAACTACCTCCTCCCTCTTGTGTTCGTGATGTTAGGAGTTTCTTAGGTCATGCGGGATTTTATAGAGGGTTCATCAAGGATTTTTCTAAGATTGCAAAACCATTGTCTAACCTCTTAATGAAGGATGTGCCCTTTGAATTTTCCGAGGATTGCATGAGATCTTTTTGTAGGTTGAGAGATGCCTTGATTTCGGCTCCAATAATGGTGGCACCCGATTGGAATCTTCCATTCAAGGTAATGTGTGATGCTAGTGATTTCGTCGTAGGGGCCGTCCTTGGGCAAAGGAAGGATGGAAAGTTGCATGCCATCTACTACGCAAGCAAAACTTTGGATGAAACTTAGTGTAATTACACAACGACGGAGAAAGAATTTCGTGCGGTAGTGTTTGCATTTGAGAAATTTCGTTCATATCTTGTGGGATCAAAGGTGGTGGTCTTCACGGACCACGCTGCAATCAAATACCTCATGAAGAAGAAAGATGCAAAGCCGAGGCTTCTAAGGTGGATGCTCCTTCTCCAAGAGTTTGACCATGAGATCAAGGACAAAACCGGTGCGGAAAATGTGGTAGCTGATCATCTATCCCGTTTGCCCATTGAGTGCATGTTGGAGATGGAGGATGGTTTGACTATAGATGATTCAAGGGAAGATGAAGTTCTCATGAGTGGAAAGGAGGAAAGGAAAGGTGGATTGACGAACAGAAAGTCGGGACCGAGGTCCAGAACATCGGACCAAAGGCAGAGCAGGTACCAGTGAGTCGGGACCGAGGTCTTCAGAGTCGGGCCCGAGTTACCTGTGTGTCTGCGAAGCTAGACCGGCGTCCAACCATGTCTGGCTTGGTACACTTCAATGTCGGTCTGCGGAAGAAAGTAAGTTTCCTAACTCGATTTCCATTCCTTCTCGTTCTCAATTGATTAATTCTTTCTCTCCCACTTGCCTTCTTTCTATTAGTGTCGTAAGACGAGGGGTTTCCCCTTGGTTTGCGGATTTTGCTAACTTTGCCGTATGGGGAGCGATCCCACCAAATTTGTCTTATCAAGCTAGGAAGAAATTCTTACATGATGGTAGACAATATTTTTGGGATAATCCATATCTCTACAAGGAAGGGAGTGATCAAATCTATAGACGGTGTGTGCCAAGTGAAGAGGTTGAGAGCATAATTCACCATTGCCATTCCTTGCCTACGAGGGGTCACGCTAAGAGTTCCAAAACCACTTCAAAAATTCTTCAATGTGGTTATTATTGGCCAACCATGTTCAAGGATGTGCATGATTATGTGAGGAAGTGTGAGGAGTGCCAAAGAGAGGGGAACCTATCAAGGAGGAATGAGACTCCTCAAACTAGCATTCTAGAAGTTGAGTTATTTGATGTATGGGGTATCGATTTCATGGGACCATTTCCCACATCGGGGCCTTACAAGTACATCTTGGTAGCCGTGGACTATGTCTCAAAATGGGTGGACGCCATACCAACAAGAACCAATGATGCTAGGGTGGTGATGAAGTTCTTGAAAAGCAACATTTTTGCAAGGTTTGGTGTGCCTAGGGTTCTCATAAGTGATGGCGGACCTCATTTCATTGAGAGGTGCTTCGAGAATGTGTTGATCAAGTATGGGGTGTCTCATCGAGTTGCTACTCCTTATCATCCTCAAACAAGCGGGCAAGTCGAGGTGTCAAACCGTCAAATCAAGGCTATCTTGGAGAAGATCGTATCTCGATCAAGGAAAGATTGGGCCTCTAAGCTCGATGATGCACTTTGGGCTTATAGAACCGCCTTCAAGGCACCTCTGGGAACTACACCCTTCAATCTAGTTTATGGCAAGGCATGCCATCTTCCGGTAGAGCTTGAGCACAAGGCAAAATGGGCCCTCAAGGAGATGAATTGGGATATCAACTTGGCCGGTGAGAAGAGGTTTCTAGAGCTTCATGAGTTGGGAGAATTGAGGTTGAAAGCCTATGAGAACTCCAAGTTGTACAAGGAGAAGACCAAGAAGTGGCATGATAGGAAGTTAATTCCAAAGACTTATCAAACCGGTGACAAGGTTCTCCTTTTCAATTCAAGGATTAAACTTTTCCCTGGGAAGTTAAGGACTAGGTGGAGTGGACCATTTGTGGTCCACCATATCTACGCTCATGGTGCGGTGGACTTGGTTGATGAACGAGGACATATTTTCAAAGTGAATGGTCATCGAGTGAAGAAGTTCTATGACAAGGCCGATCCAAGCGAAGCAGTTAGAGCCTCATGGGCTCTCGTCCTCGCCAATTGACCTAGACATGCCATTGAAGAATAAAGAAATTGTGAGCTCTTTGTACTCTTCTCTCTTGCTTTTAAGTTTTGGTTTCCTTGTTTGATGGGGACATCAAAATTTTAAGTATGGGGTGGGGGTAAGTGTGCTCATGATTTCACTTGCTTGTGTGTGTTTGTTATTTTGAGGATATTTGGTTTTCGGTTTCTAGTTTGTGTTTGGGATGTTTTTTTCTTGGTTTGTGGTTTGATGAATGACATGGATGATTGATTTGGTTTTGAATGGATGAGTCTTTGTTTTTGGTTTTGTATAGAGAAAGTTTTGCAAAAATCCATAAAAATTTGAAAAATTGTGTTGAAAACAACAAAAAGATTTTGGGTTTTGTAGTTTTTGGACTAGAAATTCCCATCTTAGATGTCCAAATGAAAGTTAATGATGATGTGAGCATGTAAATTCCTTTTGCATATTTTTGGATGGTTTAGCCTCTAAAAAGATGTTGCTTTTGATGTGATCATGATATCTTGCTTGTTTTATTGAACATGTGAGTTCTAGGATGAGTTCTTATGCAACTAAGTATGAGTGACCCTTGTGAGATTGATTTTTGGCCATTTTAGGGATGCTTGTTCCTATTTGCATATCCCTCATGTTTCTTGTGTGATTAGCTCATGCATGCTTAGTAAAACTTGCTATTGCGGTGTTTATCTATTTTCCAAGACCGTCATGAGATTTGTCCTAGCATTGTCACATTGATTTTGAACTTTGTTCTTTTAGTCACATAAATGTTCCATATCCTACCATGAAGTGAATCCTTTGTTTGTAGCCCCGTTTTAGCCTAGGCCTTTGTTTGAAACTCCTCAAGTATATTATTCCTAGCCTTATATGACTTGACCCTTATGGGATTGGACTTTAGAAGAGAGGTTTGGATTGTATTTGAAGAGTTGAGATTCTCTTTGGTTTAAGGGCAAAGAATGGTGTTATGAATCATGTGGGTAGTGCATCTTTGTTGTGCAAAAAGAAAATGAAAAAAGAAAGAAAGAAAGAAAGAAAGAAAATGTTGGAAATGGAAAGTGGAATGAAGGTAAAGAGCTTAAGTGAAGAAAAAGGGTCCGACCGAGTTACACACCACATCGGGCCCGATGTCATAAGAAAGTCGGTCCAGTGTAGAAAGTGTGGAAAATCCAACAAAAAGCCTAAGAGCAAAGATGAAGTGGAATTGTTAAGTGAAATTTTGGGTTGAGAGGAAAAATGTTAAGTCTTTTGGATGAGTGTGAAATTGATTGTGGAATTTTGGTGAAGTTGGTGAGAGTTTAGGTTGTTCAATCCCCATTGTAAGCACCACAAGACCAAATAATTCCCACCTTGAGAAATACCAAAAGCCCCATTACTACCCAGCCGAATGGAACCTCTTTGAGGACCTCCATTGAGCCAAGTTCGAATTCTTTGTGTACTTTGTATTAGGCATCTCTAGGTGGAGGATTTGGTGATATTAGCTTCAATAGTAAAGTCCTTATTTGCATGATTTTTGAGCTTGAGTGTTCATTGCTATACCCATACACATGATGAGTGATACACATTCACATATCCCTAAAGTGAGGCTTAGTTGCATTGACTCTATTCCTTGGAACACTTAATCATGTGTGATGATGTAATCTTGCTTGAATATCAATTACTTGTGCTTAAATGTGTTTTCATACGAGGCTTTACTTGAAGATTATGTTTCGGTCTTGCTTACATTGTTATTGCTTGAGGACAAGCAAGTTTAAGTATGGGGTATTTTGATGTCTCTTTATTTGGTGGTGTTTTTATATATGATTTCCTTTGTAAATATGTTTCTTTTTCCCCTTTTCTTGAATGTTTTGTTCCTTTTTAGCTTAGTTCCCGTATTTCTATGAGATTCGGTGACTATGCGCGTTTTATGTGTTTTGTAGGTGTTTTGGCATGGATCAAGGGTCGTTTTGAAGGAGAATTGGAACATGGAGCAAGGCCCGAGCTTAAGAGGGAAAGAGAGGAGCAAGCCATGAAGAAGAACAAGAGATAAGCCAACAAGAAGAAGGTGGAACGAGGTACGGATCGAGTTGGAACCAACGCCGGACCCGAGATGATTTTGACCTCGGACCGACTTGCCCAGTAAGTCGGGCCTGAGGTGCTCCGTGTCGGTCCGAGTCGGTCGCTGGATGGATTGGGCTCCAAGGCACGAAATTGTAAACTACCACTTTTGCCCCTCATCTATAAAGGCTCTCTTATCTTCTAATTGGAGGAGGTTCCCACACACAAAGGAGGGACCAACTCTCAAAAACTCTCAAGAGGATACTTGGAGAGCAAGGAGGAAGGAGAGGAGAAGGAGAAGAGAGGGAATCGGCATAGGGTAGGAGATTTGATAGGTTTGGTTGATAGATTAGCTTTGCCTTGTTTTGATTTTCTGGATTTGGAAACCTTGGATTGGAGTTTGTGGATTGCTTTTGATTTGTGAATGAAATTTGGCTTTGGTTTGAGATTGATGATGTTGATTGCTTTGCTTTGTGATTTGTTTGCTTTCTTTGTTTGCCATATGGAGTAGATCTCCTTGATCTTGGGTTATGGGGGAAAACTCTAGCTAGGTTGGGCTAGAAACCCCAATTCCATAAGCCTTGAGTGCTTGATCTAGGAACCCACTCTACATAGAGCTACAATTCCTTATGAAAGTAAGGAATCAAGGCTTGTGATTGGCAAAGTAACGAAAGTGAACATTTTTCCATCTGAAGACCTTTCTTCGAAGGGGATTTCCCCAATGATCGATGTGTAGAAGTGGTTGGAACGAGGGTGAAAGCACCTCGATCCTATTCCGATCATCACTTATTGCTTGAATTGGGGTGGAAAAGCCTTAATCTACTAGAGAAGGAACCCAAAAGCCCAAGATCTACTTTCAATCTTTGAGTTCGACAAAACCCAGCTACATCGGGCCCGACTTGCTCTACGTCGGTCCCGACTTCCTTTTTTGTCGCCAACATCGGGCCCGACGTGACACTTGTGTCGGTCCCGACTGTTCTCCTTGTTTTCCTTTGTTTTAAGTTCTCCTTTCCAGCTTTCTAGTGTTTAGGCACCTCAATCGAGTAGATTTCCCGAGCGTTCGACACCCACCACGTGCTACAACGGGTTCGGGTTATAAATTGTATCTCTAGACCCTCGCATTCGTGAGCGATCAATATGCATCCAGAACCGAGGGTGCCGGAATCTGCAATCGTGCTTCCTGAGATAGAGAATACATTTGAGATTAAATCTCAATTCATATCCTTAATAAAAAGGGCTCAGTTTGAAGGGAAACCTACTGAGTGTCCTATGGAACATATTAGGAATTTTCTTGATTTATGTGAAACTATTGATGTTGAAGGTGTCTCCCTTGAATATGTTATATTAAAAGCTTTCAGGTGGTCTCTTATTGGAAAGGCATGACCTAGTTGGAGAGCTTACCTCCTAAGTCTATCAGGACTTGAAAAGCTTTGTATGATTAATTTCTTACAAACTTTTTCCCTCCTGCCAAGACAACGGAGTTGAGAAAACGCATCACCTCTTATCACTAGCTGCCTAACGAGACCTTTGTAGAGACATGGGAGAGATTCAAGGAGATGCTTAGACAGTGCCCCACTCATGGGCAACCTTTATATGTGTTCCAAGAAATCGTTTTCCAGGGAATCAATGCAGAAACGAAGAACCGCATCAAGACACACATTGCGTGCGGTTTCATAGAGATGGATCCCACAGTTGCATGAGAACTGCTGGACAAGTTGTCTAACTACGATGCCATGTATGGTACCCAACAGTCATCCTAACCACAGAAGCGTCTCTTCATGCCTAACAAGAATGAAGTTGATCCCGATGTCAAACATCAATTTCTACAATATGAGATCAACCGCCTTAAGAAACAGGTAAGTTTTCTGAAAACCTCTCAACCTTGTCAAGAGTGTGGTTCTTCTGCCCATAGTACTTCTGCGTGCACTAACATCGAGCAGGTTAGAGATGCTCAGACTTATGCTGAGATGAATTACATGAGAGGTCCATACAGGAACCAACCTAATAAATTTAACAGGTCGAACACTTACCAGGTATGGGGTATTCAAAATCCGAACCCAAGCTATGCAGCACCCCCGCCGGATAGACGACCCGCGCCATATTGACCTCCAGGCTATCAAGAGCCACCATCTTAGGCACAAGGGTTATAGGAGGGCATTAATGGATTCCATAACAAATTCAATGAAGTCCATAGAAAGATTGATGGAATCGAAGCCAACCTTAACAACCAAATAAAAAGATGGGGAGAGTTTGATGTGTGGAAGAAGAGTGTCGACTCACAGCTAGGGAACCTGGCCGCACAGATTCCGAGACCGCAATGGCAACTCCTGGGCTGTCCAACCCTAGAGGACAAATAGCGGCGGTGCACCTTAGGAGCGGAAATACATTACCGGAGCATGCCAAGGCTAAGGAAAAGATCCCCGAATCGAAAGAAGACGCCATGGCCCAGATCGATAACGAGCCAGAGAGGGTCGTTATCGAGCCTGAACAACTCGGTACTGATGCTCCTAGGGTCGTTAACGACCCGAATCCAGGTAAGTTCTCTAATCCTAGCTCCTCTCTTGATCCCAGGCTCGTTACCGACCCCACCAGGCTCGTTACGGACCCCACCGATCTCGTTACTAACCCTCCAAATGCACCAATCAACCTTAATATCGACCCGGTAGCATCACCTCTCGAGCCCGCTTTGGCTCCGAGATTGGTGAAATCTCTTCCCCTTTCCTACTAAGAAGTCTAAGGACTCCCCTGAAGGCAAGTTTATGCGTTTTGTTAAGACTCTCCGGGGTTTAAATATTTCTATACCATTCGCTTAGGCCCTAAGCGAAATGTCGGCTTACACAAAGTTTTTGAAAGAAATTCTTAGCAGGAAACGATCCATAACAAAACTTCAAGATGAGGTCCGATTTATTACTCTTCCAGATTAACTAGGCGACCCAGGGAGATGTGCTATCACAATTGGCATAGGCGACCACCGATTCAAGGCTCTATGTGATTTGGGAGTCAGTGCCAGTTTACTGTCTTTGTCAATCTGGTCGAAAGCTAACATGGTACCTCTGGAACCTGTGGATATAAGGTTGTACATGGAGGACGGATCAAGTGTGAAGGCTACAGGAGTCGTTGATGATTATCTCATTCAAGTTGGGAAATTTTTCATTTCAAACGATTTCATCGTCTTCGACATGCCTGAAGATACTCTAGTCCCCTTCATTCTAGGCAGGCCATTCCTTGCTACAACAGGCGCTAGGGTGGATGTTCGGAAAGGACTCCTCACCTACGATATAGGAGAGGAGCGGGTAGAGTCTAGCCTAAATCAAGGGGCCAACGACACTACTACTGCAGCATAAATCGAAGTATCCCAGCCAGAGTTTGACACTGCCGAATTTGATGTTTCTCCCCCAACAAAAAAGGATGACAAGAGTGCAAATGTGACCGCTACCGACCCCCCTTGGACCGGTACCGAGCCTTTCGTACAACAATACGATGGAGGAGACTCGTTTTGGCACGACGCCGAAAAGGGAATTACTTTTGATGGGTCGTTAACGACCCCAACTACTGCAGTGCATACATTCTCAATGGATCAAGGTGAGTATTCTAACCACGGATTCACTATTACTGCTAATGATCCTCCTTTATATTCTATTCCTACATCGTACCCCACTATCTATGCTATAGAGGAATCGAAACCGCCTTGGTTGTCGGATTTCACTAACCCTTGCGTAGGAATAACGTGCATATTGCTAGAAGATAAAGGACCGAATTTGGTGAAACGAGCTAACAATGCCTCAAAAGCTAAGTATGGGGTCTCTAAAACCCCGACATTGTTGAGGGGGAACCACCTTGTTTAGCTAATATAATTTCGTCGGGCTAACGACGTTAAAAATAGCGCTTACGGGAGGCAACGCGATTTTTAAGTTCAGTTAAGTTTTTTTTAGGTCTTTTTCATAGCTTTCTTTTGAGTTTTTTTAGTAGTCTAGAAGTTAGCAAGATAGAACTGTTCGAAACTAACATGGTATAGGAAGTTGGGCTCGGAAAGACGTTGAAAAACCAGTCGCCCAAGCTCGTTAACGACCCATGTCGAGACGCAAATAGGTAGACGCGGGTAAGGTAAGTAACCCTAATCTATCTTCTATCATTATTCCCTTCCCCATGTTGCCTCTCCTCTTGCCTCTTCCTATTTATCACCATCTCAAAAACTCCAAACCCCCACACCCAAATCTCAAGCCAAATCTTCAACACTCTCAATCCAATCCCACTAAAATTCCAACCCACCACCGATCGGAACACCACCGCCCATAACCCCAAACCACACCCCACGATAACGAGCCTACTCCCCTCTTGAGTTCGTTACCGGTGCATCGAACACCTCGTTACCCTCCTCAAATTCAATCTTTGTTCTTCAAATTTCTTCAAATCTACGCTATGATTTCTCAACCATAACTCTCTTATTGCAAGATTAATGGTAATTTTGGGGTAAAATCCATATCTAGATCCTGATTGAGTGATTGGTTTGCTTGTCTAAATTGCATGATGATTTTATTGCTTCTACAAATGGTGATTGATCTTGATTTATACTTGGTTATTCTTGCTTAGTTTGCATTGAAATTTTGATGAGAAACGCATGAATTAACTTGTTCTTGAGTTTATTGATCATCACCATGAGTTTGGGCAATTTTTGGCATATTTGGATAGGGAAATCAAGTAAGTATGGGGTTGAATGTGCTTGATTGTGTTCTTTTTGTGGGATTGTGGTTGATCATCACCATGAGTTTAGTACTCGGAATAGACTACAAGTTGTTCTCGCCTAGGCCCGTTAATGACCTTCCTAGGGTCGTTAACGACCCTGTAATATGCTCAGTTTCAAAGCGAACCCAGATACCTCATTAACGACCCAATTGGTTCGTTAACGAGGCATATCGAGAGCACTTCCGAGAGCAAGTATGGGGTTTCTTTTTTTTGGTTTGTGTGGATCTTATCTTTGAAATTCATGGTTTTTGTCGGTACAAATGGCAAGCACTAGCCGAGCTAACACGAGAGCCGAAAAGAAGAAGAGGACTCAAAGGTCCCCATCTCCTCCACGCATGGATAATGTCATTCTAGCTACTGAGGAGCAAGTTCGGATCTTTGATGCCGTTCTTGAAAAGGACCAATACACTAGGTGGTTCTCGAGGTCATGCGCTAAGTCAATGTGGATATATGAGGACATCAAGCACGCCTTTGCCATTCTCGGAGTGCCTCAACTGTTGAATAAAGAGGAAATACCGCTTTACCCGGCTCTCACCCCTGAGTTCTTGGCCACTCTCGAAACAAGCTTCAAAACCAAGACTTCGGTCGGAAGGATAAGGTTCCGGCTTAGCAATGTCAACCATGAGGACACAATGGCTGAGATTAATGCATATCTCAAGCTTCCTCACCATTCTCGGAACTACAAGATCAAAGACTTCAAGGTTACCAATACTTGGATTTACATTTCCGGGGAGGTTGAACCTTCCGCCACAGCACTTTCCGGGGCAAGCATCATCAACCCTATCTTTCGGTTCATTCTCCGAGTCTTGGGCGCCACATTTGCCCCAAGAGAGAGCTTTCAAGGCCGACACGAACGGAATTTTCATGTCTCCGTACTATACTTTTTGAGGATCCCGCCCCCTTGAACTTGGGGTTTGAATGGTTGCACTATATTGAGAAGCACGGGATCAAGTCAAAATAAGTATGGTGCGGGAATCACCAAGACTACTTCCGTCAAGAACGGAAGTTGCATGCCTCCGCCATATGAAATGCAGCCCTACAACTCGGTGATTCACCAAGACTACTTCCAGCCCCAAGATCATTACACACCACCTCCTCATCCCACCTATACTGGATCGAGTGTTCCACATCCATGGGCGGATGATCTATCCTTTTAGATGCAACAGCTCAACCTGCAGCAGACACAGCTCACCTAGAGGATGGAGCGATGGGAGGGTGTCTATGCAGCTCGCATGGCTTTGGATGATGCGAGGAATCTGAAAGCAGATGCTCGTTGGATGACAATGGAGCAAAGGGTGACAGTTGATGAGGAGCGTTGGAGGACCATGTATCAGTTCATGGACAACTTTGAGCGTTAGTTTCCACCACCAGAACGCCGATGATTCAGCTTTCAGAAGATGTTTCTTTTCCGCTTCAGTTTATCTTGTGAGTTTCTTTCTTTTTCCTTCTTCTTTTTCTACTGCTTAGCTTTATTACCGTGGGGACACTTAAATTTTAAGTATGGGGTAGGGAAGGGAAAAAAACTTGCTTGTTTAGTGTGTTTTGTTTGTTTGGTTTGTCTTAGTTGTCTTTGTTCTTGAAAAAAAAAATCATAAAAATCACAACAACAAATTGAAAAATTGAAAAAATCCAAAAAGAGTTTTTAGAATGGATGAATACCCCTTCTTTTGGTTCTATGATAGTTAATTGCTAGCATGATCATGTAATTTCCTTGCAAGCATGTTTTTGATGGTATAGCCTGATTCTTGATATGAAATTGTTTTTATAGAGAAATAGCAATTTGATGAAATTGAGCATGTATAACTTTTGGCATGAGTAATACAATCCAACAAAAATTGATACCTTGTGAGTTATTTTTGGCCTTATAGGGAAAACATAATGAATCCCTCTTCTTTTCTTATGTGATTTACTCTATTTATGTATATTATCTCTTGGAATTGTGATGGTTATCTATTTCTTGAGACCCATATATGATTTTTAGTTCATTACTTGTGAAAGTTATATGATAGAGAACTTATTTTTATGTGCCTTATTTTTACCTATCCATCCTATCATGATCCCTCTTTTGATAGCCAATTTGAGCTTCAGCCCTTTATTTCCAGCTCCACAAAATTATTTCCCTAGCCGAGGTAAGCTTGACCCTATTCGGGGATTAAGACTTAGTTGGAGAGGTAAGTTTTGGGAGAGTGAAAAAGTTATGTTTGGTTCGAAATAAGGGTTTTGGGAAGGGTATATTGGAAGTCTCTTGTTTTGCTTTGTAAAAGATCTCTTGGTAGTAAAGATGCACAAACATCAGTTTTTGTGATGTTGTTAACAAGAAAACGAGGAGGAGAAGTACCTCGTTAACGACCTCTTTTGGGTCGTTAACGAGGTTGTTCGAGAGTCAGAAGATAAAAAAAAGAGCTGAAATGAAAGAAAATGAAGAATTACAGAAAAAGAGAGAAAGGAAAAGAAGTAAATGTGCATTTGTGTTTAAAGTTAACCGGAGATTCTTTTGTGATTTTTTGATGCTTTCTAGGATTAAAGATGAGTAAGTTAGAGCATAATGTTTGAGAGAGTTTGGTATGTTCTTATGAGAGTTTTTGGGAAGATGTGAGTTTTTAGGAGTCTTTGATTCCCGGATATTATTAGCACCACATGACCAAAATATTTCCACGCCTTATTGTCATTACCAAGCCCCATTACAACCAGGCCGAATGGAAGCTTCTATGAAGTTTTTTTCATTGAGCCTAAGTTCTCTTGATGTCTTTTGCTTGTTTTAACAAATCTTATGTAAGTGGACCCGGTCCCATTCATGGTGATGTCATGTTTTTAGCATAGTTTATTATGTTTTTCTAGGTCTTTTAGTTTAGTTTCTTTTTTTGGTAGAAGTCTTTCAGTTTAGTTTAGTTGTGTTTTTGTGAGTGTTTTGTGTCTTTTTGTATAGTTTATATATTTTGTGAAAAGTATGGAAACTATGCTATTTGTGTGTTTTTGTTTAGGTTTTGAGGCGGATTTGGATGCATTTAAGGACATTAGAAGAGAGAACTAAGCTAGGAAGAACAAGAGAAGGAAGCTATGGAAGAAACTCCCACAAAATCCAAAGGAAGAAACAAGAGAAAACAAGTCAAGACCAACCTCGATATCGACCCTCTAGGGGTCGGTACCAAGGCACTCAGCATAGTTGACTTAGATTCATTAATTGCTTTTATTCCATAATATTTTATCTTTAGTAGGTTTTGTTTTTATGGAAACTTTCTAGAGGAATGTTCTAGTATAAATACTCTTGTTTAGACACAACTTAGGAAGGCTCTCATCTCTCTCTCTCTCTCTCTCTCTCTCTCTCTCTCTCTCTCTCTCTCTCGTTAGTTTCAATTGGGATGCAATTTTAGTTTCAATTGGAATTCATACCTTGTTATCAACCCTGACAAGGTCGATATCAACCCTCTTCAGTGCAATTGTTTTGCTTTGTTCTTTGCTTTGTTTGTTCTTTTGCTTTTTAGTTTAGTAATTAAACGTAACCTCACTTCCCGTGGATGATCCTGACTTCGCTATACGCAGCGGGGTCTTGACTTTAAATTTATTTGTTGTCAAGTAAATCCCTTTCAACACATTGTCCCCCACACTCTTAAAAATCATTAACGTAAGTGAAAGTTTTATCACGACATAAGATAAGTGCCAAAGCACATTTAAAAGAAACTAAAACCGGGTCGGAATAGTTGAACTTGGAAGACCACCCGGCTCTTGGTTCTTGAAACGATCGTCTTTCCAATTTGAATGCTTATTCGGGCTTATCAAGGTGGGTTCAGTACGTAAGCACCTTCGGGCCACCTACCCGATATGGAGCATCGGAAATGATGAGGTTGGTTGAGGTCCGACAAGGGCGCGAGAAGTTTTCAAAACTTGTATGAATTAACAACGTTCCCAACTTACTTCCTACTCTATGAAGTCCTACAATCTCGTATCTCTTCCTTTCGGTTTAAGAGTTATCTCACCTCGAGATTTATTCATTTCTATCCTTAAAGCTCTACTTAAAGTTTCCACATCTCAAACACACCCCGATAATCTGTCTAGAATAATGTAAAATACCATACTACCCTTGACAATTTTCATTCTCACTTGCTTAGTCTCCTTAGACTAATTCCACTTTTCTGCATTTTGTCTGGTATTTCTCGCCCTTCGCGACAAATTCCAGACTCTAGGAAGTTCCCACCGAAGTTTGAAGAGAAAGAGGAGAAGATTCGAGAAGCGTTATACAAGGATAGAAGGTCAAGGCAAGACGACGTTGAAAGAAGGAAGAAATTTTCAAAGAGCAAAGCATTCAGAAGATAGTGCAGCAACTCTTCTATTTTAACCAAGAAAACCATCATCATATATGTTGTCTTGAAGAAACATAAATGTATTTTTATATACGTCTTTTCAACCCTTTTAAATATGGGCTTCATTTTCCGCTGCTACATCATTTGTAAAATGACTCTCAATGTAATGAACAAATGTTCTTATCAATGAATAAAATTCCGTTTTTAGTAATTTCTTCTTTTATTATATTCTCATTAAATTATTTAAAGCCTAGGGTGACTTTGGACGGTAAATCCGAGGTCACTAACGGTAATACCCAATGTTACAAAATAGGGGTGTTACACGTGGTGGTATAAATTGATACTGCTTTAGTTATAACATGTTGGGCGATTTAGTATATTTAACGATTTTTTAAATTTTATTTTGAAAATTATAATATATTTTTATTATTAAAATAAATGAAAATAATATATTATTATTTAATTAAAAATTTATTTTGATAATCATAAAAAAGGTTTGAACCGAACCTAACCTGACTGAAAACCCGCTACAACCAGACCGATTGACCTGTGACCCATAACGAAATCGAACCCAAACCCACCTAACCCGACTAGATTGACAATCTATTAGTAATAGATAGATAGATAGTTACCTTTCTTTTTCAAAGTTACATTAATAATCAAAGAGATTGTAGTATTACCTAAAATAATACAAAAAAAATGTCCAAAACAATGTCCAATCCTAAGAACTTACTTTTTGAATAAAATGTTAAATTATAAATTTAATAATATATTTAAAATTTTAGAAATAAATTAAAATGATTTTTCAAAAACATACAAATAAAAGCAAATTAAAAGTCATTTATTCCTTCTTCCAAAACTCTATAATCACTTTCCCGATGTGATTCTCCAAATTCATGAACCCTAACCAATAACCATTGAAAAAATTCAAACCCTAACTAGTAGATTTCCTTATTACATCTCGTTGTTGTCATTCCCATCCTAAATTCTTTCCGTTACATCACCACTGTCGACTAATTTGAGCGAATCGTCATGCATGGTTGTTACTACTCGACGCGATCGACATGAAGTTTGAAATCGTCATGCGGGTTGGGTTGTACGTCTACCCATTTGACTAGTTTGACTCATTCTTGATGTGTTTTTTTATCTTTTTTTTATTCTAAATCAAACAAACAAAATCACAAATCTTTCCACAATAATATGAAGTAGGCATCAAGAACAGATAAGCAATCCCACAATAATACGATATAGACATAGAACCAATATTCCAATACTCCAAAAATTGAGACAAGTCATTGCGGATATATGAGGACATCAAGCACGCCTTTGCCATTCTCGGAGTACCTCAACTGTTGAAGAAGGAAGAAATACTGCATTACTCGGCCCTCACCGCCGAGTTCTTGGCCACCCTCAAAACAAGCTTCAAAACCAAGACTTTGGTCGGAAGGATCAGGTTCTGGCTAGGCAATGTTAACCATGAATACGCAATGGTTGAGTTTAATGCATATCTCGAGCTTCCTCACCACTCTCGGAATTACAAGATCAAAGACTTCAAGGTTACCAATACTTGGGGTTACATTTCCGGGGAGGTTGAACCTTTCGCCGCAGCACTTTCAAAAGAAAGCATCATCAACCCTATCTTCCGGATCATTCTCCAAGTCTTGTGAGCCATTTTTTGGCCCAAGAGAGAGAGTTCAAGGCCAACACGGACGGAGGTTGTATGCCTCCGTACCATTCTTTGAGGATCTCGCCCCCTTGAACTTGGGGTATGAATGGTTGTAATATATTGAGAAGCACGAGATCAAGTCAAAATAAGTATGGTGCGGGATCTGGTGAGTCTTCTAGCGGAGAAGCTCAGCGTTGATATCACACATTATACTGGGTACCATGCTCAAAAGCTCGACAAGAGCTACTGGTTTGCTTTCGGCAATTTTGTGAGGACCGAGAGAGGGAACGCCACCAAGTTACTAGGCCAAGATGTGCTTCTTACCCGAGACAAATTCCCCTTAGAAAAGAAGCCACAAGATGAGTCGTCGTTGAGGGATTGTGTTACACGGTTCGCTAGAGAAGGCAAGGACATGGATGAAGATGATGATGCAACGAAAGCAGCCACGGAGGAGATCGATAAAGAGGATGATGACCTCGGTACCGAGGTCCTGGGCAATGATGATAACATCGGTAACGACCCACCCACGTTCGTTAACGACTACTTCGAGGCCAGTAAGAAGGCATTCAACTTCGGAAACGACCCACAGTCACCGCCTACCCTGCCTTTGTCATATGAGATGCTTCCCTACTACCCGGTGATTCACCACGACCACTTCCAGCCCCAAGATCATTACACACCACCTCCTCAGCCCACCTATACTGGATCGTGTTGGATCGTAAACCGTTAGCAAAGAGCTTGGGAACTGGCAATTAAGTTGTTCCCAAGGCAGCGGAAGTAAACAGTTCGCAAGTATTAAAGACAGTGAAAACACAAATCCTTTATAGAGGAACCCCACTACAACCAACTAGTTGTATGGGTAAACCTCTACCTCCACTTGGAGGATTTTGAATGACTTACTTATATTGATTGCTTTGTTCCTAAGTTACAACAGCCGGATTCACACTTCTCTGTTCCTACGAGTTCTTCCTAACTCTAGCAACACTAGTTAAATCCTCTCAACAGAGTTCCTAAGCTCAGAACAGCAAAATACAAATAACTCAAACCTTACACCGACTTCTCAGTTCCCTTGTCCCTGGGAACTTCGGCTTCACCGTCGTCGAGATCACACACTCGCCGGCGGGGACTTCTCTTCCTTTTCTTTCTTTTCTCTGTTGTGGGTGTTTGTGAGTTCTAGGAGAAGTACTCAATTCGAGTACTATTCATTTGGCTTTATAGTCTAGGTGAGCTTGGGAAGTCGCATCTTTCGTTTGTGTCCAAAATGCCCTTTGCTTGATGCCCAAGTTGTACTTTCTTCACATGTGACTTTGGTTTGAACTAGGTCAACTTCTTGGATCAATCGGACCGTTGGATGAAGCGTGACAGTTTGATCCTCAGACTGTTCCTTCGGGCTGTCCGAGACAGAATCCCGCGATCTGCACTGAACGGTCGTTGTCCTCACATGTGAGTTCCCATGTCATGGGAACTGTCTTCTTCGGAGTTCCCTTGATGGAAACTCTTCGTTGTAAGCTTGTGTTCTCTTGATCATTTCTGGGAGTTCCTACTTCATGAGAACTTTCCTCTTCAGAGTTCCCTTGATGGAAACTCTGAATTGTAGGCTTCCGTGGCTTTTGATCATTCATGGGAGTTCTTGGTTGTACTTGTGTTCCTTAGAAATACTTGAACAAACCACATTAGTTCCCTATGGTGTTTGTCATTATCAAAACTCGAAGAATGACATCGTTGATCCGTTGTTTGAGCTCATTGCATACACAGATGCAGACTTTGCAGGGCACCTGGTTGATAGAAAGAGCACATATGGAATGGCCTAGTTCCTAGGGTCATGCTTAGTTTCATGGGGATCTAAAAAGCAAAACTCAGTGGCACCTCCACAGCTGAAGCAGAATATGTGGTTGACGCATCGTGCTGTTCCCAAGTTCTATGGCTTAAGTCACAACTCTAGGATTATGGTATGTCTTTTGGCCCAGTTCCCATACTTTGTGATAATACTAGTGCCATAAACATTTCCAAAAATCCTGTGCATCATTCTAGAACTAAGCATATAGATATAAGGCATCACTTTCTACATGACAATGTTGAAAGTGGGAACATCTCGATGGAACACTGTAGAACTGAAGAGCAAATTGCGTACATTCTCACCAAAGCTTTAGACAGACGTCCCTACCAGCGTTTTCGAATGCTCCTAGGGATGATAACTCTAAACTAAACAAGTCCCTGTTTGTCTCTCCCTCAATGCCTGACTAGTTTATCTAAGATTGCACAATAGGGAACTTGGACTTATTGCTTTCACTATGCCATGATTACTAGTCTAAAGATAAATGTGTACAAAGGAACTTTATTTCTTTTGGCCTAAAATGATCAACCAGAGTTCCCTTTATCCCTCTTTATAAGCCACCATGACGGTTGATCATATAACCCACCCTAAGCTAGGGACCAGACAAACGCTTCTCATGAGCCAAAATATTCACTCCTTTATCGAGTCGCAAATTGTCTGGTTCCCTTTTGAGTTCCCTAGCTCCCCAAAAGGATGAATGTGAAGTTCCCTTAACCACTTCACTCTCTCTAACCTTGATAAGATCATGGGAACTGATACATACTAGCAAGGGAACACTGAATCATCTACGAAGAAGAACTGTCACTTGGGACGCGGACTTTTGTGTCAGAAGCTCTGAAGCGTTAAGGACCAAGTATTCAAATTTTGAAAAGGACTTCCCAAGAGATCGTGACGCATGTCCAGAGTCGTGCTATGGAAGTTGAAACGATGCCCCACGTTCATTGGGCAACGGTTATCGAGGTTTTCCACTTTCCTTTCTACCCTTCGCCTTTTCTCTCCTTAAAACCCTCATTTGCCATTTTTGGGCTCTTATTCCATCTTCCACCTCTGTCATTTGTCTTCTCCACATCCCTTTCATTCTCTTTTTCAAGAAACCTCCAAAACCTCCGAAAACCTTACAAAAATGGCCCCTCAACACACTTTCGCCCAGATCAAAGAGTGGGTGTTTGCCAACCCCCGAATCCTCTTCATCTCTCAATTGAAAGAGATTGAGAAAGAGCAAGACCCAATTATGAAGGACGTTCTTATCCAAGGGCTCTACAACCAAGTAAGCCCCTTTTTGCCACCTCCTTCTCCGGCCGACGACACTGTGGCGTGGACTTCCTCCGCTACTTCCTCTGAATCCCTTCCTCCTTCCTCAACCACCAACACCTCCTCCGGCGTTTTCATCGTTGACAATTTCGAAGATGCCCGTCCCTCCATCAATAAGAAACCCCGAAAATCCAAACACCGCCATTCATCCAAACGACGCCACTCCTCCAAAGACCCCTCCAAACCCAAAAAATCCAAACATTCCCAAGATCCCTACAAATCCAAAAAACGCAAACATACAGAGGTCTCCGAATTCTCGGAGCCCAAGAAAAAGCCCCACTTCAAATTGGAGGAATACTTGAACTGCTCCAAGGACAGTTCCTGTATGACCAAACCTCCTTACGCTTTCCCCTCCGACGATGGGACCTCCCAATCCCAAAGTCTACTCCCTTCTTCTTCCTCTCTCCCTCTTTCCATAACTGAGGGACCTCCCAAACCTCCTCCCACGAAACAACCCACTCCTCCACCACCTCCTTCCGTTCCCACAACAACGGGACCTCGAAATCCACCTCCACCTCACAAAACTCCTTCTCTCCCTTCCTCACCAAAACACACATCCACCTCTCCCATTCCTACCTCGGGGATCTCTACTCCCCAGATTACCAAAACCATTCCTCCTCCTCCTTCTACCCAACTCTCTACTCCCATTTCTTCTTCTCTCCCCTCTTCCACCACATCCCCCACCACCACAAAACTCCCCTCTCCCTCACCATCCAAAAGCGCCGTCGCCCTTACCTCGGACGACGATGATCTCCCTCTCTCCGTGGTCATCGGAAAAATGACCAAGGACCCTCCTCCTATTATCATGGGCACTGTAGAGGAGGAGGCCCAGCTCAAGGCAATAGAAGAAGAGCTCAACAGGGACCCCTATGAACACACAACTAACCAAGGGACCAAGTCCCCAGAGAAGGTGGCTCCTGAAGAGCCCACAGAGACAAGGGACCCCGCACCAGCTGGTGGTGCTGGGGCAACAACAAGTCATCCCGAAGATGACGCAGAGGGCTCAAGCTCGAGCTCCTCTGAGGAAGAAGGGACCTCCCATGATGAGGTCGAAGAAGAAGAAGAGGCTCCAGCTGCTAAGGAGCGAGCACGGATCCTAACACTTGGACACCAAATGGTGGTGTCCACGAGTTCCCAACAGCCAAGGGACCGCGTGCTCATGATTGAAGCGGTTGCACCCCCTCAGCAGAAAGGACCTCGTACGGTCTCTAGGGGGAACACGTCCAAGAGCACAACAAATAAAGGGAAGGGGACCTCTTCCACAAAGCACCATGTGGATGAACGCAGGAAGCTCCTTCCTCCACTTATCGTTTCCGAAGACGTGCTCAACGACAATGGCCTAGGGGAACTGTGGGACCTGATCAAGGCCCAGGGCTGGAAGCATCTTTGCAAAGAAACTGTGAGCGTAGATCCCTCACAAGTGCGTCAATTCTACAACAACTTCACTATCTCCAATGACTGCACTCAGGGAACTCTCTCCTACGAAGGCGACGAGTTCATTTTTACTACGTCAACAATCCGCCTTCAGCTCTAGGTCCCAGTTAAGGGACTTAACGAGTTGCCCAACAAGCTCTGGGGCGACTTCAATAGCGTCAAGGTGTGCAACACTATCTTTGAGGGTCGAGTTCCCTCTAAAGTGCTCTCGACGCACCATCTGTCCCTGGTCGCCAAGCTCGCTCACCAATTCATCATCAATGTGGTGATCCCTCGCCAGGAGAAGCGTCTGGTCGTCAATATCCCTGATGCCATTATCCTCTATCACTTCCTCCTCAAAAACCCCATCAACCTTCCTCGCATCATCCTTGGGCACATGGAGAAGTGCATGGCTTCCAAGTCCCATTCCCTTCCCTACTCTGGGCTGATAAAGAATCTCCTACAAGAAGAGGGTCTCTACGACGCCTCTAAGGACGAAATAGAGCTCGGAAGGGAACTGGACATTTCTGTTGTCCAGAAGATGACGCACTCTGAGCCTGTAGAGAAAGCGGCTCAACTGGAGTCCGGTGAACAAGAGGGGAACTCTCAAGTGTTGCTCCGTATCGCCAACACCCTCGACCAGATTGCCAGGGACCAAGCAGCGTTGGCCAGAGGACAAGAAAAGCTTACACAAGTCCTGACGCGCCTCTGTGATGCCCTGTTCCCTGAAGCCCCATGATCTCTCCCTTCTTTTTCCCTTAATCCAAAAATGATCACAAAAGTTGTACTTGAGTTCCCATTGTAAATATTTTCTTAAGTAATGCATTGGTCTTTAATTTGATTGCGTGTTCCCTTCTTCCCTATTATTGCTTTGCTTGTTTTCGATGATGTCAAAAGGGGGAAAGACAAAAAATGCGAGATGAGTTAAAAGTTTAAGTTATCACAGACCACGCATAAGCTAAGGAGGAACAATTGCATAAAAAGCTAAGTAAGAACTAAGTATCTCACCAGAAGTGGCTCCCCAAATCTAATTGTTTCACTAGAAGTGACTTCCCAAAATCTTACTTAGGAACTCATCAGCACATCATTCATTGAAATACTTGCATATTTTGTGATGGGTTTGTCATCATCAAAAAGGCGGAAATTGTTGGGACGTTGTTGGGACCTCTGGTTCTAAACAACGGATCAACGATGTCATTCTCCGAGTTTTGATCATGACAAACACCATAGGGAACTAATGTGGTTTGTTCAAGTATTTCTAAGGAACACATGTACAGCCAAGAACTCCCATGAATGACCAAAAGCCACAGAAGCCTACAATGCAGAGTTTCCATCAAGGGAACTCTGAAGAGGAAAGTTCCCATGAAGTAGGAACTCCCAGAAATGATCAAGAGAACACAAGCTTACAACGATGAAGAGTTTCCATCAAGGGAACTCTGAAGAAGACAATTCCCATGACATGGGAACTCACATGTGAGGACAACGACCGTTTAGCGCAGATCGCGGGATTCTGTCTCGGACAGCCCGAAGGAACAGTCTGAGGATCAGACTGTCACGCTTCATCCAACGGTCCGATTGATCCAAGAAGTTGACCTAGTTCAAACCAAAGTCACATGTGAAGAAAGTACAACTTGGGCATCAAGCAAAGGGCATTTTGGACACAAACGAAAGATGCGACTGCCCAAGCTCACCTGGACTATAAAGCTAAATGAATAGTACTCGGATTGAGTACTTCTCCCAGAACTCACAAACACTCACAACAGAGAAAAGAAAGAAAAGGAAGAGAAGTCCCCGCCGGCGAGTGTGTGATCTCGACGACGATGAAGTCGAAGTTCCCAAGGACAAGGGAACTGAGAAGTCGGTGTAAGGTTTGAGTTATTTGTATTTTGTTGTTGTGAACTTAGGAACTCAGTTGAGAGGATTTAACTAGTGTTGCTAGAGTTAGGAAGAACTCGTAGGAACAGAGAAGTGTGAATCCGGCTGTTGTAACTAAGGAACAAAGCAATCAATAGAAGTAAGTCATTCAAAATCCTCCAAGTGGAGGTAGAGGTTTACCCATACAACTAGTTGGTTGTAGTGGGGTTCCTCTATAAAGGAACTGTGTTTTTACTGTCTTTAATACTTGCGAACTGTTTACTTCCGCTGCCTTGGGAACAGCTTAATTGCCAGTTCCAAAGCTCTTTGCTAACGGTTTACAATCCAACAGATCGAGTGTTCCACCACCATGGGCCGATGATCTTTCTTTTTAGATGTAACAGCTCAACCTGCAACAAACACAATTCACCCAGAGGATGGAGCGATGGGAGGGTGTCTATGCAGCTCGCATGGCTTTGGATGATGCGAGGCATCAGCAGGCAGATGCTCGTTGGAGGATGATGTAGAAAAGAGTGATGCTTGATGAGGAGCGTTGGAGGACCATGTATCAATTCATGGAAAACTTTGAGCGTCAGTTTCCACCACCACCACAACGACGATTCAACTTTCAGAAGATGTTTCTTTTCCGCTTCAGTTTATCTTGTGAGTTTCTTTGTTTTTCCTTCTTCTTTTTCTACAACTTAGTTTTATTACAGTGTGACACTGTAATTTTTAAGTATGGGGTAGGGAAGGGAAGAAAACGTGTTTAGTGTGTCTTGTTTGTTTGCTTTGTTTTAGTTGTCTTTGTTTTTTTTTAAAAAATCACAAAAATCACAAAAAGAGTTTTTAGAATGGATAAATACCCCGTCTTTTGGTTCTATGATATTTAATTGCTAGCATGATCATGTAATTTTCCTACAAGCATGTTTTTGATGGTATAGTCTGATTCTCTATATGAAATTGTTTTTATAGAGAAATAGCAATTTGATGAAATTGAGCATGTTTAACTTTTAGCATGAGTAGTACAATCCAACAAAAAATTGCTACCTTGTGAGTTATTTTTGGCCTTATAGGGAGAACATCACTTGGCAGCTTATAATATCATCCTTTTCATCAACTTGTATATCAAAATTATGTATGGTTTGTTGAAACAAAGGGATGTGTCAACAAAAGAGAAAGCGAAACTTACCTTTTTAACTCCACTTGTCAAAGAAGGCTAATTGAAACCGGGAACCTAAGGTCTCTCTCTCGGCGAAGAAAAATTGAGTAGTGCAATCTTTATCGTTGACATTTGATTTAGAAATCAAAGGATTCTTTGCATCCCTAGCATGGAGAGTGAAACGACCGGCTCTAAGAGATCAAATCCGGTAAGCAAACAGTAAACCCGACACCGTAAACTCCAGTGCTTCCTCCGCACGCAATACGCCGATTTGGTGTAAAATCTTCCACGTAGCCGGAATCAGCTGCGTCTGCGATACTTTTAGAGCAACTAGGAAATTCAGCACCAACGTAGAGAAAGGAAAGAGAGCCCCCAGGGTAAAGGGATACTCGAGGAAGCAGACCCACCCGAGTTTCACCAATCAATGGCCTCTTGAATAGGACAGTAGAAGTGGGTACCTGGAAGAAAGCCTTAGCCTTTGATGATCTTCTCAGCTTCTTTCTCGGACATTTAGAAAGGGCGACAATCTTGAGGTTCGAGAGAATGGAAAGATTCAAACCCCACGTCGAAGATCTTAGCCCTTACCATGGTGGAAGAAAGAAGAGTAAAAACAGAGAAGAGGAGGGGAAGGCGAAGAAGAAGGTGAAAGAAATCAATTGACGCATCTGCTCGAGATATCTGCATCGGGTAATTATAACCCTGATTGATGCGATGTTTCTTCTGCTGGAAGACGATCGGACGACCCGGACGACCCCACTTGTCTCATATCACGTACGGAGAAAGCGGCCAATCTGATCAAATTCCCGCGTTCGGATTTGGATCAAATTTGGGGGTTATTTTTTGGCCTAAAAACAGTAAGCCCACTTAGCAAAGCAACCCTGAGAGAAAATAGGAGTATTGTTCATGCATGAAGATAGTAATCGGAGATGCCATGAAGATTAGAGTGAAGTTAATAGTCACCCGAATAAAGAGAGAAGATTGTGGTCACGAAAAGAGGTTGCGCGATCAAAGAAGCAGTTACATACATCTGTTTTCTTTTCCGACGAACGTGGGAAGTGGCAAATGGTTATGGAACTTTTCGAAGAAAGTGGGAATATGGCGAAAGACGTGAATAACGGCTAGTATAGAGTGTTAAGAAAAATAGGCAATTGTATGCATTAGATTCAGTCATTGTACGCTAAGGAGAATAGAGCTCTCGAATTCCAAAACCGATAGACTCTAAATCTCAGTTTTCCATAATTCAATCAAAACATTCATTTCTTTCCTTAATCATTCGATTGCAACTCTGATCTAGGACGTGAGAATAGTTGTTTATTTTTCGTCCAAAAAGTTTATAAGGTCATACCAAATTTCAATTTATTTACACGAAGGCTTGATCAAACACAAAATGTTATTCTACCACCTTTTTAGAAATCCATGTCCAATATCATCTCGTGCTATCCGAAAACTAAAGAAAAAAATGCTCTGTCAAATAATTTGATGGGAATTAGTTTTAGCATTTCTAGTGAATCATGGACAATTATCACTATAGGCACTATTATAGTCATGTCATTCATACCAATTGATTAAATGTTCTAAAACGTTCACATGGATGTGTCCTCAAATGTTTCTGAAAGTTAAAAAGTCAATATCCAATAGAACCTCACAACCTCACATAAGAACAAGGTGGTGTCTCTAAAAATGACAAACATAAGGGCAACTGAACAACAAGAACCTCACATAAGAGTGCATAGAATGAATGTACTCCAAATCTCCTCTAGTCCAGTCGCTTCAATAAGGCAAAATGAAATAATGCTTTATATGCGTGAATTGAAATAGCCTTTTCTAGCATGCTTATGAGTGCATATATGTAACTTGGTTATGAGCATGTGTAATTCAATCTCTATGCAAACTAAGATTATGCATGATAATTTGAGTGCTATTTTAAACATGTTTCCCTCCTCCTTTTTCCGGGCTTGGGACCGGTAGTGTACTAGATACACAAGTGGAGTTAAAAACATGTTATCAGCTATAGCAAACAAACTAAAATGCAAACCTTACACGATAAGCACACTCAAAAACTTGGAAGACATAAATTTTTAATTGGAATGAAAGATCCCCAAACATATTGAACACCGACCTAAAATTGAATAAGCAAAAGAGCACGATTCATATTCCAATGAGTTTATTGCTAGAGTTGGTTTTGTATCGGTTAATCATGGTGTAAAAGCATTAGCTAAGTAAATTACAATGAAAAGATGATAGTCTTAGACTTTCACCTCGTTATATAGCAAGATGATGTTTATCACATTTTATGGGAATAATTATGTCATATGAAAGGAAATAGAATTCCAAACTAGTCTAGTTGTTATAGGAAATGTCTCATTATACCTCGGGCTTCGGGTTCGGTATCATTATTGCAATATGTTTCGATATTCTCCAAACTTCTATTAAGAGTTGGATGCCCAAAGCAGAGGTGATTCTGTAGATTTGCCAGAGCAAGCCAGAATCTATCAATCAAACACAGACCACCACGTATTTGTTCATAAGCACTACTACCTAATAACCCGGTTTGGAATCAAACTATTAAAGGATGTCATAGATTTACCTCTATAATAATTATATGACACTAGATCAACCGTAAGTGGATGCAACTCTAGCAATTACTATTGAATTATTTCATGCCACTATTGCACATAATATTTGATATTAATAGATCGGTATCCAAAGACATGAACCAAGCTTAATTTATCACTAAGATGAGGGTTGATCTTTTCATGACAACCAAAAGAGTAGTAATCAAAAGCTCTAAAAAAACAAAACAAAAACATGAAGTATCATAACTTTGTAGATTTTAAATTAAAATAGTAATTGTACTAAAATTGATATTATAATGACAATAATAATAATGCGAATATTGTTATTATTATTATTTTTTATTAATTTTTGGAAAGAAACATAGCTTATGCATTTATTGTTACTATTATTATTATTGTATTCTTGTATTATTCTATATATTAATGGGTTTTCAATCTTAATTAGTGTACACTTTTTTGATTCACGAATAATTTTTCTCAGGTTTTGTTACGAAGATATATCTTATATAAAGAACAAGCATTATATAATAGATTAGTTAGTTAAATAATTAATCAAAAGCTCTAAAAAACAAAAAAAATGTAGTACCATACATTATAGATTTTAAAAAATAAAAACAATACGATTATTGTTTTTATTTTTTATTTTTTAAATAAAAATAGCTTATGTATTATTATTATTATTATTATTATTATTATTATTATTATTATTATTATTATTATTATTGTAATACTAAAATTATTCTTTATATTATTTTTTCAATCTTAATTAGTGATTTAGTGCATATTTTTTTGATTCAAGAACTATTTTTCTTAGGTTTTGTCAAGAAGATTGATTTTTATATAAAAACATATATAATAAAGTAGTTAGTTAATAGGTAGGAGCGAAAGAACTTGGAAAACAAGTATTGGTCGGCATGCAATTAGCCCTCGGTCGCCTGGCGTACACATAGCCGTTGCGCTCTCGATCCACCACGACGGCAACGCTTGTTGGCAGCCTGGTGCCACGATCCCACTTCTCCGCAACAACCGTAGAGACATCGTCACGCATGTATCTCACCAAAGCATCCGCCGCCGAATTCCCCTCGCGTTGGATCCAAGTCAAAAGAGGCTCCTGAGGAAACGTGCCCATCACGCTTCTAATGAACCCAACCGTGTCCTCGTCGTACCATGAGTTGGCCCGCCTCTTTGGCACAACATCGATCAAGAACAACGCATCCCCCTCCACCCAGAGGCTGCCAAAGCCGAGGTTGCTTGCAAAGATGAGCCCGATGGCGAGGGCTCGGACCTCGCCATCGTAGGGAGTGATGCCCACGATATCTGGGTCGGCGCATGTGTAGGCGAAGAGAGGGTGGCCTTGGTGGTCACGGAAGATGCCTCCAGCCACGGCACAACCTCGGTGTCGGGACAAACCACCGTCGAAGTTGAGTTTTACGGTGCCCATTGGAGGTGGAATCCACACCGCTTGTGTAACAACTACCATGTTTGTGTAGGAAATGAAAGAGAGAGATCGTAGATCAAAGGAGAGTATTAGTTGATGTGATATTTTTTTTGGTTGAAAGTTATGTGGTATTTATAGGTTATGTTTGTGTTTTGCTTATGTTTAATGCTTTGCTTACATTTCAAGCTTTGCCTCCAAGAAAATTAATTACTATCACATCTAATGGATCATATCCAATTTTACTACGTCAACAACTTTTATCCCAAGTTAAAAGATCTTTTAATCAACTTCCTAATATAATAAAGTATGTACCTTTTATATTAAAACAAATATAATGATTAATCTAACAAAAATTAAGTGAAAATAATACCAATGCCCCACTTTACAAACACTTTATTTTAGAACTAGTTGTACCTATCGTGCCAAGCACGACTACGATTCGGTATTTTTAAAATATATTATAAATAAGATATTGATATATAAAAATATAATATAAATTTTAATGTAGGTAATTTACTTCCATTAACATGTACAAACATTATTTTATTTATTGAAATGAAATAAAATGAATCAAACCTAGATTTTTAAGTTTAAAGATGAGAATATAGATAGATTATTCAGATAAAAATAATCTTCATTACTCCTTTTCCTTGACAATATTTTTTAAGTATGTTTAAATTTAAAAAACATAAATATGAATAAATTAAACAAAAAGATATATATTTACAAAATATGGAAGTGATAAGATTTAAAAATAGAAATTAATTAAATAAATAAGCTATAATTTAATATGAAAGAAAAAGATAGTTTATTTATTCAAAATATTTAAATTATAATTATTTCAATTTATGGTGGAGCCAAAATCATTTTGGTGGCTTGACAATATAAAATTTAGATAAACTTAAATATTATGTTATCTATATTTTTATTACTTTTCATGTACGTAAATTGAGTACAATCTTTATGGTTGTTTTTTATGTATGTTGATCAAATTTACAAATAGTATAAGATAAGGTATTTTAAATTGCTTTTCGTACAATACATATAAGATATGTGATCTTTTTCAATTATTTTTATATTTTTGTTTATTTTGGGATAAATTTTTTTGTACAATTATTTTTTTAAATATTTTTATATTCCAATTACCTATTGTAAATTATTATTTTAATATAGGGATGATGTGGCGCATCGTTGTGTAATATCCGCTAAATTCTAAATATAATAAAACAAGTATTCATTCCAATACAATTTTTCCTCTAAAATAGAGGATTTAATAATCTTTATAATTTCATATTATATTACAAAAGGTTATAAAAATTTACTACAATTGCAATTAAGAATTTAATTAAATATATTAAGCAAATCGGGTATGCATTTAAATATTTTTCTCTTAAATAGAGAGTTTAAATGATTTTATAATTCTTTTAATGAATTATAAAAATCTTATAAAGGATTATCAAAGTGACAAATAAAATTCCAAACAAATATTAATTATATCGGATTTTATTTAATGCCATATTACTAGTAAGGAAAAATAAGAAATAACGCAAAATAGAAAGGTGTCAAGAGGAGGACTCAAACCCGAGACTTCTTGCACCCTTCCTTTAAACACACACTCAAATCCGCTAGGCTATTGTAACTTGACTACCTACTAAAGAACTTTTCATTATTTAAACCCTCATTTCTTCTTCTTCCCAATTTGAACATCAGACTATCATGTTTGATTGAACATTCAATCAATGGAGGACTCCCAATTTCATCAATGGCTTATGGTTGCTTGTTCTCCTCACCAAACGACATCACTTCTTGTCATCGTCCAACAAACACACCCGCACCAATCTCCATTGATCTCCCCTTCCATGGTTGGTTAAATTCAAGAGTGGTGGATCACAAGAAGCACAATCATAACTATAACCTAAAGCGAAAGTTAAAATAAAATTATGAAACGACACATGTCACTTTTAGATTGGACCACACCATCCTTTTTTAAATAATTTTTTATTTTTGGATATGATGAATTCTTATTCATGTTTTCAGAATATAGGATAGAAAATCCCATTATTAAACAATCTTTTATTTTTGGATATGATAGATAGGAAGATATCTTAATTGAATAGTTATCTTCGTAGCCGTATATTAATAGCAATCTCCTTGCCAATTTGGTTATTATTATAATCCAATCATTTGTTACCTTATATGAAAAGATCTTGATTAGTTATAAGATAATTGCCTTATCTTTTTACGCAGATCATAACAAAAGTTTATATTTCAGCACTTACATGGTTATTTTTCTCTAGATAATAAATATATTTGGAAATATTTTATCATTAATATTTTATTTAATAAAAAACCCGTACAAGGTACGGAAATACATACTTGTTTTTCCCTATTGAAAGGGCTGAAAATTCATAGAAAAATCACATCCAATTTCCTTCATATTCCTCTTTCAAATTCACTCTCATTCAAACAAATTTCAGCCTTAGATCAATTTTTTTAATTGCTGATTTTTTTCCACAAAATTCCCAAAGACCCGAATTTTAGGGCCTAGCCCCACCAGACCACCACTGGAGCGCCGACCGGCCACCAGCACTACTGGGGCGTGCCACCACCGGCCACCAGGAGCTCCACCCCCGCGTTAGTGGCTCACCTGCATTGGTCCGTCCTGAGTTCTCTCTGGTTCCTGACTTACGTACAAAGGAGAAAGAAGGAGATGGAATGGGAGCTTTGGGCTAATTAGTTTTGGGTAATTCTAATTAATTTGGGCTATTAATTTTTGTGCCTAAATCTCTACTTAAATCGGATTTTGTTTTTATATTTTTCTTATTCATAAAATTGATTATAATCAACTTGCATGTGTATTTTATATAAAGAAATAAAAATATGGATATATTGTACTTGGGAAAATTTTAAATAAATTATGACACTATTATATGAGACTTCAAAGCATAAGAAAATAAATTATGTTTAATAATATTTCTACCTTGATTGGGATTTTTAACTACATTAATTAAAAGAAATAGAACTAGAGGAAGAGGCTATTAAATTAAGACTTTGTTAAATAAAAAACATGTCTTTCAAAATCTTATTATAAACTTATATATAATATGGATAAGGTATTCTTATCATAAGATAATATTATATGATTTAGTTGAAGACTAAAAAGATATATTAAATAATTTTAATGTGTTTTTATATAAAGAAATACATTATAATAGACATGGGAAAATTGTTAAGTAAAATCTTGGGATTAAATTATGAGATTTATATAAATGAAAAGTATAATGTAGACAATATGATTACCTTATTTGGAATTTATTATATAAATAAAAAGATCTAGAACAAGTTGTTGGAAAAATATTATCTTAAGACTTTATATATTAAAAAAGGGGAGTTGCATGTCATTTAAAGAGCATTTTATAAACATAAATATATTTTGATAAAATATTTTATATGGTTAAAGTGGAGAATAAAAAGATATAATAAAGATAGACTAAAGATATTACATAAAAAGGGCTTTATTGAATTTTATAAGGAAAGTAGTTAATAATATCAATATTGGATTTAAATAATCTAGATAAAATTTTATTGGTGGAATGATGTTCATGTTTTTAGTTTAGTTTTAGGTGTCTTTCTTAGGTTGTTTAGCTTAGTTTTGGTAGGTTTTAGAGTGATTTGTGTGTATTTAGATGATTTTGCATATCTTGTGAAAAGTGTGGAAGCTACTCCGTTTTGTGTCTTTTATAGATTTTTGAGCGGAAAGGAGCACTTTTTAAGGTGAGTTGAAGTCTAGTGGTGGAAGGAGGAATGCATGGGAGAATCAAGTTAGAGTGCAAGAAAAAGCCAAGGAAAAGTTCGTGAGAATCCAAAACACAACTTCGGTAACGACCTTGTCAGGGTCGTTAACGAGTTGAAAAGATAGAGTTTTGGTAAGGAATTCCGAAAAGTCTACCGACCTTGTGCAGGTCGTTAACGAGGTTGGTCGTAGCTGTTTTTGCTTGGTTTGCTTTGTTTTCTTGTTTTTATAGTTGGTTAACGAACAACCTTGCTTCCTGTGGACGATCCTGACTTCGCTATACACAGCGGGGTCTTGACTTATAAATTTATTTGTTGTCAAGAATCCCTCATCATTAAATTGGCGTCGTTGTCGAGGAAGCAACAGTGTTTGTTTGTTTACTTGTGGATCTGGGAATAGCCAGACCTTTTTTTTTTTTTAAATCTGTTTTCTTTGTTTGTTTTCTCAGCATATGCCAGTAGGACTTCGTAAGCTCGAATTTGACAACACCGGTTATTATTCTAAACCTGAACGCACCCTACATCGCAGAGGAAGAGAAAACCAAGCCATGGCTACACCTGAAGCAATGGCACAAGAGATGGCAGACCTCCGTAGACAGATGGAGGCATTACAAGCAGATCGAGATGTTGTTGCTGCAACCGCAGAACGAGAGCGAGTGAATGCAGAACGTGAACGAGTGAACAATGCTTGTTTACAGGAGGAGCTGAATGCCTATCCGAGGAATGCCAAGCCATATATGCATCCAGAACTGAGGGTGCCGGAATATGCAATTGTGCTTCCCGAGATAGAGAATACATTTGAGATTAAATCTCAATTCATACCCTTAATAAAAAGGGCTCAGTTTGATGGGAAACCTACTGAGTGTCCTATGGAACATATTAGGAATTTTCTTGATTTATGTGAAACTATTGCTGTTGAAGGTGTCTCACTTGAATATGTTATATTAAAAGCTTTCAGGTGGTCTCTTATTGGAAAGGCATGAGCTGGTTAAAGAGCTTACCTCCTAAGTCTATCAGGACTTGGAAAGCTTTGTATGATTAATTTCTTACAAAGTTTTTCCCTTCTGCCAAGACAACGGAGTTGAGAAAATGCATCACCTCTTATCACCATCTGCCTAACGAGACCTTTGTAGAGACATGGGAGAGATTCAAGGAGATGCTTAGACAGTGCCCCACTCATGGGCAACCTTTATATGTGCTCCAAGAAATCTTTTTCCAGGGAATCAATGCAGGAACGAAGAACCGCATCAACACACACACTGTGTGCGGTTTCATAGAGATGGATCCCACAGCTGCATGAGATTTGCTGGACCAGCTGCATGTATGGTACCCAACAGTCATCCCAACCATAGAAGCGTCTCTTCATGCCTAACAAGGATGAAGTTGATCCCGATGTCAAACATCAATTTCTACAGTATGAGATCAACCACATTAAGAAACAGGTAAGTTTTCTGAAAACCTCTCAACCTTGTCAATTTGAGCTTTAGCCCTTTATTTCTAGCTCCACAAAATAATTTCCCTAGCCGAGGTAAGCTTGACCCTATTCGGGGATTAAGACTTAGTTGGAGAGGTATGTTTTGGGAGAGTGAAAAAGTTATGTTTGGTTCGAAATAAGGGTGTTGGGAAGGGTAGATTGGAAGTCTCTTGTTTTGCTTTGTAAAAGATCTCTTGGTAGTAAAGATGCACAAAAATAAGTTTTTGTGATGTTGTTAAGAAGAAAACGACGAGGAGAAGTACCTCGTTAACGACCTCTTTTGGGTCGTTAACGAGGCTGTTCGAGAGTCAGAAGAGAAAAAAAAAGAGCTGAAATGAAAGAAAATGAAGAATTACAGAAAAAGAGAGAAAGGAAAAGAAGTAAATGTGCATTTGTGTTTAAAGTTAATCGGAGATTCTTTTGTGATTTTTTGAGGCTTTCTAGGATAAAAGATGAGTAAGTTAGAGCATAATGTTTGAGAGAGTTTGGTATGTTCTTATGAGAGTTTTTGAGGAGATGTGAGTTCTTAGGAGTCTTTGATTCCCGGATATTATTAGCACCTCATGACCAAAATATTTCCACGCCTTATTGTCATTACCAAGCCCCATTACAACCAGGCCGAATGGAAGCTTCTATGAAGTTTTTTTCATTGAGCCTAAGTTCTCTTGATGTCTTTTTCTTGTTTTGACAAATCTTAGGTAAGTGGACCCAGGACCATTCATGGTGATGTCATGTTTTTAGCAAAGTTTATTATGTTTTTCTAGGTCTTTTAGTTTAGTTTCTTTTTTTGGTAGAAGTCTTTTAGTTTAGTTTAGTTGTGTTTTTGTGAGTGTTTTGTGTCTTTGTGTATAGTTTATATATTTTGTGAAAAGTATGGAAACTATGCTATTTGTGTGTTCTTGTTTAGGTTTTGAGGCGGATTTGGATGCATTCAAGGACATTAGAAGAGAGAACTAAGCTAGGAAGAACAAGAGAAGGAAGCTATGGAAGAAACTCCCACAAAATCCAAAGGAAGAAACAAGAGAAAACAAGTCAAGACCAACCTCGATATCGACCCTCTAGGGGTCGGTACCGAGGCACTCAGCATAGTCGACTTAGGCTCATTAATTGCTTTTATTCCGTAATATTTTATCTTTAGTAGGTTTTGTTTTTATGGAAACTTTGTAAAGGGATGTTCTAGTATAAATACTCTTGTTTAGACACAACTTAGGAAGGCTCTCATCTCTCTCTCTCTCTCTCTCTCTCTCTCTCTCTCTCGTTAGTTTCAATTGGGATGCAATATTAGGGTTTTTTAGAAGACAAGTTGTTGCTTGGAGCACAAGGAAGAAGATTGTGGACATTTTCTTGTGTTCTATGTTGTGTTCTAAGACAATTTTGGAGTTTTAATTCAAGTAAGCCTTTAGTTCTAATTCAAATCATGTTTTCTCTTAATTACATTGCTTGATTATCTCCAATCATGAGTTAGTAGTCTTCTTTTCTAGGGTTGGGTTTAGAAACCAAACATTATTATGCATGAATTATGATGTGATGAATGAATTGAATGCCTTTTATCTATTTTCTACTTGTTTGTGTAAAAGCTTTGACGAAAGTTGAAGTATTTCATGTTCTTAACTTGATTGAAAGAGAAAGTTGTGAATTTGAATAGAGATGAAGTTTAAGATGAAATTTGAGAACTTTAGATCAAAACAAGTAGAGAAAGTGAATTGATTTATGAAAATTGATTGATTTGCTTGTTTAACCAACGAAAGTTGATGACTTTATGTTAAAGGCATGATATTTATGATTCACATTGTTTGAAATTGCATGATTGTGTTGTGTTAAGACCCTTATCCTAGATTTTTCTCCTATTTTTGAGTCGAAATTCAAACCCAGGTGCCTCGATATCGACCTTGCCCAGGTCGATACCGACCTGCAATTTCTTCTTTGTTCTTGTTGTTCACTTCATTTTTCTACTGAATTCATACCTTGTTATCAACGCTGACAAGGTCGATATCAACCCTCTTCAGTGTAATTGTTTTGCTTTGTTCTTTGCTTTGTTTGTTCTTTTGCTTTTTAGTTTCGTAATTAAACGTAACCTCACTTCCAGTGGACGATCCTGACTTCGCTATACTCAGTGGGGTCTTGACTTTAAATTTATTTGTTGTCAAGTAAATCCCTTTCAACACATGGTCCCCCACACTCTTAAAAATCATTAACGTAAGTGAAAGTTTTATCACGACATAAGATAAGTGCCAAAGTACATTTAAAAGAAACTAAAACCGGGTCGGAATAGTTGAACTTGGAAGACCGCCCGACTCTTGGTTCTTGAAACGATCGTCTTTCCAATCTGAATGCTTATTCGGGCTTATCAAGGTGGGTTCGGTACGTAAGCACCTTCGGGCCACCTACCCGATATGGAGCATCGGATAAGATGAGGTTGGTTGAGGTCCGACAAGGGCGTGAGAAGTTTTCAAAACTTGTATGAATTAACAACGTTCCCAACATACTTCCTACTCTATGAAGTCCTACAATCTCGTATTTCTTTTCGGTTTAAGAGTTATCTCACCTCGAGATTTATTCATTTCCGTCCTTAAAGCTCCACTTAAAGTTTCCACATCTCAAACACACCTCGATAATCTGTCTAGAATAATGTAAAATACCATACTACCCTTGAGAATTTTCATTCTCACTTGCTTAGTCTCCTTAGACTAATTCCGCTTTTCTGCATTTTTGCCTAGTATTTCTCGCCCTTCGTGACAAATTCCAGACTCTAGGAAGTTCCTACCGAAGTTTGAAGACAAAGAGGAGAAGATTCGAGAAGCGTTATACAAGGATAGAAGGTCAAGGCAAGACGACGTTGAAAGAAGGAAGAAATTTTCAAAGAGCAAAGCATTCAGAAGATAGTGCAACAACTCTTCTATTTTAACCAAGCAAACCATCATCATATATGTTGTCTTGAAGAAACATAAATGTATTTTTAAATACGTCTTTTCAAACCTTTTTAACATGGGCTTCATTTTCCGCTGCTACATCATTTGTAAAATGACTCTCAATGTAATGAACAAATGTTCTTATCAATGAATAAAATTCCGTTTTTAGTCATTTCTCCTTTTATTATATTCTCATTAAATTATTTAAAGCCTAAGGTTATTTTGGACGGTAAATCCGAGGTCACTAGTGGTAATACCCAATGTTACAAAATAGAGGTGTTACACGTGGTGGCATAAATTGCTACCGCTTTAGTTATAACATGTTGATCGATTTAGTATATTTAAAGATTTTTTAAATTTTATTTTGAAAATTATAATATATTTTTATTATTAAAATAAATAAAAATACTATATTATTAGTTAATTAAAAATTGATTTTGATAGTCATAAAAAAGGTTTGAACCTAACCTAACCTGACCGAAAACCCGCTACAACCCGACCCGATTGACCTGTGACCCATAACGAAATCGAACCCAAACCCACCTAACCCGACTATATTGACAATATATTAGTAAGAGATAGATAGATAGTTACCTTTCTTTTTCAAAGTTACATTAATAATCAAAGAGATTGTAGTATTACCTAAAATAATAGAAAAAAAAATGTCCAAAACCATGTCCAATCCTAAGAACTTTTTGAAAAAAATGTTAAGTTATAAATTTAATTTGATTTTTTTATAATTATGAAATATATTTAAAATTTTAGAAATAAATTAAAATGATTTTGCAAAAACTTACAAATAAAAGCAAATTAAAAGTCATTTATTCCTTCTTCCAAAACTCTACAATCAATTTCCCGATGTGATTCTCCAAATTCATGAACCCTGACCAATAACCATTGAACAAACTCAAACCCTAACTAGTAGATTTCCTTATTACGTCTCGTGTTTGTGATTCCCATCCTAAATTCTTTCGGTTACATCACCATTGTCGAGTAATTTGAGTGAATCGTCATGCATGGTTGTTAGTACTCGACGCGATCGACATGAAGTTTGAAATCGTCATGCGGGTTGGGTTGTAGGTCTACCCATTTGACTAGTTTGACTCATTCTTGATGTGTTTTTTTTCTTTTTTTTTTTTATTCTAAATCAAACAAACAAAATCACAAATCTTTCCACAATAATATGAAGTAGGCATCAAGAACAAATAAGCAATCACACAATAATACGATATAGACATAGAGCCAATATTCCAATACTCCAAAAATTGAGACAACAAATCGCACATCATTGCATTGAGAACAAACACAAATAGAGCTTCGTTGTCTTTACAGTTCAAACAAAAGACCTAGAAAGCTCACACTAGAGGATAGAGCACTTATAATCTTCCTCCAACGCTCAGTAAGTCATCATTACATCAAGAAAGAAATTGAAATAAAAAATTGGAGTACTCTAGTACTCATCAAGATTACAAGCAAACTCAGCAAAGATTATAAGCAACTAGTGGAGGACCAAATCTCGCTCCAAAGCTCATCAAAGATTACAACCTACCCCTATTATGGTAGATCTCACTCCATAATTCACTTTCAATTTCACACAAATACTCAAATTCAAATCGAAATCAAAGGAAGAGATTAAAGCCATTAACAATTTAACATACTTGAAGTAGATCTCAAAGGGGCGATGGAGTTGGAGGGAGAGGTGATGCGACCTTGCCTTTTCTAGGACTCAATGTAATATCCACTAAATTCTAATAAAATAAAATGGGTAATTATCTCAATAATTGTTTTCTCAAAAGTAGAGAATTTAATAATCTTTATAATCTCATATTATATTATAAAAGGTTATAAAAGTTTTCTATAATGGAAATTAAGAATTTAATTAAAAATATTAAGCAAGTCGTGTATTCATTTATATAATCCTTTTTTTTCTCTTAAATAGAGAGTTTCAATATTTCTAATAAAATTATAAACATATTAAAAAGGATAAAGGATGATTTAAATAAATAGCAAAAAAAGAGGCTAATTAGGTGGATATTAAGGAGATTGTGAAAATTAGGTAAATAGCAAAAAACCCCATCACCCACCCCCACCCCACTCCCACCGAGTTGACTCGGTCGTTGACCGAGTTGACTCGCCTGTTGACCGACGTTGACCGGCCGTTGACCGGCGTTGACCATCATCACAATCATCACTATCATCATTTTCAAAAACCGTCATCACAATTTTTTCACCATCATCACAATTTATTTCATTGTCATCACAATTTTTTGATGACAAAAAATGTAATGAATGGTAAAAAAGTGTAATCAAAATGTCTTGATGGCATTTTTTGATGAAAATTTTTATCATTAAAGGCATTCAACCACATAAAAAACCGTCATCCCCCGTCATCACAATTTTTTTCACCGTCATCACAATTTTTTGATGACAAAAAAGTGTAATAAAAGGTAAAAAGTGTCATCAAAATGTCTTTTTGATGACAAAAAGTATCATCAAAGGATTCAACCATATAAAAATAACCGTCATCACACGGTTCAAACCGTCATCAACTGTCATCACTTGTTATCGTTACTTGATGACAATTTGATTGTCATCAACTATCATCTCTACTTGATGACGGTTCGATTAATTTGTCATCAAAAGGGCTTTGATGACAAACAAGTGTCATCAAGTGTCATCAAGTGTCATCAAACTGTCATCACTTAAGCTTCATCAAATATGTCTCATCACTACCATCATTGTCATCACTTACTTGATGACGGTTTGATTGTCATCAACTATCATCATACATTTCATCTCTACTTGATGACGGTTTGATTCTCATCAATCGTCATCGGTATTTGATGACGGTTCGATTGCCATCAATTATCATCATAACTTGATGACGATTCGATTGTAGTCAACTGTCATCACTTTTCATAAACTGTCATCACTATTTGATGATAGTTTGATTGTCATTAACTATCATTACAAATGTCATCTCTACTTGATGGCGGTTCGATTGTCATTAATCGTCATCGCTATTTGATGACGGTTCGATATTGTCATCAATTATCATCGCTACATGATGTCGGTTCGATGATGACGGTTCGATTGTCGTCAACTGTCATCACTTTTCATAAACTGTCATCACTATTTGATGATGGTTTGATTGTCATCAACTATCATCACAAATGTCATCTCTACTTGATGACGATTCGATTGTCATTAATCATCATCACTATTTGATGACGGTTCGATATTGTCATCAATTATCATCGCTACATGATGACGGTTCAATTGTCATCAACTGTCATCACTTCCTGATGACGAATGTCAATTCAATTTGACAAAGTAACTTTGGTTCAGTAATTTATCGAATTTTTGCTTGGTGAAAACCAACTCATCAACTTTGACATTAGATTTTCGTTACCCTTTCGTAAATTCCCCATTTAATCACATCATAATACACACAACTCTATTGTGGGGCCTAGATAAATATCAATATTAATGTAAGAAACTAAGACCAAATCTTCTTTAATTAATTGTAATATATTCAATTCAGATTCCAGAGCACAAAAATGCAATGGAAAACATACTATAAGAGTTTTCTACAACTTTATTTCTGGATTCAATACACAGCTCAAGGAAAAACGTAAAAATCAATTTCCAAACTTACACATCAAGTGAACTGCCTATTCTAGATGAAACACATACATATTCTTTTGAACCCGCCTGACTTATCTATCATAAATACACACTGTAACAAGTAAAAATAAACAGCATAGCATTTGCCTAAAATTGGAGCCCTATATATATAGGTATCACTTGAAGAATTTAAATTTCTTTCACAAACTTCAATCATCTCCATGGAACTTTGATGAGTCATTAATTTTGCAAATCTTATCTTTATTACTCTGCATCATTTACAAAGTCAGTTTGATGAAAACCAGGAGTGCTGAAAATAGTTAGCCTTATAGTGATGCAGAGGTACCTGTGCAGAGGCACATAAAGGAGATGCTTTAATACATAAATCAAATGCAATTCTTGCATAGATAACAGATCATTAGTGACCCACCATAGGCTGATGTCCATAGGCAACCATCACTCCTCCATGGAAAAGATCATGATAAGGGTTTGATGCACAAGCCTGCAAACAGAAATAAACAAGCACTTTAAATTCCAATTCCGTGTTCAATTGAGTTGGAAATTTTATTAAACAAATATAGAACCTCATAAACAATTTAGTTCCATGTAGAACCTCATGAATTTATCCATCCAAACATAAAAACCGTATGGTGAAGGCAAAATAATGTGCATTCACTGAATCAGCTTGAATGCCCATCTCGACACATCAAAATTCAAAAACCATTCGATTGATTTCTTGCTATAATATATTTAAAAAAGACCAATATTGACACCATCATCTAAAGATCACCCAGATTACCATCAACCAATATCCTGTTTCAGCATATATATTGAAACTCCCAACAAACTTATGAGAAAATATACTAAAATAGGCATCCAATACTCAATTTGGTACCCAAAATAAACAAATTCACACAAATTAGGTACAGAGCCACAAAAAGAGAGAAAGGAATAGAGATTTACTTGTTGGTAATAAAGATTTACTTCTCTGATTGTCTACCGTCTTGACTGTGTTATCATTCTCACTCTCCCAAATTTCGATCAAAAGCACATCAGAAACACCCTAGCAATCGTTTCCTCATTCAAAATCAAAATTTCTCCCAATCTCTCGCGATTCCCTGCAATTAGATCCGTAACAGTCAGATCTTCACCGACGTTAATGTCTTTGGCTTCCATCGCTACTGGAATTGCGCTGGGCAAGGAGGATTCGAACCGTCACCATATCATATTCTCCAAATCGTTTGAGCCAAGGTGGGGGAGCATGGGATCCGGAATTTTCTTTAGAGGGAGAGAGAAACAAGAAGAAGAGGAGAGAGAAATTCGGAACTCAGAGGAGATAGAGGTAGGAGGTGAGAAAAAAAAAATAAAAGAGGCTTTTATACTTAACAAAAAACTAAAAAATGGATTTTGATTACAAACGCCTAATTAGGTTTATAGTTTTTGCGCTTCTACCAAATTCTTTCTAATGGATTATTAAAGTGGTAAAAATTTCAAATAAAATAACATTAATACAAATTTCGGATTTTATTAATAATGGAGTGCTACAAGGGTAAAAACAGTACAAGGTAAAATAAATAAAAAGGAGGCAAGAGCCGGCACTCGAACCCGAGACCTCTTGCGTCTCCCCCTCACACACACACACTCCAAACCGCTAAGCCATTGTAACAGATCTACTCATAATCCCACTCTTTTAAAAATATACTCTATTATTCTTCTTCTTCTCCAAACAAGTCAAATTGATGTCTGATGGAAGTGATGCAAAACCAATACATGCTTCCATGGCTTCCCCATTCTCCATTGTAGCTTGCAAGACCATCCAAAACCTGGCATCACCTTGTGTACGTCATCTCCAACTAACACACTTTCAACCAATAGGCATCAATCTCCTCTCCCACCATTGATCAATTTTCATTGCCATGGATCAAGGGAGCTCACAAATTTGCCTATTTAATGGCTGAAATTTCATTGTTAAATTTACACATCAAAATCTCCTCTCTCTTCTAGAAAATAGCTTTTCTCAATTGTCAAAATTCAGCCTTAAAAATCTTATTTTTAATTGCTGCTTTTTTTAAAAAACCAACAAAAAACCGTAATTCCAGTCCCCCTGGCCGCCCATCACAATCGAACCCTTGCCGGATTGCCACCATGCGCGCGCGCGCCGCCCGTCCGCCTAAGAGGCCGCCGTAGCTCCACTGCTGGTGGTCGCCTGTGCCCTGAGTCGTCATTCCTAAGATCTCTCTCTGGTTTGTACGTAGAAAGGAAGAAGGAAGTAGTGGGCTTGTTCTTGTGGGTTATTTTGGGCTAAATTTAGGCCCATATGTCTAAAATAAATCCATCAGAATTTAATTAAAGGAAAAAGAAAAGGAGAAGCCCAAAATTCCGCCCACCTCGAAAACCGTGCCCATTCCGCTCTTGTTTTCGTTCGATATATATTTTAATTATAACTATTCATAAAATATTTTTTTGTCACATTTGAATGATAATTACTTAATTAAATTGAATAAAACTAGCTTGCATGTTAGTTTATAAAATAATATCCCTAGACCATGGAAATCCATTTTAAATAAAATAATGGTATTTTTATCGTTAATTCATATACATGGAAAGTGTAATATAAATAATATGTATATTATATGGGAAGTTATTATAAATATAAAAATATCTAAGTTTTTAGGAAAGATAAACCAATTTTATTATTTCCCTTGTACATAAACTATAATTAATATGATACGGGATCAAATGCGAACAATTAATACGGTGTAAAATGCGAACTACTATTGACCATTCGATCATCATAAATGTAAGGCTGGGATTACACACGTGGTTTAAGTAATTTTTATATATAGAGGGTATTTTCGTCAATTTTCTATTCATCTATCTTCTTCCTTACTAGTTAGAAGATTTTTGCGTTCTTACTTTTCGTTTGTTTTTCTTCAATGATTTGTTCTAGTTTCTTCATTGTTTTTCGCACATTCGATTTTCACCTTGTTCATGGATTTATGTACGATTTTTCAGGGTTTTAATTTCTCATTCGTGGTAATTTTGAGAAGTCACGCCATATTCCATGGACTATGTTGCCTTGATTCGAGCTCGACTTTTTGTTCATTCTCTTCTTTTTTGAACTTTCGCTACAGGGAAGTCAAATCTTGTGACATCTTGGAGCTTTTAATCAGGACTTACAAGCATTGCATTTGGGTTCTCTAGAAGGTTTGGTCCTTTAATATGTCTCATACATCATGCATTCAATTTGATCTTTTGTTTAGTGAGTTAGTTCTATTGTGATTTGTTGAGATGCCTATTTGAGGATTCTTGTAAATTTTGCAGTATTCGATTGAGAAATTTGATGTAGAGTGGCTCAAAGTGAAATGGTGTGATTAGGTAAGCATAATTAGATTGTGATGAGTACCAACTGCTTTTTTTGCTTCAAAGAGATTTAGGAGTTTATAGCTTTGAGTAGTTAGTAGCTGAGTCATAAGCACATCGATTTCCTATATAAATTGTGTCGATGGACAAGTTTTATGATTTTTGATCATTTGAATATGCATATTACAGTAGTATAAGTTTTCGTGGAGGATTTTGCAAATGAATAATCTTACATAAAAAGTGTTGTTGTAATGTGTTTTTTCTTTGTATCATTGTTGATGGTGACGATATTCCACCACCAATGAAGAACTTCAAAGATATGAGGTTTCCTGATCCAATATTGAAGATGCTCAAAACTAAAAAGATAGTGAAACTAAGACATATCCAAGTCCAGGGGCTTTTTGTAATTTTATCTCGTAGAGATATGATTAGTATTAGATATACTGGTTTAGAGAAAACCCTATTGTTTGTACTACCTCTGACTATGGAGGTTTTGCAAGAGGAGATAATGATGCCAATTGCTCCAGGAGAAGGGTCTTTCGGATAGGTAGTTTGTCCATCAAGAGAGTTCGCTAGGCAAATTGACGAGGTTGTGGGGCAATTTTTGTCACCATTGAGAGATGTTTGGTACCAAAAGTTTATGTAACACCCCGACTTCCGACGGGGCGCTACTTAGAGATAGACCTTACTAGGTACTATTAAATAGGTTGACAACAACACTTGAGGATCTTACAACGCGGGCAAGACGAGAAAACAAGTAAAACATCCAACTTCCAGATTTATAAAATTGAATATAAAACATTTTTGAATGCCCGAATGCATAAACAAAATTACCAAGTAACTCTTCCCGAATTTTTCTCAAAATATTCCAAACAACACTTAAAAATTACAATTAAAAATAATGCAACAGAACTAATATTAATAATAAATTCTCCCGAAGTACATCCGAAAAACCCAAACTAATGACACGTGCGTCAACGATCCAATCCACCATCCGGCCAAGGCTCCTGCACGATTTCCTGTAACATACCTATATCTGGAAAAATAATCCCCGAAGGGTCAGCTTCTAATCTACCAAGCTAGATAATATGCGGAAATTATAAGACGTTTAAAAACAATTCTCTATAGTCAGCAATCAGAATCCACAATCGCAACCATAACTCTAAAGGCCTATACCTAAATTAGACAGTTAGTCACGCACAATTCAAACACACATGCACAGAATCGTACAATTAAAGCAACATAACGCATTATCCATCTCGTATTCCAAACCACAGTGCAGAGGCAGGCCCTCCCACTCCTCACATCCTTCTTCCATCTAACACCGGCTAAACCTCCACTGGAGCGCTTGCCAAAACACAGAGATAGCATATTCTTTTGAAGGGGAACGATTTCTCTGTCACACGGACTATACATAGACAACCCTTCCTCTCCATCAGCTACGATGCCCGTGCCGGAAACGGTACCAACACAGAGAAAACGTTCGAAAACTTTGGACGATGAAACACATTTAAAACCAACTTTCCACACATCATCACAAGCAATTCCAAATAGTTCAATAAGATTTTCGGGACTAGTTCCCAAAACCAATCCTACAATCACGGTATAAAATCTAACAAGGCAGAATAGAACCGAGCAAGTCGAAAAACGACTTACCTCAAAAACGAATTCCCGAGTTACAAGGATTACTGAGCAACGCAAAACCTAAAATATAACGATATATATAGTTCAAATTCAATTCAAAAGGAACTTGACTCAACTAGTATGAAAATCCGAATTGACTCACATCGCCTCTGCTAACTCGTCTCTATCAACAAGTTCGACATACCTCTCGACTACGACTAACTAGGTTTTAAACCTAAACCATATATATATATATATATATATATATATATATATATATATAACTGAGTTGTACCAATAAACCCAATGAATATAAATGTTTTAGCAAAATCAACCCACTGAACTTATCCATCTAAACAATAAAAGTGAAAATATACTAAAGTATTAAACTCCTAAACATGTGTGCTATATAACCTGCAGGTTATTAATTAGTTTAATCTACTCCAAACTCCATACTCTAGTCACATCCCAACATTACAACCAATTTACATCTAATGAAGAGTAGACATTACCACGTATTGCTTGACTATATTCATATCAAACGTGACACTAGGATGATTAACTAACTTGAAATTTATTAGTTCAATATCTCCCTAAACCATATAACGAGCACAAGCACACACTCAACTAGGTGAACCTAGCTTATTCATATTAATGTTAGAATTTGTAACACCCTAGAGACAGTAAGAACTAGTAATCTTAGATAACTACTAATTAATTAAAAAGCTACCAACAATACTAGCCCTCATGACAACCTAATCCACGTAATAACATCCACCCCAACTTCACTCGAACTGAATGGCTCGACCCATACCTTCAATATGTACACCAACACAAAAATACCCATTAACCCATAAAACTAATTAACTCTTAGATTATTACTAAACAACTTAAACTTGGCAACACATAAACCGATTCCCCATTAATTTGTTAACACTCTTCTAACTACTGCAAACGGAAACCTAAGCTATTACTCCAACTTATTAAACTCACTCTAATTTGTTAAATTAAGAGATAAAAATCAAAGTTAACTCCTAACTTATACATAGGAGAACATGAGATGGACGCACACCAATTCTACCAAAAGAGATAAAGCATACAGCAACCAGACAACTCTCCCTAAACACTGTAATTCCCACACCCAAGACCCAAACGGCGTACCTCGCTGGCCCGACACCATGACCGACCCGACAACGACTCCACCTAACGAAAACAAAGAAGGGAAGCGAAAATTTTACCGAAGTGACGAGCCAAGATTTCTCGGTTGGTGACGATAACGCCGACGCTGTGATCCTCACCGATTTCAAATTGTGACCGGCACGATGATGAACTATGAAGTTCGGCTGATTGGCGTCCCGACGGTCGGAACAACTGGTCGCGTTTGTTCACGATACTAATGACAGGTAAACAGGGCCACCGAGGCTGGCCACCAACGAAGAAGAAGGACGATATCGAAGTTTGAAGGAGCAGAACGGGAGTTCGGTTTGAGAAGACGAAGAAGTGTTCATGGGGGACGGTTTCGATATTTATGGTTACAAGAAATTAAAGATATATGGTGTATTTATGGTTAAAGATAAGAATTTTATGCAATTGGTTAAGATTTGGCTTAACCGAATTCAATTATGAAAATACTTAGTGTTGAACGAAAGAAACTCGTTGGGAAAATTTTGTCCAAGATAAGATTAGGCTTTTTGCATAAAATACTTATATATTTTGGACTTGTCCAAACGGATTAATAAATCGGGTTAAGATTTTGACTACTGGTAAACCGAAACGCTTGTTTTTCCGACCTTGACGGAAAAATGGAACCAGCATATTACAGTTTACATGAATTGCATTGTGATTTTTATAGTGTAATACTATGAACCATAATGACAATATTTGTGAACCAAAAGAATAACGTTTTTTGTATGCTTGTTTGATTGCTCACCAAGAGTTTGATAAAATGTCTAAACGTTCCCCCCTACAAACCCAAAATCTTGCTTGATTGCTTGAATGTTGGATGGACTTATGGCTATATATTAGTTGTTTGTTGCACATTCATGGGTTGAATTTTGTTGATAAACCATAAACCCTTTACTGAATTCCTTTTTTTTATTTACATGAACCGTATTGAGATTTTCAATGAACCTTATAGTGTAATATTATGAACCATAATGCCAATATTTGTGAACCAATAGAAAAACGTTTTTTTTTCATATTTTTATTGTTATGTGTTCCATATTGTTTATAAATTAGCTTAATTTTCCTTTTTTATTGTAGGTTGTTCATCAAGTTCCGGTCATCCTAACTTGTCTCATTCGGAAAATGATGCTAGTATTGATGGAGTTTCATTAAAGGGTCTTGATAATGATGAGAATGTTGATGGGTTTCCATTGGACGATCTTGATGAAGCTAGTCATGCCTAAATTCTTCACTTTTCAGAAGATTTTCTTATCTCATTCCCAAGATTAAACATCGAAGTTTCGGTTCTCTATTTGTCTTTTCAGCAGTTGTTGTGTGTTTTGGGGATTAAGTTTTCTTTTTTTTGGTTACCAGTCGAGATGGAGCATAAGGCACTATGGGCTCTCAAAGAGCTCAACAGGAACCTCGACGTTGCTGGAGCAAAAAGATTCATGGATTTTAAAGCACTAGAGGATTTAAGGCTAAAGGCGTATGAAAATGATCTACAAGGAACGCACCAAATGGTGCCATGATCAGAAATTAGTGCCCAAAACTTATGATGTTTGGTGACAAGGTACTTCTCTTCAATTCTAGACTCCGTTTATTTCCAGGGAAGCTAATGACAAGATGGAGTAGGCCATTCGTGGTTCACCACATCTATCCTCAAACAGTGGTAGAGTTGATCGATAACCATGGAACCATATTTAAAGTCAACGGCCACCGATTAAAGAAGTTCTATGAGCAACCAGACCCGGACGAAGAGATTAGAGTCACCATGCCTCTCACAACGTCGGATTAGCTAAGATAAGTTCGTCGGGCTAACGATGTTAAAAATAACGCTTATGGGAGGCAACCCGGTTTTTAGTTTTAGTTAAGTTTTCTTTTCTTTTTAGATCTTTTTCTTAGCTTTCTTTTGAGTTGTTTTAGTAGTCTAGAAGTTAGGAAGATAGAATGGTTCGAAACTAACATGGTATAGGAAGTTGGGCTCGGAACGACACTGAAAAACCAGTCGCCCAGGCTCGTTAACGACCTGCGAGGGTCGTTAACGACCCGTGTCGACACGCGAATTGGCCGACGCGGGTGAAGTAACCCTAATCTATCTTCTATCTTTATAACCTCCACACCACCTCTCTTCTTGCCTCTTCCTATTTAAAACCTTCTCTCAAGCCTTCAAACTCCCACACCCAAATCTTAAGCAAAATCCTCAAATTCTCAATCCAACCCCACTGATTTTCTCTACCCACCACCGATCAGAGCACCACCGCCCTTAACCCCAACCGCATCCCACGATAACGAGCGAACTCTCTTGAGTTCGTTACTAACGCCTCAAAAGCCTCGTTACCCATCCCCAATTCAATCTTTGTTCTTCAATTTTTCAAATCTACGATATGATTTCTAAACCCTAACTCTTTTCTTGCAAATTTCATGATATTTGGGGTAAACTTCATATCTATATCTTGATTGAGTAATTGGTTTGCATGTCTATGTTGCATTGTGTTTCTATTGCTTCTATTATGGGTGATTGATCTTGATTTATACTTGGTTATTCTTGCATAGTTTGCATTGAAATTTTGATGAGAAAAGCATGAATTAACTTGTTCTTGAATCGATTGGTCTTCACCATGAGTTCTGGCAATTTTTTGCATGTTTGGATAAGGTATCTAGTAAGTATGGGGTTGCATGTGCTAGATTGAGTGTTTTATGTGGGATTGTGGTTGATTCATGCAAGAATTATTGGAAAATTTTGAGGTTTAGTACTCGGACTAGATTGCAAGTTGTTCTCGCACAGGCTCATTAACGACCTTCCCAGGGTATTTAACGACATGTGATATGCTCAGGTCTTTAACGACCTATGATATGCTCAGTTTCAAAACAAACCCAGATACCTCGTTAACAAGCCAATTGGGTCATTAATGAGGCATGTCGAGAGCACTTCCGAGAGCAAGTATGGGGTTTCTTTTTTGTTGGTATGTTTGTATCTTATCTTGGAAAATTCATGGTCTTCGCATGTACAAATGGCAAGCACTAGATGAGCTAACACTAAAGCCGGAAAGAAGAAGAGGACTCAAAGGTCCCCATCTCCTCCACACATGGATAATGTCATACTAGCTACTAAGTAGCAAGTTCAGATCTTTGACGCCATTCTTGAAAAGCACCACTTCACTAGGTGGTTCTCGAGGTCAAGCGCTAGTCATTGCAGATATATGAGGACGTCAAGCACGCCTTTGCCTTTCTCGGAGTACCTCAACTGTTGAAGAAGGAAGAAATACCGCATTACCCGGCCCTCACCGTCGAGTTCTTTGCCACCCTCAAAACAAGCTTCAAAACCAAGACTTTGGTCGGAAGGATCAGATTCTGGCTAGGCAATGTTAACCATGAATACGCAATGGCTGATTTTAATGCATATCTCGAGCTTCCTTACCAATACTTGGGATTACAATTCCGGGGAGGTTGAACCTTCCGCCGCAGCACTTTTAGAAGAAAGCATCATCAACCCTATCTTCCGGATCATTCTCCAAGTCTTGGGAGCCACATTTTGGCCCAAGAGAGAGAGTTCAAGGCCAACACGGACGGAGGTTGTATGCCTCCGTACCATTCTTTGAGGATCCCGCCCCCTTGAACTTGGGGTATGAATGGTTGTAATATATTGAGAAGCACGAGATCAAGTCAAAAGAAGTTTGCTTTCGGCCGACATTTTTGTGAGGAACGAGAGAGGGAACGCCACCAAGGTATTGGGCCAAGATGTGTTTCTTACCCGAGACAAATTCCCGTTAGAATGGTTGTAATATATTGAGAAGCACGAGATCAAGTCAAAGGGAATCTGGTGAGTCTTCTAGCGGAGAAGCTCAGCGTTGATATCACACATTATACTGGGTACCATGCTCAAAAGCTCGACAAGAACTAATGGTTTCCTTTCGGCATTTTTGTGACGACCGAGAGATGGAACGCCACCAAGGTACTGGGCCAAGATGTGCTTCTTACCGGAGACAAATTCCCGTTAGAAAAGAAGCCACAAGATGAGGTGTCGTTGAGGGACTGTGTGACATGGTTCACTAGAGAAGGCAAGGACATGGATGAAGATGATGATGCAACGGAAGCAGCCACGAAGGAGATCGATAACGAGGATAATGACCTCGGTACCGAGGTCCTGGGTGATGATGATAACATCGGTAACGACCCACCCAAGTTCGTTAACGACTACTTCGAGGCCAGTAACAAGGCATTCAACTTCGGTAACGACCCACTGCCACCGCCTACCCTGCCTCCGTCATATGAGATGCTTCCCTACAACCCGGTGATTCACCACGACCACTTCCAGCCCCAAGATCATTACACACCACCTCCTCATCCCACCTATACTGGATCGAGTGTTCCACCTCCATGGGCCGATGATCTCTCTTTTCAGATGTAACAGCTCAACCTGCAGCAAACACAACTCACCCAAAGGATGGAGCGATGGGAGGGTGTCTATGTAGCTCGCATGGCTTTGGATGATGCGAGGCATCAGCAGGCAAATGCTCGTTGGAGGATGATGGAGCAAAGAGTGATGGTTGATGAGGAGCGTTGGAGGACCATGTATCAATTCATGGACAACTTTGAGCGTCAGTTTCCACCACCACCACAACGATGATTCAGCTTTCAAAAGATGTTTCTATGAGCAACCCGACCCGGAGGAAGAGATTAGAGTCACCATGGCTCTCACAACGTCGGATTAGCTAAGATAAGTTCGTCGGGCTAACGATGTTAAAAATAGCGCTTACGGGAGGCTACCCGGTTTTTAGTTTTAGTTAAGTTTTCTTTTCTTTTTAGATCTTTTTCTTAGCTTTCTTTTGAGTTTTTTTAGTAGTCTAGAAGTTAGCAAGATAGAATTGTTCGAAACTAACATGGTATAGGAAGTTGGGCTCAAAACGACACTGAAAAACCAGTCGCCCAAGCTCGTTAACGACCTGCGAGGGTCGTTAACGACCCGTGTCGACACACGAATTGGCAGACGCGGGTGAAGTAAGTAACCCTAATCTATCTTCTATCTTTATAACCCCTCACACCACCTCTCTTCTTGCCTCTTCCTATTTAAAACCTTCTCTCAAGCCTTCAAACTCCCACAACCAAATCTCAAGCAAAATCCTCAAATTCTCAATCCAACCCCGCTGATTTTCTCTACCCACCACCGATCAGAGCACAACCGCCCCTAACCCCAACCGCATCCCACAATAATGAGCCAACTCTCTTGAGTTTGTTACCGGTGCATCAAAAGCCTCGTTACCCATCCCCAATTCAATCTTTGTTCTTCAATTTTTCAAATCTACGGTATGATTTCTAAACCCTAACTCTTTCCTTGCAAATTTCATGATATTTGGGGGTAAACTTCATATCTATATCTTGATTGAGTAATTGGTTTGCATGTCTATGTTGCATTGTGTTTCTATTGCTTCTATTATGGGTGATTGATCTTGATTTATACTTAGTTAGTCTTGCTTAGTTTGCATTGAAATTTTGATGAGCAAAGCATGAATTAACATGTTCTTGAATCGATTGGTCTTCACCATGAGTTATGACAATTTTTTGCATGTTTGGATAGGGTATCTAGTAAGTATGGGGTTGCATGTGCTAGATTGAGTGTTTTATGTGGGATTGTGGTTGATTCATGCAAGAATTATTGGAAAATTTTGAGGTTTAGTACTCGGACTAGATTGCAAGTTGTTCTCGCACAGGCTCGTTAACGACCTTCCCAGGGTCTTTAACGACATGTGATATGCTCAGGTCTTTAACGACATGTGATATGCTCAGTTTCAAAACAAACCCAGATACCTCGTTAACAAGCAAATTGGGTCGTTAACGAGGCATGTCGAGAGCACTTCTGAGAGCAAGTATGGGGTTTCTTTTTTGTTGTTATGTTTGGATCTTATCTTGGAAAATTCATGGTCTTCGCATGTACAAATGGAAAGCACTAGCCGAGTAAACACTAGAGTCGGAAAGAAGAAGAGGACTCAAAGGTCCCCATCTCCTCCACGCATGGATAATGTCATACTAGCTACTAAGGAGCAAGTTCGGATCTTTGACGCCGTTCTTGAAAAGCACCACGTCACTAGGTGGTTCTCGAGGTCAAGCCCTAAGTCATTGCGGATATATGAGGACATCAAGCACTCCTTTGCCATTCTCGGAGTACCTCAACTGTTGAAGAAGGAAGAAATACTGCATTACCCGGCCCTCACCGCCGAGTTCTTGGCCACCCTCAAAACAAGCTTCAATACCAAGACTTTGGTCGAAGGATTAGGTTCTGGCTAGGCAATGTTAACCATGAATACACAATGGATAAGTTTAATGCATATCTCGAGCTTCCTCACCACTCTCGGAATTACAAGATCAAAGACTTCAAGGTTACCAATACTTGGGGTTACATTTTCGGGGAGGTTGAACCTTCCGCCACAGCACTTTCAGAAGAAAGCATCATCAACCCTATCTCCCGGATCATTCTCCAAGTCTTGGGAGCCACGTTTTGGCCCAAGAGAGAGAGAGAGTTCAAGGCCAACATGGACGGAGGTTGTATGCCTCCATACCATTCTTTGAGGATCCTGCCCCTTGAACTTGGGGTATGAATGGTTGTAATATATTGAGAAGCACGAGATCAAGTCAAAGGGAATCTGGTGAGTCTTCTAGCGGAGAAGCTCAGCGTTGATATCACACATTATACTGGGTACCATGCTCAAAAGCTCGACAAGAACTAATGGTTTCCTTTCGGCATTTTTGTGACGACCGAGAGATGGAACGCCACCAAGGTACTGGGCCAAGATGTGCTTCTTACCGGAGACAAATTCCCGTTAGAAAAGAAGCCACAAGATGAGGTGTCGTTGAGGGACTGTGTGACATGGTTCACTAGAGAAGGCAAGGACATGGATGAAGATGATGATGCAACGGAAGCAGCCACGAAGGAGATCGATAACGAGGATAATGACCTCGGTACCGAGGTCCTGGGTGATGATGATAACATCGGTAACGACCCACCCAAGTTCGTTAACGACTACTTCGAGGCCAGTAACAAGGCATTCAACTTCGGTAACGACCCACTGCCACCGCCTACCCTGCCTCCGTCATATGAGATGCTTCCCTACAACCCGGTGATTCACCACGACCACTTCCAGCCCCAAGATCATTACACACCACCTCCTCATCCCACCTATACAAGATCGAGTGTTCCACCTCCATGGGCCCATGATCTCTCTTTTCTGATGTAACAGCTCAACCTGCAGCAAACACAACTCACCCAGAGGATGGAGCGATGGGAAGGTGTCTATGCAGCTCGCATGGCTTTGGATGATGCGAGGCATTAACAGGCAGATGCTCGTTGGAGGATGATGGAGCAAAGAGTGATGGTTCATGAGGAGCGTTGGAGGACCATATATCAATTCATGGACAACTTTGAGTGTCAGTTTCCACCACCACCAGGGAGAAAGCCTTAGCCTTTGATGATCTTCTCGGCTTCTTTCTCGGACATTTAGAAAGGGAAACAATCTTGAGGTTCGAGAGAATGGAATGACTCAAACCCCACGTCGGAGATCTTATCCCTAACCATGGTGGAAGAAAGAAGAGTAAAAACAGAGAAGAGGAGAGGAAGGCAAAGAAGAAGGTGAAAGAAATCAATTGACGCATCTGCTCGAGATATCTGCATCGGGTAATTATAACCCTGATTGATGCGATGTTTCTTCTGTTGGAAGACGACCGGACGACCCTACTTGTCTCATATCACATACGGAGAAAGCGGCAAATCTGATCAAATTCCCGCGTTCGGATTTGGATCAAATTTGGGGGTTATTTTTGGGCCTAAAAACAGTAAGCCCACTTAGCAAAGCAACCCAGAGAGAAAATAGGAGTATTGTTCATGCAAGAAGATCGTAATCAGAGATGCCGCGAAGATCAGAGTGAAGTTAATAGTCACCCGAATGAAGAGAGAAGATTGTGGTCACGAAAAGAGGTTGCGCGATCAAAGAAGCAGTTACATACATCGGTTTTCTTTTTGGACGAACGTGGGAAGTGGCAAATGGTTATGGAACTTTTCGAAGAAAGTGGGAATATGGCGGAAGACGTGAATAATGGCTAGTATAGAGTGTTAAGAAATATAGGCAATTGTATGCATTAGATTCAGTCATTGTACGCTAAGGAGAATAGAGCTCTCGAATTCCAAAACTGATAGACTCTAAATCTCCGTTTTCAATAATTCAATCAAAATATTCATTTCTTTCCTTAATCATTCGATTGTAACTCCGATCTAGGACGTGAGAATAGTTGTTTATTTTTCGTCCAAAACAATTTATAAGGTCATAACAAATTTCAATTTATTTACACGAAGGCTTGATCAAACACAAAATGTTATTCTACCACCTTTTTAGAAATCCATGTCCAATATCATCTCGTGCTATCCGAAAACTAATGAAAAAAATGCTCTCTCAAATAATTTGATGGGAATTAGTTGTAGCATTTCTAGTGAATCATGGACAATTATCACTATAGGCGCTATTATAGTCATGTCATTCATACCAATTGATTAAATGTTCTAAAACGTTCACATGGATGTGTCCTCAAATGTTTTTGAAAGTTAAAAAGTCAATATCCAATAGAACCTCACAACCTCACATAAGAACAAGGTGGTGTCTCTAAAACTGACAAACATAAGGGCAACTGAACAACAAGAACCTCACATAAGAGTGCATTGAATGAATGTACTCCAAATCTCCTCTAGTCCAGTCCCTTGAATAAGGCAAACTGCAAATTATGCTTTATATGTGTGAATTGAAATAGCCTTTTCTAGCATGCTTATGAGTGCATAAATGTAACATGGTTATGATCAAGTGTAATTCAATCCATATGCAAACTAAGATTATGCAAGATAATTTGAGTGCTATCTTAAAACATGTTTTCCCTCCTCCTTTTTTCGGGCTTGGGACCGGTAGTGTACCAAATACACAAGCGGAGTTAAAAACATGTTATCAGCTATAGCAAATAAACTAACATGCAAACCTAACATGACAAGAACACTCACAAACTTGGAAGACATAAATTTTTAATTGGAATGAAAGATCCCCAAACAGATTGAATTAGCTATAGTGTCAGTCCTTGAACACCGACCTAAAATTGAATAAGCAAAAGAGCATGATTCATATTCACATGAGTTTATTGCTAGAGTTGGTTTTGTATGGGTTAATCATGGTGTAAAAGCATTAGCTAAGAAAATTACTATGAAAAGATGATAGTCTTAGACTTTCACCTCGTTATATAACAAGATGATGTTATATAACGAGGTGAAAGTCATGTGAAAGGAAATATAATTCCAAACTAGTCTAGTTGTTATAGGAAATGTCTCATTATACCTCGGGCCCCGGGTTCGGTATCATTATTGCAATATGTTTCGATATTCTCCAAACTTTTTTTAGGAGTTGGATGCCCAAAGCAGAGGTGATTTTGTAGATTTGTGATTTATGGAAAAGGTTTCCAACATGCTTTTACTGTCTTTTCTGCGAGTGGCACTACCACAAAGACAACACGTGTACATGCTCAGTATTGTATTCCCCGTTTGTCTTTTAAATAAATATCTTTTTTATTTATGTTTTTTATATTTAGATATTTATTTATTTTATTGGAGACTAGATCACAATTTGACGCGAATACAAACATTGGTGATGAATGCAGCCGATTACTAAGCGATTCAAGTCCAACAACGGATCCCCTTTTAAGCAGTGGTACACAAAGCATTGAAGGTCCCCTCGAAACTTAAAATCACTCATCCCATCACTTGCTTGGGTGGGGCGAGAGATGCAATTGTATGGTAATTTGCCCTAAGCATTTGGTATGTAGGGTCATTGTTTAAGTGTTACAAGAGCAAGCCAGAATCTATCAATCAAACACAGACCACCACGTATTTGTTCATAAGCACTACTAGCTAATAACCCGGTTTGGAGTCAAACTATTAAAGGATGTCATAGATTTACTTCTATAATAATTATATGACACTAGATCAACCGCTAGTGGATGCAACTCTAGCAATTAATATTGAATTATTTCATGCCACTATTGCACATAATATTTGATATTAATAGATCGGTATCCAAAGACATGAACCAAGCTTAATTTATCACTAAGATGAGGGTTGATGTTTTCATGACAACCAAAAGAGTAGTAATCAAAAGCTCTAAAAAAACAAAACAAAAACATGTAGTATCATAACTTTGTAGATTTTAAATTAAAATAGTAATTGTACTAAAACTGATATTATAATGACAATAATAACAATGCGAATATTGTTATTATTATTATTATTATTTATTATTTTTTGGAAAGAAACATAGCTTATGTATTTATTATTACTATTATTATTATTGTATTCTTGTATTATTCTTTATATTAATGGGTTTTCAATCTTAATTAGTGTACACTTTTTTGATTCACGAATAATTTTTCTTAGGTTTTGTTAAGAAGATATATCTTATATAAAGAACAAGCATTATATAATAGACTAGTTAGTTAAATAATTAATCAAAAGCTCTAAAAAACAAAAAAAAAATGCAGTATCATACATTATAGATTTTAAAAAATAAAAACAATACGATTATTGTTTTTATTTTTTATTTTTTAAATAAAAATAGCTTATGTATTATTAATATTATTATTATTATTATTGTAATACTAAAATTATTCTTTATATTATTTTTTCAATCTTAATTAGTGATTTAGTGCATATTTTTTGATTCAAGAACTGTTTTTCTTAGGTTTTGTCAAGAAGATTGATTTTTATATAAAAATATATATAATAAAGTAGTTAGTTAATAGGTAGGAGCGAAAGAACTTGGAAAACAAGCATTGGTCGGCATGCAAATAGCCCTCGGTCGCCTGGCTTACACATAGCCGTTGCGCTCTCGATCCACCACGGCAGCAACGCTTGTTGGCATCCTGGCGCCACGATCCCACTTCTCCGCAACAACCGTAGAGACGTCGTCACGCATGTATCTCACCAAAGCATCCGCCGCCGAATTCCCCTCGCGTGGGATCCAAGTCATAAGAGGCTCTTGAGGAAACGTGCCCATCACGCTTCTAATGAACCAAACCGTGGTCTCGTCGTACAATGAGTTGGCCCGCCCCTTTGGCACAACATCGATCAAGAACAACGCGTCCCCCTCCACCCAGAGGCTGTCGAAGCCGAGGTTGCATGCAAAGATGAGCCCGATGGCGAGGGCTCGGACCTCGCCATCGTAGGGAGTTATGCCCACAATATCTGGGTCGGCGCATGTGTAGGCGAAGAGAGGGAGGCGTTGGTGGTCACGGAAGATGCCTCCAGCCACGGCACAACCTCGGTGTCTGGACAAACCACCGTCGAAGTTGAGTTTAACGGTGCCCATTGGAGGAGGAATCCACACCGCTTGTGTAACAACTACCATGTTTGTGTAGGAAATGAAAGAGAGAGATCGTAGATCAAAGGAGAGTATTAGTTGATGTGGTATTTTTTTTGGTTGAAAGTTATGTGGTATTTATAGGTTATGTTTGTGTTTTGCTTATGTTTATCGCTTTGCTTACATTTCAAGCTTTACCTCCAAGAAAAGTAATTACTATCACATCTAATGGATGATATCCAATTTTATTACATTAACAACTTTTATCCCAAGTTAAAAGATCTTTTAATCAACTTCCTAATATAATAAAGTATGTACCTTTTATATCAAAACAAATATAACGATTAATCTAACAACAATTAAGTGAAAATAATACCAATGCCCCACTTTACAAACACTTTATTTTATAACTAGTTGTACCTATCGTGCCAAGCACGACTACGATTCGGTATTTTGTAAATATATTATAAATAAGATATTGATATATAAAAATATAATATAAATTTTAATGTAGGTAATTTACTTACATTAACATGTACAAAGATTATTTTTTATTGAAATGAAATAAAATGAATCAAACCTAGATTATTAAATTTAAAGATGAGAATATAGATAAATTATTAAGAAAAAAATAATCTTCATTACTCCTTTTCCTTGACAATATTTTTTAATTATGTTTAATTTAAAAAAAGAATATGAATAAATTAAACAAAAAGATATATATTTACAAAATATGGAAGTGAAAAGATTTAAAATAAAGAAATTAATTATTAAATAAGCTATAATTTAATATGAAAGACAAAGATAGTTTATTTATTGAAAATAGTTAAATTATAATTATTTAAATTTATGGTGGAGCCAAAATCATGTTGGTGGCTTGGTAATATAAAATTTAGATAAAATTAAATATTATGTTATCTATATTTTTATTACTTTTCATGTACGTAAATTGAGTACAATTTTTATGGTTGTTTTTTATGTATGTTGATCAAATTTACAAATAGTATAAGATAAGGTATTTTATATTGCTTTTAGTACAATACATATAAGATATGTGATCTTTTTCAATTATTTTTATATTTTTGTTTATTTTGGGATAAATTTTTTGTACAATTATTTTTTTAAATATTTTTATATTCCAATTACCTATTGTAAATTATTATTTTAATATAGGGATGATGTGGCGCATCGTTGTGTAATATTCGCTAAATTCTAATTATAATAAAATAGGTATTCATTCCAATACATTTTTTCCTCTAAAATAGAGGATTTAATAATCTTTATAATTTCATATTATATTACAAAAGGTTATAAAAATTTACTACAATGGCAAATAAGAATATAATTAAATATATTAAGCAAATCGGGTATGCATTTAAATATTTTTCTCTTAAATAGAGATTTTAAATATTTTTATAATTCTTTTAATGAATTATAAAAATCTTATAAAGGATTATCAAAGTGACAAATAAAATTCCAAACAAATATAAATCATAATTGTTTCGGATTTTATTTAATGCCATATTACTAGTAAGCAAAAATAAGAAACAACGCAAAATAAAAAGTTGTCAAGAGGAGGACTCAAACCCGAGACTTCTTGCACCCTTCCTTTAAACACACACTTAAATCCGTTAAGCTATTGTAACTTGACTACCTACTAAAGAACTTTTATTAATTTAAACCCTCCTTTCTTCTTCTTCCCAATTTGAGCATCAGACTATCAAGTTTGATTGAATGTTCAATCAATGGAGGGCTCCCAATTTCATCAATGGCTTATGGTTGCTTGCTCTCCTCACCAAACGACATCACTTCTTGTCATCGTCCAACAAACACCCCCCCACCAATCTCCATTGATCTCCCCTTCCATGGTTGGTTAAATTCAAGAGTGGTGGATCACAAGAAGCACAATCATAACTATAACCTAAAGCGAATAAACGACACATGTCACTTTTAGATTGGACCACACCATCCTTTTTTAAATAATTTTTTATTTTTGGATATGATGAATTCTTATTCATGTTTTTAGAATATAGGATAGAAAATCCCATTATTAAACAATCTTTTATTTTTGGATATGATAGATAGGAAGATATCTTAATTGAATAGTTATCTTCGTAGCCGTATATTAATAGCAATTTCCTTGCCAATTTGGTTATTATTATAATCCAATCATTTGTTACCTTATATGAAAAGATCTTGATTAGTTATATAATTATTGCCTTATCTTTTTACGCAGATCATTACAAAAGTTTATATTTAAGCATTTACATGGTTATTTTTCTCAGATAATAAATATGTTTAGAAATATTTTATCATTAATATTTTATTTAATAAAAAATCCGTACAAGGTACGGGAATACATACTTGTTTTTCCCTATTTAAAGGGCTGAAAATTCATAGAAAAATCACATCCAATTTCCTTCATCTTCCTCTTACAAATTCACTCTCATTCAAACAAATTTCAGCCTTAGATCAATTTTTTTAATTGCTGATTTTTTTCCACAAAATTCCCAAAAACCCTAATTTTAGGGCCTAGCCCCACCGGACCACCACTGGAGCGCCGGCCCCGCCACCAGCACCACTCGGGAGCGCCACCACCGGCCACCAAGAGCTCAACCCCCGCGTTAGTGGCTCACCTGCATTGGTCCGTCTTGAGTTCTCTCTGGTTCCTGACATACGTACAAAGGACAAAGAAGGAGATGGAATGTGTGCTTTGGGATAATTAGTTTTGGGTAATTCTAATTAAATTTGGGCTATTATTTTTTGGGCCTAAATCTCTACTTAAATCGGATTTTGTTTTAATATTTTTCTTATTCATAAAATTGATTATAATCAACTTGCATGTGTATTTTATATAAAGAAATAAAAATATGGATATACTGTACTTGGGAAAATTTTAAATAAATTATGAGACTATTAGATGAGACTTCTAAGCATAAAAAAATAAATTATGTTTAATAATATTTCTACCTTGATTGGGATTTTTAACTACATTAAATAAAAGAAATAGAACTAGAGGAAGAGGCTATTAAATTAAGACTTTATTAAATAAAAAACATGTCTTTCAAAATCTTATTATAAACTTATATATAATATGGATAAGGTATTCTTATCATAAGATAATTTTGTATGATTAAGTTGAAGACTAAAAAGATATATTAAATAATTTTAATGTGTTTTTATATAAAGAAATACATTATAATAGACATGGGAAAATTGTTAAGTAAAATCTTGGGATTAAATTATGAGATTTATATAAATGAAAAGTATAATATAGACAATATGATTACCTTATTTGGAATTTATTATATAAATAAAAAGATCTAGAACAAGTTGTTGGAAAAATATTATCTTAAGACTTTATATATTAAAAAAGTGGAGTTGCATGTCATTTAAAGAGCATTTTATAAACTTAAATATATTTTGATAAACTATTTTATATGGTTAAAGTGGAGAATAAAAAGATATAATAAAGATAGACTAAAGATATTGCATAAAAAGAGCTTTATTGAATTTTATAAGGAAAGTAGTTAATAATATCAATATTGGATTTAAATAATCTAGATAAAATTTTATTGGCGGAATGATGTTCATGTTTTTAGTTTAGTTTTAGGTGTCTTTCTTAGGTTGTTTAGTTTAGTTTTGGTAGGTTTTAGAGTGATTTGTGTGTATTTAGATGAGACTGCATATCTTGTGAAAAGTGTGGAAGCTACTCCGTTTTGTGTCTTTTATAGGTTTTTGAGCGGAAAGGAGCACTTTTTAAGCTGAGTTGAAGTCTAGTGGTGGAAGGAGGAATGCATGGAACATAAGGAAGAAAATTGCATGGGAGAATCAAGTTAGAGTGCAAGAAAAAGCCAAGGAAAAGTCCGTGAGAATCCAAAACACAACTTCGGTAACGACCTTGTCAAGGTCGTTAACGAGTTGTAAAGATAGAGTTTTTGTAAGGAATTCGGGAAAATCTACCGACCAGATCCACAGGTCGTTAACGAGGTTGGTCGTAGCTGTTTTTGCTTGTTTTGCTTTGTTTTCTTGTTTTTATAGTTGGTAAACGAACAACCTTGCTTCCCGTGGACGATCCTGACTTCGCTATACACAGCGGAGTCTTGACTTATAAATTTATTTGTTGTCAAGAATCCCTCATCAACAAATTGGCGTCGTTGCCGGGGAAGCAACGGTGTTTGTTTGTTCACTTGTGGATCTGGGAATAGCCAGACCTTGATTTTTTAATCTGTTTTCTTTGTTTGTTTTCTCAACGTATGCCAGTAGGACGTCGCAGGCTCGAATTTGACAACACCGGTTATTATTCTAAACCTGAACGCACCCTGCATCGCAGACAGAGAGTAAACCAAGCCATGGCTACACTTGAAGCAATGGCACAAGAGATGGCAGACCTCCGTATACAAATGGAGGCATTACAAGCAGATCGAGATGCTATTGCAGCAACCGCAGAACGAGAGCGAGTGAATGCTGAACGTGAACGAGTGAACAATGCTCGTTTACAAGAGGAGCTGAATGCCTATCCGAGGAATGCCAAGCAATATATGCATCCAGAACTGAGGGTGTCGAAATCTCCAATCGTGCTTCCCGAGATAGAGAATACATTTGAGATTAAATCTCAATTCATATCCTTAATAAAAAGGGCTCAGTTTGAAGGGAAACCTACTGAGTGTCCTATGGAACATATTAGGAATTTTCTTGATTTATGTGAAACTATTGTTGTTGAAGGTGTCTCACTTGAATATGTTATATTAAAAGCTTTCAGGTGGTCTCTTATTGGAAAGGCATGAGCTGGTTGGAGAGCTTACCTCCTAAGTCTATCAGGACTTGGAAACCTCTCAACCTTGTCAATTTGATCTTTAGCCCTTTATTTCCACCTCCACAAAATTATTTCCCTAGGCAAGGTAAGCTTGACCCTATTTGGGGATTAAGACTTAGTTGGAGAGGTATGTTTTGGGAGAGTGAAAAAGTTATGTTTGGTTCGAAATAATGGTTTTGGGAAGGGTAGATTGGAAGTCTCGTTTTTTGCTTTGTAAGAGATCTCTTGGTAGTAAAGATGCTCAAAAATAAGTATTTGTGATGTTGTTAAGAAGAAAACGAGGAGGAGAAGTACCTCGTTAACGACCTCTTTTGGGTCGTTAACGAGGTTGTTCAAGAGTCAGAAGAGAAAAAAAAGAGCTGAAATGAAAGAAAATGAAGAATTACAGAAAAAGAGAGAAAGGAAAAGAAGTAAATGTGCATTTGTGTTTAAAGTTAACCGGAGATTCTTTTGTGATTTTTTGAGGCTTTTTAGGATAAAAGATGAGTAAGTTAGAGCATAATGTTTGAGAGAGTTTGGTATGTTCTTATGAGAGTTTTTGGGGAGATGTGAGTTCTTAGGAGTCTTTGATTCCCGGATATTATTAGCATCACATGACCAAAATATTTCCACGCCTTATTGTCATTACCAAGCCCCATTACAACCAGGCCAAATGGAAGCTTCTATGAAGTTTTTTTCATTGAACCTAAGTTCTCTTGATGTCTTTTGCTTGTTTTGACAAATCTTAGGTAAGTGGACCCAGGCCCATTCATGGTGATGTCATGTTTTTAGCATAGTTTATTATGTTTTTCTAGGTCTTTTAGTTTAGTTTCTTTTTTTGGTAGAAGTCTTTTTGTTTAGTTTAGTTGTGTTTTTGTGAGTGTTTTGTGTCTTTTTTTATAGTTTATATATTTTGTGAAAAGTATGGAAACTATGCTATTTATGTGTTTTTGTTTAGGTTTTGAGGCGGATTTGGATGCATTCAAGGACATTAGAAGAGGGAACTAAGCTAGGAAGAACAAGAGAAGGAAGCTATGGAAGAAACTCCCACAAAATCCAAAGGAAGAAACAAGAGAAAACAAGTCAAAACCAACCTCGATATCGACCCTCTAGGGGTCGGTACCGAGGCACTCAGCATAGCCGACTTAGGCTCATTAATGGCTTTTATTCCGTAATATTTTATCTTTAGTAGGTTTTGTTTTTATGGAAACTTTCTAGAGGGATGTTCTAGTATAAATACTCTTGTTTAGACACAACATAGGAAGGCTCTCATCTCTCTCTCTCTCTCTCTCTCTCTCTCTCTCTCTTTAGTTTCAATTGGGATGCAATTTTAGGGTTTTTTAGAAGACAAGTTGTTGCTTGGAGCACAAGGAAGAAGATTGTGGACATTTTCTTGTGTTCTATGTTGTGTTCTAAGACAAGTTTGGAGTTTTAATTCAAGTAAGCCTTTAGTTCTAATTCAAATCATGTTTTCTCTTAATTACTTTGCTTTTTTATCTCCAATCATGAGTTAGTAGTCTTCTTTTCTAGGGTTGGGGTTAGAAACCCAACATTATTATGCATGAATTATGATGTGATGAATGAATTGAATGCCTTTTATCTATTTTCTACTTGTTTGTGTAAAAGCTTTGACGAAAGTTGAAGTATTTCATGTTATTAACTTGATTGAAAGAGAAAGTTGTGAGTTTGAATAGAGATAAAGTTTGAGACAAAATTTGAGTACTTCAGATCAAAACAAGTAGAGAAAGTGAATTGATTTATGAAAATTGATTGATTTGCTTGTGTTAAGACCCTTATCCTAGATTTTTCTCCTATTTTTGAGTCGAAATTCAAACCCAGGTGCCTCGATATCGACCTTGCCCAGGTCGATACCGACCTGCAATTTCTTCTTTGTTCTTGTTGTTCACTTCATTTTTTTGCTGAATTCGTACCTTGTTATCAACCCTGACAAGGTCGATATCAACCCTCTTCAGTGCAATTGTTTTGCTTTGTTCTTTGCTTTGTTTGTTCTTTTGCTTTTTAGTTTAGTAATTAAACGTAACCTCACTTCCCGTGGACGATCCTGACTTCTCTATACTCAACGGGGTCTTGACTTTAAATTTATTTGTTGTCAAGTTGGGACGTTGACACCTAACCCGACTAGATTGACAATCTGTTGGGACGTTGTTGGGACCTTTGGTTCTAAACAACGGATCAACGATTTAATTCTCTTAAGTTTTGATAATGAAAAACACCATAGGGAACTAATGTGGTTTGTTCAAGTATTTCTAAGGAACACAGGTACAGCCAAGAACTCTTATGAATGACCAAAAGGCAATGCGGGCCACAATGAAGAGTTTCCATCAAGGGAACTCTGAAAAGGAAAGTTCCCATGAAATGGGAACTCCTAGAAACAATCAAGAGAACACAAGCTTACAACGATGAAGAGTTTCCATCAAGGGAACTCTAAAGAAGTCAGTTCCCATGACATGGGAACTCACATGTGAGGACAACGACCGTTCAACGCAGATCGCGGGATTCTGTCTCAGACAGCCGAGGGAACAGTCTGAGGATCAGACTGTCACGCTTCATCCAATGGTCCGATTGATCCAAGAAGTTGACCTAGTTCAAACCAAAGTCACATGTGAAGAAAGTACAACTTGGGCATCAAGCAAAGGGCATTTTGGACACAAACGAAAGATGCGATTGCCCAAGCTCATTGGACTATAAAGCCAAATGAATAGTACTCGGTCTGAGTACTTCTCACAGAACTTACAAACACTCACATCAGAGAAAAGAAAGAAAAGGAAGAGAAGTCCCCGCCGGCGAGTGTGTGATCTTGACGACGGTGAAGCTGAAGTTCCCAAGAGCAAGGGAACTGAGAAGTCAGCGTAAGGTTTGAGTTACTTGTGTTTTGCTGTTGTGAGCGTAGGAACTCAGTTGAGAGGATTTACTAGTGTTGCTAGAGTTAGGAAGAACTTGTAGGAACAGAGAAGTGTAAATCCGGCTGTGTAACTAAGGAACAAAGCAACCAATATAAGTAAGTCATTCAAAATCCTCCAAGCGGAGGTAGAGGTTTACCCATACAACTAGTTGGTTGTAGTGGGGTTCCTCTATAAAGGAACTGTGCCTTTTACTGTTTTTATTACTTGTGATTATTTACTTCCGCTGCCTTGGGAACAGCTTAATTGCCAGTTCCCAAGCTCACTGCTAGCCGATTACGATCCAACACAATCTATTAGTAATAGATAGATAGATAGTTACCTTTCTTTTTCAAAGTTACATTAATAATCAAAGAGATTGTAGTATTACCTAAAATAATAGAAAAAAATGTCCAAAACCATGTCCAATCCTAAGAACTTACTTTTTGAACAAAATGTTAAATTATAAATTTAATTTGATTTTTTTATAATTATGAAATATATTTAAAATTTTAGAAATAAATTAAAATGATTTTTCAAAAACATACAAATAAAAGCAAATTAAAAGTCATTTATTCCTTCTTCCAAAACTCTACAATCACTTTCCCGATGTGATTCTCCAAATTCATGAACCCTAACCAATAACCATTGAACAAACTCAAACCCTAAATACTAGATTTCCTTATTACATCTCGTTGTTGTCATTCCCAACCTAAATTCTTTCGGTTACATCACCACGGTCGACTAATTTGAGTGAATCGTCATGCATGGTTGTTAGTACTCGACGCGATCGACATGAAGTTTGAAATCGTCATGCGGGTTGGGTTGTAGGTCTACCCATTTGACTAGTTTGACTCATTCTTGATGTGTTTTTTTTCTTTTTTTATATTCTAAATCAAACAAACAAAATCACAAATCTTTCCACAATAATATGAAGTAGGCATCAAGAACATATAAGCAATCACACAATAATACGATATGGACATAGAACCAATATTCCAATACTCCAAAAATTGAGACAAGAAATCGCACATCATTGCATTGAGAACAAACACAAATAGAGCTTAGTTGTCTTTAAACTTCAAACAAAAGACCTAGAAAGCTCACACTAGAGGATAGAGCACTTATAATCATCCTCCAACGCTCAGTAAGTCATGATTACATCAACAAAGAAATTGAAATCAAAATTTGGAGTACTCTAGTACTCATCAAGATTACAAGCAAACTCAGCAAAGATTATAAGAACCTAGTGGAGTGCCAAATCTCGCTCCAAAGCTCATCAAAGATTACAACCTACCCCTATTATGGTCGATCTCACTCCATTATTCACTTTCACTTTCAATCAAATACTCAAATTCAAATCGAAATCAAAGGAAGAGATTAAAGCCATTAACAATTTAACATACTTGAAGTAGATCTCAAAGGGGCGATGGAGTTGGAGGGAGAGGTGATGCAGGGCCACTCGCAGAAAAAGACAGTAAAAGCATGTTAGAAACCTTGTCCTTAAATCGCAAATCTACAGAATCACCTCTGCTTTGGGCATCCAACTCTTATCGAAACATATTGAAATAATGATACCGAATCCGAAGCCCGAGGTATAATGAGACATTTCCTATAACAACTAGATTAGTTTGGAATTCTATTTCCTTTCACATGACATAATTATTCCCATAAAATGTGATAAACATCATCTTGCTATATAACGAGGTGAAAGTCTAAGACTATCATCTTTTCATAGTAATTTACTTAGCTAATGCTTTTACACCATGATTAACCGATACAAAACCAACTCTAGCAATAAACTCGTGTGAATATGAATCATGCTCTTTTGCTTATTCAATTTTAGGTCGGTGTTCAAGGTCTGACACTATAGCTAATTCAATTTGTTTGGGGATCTTTCATTCCAATTAAAAATTTATGTCTTCCAAGTTTTTGAGTGTGCTTGTCGTGTTAGGTTTGCATGTTAGTTTGTTTGCTATAGCTGATAACATGTTTTTAACTCCGCTTGTATATTTGGTACACTACCGGTCCCAAGCCCGGAAAAAGGAGGAAGGAAAACATGTTTTAAGATAGCACTAAAATTATCTTGCATAATCTTAGTTTGCATAGAGATTGAATTACACTTGATCATAACCAAGTTACATTTATGCACTCATAAGCATGCTAGAAAAGGCTATTTCAATTCACGCATATAAAGCATAATTTGCAGTTTGCCTTATTCAAGGGACTAGACTAGAGGAGATTTGGAGTACATTCATTCTATGCACTCTTATGTGAGGTTCTTGTTGTTTAGTTGCCCTTATGTTTGTCATTTTTAGAGACACCACCTTGTTCTTATGTGAGGTTGTGAGGTTCTATTGGATATTGACTTTTTAACTTTCAAAAACATTTGAGGACACATTCATGTGAACGTTTTAGAACATTTAATCAATTGGTATGAATGACATGACTATAATAGTGCCTATAGTGATAATTGTCCATGATTCACTAGAAATGCTAAAACTAATTCCCATCAAATTATTTGAGAGAGCATTTTTTTCATTAGTTTTCGGATAGCATGAGATGATATTGGACATGGATTTCTAAAAAGGTGGTAGAATAACATTTTGTGTTTGATCAAGCCTTCGTGTAAATAAATTGAAATTTGTTATGACCTTATAAACTATTTTGGACGAAAAATAAACAACTATTTCACGTTCTAGATCGGAGTTACAATCGAATGATTAAGGAAAGAACTGAATGTTTTGATTTAATTATGGAAAACGGAGATTTAGAGTCTATCGGTTTTGGAATTCGAGAGCTCTATTCTCCTTAGCGTATAATGACTGAATCTAATGCATACAATTGCCTATTTTTCTTAACACTCTATACTAGCCGTTATTCACGTCTTCCGCCATATTCCCACTTTCTTCAAAACGTTCCATAACCATTTGCCACTTCCCACGTTCGTCGGAAAAGAAAACCGATGTATGTAACTGCTTCTTTGATCGCGCAACCTCTTTTTGTGACCACAATCTTCTCTCTTCATTCGGGTGACTATTAAGTTCACTCTGATCTTCGTGGCATCTCTGATTATTATCTTCATGCATGAACAATACTCCTATTTTGTCTTGGGGTTGCTTTGCTAAGTGGGCTTACTATTTTTAGGCCCAAAAATAACCCCCAAATTTGATCCAAATCCGAACGCGGGAATTTGATCAGATTTGCCGCTTTCTCCGTACGTGATATGAGACAAGTGGGGTTGCTCGGGTCGTCCGATCGTCTTCCAACATAAGAAACATCGCATCAATCAGGGTTATAATTACCCAATGCAGATATCTCGAGCAGATGCATCAATTGATTTCTTTCACCTTCTTCTTCGCCTTCCTCTCCTCTTCTCTATTTTTACTCCTCTTTCTTCCACCATGGTTAGGGCTAAGATCTCCGACGTGGGTTTTGATTCTTTCCATTCTCTCGAACCTCAAGATTGTCGCCCTTTCTAAATGTCCGAGAAAGAAGCCGAGAAGATCATCATAGGCTAAGGCTTTCTTCTTGGTACCCATTTCTATTGTCCTACTCAAGAGGCCATTGATTGGTGAAAATCGGGTGGGTCTGCTTCCTCGAGTATCCCTTTACCCTGGGGGCTCTCTTTCCTTTCTCTACGCTGGTGCTGAATTTCCTAGTTGCCCTAAAAGTATCGCAGACGCAGCTGATGCCGGCTACGTGGAAGATTTTACACCAAATCGGCGTATTGTGTGCGGAGGAAGCACTGGAGTTTACGGTGTCGGGTTTACTGTTTACTTACCGGGTTTGATCTCTTAGAGCCGGTCGTTTCACTCTCCATGCTAGGGATGGAAAGAATCATTTGATTTCTAAATCAAATGTCAACGATAAAGACTGCACTACTCGCTTTTTCTTCGCCGAGAGAGAGACCTTAGGTTCCCGGTTTCAATTAGCCTTCTTTGACAAGTGGATTTAAAAAGGTATGTTTCGCTTTCTCTTTTGTTGACACATCCCTTTGTTTCAACAAACCATACATAATTTTGATATACAAGTTGATGAAAAGGATGATATTATAAGCTGCCAACGATAAAGACTGCGCTACTCACAAGGTAGCAATTTTTTGTTGGATTGTACTACTCATGCTAAAAGTTTTACATGCTCAATTTCATCAAATTGCTATTTCTCTATAAAAACAATTTCATATCAAGAATTAGACTATACCATCAAAAACATGCTTGTAAGGAAATTAAATGATCATGCTAACAATTAACTATCATAGAACCAAAAGACGGGGTATTTATTCATTCTAAAAACTCTTTTTGTGATTTAAAAAAAAAAGACAACTAAAACAAAGCAAACAAACAAGACACACTAAACAAGTTTTCTTCCCTTCCCTACCCCATACTTAAAAATTACAGTGTCACACTGTAATAAAACTAAGCAGTAGAAAAAGAAGAAGGAAAAAGAAAGAAACTCACAAGATAAACTGAAGCGGAAAAGAAACATCTTCTGAAAGCTGAATCATCGTTGTGGTGGTGGTGGAAACTGACGCTCAAAGTTGTCCATGAATTGATACATGGTCCTCCAACGCTCCTCATCAACCATCACCCTTTGCTCCATCATCCTCAAACGAGCATCTGCCTGCTGATGCCTTGCATCATCCAAAGCCATGCGAGCTGCATGGACACCCTCTCATCGCTCCATCCTCTGGGTGAGTTGTGTTTCCTGTAGGTTGAGTTGTTACATCTGAAAAGAGTGTTGGGACGTTGTTGGGACCTCTGGTTCTAAACAACGGATCAACGATTTAATTCTCTTAAGTTTTGATAATGACAAACACCATAGGGAACTAATGTGGTTTGTTCAAGTATTTCTAAGGAACACAGGTACAGCCAAGAACTCTTATGAATGACCAAAAGGCAATGCAGGCCACAATGAAGAGTTTCCATCAAGGGAACTCTGAAACGGAAAGTTCCCATGAAATGGGAACTCCCAGAAACAATCAAGAGAACACAAGCTTACAACGATGAAGAGTTTCCATCAAGGGAACTCTGAAGAAGTCAGTTCCCATGACATGGGAACTCACATGTGAGGACAACGACCGTTCAGCGCAGATCGCGGGATTCTGTCTCAGACAGCCGGAGGGAACAGTCTGAGGAGCAGACTGTCACGTTTCATCCAACGGTCCGATTGATCCAAGAAGTTGACCTAGTTCAAACCAAAGTCACATGTGAAGAAAGTACAACTTGGGCATCAAGCAAAGGGCATTTTGGACACAAATGAAAGATGCGACTGCCCAAGCTCAATGGACTATAAAGCCAAATGAATAGTACTCGGTCTGAGTACTTCTCCCAGAACTCACAAATACCCACACCAGAGAAAAGAAAAGAAAAGGAAGAGGAGTCCACGTCGGCGAGTGTGTGATCTCGACGACGGTGAAGCTGAAGTTCCCAGGAGCAAGGGAACTGAAAAGTCAGCGTAAGGTTTGAGTTACTTGTGTTTTGCTGTTGTAAGCTTAGGAACTTAGTTGAGAGGATTTACTAGTGTTGCTAGAGTTAGGAAGAACTTGTAGGAACAGAGAAGTGTAAATCCGGTTGTGTAACTAAGGAACAAAGCAATCAATATAAGTAAGTCATTCAAAATCCTCCAAGCGGAGGTAGAGGTTTACCCATACAACTACTTGGTTGTAGTGGGGTTCCTCTATAAAGGAACTGTGTCGTTTACTGTTTTTATTACTTGTGATTATTTACTTCCGCTGCCTTGAGAAATGCTTAATTGCCAGTTCCCAAGCTCACTGCTAACTGATTACGATCCAACAATTGGTATCAGAGCTTGCGCTCTAGATTTGTGTTAGCATCGCAGGTATCAAAATGGCTCAGGAACTTACTCAGGTAGGGAACAATACCAGTAAGCCGCCAAGGCTTATTACAAGAAGATTTGAAAGCTGGCAACGCGACATGAAGGATTGGATGCGTGGCCAAGACTACCAAGCCTGGCGTGTCATCGAGAGGGGGAACTTCGAAATCAATCAAGCTATTGTCAACGATCTCTCAAAGTGGGGTCCCAATGAGTACAAGTGCATGGAGGCAAACTACAAAGCCAAACAGCACCTAAAGAGGTCCATGTGCGTACAAGATTGTGACAGGGTTGCAAACCTTGACACAGCTAAGGAAATGTGGGAAGCCATCCAACAAATGCACGTTGGGAACTCAGATCTCATAGAAGATCTTCAGATGAATGCAAAAAGGGAGTTCTACAACTTCCAAATGGAAATGGGAGAGTCCGTCGATAGCTACCAATCCCGGTTTGAAGGACTTTGCACTAAGATGGAAGGATTGGGGATCACAAAAGAAGAAATCACCCACAAAATGAAGGTCCAACAGCTCTTCAATGGATTGACTAGAGAATGGGCAAACGAGAGAACGATGTTCAAGGAAAGCCTAGAAAATCGAACACTTATGCTCCATCAAGTGTTTGGAAAGCTAGTGGGACATGAGAAGAGGAAGATCGATGATAAGGAACAAACTCGAGCTTATCGAGGGATCGCACTCAAGATCGAAAAGATGCTCAAATCAACCCAAGAACAACATGAAGACTCCGAAGAAGAAGAGGATGAAGAGCTAGTTCTTGTAACAAAGGCTCTTCGAAATTTCAACAAAGGAAAGTCTCAACGGAACAGTGGGAACTGGGGAAAGGGACAGAGTTCCCAAAGAAAGCCCACAGAGAAGGATCTCTCAGAAGTGACTTGCTACAAATGCAACAGGAAAGGACATTTTGGGAAGGAATGCCCACAAGGAACTGATGGCAGGAAGCAAGGAAAGAAGGCTTACATCGCTACCTGGAGCGATGATGAAGACGAAGATCCTGAGTCATGGGCACTCCCAGACATGTGTGGCATGGCCATAGGAGAAACCACTGCGGAACAACCCAGTGAAGTAACCACTGAAACTGTTCTTGATTCCTTGAGTACTTATGAAAAACCTGAGTTGTTGAAAATTCTTTCAAGTCTTGTCAAAGATAACATAAAACTGCAAAACAAGTTGGAAAAACAGGAACACATAAATTCTCAATTAATTGGTCTTGAGCCCTGTCCCAACTGCATATCCCTTCTAGAAAAACTCAAGTCCCATGTGTCTCACATCGTAGATCTAGAAAGAGAAATAAAAGCTCTAGAGAAAGATGAGAATACCCTCTTGCAAAACCTGAGTAAGACTCCCGAACATCTTGAAGCCTCTAGTTCCCAAATTAAGTTTGTCCCAGCCAGACGTGGCATAGGATACAAAGGTGAGTGCTCCAAGAACGGAAAGTCACCCCTGAGCGAACATGAGATCCATGAGTGTAGGGCCTTAGAACTCCAGTGCGAGAAACAGAAAAATGCTCATCTCGAGGAGAAAATCAGGGTCCTAGAGAGTGGAAACAATGGTGAGAAAGACTACTATACTGGGAACTCTGGACATAGAATCTATGTCAAAATTGCTAAGGGAAATGGGTCTCGGGTGTATAACAAAGAAACCATGGATAGGAACCGTATCCAGAGACCACACCCAAAATATTACCTGGGAGAATACTACAAGACATGTTGGCATTGTGGTGCTCATGGGCACTACAAGGATGCATGTCCCAAGAAGAGAGCCCAAGCCCCTAGAAGCCATGAGTTCCCAAACAGACAAAAACATCATGCTCATCACCAAAGGAACTCCAACTCTCAAAATTCCAAAGACATCAACATTTCTGACTATATCTTGAATGAAAATGTTTTTCCTTGCAACGGACCTGGCAAGAGTCATCTTGCCTGGGTCTCAAAACACTAACTTTTCCTTGTAGGTGGAAGTGAGAGGGAACAGTACATGGTTCATAGATAGTGGATGCTCGAACCATATGACAGGAAACAAGGATATCCTCATCTCACTCCACACTCATGCCGAAGGAGGCCACGTCTCATTTGGCAACAAGAACAAGGGAGAAGTTATTGGAAAAGGAGAAGTGTTGCTCAATAGATCTATTAAAGTTAGCAACGTAAATCTGATAAAGGTTCTGGGATGCAATCTGCTGAGTGTCTCCCAGATGTGTGATCAAGGGAACAACATCGTCACTTTCGACTCAGATGAATGTCTCGTCATCAACAAGAAGACCAACAAAGTAATTCTGAGAGGAAGAAGATACAACAATGTGTATGTGGTGGACACCAACTTTGAACCACCAATGAAGCTGTGCCTTGCGAGTTCCCAAGATGACACGGAACTCTGGCATCGAAGACTGGGACATGCTGGTGTAAATCAAATCCTGAAGCTTTATCTACAGGATCTGGTCATTGGTCTTCCACGGATCAATCTCGAAGGAGTCAAAATGTGTGAAGCATGTGTTCGAGGGAAACAGACCAGAACCTCCTTCAAACCCAAGAAGGTGGTAAGCACAACCAGGTCCCTGGAGTTAATTCACATGGATCTCTATGATCCCATGAGAACAGCTAGCTACGGTGGAAAAAGGTACATGTATGTTTTAATTGATGATTTTTCAAGATTCACCTGGGTTATTTTCTTGAAGGCAAAATCAAAAGCGTTTGAAGAATTTGAGCCCTTCATCAAAAGAACAGAAGTAAGCTTGGGGCTGAAACTGAAAGCAATCAGATCTGATCACGGAACTGAGTTTCGAAACTCGGAGTTCCTAACCTTCTGTGAGCAAAATGGGATCTCTCACAACTTTTCAGCTCCTCGCACTCCTCAGCAAAATAGAGTGGTCGAGAGAAAGAACAAAACTCTGGAGGACATGGCTAGAACCATGATGATCGAAAGTGGAGTTCCTGAGTACTTCTGGACTGAAGCCATCTCCACAGCTACATACATCCTGAATCGAGCCATGACAAGGTCCCTGATCAACAAGACTTCCTATGAGCTCATCAAAGGGAGAAAACCAAACATCTCACACTTGAGAACATTTGGTTGCACATGTTTTGTTCACAACAACGGCAAAGACAATCTTGGCAAATTCGACCCCAGAAGCGACGAAGGGATCTTCCTGGGATACTCATCACAAAGCAAGGCTTACAGGGTCTACAATAAAAGAACCAAGAAGATAGAGGAAAGCATTCATGTCGTCTTCAATGAAAAGTCTGTAAAGATGGGAACCGAGACCCAAGGGAAGGGAACTCTGTTCAAGCTAGTCAGACATGAAGACGATGATGAGGATGAGGATGAGCCAAGGAAAAGGGATGAAGACTATCCAAGTGCAAGCAATATCCCACAACCAGGGAACAACGACGAAGGTCCAACCCTCACTGATCAAACCTCCCTCGAGGCTCCTTCCTCAGAAGAACTACAAGACACCTCCAACTCTCTCGAGGTCCCCTCTTCAGGGAACAACTCTGCTGTTCCCCAAGACAATACCCTGCCAGAATCAAGTATTCAAGGGGAACAAAGAGGGAACCTGCCAGAAATCTCTAAAGAAACATCAAATGAAGAAGCTGAAGATGAGAGTTCCCATGACAAAGAAACACCAACTGAGGATGATACACATGCAAAGGAACTCACTCATACAAGAACCTTTCAACAAAGGAAGGACCACCCCATTGAGAGCATCATCTCCTCTCTTGATAAAGGTGTACAAACTCGTTCCTCTCTCAATAATTTTTGTGCTTTTAACGCGTTTGTTTCTATGGTGGAACGCAAAAAATATCAAAGAAGCCTTGAAGGACCCAAATTGGATTCAAGCCATGCAAGAAGAACTCCACCAATTCGAGAGGAACAAAGTCTGGAAGCTAGATCCTAGGCCCAAAAACAAGAACATCATAGGAACTCGATGGGTCTTTAGGAACAAGCTCGATGATATTGGAGCTATAGCAAGGAACAAGGCTAGGTTAGTAGCACAAGGATACAGGCAAGAGGAAGGGATTGACTACGATGAGACCTTCGCACCAGTTTCCAGGATCAAGGCAATCAGACTCCTCATCGCCCATGCCGCTCACAAGGGATTCAAACTTTATCAAATGGATGTGAAAACAGCCTTCCTCAATGGACATCTCAAGGAAGAAGTGTATGTGGCCCATCCTCCAGGATTCGAAGATGAGAAACTACCCAACCATGTCTATTTCCTAGAGAGGGCCCTTTACGGACTCAAACAAGCTCCCCGAGCTTGGTATGACAGGTTTTCTCAATTCCTCTTGTCCCATGGGTACCTTCGTGGTTCCATAGACAAGACTTTGTTTTTAAAGAAAGAATCTAAAGACATTTTGATTGTGCAAGTATATGTTGATGACATTGTGTTTGGAGCAAGTAACGAAACTCTTGTAGAGAAGTTTAAGGACCTCATGACCAGTGAGTTTGAAGTGAGTCTCATTGGGGAACTCACGTTCTTTCTGCGACTTCAAATATCCCAAACCAAGGAGGGAACAAAGATTCATCAACAGAAATACATCAAGGAAATGATTGTGAAGTATGGGATGGAACATTCAAAGCCCATTGACACCCCCATCTCACCAAATTCAAGGCTCAATGCGGATGAAACAGGTATCAGTGTGGACCAAAGGAACTATCGAGGTATGATCGGGTCCCTTCTCTACTTAACAGCTAGTAGATCTGATATCATGTTCTCCGTATGTCTTTGTGCTCGTTTTCAAGCTAACCCTAAGGAATCACACCTGAAAGAGGTGAAGAGAATTTTCAGGTGTCTCAAAGGGAACGATAACTTGTGCCTTTGGTATCCAAGGAACAGTTCCCTTGAGCTCATTGCATACACAGATGCAGATTTTGCAGGGCACTTGGTTGACAAAAAGAGCACATCAGGAATGGCCCAGTTCCTAGGGTCATGCTTAGTCTCGTGGAGATCTAAAAAGCAAAACTCAATGGCACTCTCCACAGCTGAAGCCGAATATGTGGTTGCCGCATCATGTTGTTCCCGAGTTCTATGGCTTAAGTCACAACTCCAGGATTACGGTATGTCTTTAGGCCCAGTTCCCATACTCTGTGATAACACTAGTGCCATAAACATTTCCAAAAATCCTGTGCATCATTCTAGAACTAAGCATATTGATATAAGGCATCACTTTCTACGTGACAATGTTGAAAATGGGAACATCTCGATGGAACACTGTAGAACTGAAGAGCAAATTGCGGACATTCTTACCAAAGCTTTAGACAGACGTCCCTACCAGCGTTTTTGAATGCTTCTAGGGATGATAACTCTAACTAAACAAGTCCCTGTTTGTCTCTCTCTCAATGCCTGACTAGTTTATATAAGATTGCATGATAGGGAACTTGGATTTATTGCTTTCACTATGCCATGATTACTAGTCTAGAGAAAAATGTGTACAAAGGACCTCTATTTCTTTTGGTCCAAAATGATCAACCAGAGTTCCCTTTATCCCTCATTACAATCCACCATGACGGTTGATCATATGACTCACCAGACAAATGCTTCCCATGAGCCAAAATATTTCCTTTATCGAGCTGCAAATTGTCTGGTTCCCTTTGAGTTCCCTAGCCCCACAAAAAGATGAGTGTGAAGTTCCCTTAACCACTTCACTCTCCCTGACCTTGATAAGATCATGGGAACTGATTCATCTACAAAGGGAACGCTGACTAATCTTCAAAGAAAAACCGTCACTTGGGAAGCGGACTTTTGTGTCAGAGGCTCTGAAGCGTTAAAGGCCAAGTATTCAAAATTTGAAAAGGACTTCCCAAGAGATTGTGACGCGTGTCCAGAGGCGTGCTTGAGAAGTTGAAACGGCGCCCCACGTTCATTGGGCAACGGTTATCGAGGTTATTCCACTTCCCTTTCTACCCTTCACCTCCTCTCTCCTTTAAAACCCCTCTTTTCAATTTTTGGGCCCTTTATTCCATCTTACATCTCTTTCAATCGTCTTCCGCAAATCTCTTTCACTCTCTGTTCAAGAAACCTCCAAAACCTCCCAATCTCTTACAAAAATGGCCCCTCAACACACCTTCGCCCAGATCAAAGCGTGGGTACATGCCAATCCTCGCATCCTCTTCGTCTCTCAACTAAATGAGATCGAGCAAGAATCGGACCCAACGATGAAGGATGTTCTTATCCAAGGGCTATACAATCAAGTAAGCCCCTTCTTGCCCCCTCCTCCTCCTCAGGCCGACGAAACCGTCTCCTGGACCTCTTCCTCCTCCGAATCTCTTCCTCTCCCTCCTCCAAACACCAACACCTCCTCCGGAGTTGTCATCGTTGACAACTTCGGAGACGCTCGCCCCACAATCAATTAAAAACCCCACAAATCCAAACACCACCATTCATCCAAACGCCGTCACTCATCAAAAGACCCCTCAAAACCCAAAAAATCCAAACACTCCCACGCCCCTCAAAATCCAAAAAGCATAAACACTCTGCGGCCTCTGAATTCTCGGAGCCCAGAAAGAAGGCTTTCTTCAAGTTTGAGGAATACCTGAACTGCTCCAAGGAGAGTTCCTGTGCTCCCAAACCTCCTTACCCTTTCCTTTCCGACGATGGGACCTCTGAACCCCAGAGTCTACTCCCCTCTTCCTCCTCCATCCCTCCTCTTCAAATCGAGGGACCTTCCAAACCCACTCTCACAAAACAACCGACTCCTCCTCCGCCATCACATCTCCCACCACCACCAAACTCCCCTCTCCCTCACCATCCAAAAGTACCGTCGCTCTCACCTCAGACGACGACGATCTTCCTCTCTCTGTGGTCATCGGCAAAATGACCAAGGGCCCTCCTACAATCATCACGGGAACTCTGAAGGAGGAAGCCCAGCTCAAGGCAATCGAGGAAGAGCTCAATCGGGGCACCTCTGAGCACACAGTCTCCCAAGGGACAAAGTCCCCAGAAAAGATGGCTCCCGAAGAGCCCACAGAGAGAAGGGACCTCGCACCATCTGGAGGTGCTGAGGCAACAACGAGTCATCCTGAAGATGACGCGGAGGGCTCAAGCTCGAGCTCCTCCGAGGAAGAAGGGACCTCCCAAGATGAGGTCGAAGAAGAAGAAGAAGCTTCAACTTCTAAGGAGCCAGCACGGATCCCCACCCCTGGACACCAAATGGTGGTGTCCACGAGTTCCCAACCGCCAAGGGATCACGTGCTAATGATTGAAGCGGCTGCACCCCCTCAGCAGAAAGGACCTCGCACGGTCTCTAGGGGGAACACATCTAAAAGCACTTCAAGGAAGGGGAAGGGGACCTCTTCCATCAAGCATCATGTCGATGAGCGCAGGAAGCTTCTTCCTCCCCTCATTTTTTCGGAAGAAGTGTTGACTGAAAATGTTCTAGGGGAACTGTGGGACCTGATCAAGGCCCAGGGCTGGGAGAGACTCTTCCAAGAGACTGTGAGCGTAGATCCCTCACAAGTGCGTCGATTCTACAATAACTTCACTATCACCAATGACGGCACTCAGGGAACTCTCTCCCACGAAGGCGACGAGTTCATTTTTACAACATCGACAATCCGCCTTCAACTCTAGGTCCCTGGTCAAGGGCTTAGTGAAGTGCCCAGGAAGTTCTGGGGCGACTTCAATACCGTCGAGGTGTGCAACACAATTTTTGAGGGTCGGGTTCCCTCTAAAGTCCTCTCGACGCATCATCTGTCCTTGGTTGCCAAGCTCGCTCACCAATTCATCATCAACGTGGTGATCCCACGCCAAGAGAAGCGCCTGGTCGTCAACATCCCAGATGCCATCATCCTCTACCACTTCCTCCTCAAGAAGCCCATAAATCTTCCCCGAATAATCCTTGGGCACATGGAGAAGTGCATGGCCTCCAAGTCCCACTCCCTTCCCTACTCCGGGCTGATCAAGAAGCTCCTACAAAAAGAGGGTCTTTACGACGCCTCTAAAGACGAAATCGAGCTTGGAAGGGAACTGGACATTACAATTGCCAAGAAGATGAGGCACTCGGAGCCTGTAGAGGAGGCGGCTCCACTAGAGTGTGGTACACAAGAGGGGAACTCTCCAGTGTTGCTCCGCATTGCCAACACCCTCGACCAGATTGCTAGGGACCAAGCAGCGTTGGCCAGAGGACAAGAAAAGCTTACACAAGTCCTTACGCGCCTCTGTGACGCCCTGTTCCCTCAGAACCCATGATCTCTCCTTTCTTGTTCCCTTAATCCAAAATTGACCACAAATTGTACTTGGGTTCCCATTGTACATATTATCTTAAGTAATGACATGGTCTTTATTTTGATTGCGTGTTCCCTTCTTTCCTATTATTGCTTTGCTTGTTTTCGATGATGTCAAAAGGGGGAAAGACAAAAAATGCGAGATGAGTTAAAAGTTTAAGTTATCACAGACCACGCATAAGCTAAGGGGGAACAATTGCATAAAAAGCTTAATAGGAACTATGTGTCTCACCAGAAGTGGCTCCCTAAATCTAAGTGTTTCACTAAAAGTGACGTCCCAAAATCATACTTAGGAACTCATTAGCATATCATTCACTGAAATACCTGCATATTTTGTGATGGGTTTGTCATCATCAAAAAGGGGGAAATTGTTGGGACGTTGTTGGGACCTCTGGTTCTAAACAACGGATCAACGATTTAATTCTCTTAAGTTTTGATAATGACAAACACCATAGGGAACTAATGTGGTTTGTTCAAGTATTTCTAAGGAACACAGGTACAACCAAGAACTCTTATGAATGACCAAAAGGCAATGCAGGCCACAATGAAGAGTTTCCATCAAGGGAACTCTGAAAAGGAAAGTTCCCATGAAATGGGAATTCCCAGAAACAATCAAGAGAACACAAGCTTACAACGATGAAGAGTTTCCATCAAGGGAACTCTGAAGAAGTCAGTTCCCATGACATGGGAACTCACATGTGAGGACAACGACCGTTCAGCGCAGATCGCGGGATTCTGTCTCAGACAGCCCGAGGGAACAGTCTGAGGATCTGACTGTCACGCTTCATCCAACGGTCCGATTGATCCAAGAAGTTGACCTAGTTAAAACCAAAGTCACATGTGAAGAAAGTACAACTTGGGCATCAAGCAAAGGGCATTTTGGACGCAAACGAAAGATGCGATTGTTCAAGCTCATTGGACTATAAAGCCAAATGAATAGTACTCGGTCTGAGTACTTCTCACATAACTTACAAACACCCACATCAGAGAAAAGAAAGAAAAGGAAGAGAAGTCCCCGCCGGCGAGTGTGTGATCTCGACGACGGTGAAGCTGAAGTTCCCAGGAGCAAGGGAACTGAGAAGTCAGCGTAAGGTTTGAGTTACTTGTGCTTTGTTGTTGTGAGCTTAGGAACTCAGTTGAGAGGATTTACTAGTGTTGCTAGAGTTAGGAAGAACTTGTAGGAACAGAGAAGTGTAAATCCGGCTGTGTAACTAAGGAACAAAGCAATCAATATAAGTAAGTCATTTAAAATCCTCCAAGCGGAGGTAGAGGTTTACCTATACAACTAGTTGGTTGTAGTGGGGTTCCTCTATAAAGGAACTGTGCCTTTTACTGTTTTTATTACTTGTGATTATTTACTTCCGCTGCCTTGGGAACAGCTTAATTGCCAGTTCCCAAGCTCACTGCTAACCGATTACGATCCAACAAAGAGAGATCATCGGCCCATGGAGGTGGAACACTCGTTCCAGTATAGGTGGGCTGAGGAGGTGGTGTGTAATGATCTTGGGGCTGGAAGTGGTCCTGGTGAATCTTCGGGTTGAAGGGAAGCATCTCATATGACGGAGGCAGGGTAGGCGGTGGCAGTGGGTCGTTACCGAAGTTGAATGCCTTGTTACTGGCCTCGAAGTAGTCGTTAACGAACCTGAGTGGGTCGTTACCGTTGTTATCATCATCGCCCAGGACCTCGGTACTGAGGTCATCATCCTCGTTATCGATCTCCTCCGTGGCTGCTTCCGTTGCATCATCATCTTCATCCATGTCCTTGCCTTCTCTAGCGAACCGTGTCACATAGTTCCTCAACGACGGCTCATCTTGTGGCTTCTTTTCTAACGGGAATTTGTCTCGGTTAATAAGCACATCTTGGCACAGTACCTTGGTGGTGTTCCATCTCTCGGTCCTCACAAAAATGCCGAAAGCAAACCAGTAGTTCTTGTCGAGCTTTTGAGCATGGTACCCACTATAATGTGTGATATCAACACTGAGCTTCTCCGCTAGAAGACTCACCAGATTGCCGCACCATACTTCTTTTGACTTGATCTCGTGTTTCTCAATATAATACAACCATTCATAACCCAAGTTCAAGGGGGCGGGATCCTCATAGAATGGTACGGAGGCATACAATCTCCGTCCGTGTTGGCCTTGAACTCTCTCTCTTGGACCAAAACGTGGCTCCCAAGACTTGGAGAATGATCCGAAAGATAGGGTTGATGATGCTTTCTTCTAAAAGTGCTGCGGCGGAAGGTTCAACCTCCCTGGAAATGTAACCCCAAGTATTGGTAACCTTGAAGTCTTTGATCTTGTAATTCCGAGAGTGGTGAGGAAGCTCGAGATATGCATTAAACTAAGCCATTGCGTATTCATGGTTAACATTGCCTAGCCAGAACCTGATCCTTCCGACCAAAGTCTTGATTTTGAAGCTTGTTTTGAGGGTGGCCAAGATCTCGGCGGTTGAGGGCCGGGTAATGTGGTATTTCTTCCTCCTTCAACAGTTGAGGTACTCAGAGAATGGCAAAGGCGTGCTTGACGTCCTCATATATCAGCAATGACTTAGCGCTTGACCTCGAGAACCACCTAGTGAAGTGGTGCTTTTCAAGAACGGCGTCAAAGATCCGAACTTTCTCCTTAGTAGCTAGTATGACATTATCCATGCGGGGAGGAGATGGGGACCTTTGAGTCCTCTTCTTCTTTCCGGCTCTAGTGTTAGCTCGGCTAGTGCTTGCCATTTGTAAATGCGAAGACAATGAATTTTCCAAGATAAGATCCAAACATACCAACAAAAAAGAAACCCCATACTTGCTCTCGGAAGTGCTCTCGACATGCTCGTTAACGACCCAATTGGCTCGTTAACGAGGTATCTGGGTTTGTTTTGAAACTGAGCATATCACAGGTCGTTAAAGACTTGAGCATATCACCTGTTGTTAAAGACCCTGGGAAGGTCGTTAACGAGCTTGTGCGAGAACAACTTGCAATCTAGTCCGAGTACTAAACCTCAAAATTTTCCAGTAATTCTTGCATGAATCAACCACAATCCCATATAAAACACTCAATCTAGCACATGCAACCCCATACTTACTAGATACCTTATCCAAACATGCAAAAAATTGCCAGAACTCATGGTGAAGACCAATCGATTCAAGAACAAGTTAATTCATGCTTTTCTCATCAAAATTTCAATGCAAACTAAGCAAGAATAACCAAGTATAAATCAAGATCAATCACCCATAATAGAAGCAATAGAAACACAATGCAACATAGACATGCAATTCGAGTGTCGACACGGGTCGTTAACGACCCTCGCAAGTCGTTAACGAGCCTGGGCGACTGGTTTTTCAGTATCGTCCTGAGCCCAACTTCCTATACCATGTTAGTTTCGAACAATTCTATCTTGCTGACTTCTAGACTACTAATACTAAGAAAAAGATCTAAAAAGAAAAGAAAACTTAACTAAAACTAAAAATCGGGTAGCCTCCCGTAAGCGCTATTTTTAACATCGTTAGCCCGACAAACTTATCTTAGCTAATCTGACGTGGTGAGAGGCATGGTGACTCTAATCTCTTCGTCTGGGTCGGGTTGCTCATAGAACTTCTTTAATCGGTGGCCGTTGACTTTAAATATGGTTCCATGGTTATCGATCAACTCTACCACTGTGTGAGGATAGATGTGGTGAACCACGAATGGCCTACTCCATCTTGTCCTTAGCTTCCCTGGAAATAAACGGAGTCTAGAATTGAAGAGAAGTACCTTGTCACCAAACTTCATAAGTTTTGGGCACTAATTTCTGATCATGCCACCATTCGGTGCGTTCCTTGTAGATCATTTTCATACGCCTTTAGCCTCAACTCCTCTAGTGCTTGAAAATCCATGAATCTTTTTGCTCCGGCAACGTCGAGGTTCCTATTGAGCTCTTTGAGAGCCCATAGTGCCTTATGCTCCATCTCGACTGGTAACCAAAAAAAGAAAACTTAATCCCCAAAACACAAAACAACTGCTGAAAAGACAAATAGAGAACCGGAACTTCGATGTTTAATCTTGGGAATGAGATAAGAAAATCTTGTAATAAGTGAAGAATTTAGGCATCACTAGCTTCATCAAGATCGTCCAATGGAACCCCATCAACATTCTCATCATTATCAAGACCCTTTATTGAAACTCCATCAATACTAGCATCAATAGCTTCATTTTCCGAATGAGACAAGTTAGGATGACCGGAACTTGATGAACAACCTACAATAAAAAAAAAGGAAAATTAAGCTAATTTATAAACAATATGGAACACATAACAATAAAAATATGAAAAATAATGTTTTACTTTTGGTTCACAAATATTGTCATTATGGTTCATAATATTACACTATAAGGTTCATTGAAAATCACAATGCAGTTCATGTAAACTTTGGGTACCAAACATCTCTCAATGGTGACAAAAATTGCCCCACAACCTCGTCAATTTGCCTAGCGAACTCTCTTGCTGGACAAACTACCGATCCGAAAGACCCTTCTCCTGGAGCAATTGGCATCATTATCTCCTCTTGCAAAACCTCCATAGTCAGAGGTAGTACAAACACTAGGGTTTTCTCTGAACCAGTATATCTAATACTAATCATATCTCTACGAGATAAAATTACAAGAATCCCCTGGACATGGATATGTCTTAGTTTCACTATCTTCTTAGTTTTGAGCATCTTCAATATTGGCTCAGGAAACCTCATATCTTAATTTGAAGTTCTTAATTGGTGGTGGAATATCGTCACCATCCACAATGATACAAAGAAAAAATACATTACAACAACACTTTTTATGTAAGATTATTCATTTGCAAAATCCTCCACCAAAACTTATACTACTGTAATATGCATATTCAAATGATCAAAAATCATAAAACTTGTCCATCGACACAATTTATATAGGAAATCGATGTGCTTATGACTCAGCTACTAACTACTCAAAGCTATAAACTCCTAAATCTCTTTGAAGCAAAAAAAAAACACTTGGTACTCATCACAATCTAATTATGCTTACCTAATCACACCATTTCACTTTCACTACACCATTCTGCAGAATTAGCGACCATATTTTAGCGACCACGCAATATGGTCGCTAATTCTTCGACCATATGGACGCCAATGGTCGCAAATCTGGTCGTCAAAACGGAAAAAAAAATAAAAACAAATTAGCGACCATATGGTCGCTAGGCTTTTATAGTCGCAAAAGGTGCGCGGGAAGAATTCCCGCCAGCATTTAGCGACCATATGGTCGCCAACTGCAGCGACCATATGGTCGCCAAAACAAGAAGACATATTGGCGACCATATGGTCGCAAATGTCTGCGACCATATGGTCGCAACAACAAGAAAACATATCTGCGACCATATGGTCGCGGATGTTTGCGACCAAGTAGTCGTAGACTTGGTCAGATGTTTTGGCGCTTCACATCTATTTTGGCGGGTAATAGCCAACGTTTTTAGCGACCATATGGTCGCTAAAAACACTAATTGGTAAAATTCCCGCCATTTCAGCATGTATTGCATTCTCATTCCACAAAAAAATGCACTCTCGTTCCGCTTCAACACAACTTCACTCTCATTCCGCTCTCTTCCAAAATATTCAGAAAAGAGAAAAAAATCAACCACAACTGTGAATTGATTGAAGGAAGAAATTACGTCAAATTTTACCGACATCCTCACTAAAGGTATGTATTTAAATCTTATTCCTAATTTTTCATTCCGTCATTATATTGTTTTAGAAAGATATTGAAGGTAGAAAGCTTTCGTTTATATATTTCTAAGAGATTGTGTTATAGAATTTTACCGCAAATAGCAATTGGTTATGTTGTGAATGCTATTCTACTGTTCTGAAGATGGCGACCATATGGTCGCTAATTAGCGTCCATATGGTCGCTAAAAGCGTATCAGCGACCATATGGTCGCTAATTAGAGACCATATGGTCGCTAAATGTAGTTAAATTAATTTAATTGTACTCTTATTTTGAAATGCAGGAAGGAAAAAATGCGTGAGTGGATGTATGTGCGTAATATAAATGGTTTTTTGAACGACGAGTTTTTAGCTGGCATAAAGCAATTTCTGGATTTATGCAAATCTATGTCGTCCTATAACCCATCCGAATTAAGGTGTTCGTGACGTAGGTGCAAGAATAAGAAAATGAAATCTGCGGATGATGTGCATTATCACCTTGTTAAGGAAGGTTTTGTTCCGAACTATTACCATTGGGTTTCGCACGGGGAGACAGATGAAAGGTTCGCTGCATTGTTGGCCGAGTCTAGACAACATGAAGGCTGTAGCAGTTCCGATCCCAGCACCACCATTAAATGTTGGCAATGATAATCGAATGGAACAGATGGTGTATGATGGTTTTAATTATGGCCGAAGTGATTACACTGCTGATGATCCCGTGCAGAATGCGGATATAAGCCATGAGCAAAGGGAGCAATATTATAATGAAGCGCCTAATCCCGATGCACAACGTATGTACGACATGTTGTCCGCCGCAAATAGGCCTTTGTGGCCTGGATGTGATATGACGCAATTGGAGGTTGCGACTGAGCTACTGAACATAAAGTCTAAGTTGAGGATGACGGAGCGCGGATATGACATGATCTCGGATTTTTGCGGACGCGTTTCTCACCCGGAGACGACATTACCAGCCACGTTTTACGACACGAAAAAATTGGTTGAGGGTCTCGGTCTTCCTTACGAGATGATTGATTGTTGTCCAAACTCTTGCATGATATATTGGGGTGCAGATGCAGAATACGCGGCATGCAAGATATGTGACTATCCTAGATGGAAGCAAGGCAAGACAAAGCTCATTCCCTATTCTCGTATGTTTTACTTGCCAATAACTCCACGGTTGCAGAGGTTGTACGCATCTGTGGTGTCTGTCGAACACATGAGATGGCATGCAGAGCACGCACAAGATGGGGTGATGAGACATCCTTCAGATGCAGAGGCATGGAGGCACTTCAATGCTATGTTGCCTGATTTTGCATCAGAAACACGAAATGTAAGACTAGGCTTGTGCACAGACGGTTTCAATCCGTTCGGGGCGTCCGGGCGCCAGTACTCATGTTGGCCTGTGATTCTAACACCCTACAACCTTCCGCCGTCAATGTGTATGTGAGAAGAGGTTATGTTTTTGACGGTTATTGTACCTGGACCGAAGAGCCCGAAGCAGAAGTTGGATGTCTACTTGCAGCCGTTGATAGCCGAGCTGAAGGATCTGTGGCTTAATGGGGTGTGCACATACGATTCTTGGAGGAAGCAGAATTTTGTGTTGCGTGCAGCTGTTATATGGACTATTAATGACTTCCCCGCATATTCGATGTTGTCTGGTATGTTGTTAATTTTACATGTGCTAATTAATTTGAGACTATTATATATAATAATAATGCATATATATGATTTGTGAACTTTAATTAATGTGTGATATAAAATATATGTTTGTGTAGGCTGGAGCACTTCTGGGAAATACGCATGTCCTTATTGTATGGAGGACACCGATGCATTTTATCTAACACATGGACACAAAATGTGCTGGTTCGATTGTCACAGGAGGTTTACAGAACCTGATCATCGCTTCCGAAACAACAAGACTGATTTCAAGAATGGTAGACGGGAGCGTCGTGCTCCCCCTGTACTTCGTGATGGATACGAGATATTAGACCAGATAAACAATATGGGCTTGATGAAGATAACTGAAGTGGGAGCTGAGGAGCACAATGTCGCGGTCAGTAGAGGTTCGGTTTGGAAGAAGAAAAGCATTTTCTGGGACCTACCTTACTGGCCTAGTCTGCTGGTAAGACATAATTTAGATGTCATGCACATTGAGAAAAATGTCTTCGATAATATTTTCTTTACCATTCTCGATGTTCCGGGGAAGTCGAAAGACAAGTGGTCGGCTAGAAAGGATATGAAGGAATTGTGCAAGCGTCCGGAGTTGGAACCTGATTAGGAGGACAATAGGTACCCAAAGGCTTGCTATGCACTAGATCGTCATGAAAAACAAGTGCTTCTAGATTGGTTGAGATCCGTAAAATTCCCGGATGGCTACGTCTCCAACTTGAGCCGCTGCATTGACTTGCACAAGCTTAGGCTCTTTGGGATGAAGAGTCATTATTATCATGTGTTCATGCAAAGGTTGATGCCTGTTGCTTTTCGTCCATTTCTTGATGATAAAGTATGGGAGCCCATAGCTCAGCTAAGTGCGTTCTTCAGAGACTTGACGTGTTACGAGCTGAAGCCTGAGGTGGTTACACAGTTGCACAAGGAAATACCAATAATTTTGTGCAAGCTAGAACGCATCTTTCCCCCTGCGTTATTTGATTCAATGGAGCACTTGCCTATTCATCTGCCGTGGGAAGCTTCACTTTGTGGCCCTGTCAATTATAGATGGATGTATCCAGAAGAAAGGTACGTATAGTTGTATGCAGTTGTTCAGTTTTGGATTCATATAATTAACTTGTACAATAAATATTAATGGTTTTGAATGTATATCATGTAGGCTCTTAAAAAGGATGAAGGCCTCAGTTGGCAACAAAGCCCACGTTGAGGGGTCAATTTGTAGTGCCTTTCTCGTTAAGGAGACGTCCACATTCTGCTCGTATTATTTTAGCGACCATGTGGAGAGTACTCATATGGATAACGCCCGCAACGTCAGTTGCACACTTCCAGTTGGGGTTGATCCGGGAGATTTGTCTATTTTCATAACAACTGGTCGAACCCTGGGCAGATCAACTGGTCGTTTCCTCACAGATGATGAATTCCATGTGATCCAAACTTTCATTCTCATGAACTGCGTCGAAGTGGAACCCTATATTGAGTACGTTTCTATAATAACCGATGCTGAAGGTACTATTTGACAAACTTACATTCTCATCAATTACTCTGTCGTAGGTACTATTTGACAAACTTCGTGCCGTCGTCAAATCCAACAATAACCGATGCTGAAGAGCAAAACATTTTGGAAAGACACTTTCGCCTCTGGTTTTACTCCCATGTAAGGATTTCTTATATTAATCACACATTGCAACACTTGCTCGTGGACCCTCTAAAAAAGTGAGGACGTATCCTGGTTACTTTGTCAATGGTTACCGATTCCACACGAGGGCACACGCATCAACCAGAGCCACAGACAGTAGTGGAGTTTGTGTTCTAGGACAAAGCTTCGACACCGACGATGAAATCATTGAGCTGCATTACCTATCTCCAACCGTAAAGCGTCCTATTGTCTTTAATTGTTCGTGGTTTGACACTAGAAGTCATGGGGGAACACGCATTCATCCTCACCTAAAGCTTTTCGATGTTCATCGACATAAAATGTTGAGAACAAAAGATCGTTACATATTAGCACATCAAGCCACTCAAGTTTATTTCCTCGATTACCCAAAGGTGAGGCGTGCAGATGCTGAATGGAGAGCGGTCTGTAAAGTGAAGTCACGAGTGTGGCCCGATGAAGGTACGTGCGTACACCCTCATGAGAGTGGGTCAAGGGGCGTTGCTGTTAAGGAGGCATTTCAACATGATTCTTCCCTTCCACGAGTTATCGACGACAGTACACAAGATAATTATCCACTTGGTCCGTTAAACGACCCAAACGGAGAGGATCATGTCGTTGAGGATCAAGAAGAGACGTCTACTGAAACGTCTGAGGGTGAGTTTGAGAGTGAGACGGATACAGATGAGGAAGACATGTAATCGAAATAACACTATTGTTTAGTTGTTCACTTTTCTGATAACACTATTGTTTTAATTTGTCATTCACTTTTCTGATAACACTATTGTTTTGCCATTCACTTTTCTGATAACACTATTGTTTTAATTTGTCATTCACTTTTCTGATAACACTATTGTTTTGCCATTCACTTTTCTGATAACAATATTGTTTTGCCATTCACTTTTCTGATAACACTATTGTTTTAATTTGTCATCACTTCTCTGATAACACTATTCTTTTGCCATTCACTTTTTTGATAATACTATTGTTTTTCCATCCTTTCCAACCATAAAAGGAGATAACCATCTCCAATGCTGAAATACCTTCCAAGTGAAAACTCCCCATCTTCACCTGAAGCTCATCCTCACCTCAAATCCGACCTAAAACTTCCTTCCTCAAATGGCTCAGAGCAGGAGAGCGTGTACCAGGCGAACGACCGCCTTAGCTCCTGAATTCATCAATTTCTCCATTGTGCGTGTGCGAGGCGGAGAGGAGACAAGAACCCAGTGGAGCGCTTCACCAAATCGACAACTAAGACGGGTCATCGATGATTGGACAGTATCTCCCGGGGGAGCACCACAAGGTTATAGCCGTTTTTTCTTGAACGGCGACGATATCACTGATCGTATTGCAGCTAAGGAAACGGTTATGCAGCTTCGCGTGATCCAAGGTGCTGAGATCCGAGCGGTTTATATTCCACATACAACATGAGAGTTCGTTAATTGTAGTAGTTTGTTTATGTTTAATTTCAATTCCCTTCACTTTGTGTTGTTTGATTTAGTTGTTTGTCACTTCGTTTAATGCACTTAGGTCGCAAGCTAGTGTTTGTAACTTGGTTTCGTTTGGAACCAATGAAGTTGTTTGTAACTTGGTTTCGTTTCGAATCAATGAAATTATTATCATTTTCCATATATTCTGATGTACTAAAACGAATTGTAGTTAGATGTCACAGTTGAACACGTTTGTTTTTTCCCATTTGAGTCCTCAACCCAAATATTGTTGGTAGAAATTGTTTGTTCAAATGTACAGTTGGATATTGTTGGTAGAAATTTCGTTCTTAGCGACCATATGGTCGCTAAATCTAAAATTTTGGCACGAAATTTGGTTTTTAAGCGCGTAGTTTGATTTAATTTCGTAAATAGCGACCACATGGTCGCTAAATAGTGACCATATGGTCGCTAAGAACGAAATTTCTGGCGCCACGTGGAGGGAAAATCTGAGAATTCGATTTTTCAAGAAATATTTCGATTAGCGACCATATGGTCGCTAATTGTACCTAACGACCATATGGTCGCTAAATTGCGACCATATGGTCGCCGAAATATCGGCCTGGTCCCACCCCTTTTTCACTTACAAGTAGAGACCATATGGTCGCTAAGTTAGCGACCATATGGTCGCGAATTTGCGACCATGTGCTCGCCGATTTATCGACTGGTCCCACCCCTTTTTCACTTACAAGTAGTGACCATATGGTCGCTAATTTAGCGACCATATAGTCGCTAAATGTGAATAAGAAGGAGAACACCAGTTCTCCTTCTTCATTTCGCCCGACTCCTCTCCCACTCTCTCGCTCGACTCTCGCCGCCTCTATCGTCCCGACTCGTCCGCCTCCTCCTCCCGTCCGCCTCCTCCTCCGCCTCCGTCCGACTCGCCTCCGCCGCCTCCTCTCCGCCTCCGTCCGCCTGTCCGACTCGCCTCCCCCGCCCCCTCCTCCCGTCCGAGCACCCCTCTCTTTATTTGTAAATGATTTGTGGATTTGTTGTGGGTTTTGATATTGATTTTTGTTGTTTGTATTGTTTAGGGTTTGTTGATTGAGAAATTTGGTATTGTTTAGGGTTTGTTGTTGTTTGAGAAAATTGGTATTGTTTAGGGATTGTTGTTGTTTGAGAAAATCGGTATTGTTTAGGGATTGTTGTTGTGGGTGAAATTGATTGAGAAATTGAATGAGAAAATTTTAGAAATTGATTGAGAAATTGGTATTGTTTAGGGGTTATTGTTTAGTTGTTGTTGTTTGAGAAATTTGAAAAATTTGAGAAATTTGAAAAATTTGAGAAATTGATTGAGAAATTTTGATTGATTGAGAAATTTGTGAAATTGAATTTGAGATTGTTTAGTTGAATTTGTTGAAAAAGTTGTTTAGGGGTTAGGGTTTAGTTGTTGTTGTTGAATGAGAAATTAATTAGTTGATCTTTTTAGGGGTTATGGTTTAGTTGTTGTTGTTGTTGAATTTGAGAAAATATAAATGAGAAATTGTTGTTGTAGCTTGTTGTTATTGGTTAGTTGTTGTTGTTGTTTTAGAAATTGATTGAGCAAAATTTGATTGATTGAGATAGAGTTTGCTTTGGAAAAAAATTTGTATTAAATTGATTGTTGTTGTTGATAGAGTTTGATTTGGAAAAATATTAGACTAAATTGATTGTTGTTGTTGAAATGTTGAGAAAAATTGATTGAGATAGAGAAATATGAAATTGATAGAGTTTGAATGAATTAGAACAAGTTGATTGTTGATTTGTCAAGTTTGAATGAAATTGATTGTTGTTGTGCAAATGTTGGGAAAAATGAATTTGTATTGAATTGTTTGTTTTTTAGTTGTGTTATTATGGTCGGAGCCGGAGGATCACGCCGACGTGGACCTCGTCCTCGTCCGGACGAGCCGAACTCGTCCCGGATAACGATCGATGACGAGTCCGAGGCCACCCACACGGACACACCACATTTGTCCGATGACGACGGGGCCCACACGGGCACCCAAGCGGAGGCGACCCGAGCAACTACGTCCGCGTCCTCGTCAGGATTGTGTCGAGGGTTCGATCCCAATCGCATTTATGAGCTTTATATTGTCGGCGGGTGGTACGTATAATTTCTTCTAAGACAAAATTTTTATTTTATGTCTTTTCTTACTTTTAAAAATGTTATAATATGTGTTTTCAAATCTCGTAGCTTGCAGCCGTCGGGACCGGTGTCGCGGTGGTCGACAACTATCCTACAAAGTCAACTAGACGATAAGGCGTCGCAGTTCGACTTTGCCACTGCCGCGTCGAAGCAACGTTGGTTTGATGCCTGGAAGGTAAATTGTCAAGTTTTATATTTCTTTTTACAATTTCCGCATTAATTAATTACTATTTTTAATTAATTGTTTGTTGGATTTTATTAGACGCACTTTAGGTGGGATGAGTCCGAGCCGGGTATGGACGTGGAGTCCGTCCGGTTGTTGTGGGAGAAGAGAGCGAAGAAGAGATACAATGACTACATCGGGAAGCACCGCCAGGATGGGAAGAGGCCGGCTTTCATCGCAGAGGCCACTTGGGAGAAGTGGCAGACGACGGATTGGGCCACAGATGAGTTCAAAACCAAGTGTGCCCGCCAGAAAGCAATCCGGAATGCCAATCCGGCGAACCATAGTAGTGGTTCGAGGTCCCACCTCGACACCAAGTGTCGCTTGGTAAGTATTTTATCTTAATTTGATTAAATTTAAATTAAGTTAATTTTTTCTAATAGTTTGTAACACCCTTAATGAATTTCGTAGGAGCAACACCTGCAACGCCCCTGCACGCCTCTGGAGCTTCTCATCGAGACGCACACGCAGGGCGCCGATCGACATTTTATAGACGAGCGGTCATCCTTAATCGCTGTAAGTTTTAATAATTTTTCCTCTATTTTAAAAGGAGTTGGTGTTGTGTGTTTGTTGTTGTTGTTGTTGTTTGACTTGATTGAAAAATTGTTGTTGTTGTTGTTGTTGTTGTTGATGATGTTGTTGTTGTTGTTTGTTGTTGTTGTTGTTGTTGTTGTTGTTGTTGTTGTTGATGATGATGATGTTGTTGTTGTTGTTTGTTGTTGTTGTTGTTGTTGTTGTTGTTCTTGTTCTTGATTTTGTTCTTGATTTTTAATGTTTGTTGTTGATTTGTTGTTGTTGTTGTTGTTGTTGTTGTTGTTGTTGTTGTTGTTGTTGTTGTTGTTGTTGTTGTTGATGTTGTTGATGTTGTTGTTGTTGTTGTTTTTGTTGTTTTTGTTGATGTTGTTGTTGATGTTGTAGTTGTTTTTTGTTGTTGTTGATGTTGTTGTTGTTGTTGATGATGATTTGTTGTTGTTGTTGTTGTTGTTGTTGTTGTTGTTGTTGTTGTTGTTGTTGTTGTTGTTGTTGTTGATGTTGTTGATGTTGTTGTTGATGTTGTAGTTGTTTTTTGTTGTTGTTGATGTTGTTGTTGTTGTTGTTGTTGATTTGATTAAGAAGTTGTTATTGTTCTTGTTGAATTTTGTTCTTGATTTTTAATGTTGTTGTTGTTTGTTGTTGATTTGTTGTTGTTGTTGTTGTTGTTTGTTTGTTGTTGATGTTGTAAATGGTTTAGTTGTTTGTTGTTGTTGTTGATTGTTGTTGTTTTATTTTAATTGTTTGATTAGGCTCGGACCCAGGAGATCCTTACCCAGAGGTCGGCGGAAACGGGCACCCCGCCGTCCTTCCAGGATGAGTGTGATGCCTTTCTTACGGCCGCCGGGGGGGTGGGCCCGGGAGGTGCCGTCTTCGGCCTTGGCAACGCCGCACATGAGTTTTACGGCAATCGATTGACGGCGGCGCGTCGTCCACCTCCTCGGGTGTTGGAATTATCGCAGAAAAACGTCAGCCTTAGGCAAGATGTAAATGAGCTCAAGATTAAGTTCTCTATGTTCGAGGAGTGGATGCGCCTGCAGAAAGGCGGTGAGGGCACCTCCCACCCGTCCGGTCCCGACGACGATGGCGATGACGACAGCTCCGGCGCAGCCGTATAGATTAGCGTAGTTTTATTATGTTATTGTAAATTATTTGAATTTATGTAAATCAATGAATTTACGTATGTAAATTATTGAAATTTATGGAAATTAATGAATTTCTAGTAATTAATGAAACATTAAATATTAACTATTTATATTAATTCGTAATTATTTATAATATTTCGTAATTATTTTGTTTTAAATTAAAAACAATTAGCGACCATTTGGTCGCTAATTTAACACATGATCGTGCTGTTTATTTGGTACTATTAGCGACCATATGGTCTCTAATTAGAGTCCATACGGTCGCTAAAATCAGCGACCATATGGTCGCCAACCATAGCGACCAAGTGGTAGCTAAAATCAGCGACCATATGGTCGCCAACTATAGCGACCACCTGGTCGCTGTGGTCGCCAAACTGGTCGCCGCATGGGGGCGACCACTAGCGACCATATGGTCGCTAATATTAGCGACCATATGGTCGCGTGGTCGCTAAATTTAGCGACCATATGATCGCAACATGGTTAGCGACCGACCTTTTATCGACCATTTTTAGCGACCATAATATGGTCGCTAAATGCATTTAGCGACCATATTTTGCATTTAGCAACATGGTTTGTAGTGTTTGAGCCACTCTACATCAAATTTCTCAATCGAATACTGCAAAATTTACAAGAATCCTCAAATAGGCATCTCAACAAATCACAATAGAAATAACTCACTAAACAAAAGATCAAATTGAATGCATGATGTATGAGACAAATTAAAGGACCAAACCTTCTAGAGAACCCAAACGCAATGCTTGTAAGTCCTGATTAAAAGCTCCTAGATGTCACCAGATTTGACTTCCCTGTAGCGAAAGTTCAAAAAGAAGAGAATGAACAAAAAGTCGAGCTCGAATCAAGGCAACATAGTCCATGGAATATGGCGTGACTTCTCAAAATTACCACGAATGAGAAATTAAAACCCTGAAAATTCGTACATAAATCCATGAACAAGGTGAAAATCGAATGTACGAAAAACAATGAAGAAACTAGAACAAATCATTGAAGAAATACAAACGAAAAGTAAGAACTCAAAAATCTCCTAACTATTAAGGAAGAAGTAGATGAATAGAAAATTGACGAAAATACCCTCTATATAAAAAAATGACTTAAACCACGCGTGCAATCCCAGCCTTACATTTATGATGATCGAATGGTCAATAGTAGTTCGCATTTTACACCGTATTAATTGTTCGCATTTGATCCCGTATCATAATAATTATAGTTTATGTACAAGGGAAATAATAAAATTGGTTTATCTTTCCTAACAACTTAATCTTTTTATATTTATAATAACTTCCCGTAGAATATACCTATTATTTATATTACACTTTCCATGTATATGAATTAACGATAAAAATACCATTATTTTATTTAAAAAGGATTTCCATGGTCTAGGGATATTATTTCATAAACTAACATGCAAGCTAGTTTTATTCAATTTAATTAAGTAATTATCATATAAATGTGAAAAAAAATATTTTATGAATAGTTACAATTAAAAAATATACCGAACGAAAGCGAGAGCGGAATGGGCACGGTTTTTGAGGTGGGCGGAATTTTGGGCTTCTCCTTTTCTTTTTCCTTTAAATAAATTCTGATGGATTTATTTTAGACATATGGGCCTAAAATTTAGCCCAAAATAACCCACAAGAAAAAGCCCACTACTTCCTTCTTCCTTTCTACGTACAAACCAGAGAGATATCTTAGGAACGACGACTCACGGCACAGGCGACCACCAGCAGTGGAGCTCCGGCGGCCTCTTGGGCGGACGGGCGGCGCGTGCGCGCGCATGGTGGCAATCCGGCAAAGGTTCGGTTGTGATGGGCGGCCAGGGGACTGGAATTAGGGTTTTTTGTGGGTTTTTAAATAAAACAGCAATTAAAAATAAGGCTTTTAAGGCTGATTTTTGACAATTGAGAAAAACTATTTTCTAGTAGAGAGAGGAGAGTTTGATGTGTAAATTTAACAATGAAATTTCAGCCATTAAATAGGCAAATTTGTGAGATCCCTTGATCCATGGAAATGAAAATTGATCAATGGTGGGAGAGGAGATTGATGCCAATTGGTTGAAAGTGTGTTAGTTGGAGATGACGTACACAAGGTGATGCCAAGTTTTAGATGGTCTTGCAAGCTACAATGGAGAATAGGGAAGCCATGGAAGCATGTATTGGTTTTGCGTCACTTCCGTCAGACATCAATTTGACTTGTTTGGAGAAGAAGAAGAATAGTAGAGTATATTTTTAAAAGAGTGGGATTATCAGTAGATCTGTTATAATGGCTTAGCGGTTTGGAGTGTGTGTGTGTGTTTGTTTGAGGGGGAGACGCAAGAGGTCTCGAGTTCGAGTGCCGGCTCTTGCCTCCTTTTTATTTATCTTACCTTGTACTGTTTTTACCCTTGTAGCACTCCATTATTAATAAAATCCGAAATTTGTATTAATCTTATTATATTTGAAATTTTTACCACTTTAATAATCCTTTGAAAAAAATATGGTAGAAGGGCAAAAATTATAAACCTAATTAAGCGTTTGTAATCAAAATCCATTTTTTAGTTTTTTGTTAAGTATAAAAGCCTCTTTTATTTTTTTTTTCTCTCACCTCCTACCTCAATCTCCTCTGAGTTCCGAATTTCTCTCTCCTCTTCTTCTTGTTTCTCTCTTACTCTATAGAAAATTCCGGATCCCATGCTCCCCCACCTTGGCTCAAACGATTTGGAGAATATGATATGGTGACGATTCGTATCCTCCTTGCCCAACGCAATTCCGGTAGCGATGGAAGCCAGAGACATCAATTTCGGCGAAGATCTGGCTATTACGGATCTAATTGCAGGGAATCGTGAGAGATTGGGAGAAATTTTGATGTTGAATGAGGAAATAATTGCTAGGGTTTTTCTAATGTGCTTTTGATCGAAATTTGGGAGAGTGAGAATGATAACACAGTCAAGAAGGTAGACAATCGGATAAGTAAATATTTATTACCAACAAGTAAATCTCTATTCCTTTTTCTCTTTTTGTGGCTCTGTACCTAATTTGTGTGAATTTTTTTATTTTTGGTACCAAATTGAGTATTGGATGCCTATTTTAGTGTATTTTCTCGTGTGTTTGTTGGGAGTTTCAATATATATGCTGAAACAGGATATTGGTTGATGGTAATCTGGGTGATCTTTAGTTGTTGGTGTCAATATTGGTCTTTTTTTTAAATATATTCTAGCAAGAAAGCAATCGAATGGTTTTTGAATTTTGATGTGTCGAGATGGGCATTCAAGCTGATTCAGTGAATGCACATTATTTTGCCTTCACCATATGGTTTTTATGTTTGGATGGATAAATTCATGAGGTTCTACATGGAACTAAATTGTTTATGAGGTTCTATATTTGTTTAATAAAATTTCCAACTCAATTGAACACGGAACTGGAATTTAAAGTGCTTGTTTATTTCTGTTTGCAAGCCTGTGCATCAAACCCTTATCATGATCTTTTCTATGGAGGAATGATGGTTGTCTATGGACATCAGCCTATGGTGGGTCACTAATGATCTGTTATCTATGCATGAATTGCATTTGATTTATGTATTGAAGCATCTCCTTTATGTGCCTCTGCACATGTACCTCTGCACACTAATGATCTTTGATGAGTCATTAATTTTGCAAATCTTATCTTCATTACTCTGCATCATTTACAAAGTCAGTTTGATGAAAACCAGGAGTGTTGAAAATAGTTAGCTTTATGTGCCTCTGCACATGTACCTCTGCATCACTATAAAGCTAACTATTTTCAACACTCCTGGTTTTCATCAAACTGACTTTGTAAATGATGCAGAGTAATGAAGATAAGATTTGCAAAATTAATGACTCATCAAAGTTCCATGGAGATGATTGAAGTTTGTGAAAGAAATTTAAATTCTTCATGTGATACCTATATATATAGGGCTCCAATCTTAGGCAAATGCTATGTTGTTTATTTTTACTTGTTATAGTGTGTATTTATGATAGATAAGTCAGGCGGGTTCAAAAGAATATGTATGTGTTTCATCTAGAATAGGCAGTTCACCTGATGTGTAAGTTTGGCAATTGATTTTTACGTTTTTCCTTGAGCTGTGCATTGAATCCAGAAATAAAGTTGTAGAAAACTCTTACAGTATGTTTTCAATTGCATTTTTGTGCTCTGGAATCTGAATTGAATATATTACAATTAATTAAAGAAGATTTGGGCTTAGTTTCTTACATTAATTATGATATTTATCTAGTCCCCACAATAGAGTTGTGTGTATTGTGACGTGATTAAATGGGAAATTTACGAAAGCATAACGAAAATCTAATGTCAAAGTTGATGAGTTGGTTTTGACCAAGCAGAAATTCGATAAATTAGTGAACCAAAGTGACCTTGTCAAATTGAATTGACATTCGTCAACAAATAGCGATGATGATTAATGACAATCGAACCGTCATGAAGTAGAGATGACATTTGTGATGATAGTTGATGACAATCAAACCATCATCAAATAGTGATGACAGTTTATGAAAAGTGATGACAGTTGACGACAATCGAACTGTCATCATCGAACCGACATCAAGTAGCGATGATAATTGATGACAATATCGAACCGTCATCAAATAGCGATGACGATTAATGACCATCGAACCGCCATCAAGTAGAGATGACATTTGTGATGATAGTTAATGACAATCAAACTATCATCAAATAGTGATGACAGTTTAGGAAAAGTGATGACAGTTGACTACAATCGAACCGTCATCAAGTTATGATGATAATTGATGGCAATCGAACCATCATCAAATACCGATGACGATTGATGAGAATCGAACCGTCATCAAGTAGAGATGAAATTTATAATGATAGTTGATGACAATCAAACCGTCATCAAGTAAGTGATGACAGTGATGATAGTGATGACACTTATTTGATGAAGTTTAAGTGATGACACTTGATGACACTTGTTTGTCAACAAAGCCCTTTTGTTGTTACCTAATTTTCACAATCTCCTTAATATCCACCTAATTAGGGTCTTTTTTTTTTTGCTATTTATTTAAATCATCCTTTATCCTTTATAATATGTTTATAATTTTATTAGAAATATTGAAACTCTCTATTAAGAGGGAAAAAAAAGGATTATATAAATGAATACACGACTTGCTTAATATTTTTAATTAAATTCTTAATGTCCATTATGGAAAACTTTTATAACCTTTTATAATATAATATGAGATTATAAAGATTATTAAATTCTCTACTTTTGAGAAAACATTTATTGGGATAATTACCCATTTTATTTTATTAGAATTTAGCGGATATTACATTGAGTCCTAGAAAAGGCAAGGTCGCATCACCTCTCCCTCCAACTCCATCGCCCCTTTGAGATCTACTTCAAGTATGTTAAATTGTTAATGGCTTTAATCTCTTCCTTTGATTTGGATTTGAATTTGAGTATTTGATTGAAAGTGAAAGTGAATAATGGAGTGAGATCTACCATAATAGGGGTAGGTTGTAATCTTTGATGAGCTTTGGAGTGAGATTTGGCACTCCACTAGGTTCTTATAATCTTTGCTGAGTTTGCTTGTAATATTGATGAGTACTAGAGTACTCCAAATTTTGATTTCAATTTCTTTGTTGATGTAATCATGACTTACTGAGCGTTGGAGGAAGATTATAAGTGCTCTATCCTCCAGTGTGAGCTTTCTAGGTCTTTTGTTTGAAGTTTAAAGACAACTAAGCTCTATTTGTGTTTGTTCTCAATGCAATGATGTGCGATTTCTTGTCTCAATTTTTGGAGTATTGGAATATTGGTTCTATGTCTATATCGTATTATTGTGTGATTGCTTATATGTTCTTGATGCCTACTTCATATTATTGTGGAAAGATTTGTGATTTTGTTTGTTTGATTTAGAATATAAAAAAAGAAAAAAAAAACATCAAGAATGAGTCAAACTAGTCAAATGGGTAGATCTACAACCCAACCCGCATGACGATTTCAAACTTCATGTCGATCGCGTCGAGTACTAACAACCATGCATGACGATTCAGTCAAATTAGTCGACCGTGGTGATGTAACCGAAAGAATTTAGGATGGGAATTACAACAACGAGATGTAATAAGGAAATCTACTATTTAGGGTTTGAGTTTGTTCAATGGTTATTGGTTAGGGTTCATGAATTTGGAGAATCGCATCGGGAAAGTGATTGTAGAGTTTTGGAAGAAGGAATAAATGACTTTTAATTTGCTTTTATTTGTATGTTTTTGAAAAATCATTTTAATTTATTTCTAAAATTTTAAATATATTTCATAATTATAAGAAAATCAAATTAAATTTATAATTTAACATTTTGTTCAAAAAGTAAGTTCTTAGGATTGGACATGGTTTTGGACATTTTTTTCTATTATTTTAGGTAATACTACAATCTCTTTGATTATTAATGTACCTTTGAAAAAGAAAGGTAACTATCTATCTATCTATTACTAATAGATTGTGTTGGATCGTAATCGGTTAGCAGTGAGCTTGGGAACTGGCAATTAAGCTGTTCCCAAGGCAGCGAAAGTAAATAATCACAAGTAATAAAAACAGTAAAAGGCACAGTTCCTTTATAGAGGAACCCCACTACAACCAACTAGTTGTATGGGTAAACCTCTACCTCCGCTTGGAGGATTTTGAATGACTTACTTATATTGATTGCTTTGTTCCTTAGTTACACAGCCGAATTTACACTTCTCTGTTCCTACAAGTTCTTCCTAACTCTAGCAACACTAGTAAATCCTCTCAACTGAGTTCCTAAGCTCACAACAGCAAAACACAAGTAACTCAAACCTTACGCTGACTTCTCAGTTCCCTTGCTCCTGGGAACTTCAGCTTCACCGTCGTCGAGATCACACACTCGCCGGCGGGGACTTCTCTTCCTTTTCTTTCTTTTCTCTGATGTGGGTGTTTGTAAGTTCTGTGAGAAGTACTCAGACCGAGTACTATTCATTTGGCTTTATAGTCCAATGAGCTTGGGCAATCGCATCTTTCGTTTGTGTCCAAAATGCCCTTTGCTTGATGCCCAAGTTGTACTTTCTTCACATGTGACTTTGGTTTGAACTAGGTCAACTTCTTGGATCAATCGGACCGTTGGATGAAGCGTGACAGTTTGATCCTCAGACTGTTCCCTCGGGTTGTCTGAGACAGAATCCCGCGATCTGCGCTGAACGGTCGTTGTCCTCACATGTGAGTTCCCATGTCATGGGAACTGACTTCTTCAGAGTTCCCTTGATGGAAACTCTTCATCGTTGTAAGCTTGTGTTCTCTTGATTGTTTCTGGGAATTCCCATTTCATGGGAACTTTCCTTTTCAGAGTTCCCTTGATGGAAACTCTTCATTGTGGCCTGCATTGCCTTTTGGTCATTCATAAGAGTTCTTGGCTGTACCTGTGTTCCTTAGAAATACTTGAACAAACCACATTAGTTCCCTATGGTGTTTGTCATTATCAAAACTTAAGAGAATTAAATCGTTGATCCGTTGTTTAGAACCAGAGGTCCCAACAACGTCCCAACAATTTCCCCCTTTTTGATGATGACAAACCCATCACAAAATATGCAGGTATTTCAGTGAATGATATGCTGATGAGTTCCTAAGTATGATTTTGGGAAGTCACTTTTAGTGAAACACTTAGATTTAGGGAGCCACTTCTGGTGAGACACATAGTTCCTATTAAGCTTTTTATGTAATTGTTCCCCCTTAGCTTATGCGTGGTCTGTGATAACTTAAACTTTTAACTCATCTCGCATTTTTTGTCTTTCCCCCTTTTGACATCATCGAAAACAAGCAAAGCAATAATAGGAAAGAAGGGAACACGCAATCAAAATAAAGACCATGTCATTACTTAAGATAATATGTACAATGGGAACCCAAGTACAATTTGTGGTCAAATTTGGATTAAGGGAACAAGAAAGGAGAGATCATGGGTTCTGAGGGAACAGGGCGTCACAGAGGCGCGTAAGGACTTGTGTAAGCTTTTCTTGTCCTCTAGCCAACGCTGCTTGGTCCCTAGCAATCTGGTCGAGGGTGTTGGCAATGCGGAGCAACACTGGAGAGTTCCCCTCTTGTGTACCAGACTCTAGTGGAGCCTCCTCCTCTACAGGCTCCGAGTGCCTCATCTTCTGGGCAACTGTAATGTCCAGTTCCCTTCCAAGCTCGATTTCGTCTTTAGAGGCGTCGTAAAGACCCTCTTTTTGTAGGAGCATTCTTGATCAGCCCGGAGTAGGGAAGGGAGTGGGACTTGGAGGCCATGCACTTCTCCATGTGCCCAAGGATTATTCGGGGAAGATTTATGGGCTTCTTGAGGAGGAAGTGGTAGAGGATGATGGCATCTGGGATGTTGACGACCAGGCGCTTCTCTTGGCGTGGGATCACCACGTTGATGATGAATTGGTGAGCGAGCTTGGCAACCAAGGACAGATGATGCGTCGAGAGGACTTTAGAGGGAACCCGACCCTCAAAAATTGTGTTGCACACCTCGGCGCTATTGAAGTCGCCCTAGAGCTTGCTGGGCACTTCGCTAAGCCCTTGACCAGGGACCTGGAGTTGAAGGCGGATTGTCGATGTTGTAAAAATGAACTCGTCGCCTTCGTGGGAGAGAGTTCCCTGAGTGCCGTCGTTGGTGATAGTGAAGTTATTGTAGAATCGACACACTTGTGAGGGATCTACGCTCACAGTCTCTTGGCAGAGTCTCTCCCATCCCTGGGCCTTGATCAGGTGCCACAATTCCCCTAGACCATTTTCAGTCAGCACTTCTTCCGAAACAATGAGGGGAGGAAGAAGCTTCCTGCGCTCATCGACATGATGCTTGATGGAAGGGGTCCCCTTCCCCTTACTTGAAGTGATTTTAGATGTGTTCCCCCTAGAGACCGTGCGAGGTCCTTTCTGCTGAGGGGGTGCAGCCGCTTCAATCATTAGCACGTGATCGCTTGGCGGTTGGGAACTCGTGGACACCACCATTTGGTGTCCAGGGGTGGGGATCCGTGCTGGCTCCTTAGCAGCTGGAGCTTCTTCTTCTTCTTCGACCTCATCTTGGGAGGTCCCTTCTTCCTCGGAGGAGCTCGAGCTTGAGCCCTCCGCGTCATCTTTAGGATGACTCGTTGTTGCCTCAGCACCTCCAGCTGGTGCGAGGTCCCTTCTCTCCTTGGGCTCTTCGGGAGCCATCTTTTCTGGGGACTTTGTCCCTTGGGAGACTGTGTGCTCAGAGGAGCCCCGATTGAGCTCTTCCTCGATTGCCTTGAGCTGGGCTTCCTCCTTCAGAGTTCCCATGATAATTGGAGGAGGGCCCTTGGTCATTTTGCCGATGACCACAGAGAGAGGAAGATCGTCGTCGTCTGAGGTGAGAGCGACGGTACTTTTGGATGGTGAGGGAGAGGGGAGTTTGGTGGTGGTGGGAGATGTGATGGAAGAGGGGAGAGGAGAAGAAGGAAGAGGGGTGGTTAGTTGAGTGGAAGGGGGAGGAAGGGATCTGGTGACCTGGGGAGTAGAGATCCCTGAAGTAGAAATGGGAGTGGTGGAGATGTGTTTTGGTGAAGAGGGAGGAGAAGGAGTTTTGTGAGGTGAAGGTGGAGTTGGAGATCCCGTAATGATGGGAACGGGAGGAAGTGAAGAAGGTTGGGAAGGTGGAGTTCCCATCGTGGCGGGAACTGGAGAAGATGGCGGAGGAGGAGTCGGTTGTTTTGTGAGAGTGGGTTTGGAAGGTCCCTCGATTTGAAGAGGAGGGATGGAGGAGGAAGAGGGGAGTAGACTCTGGGGTTCAGAGGTCCCATCGTCGGAAGGGAAAGGGTAAGGAGGTTTGGGAGCACAGGAACTCTCCTTGGAGCAGTTCAGGTATTCCTCAAACTTGAAGAAAGCCTTCTTTCTGGGCTCCGAGAATTCAGAGGCCGCAGAGTGTTTATGCTTTTTGGATTTTGAGGGGTCGTGGGTGTGTTTGGATTTTTTGGGTTTTGAGGGGTCTTTTGATGAGTGACGGCGTTTGGATGAATGGTGGTGTTTGGATTTGTGGGGTTTTTAATTGATTGTGGGGCGAGCGTCTCCGAAGTTGTCAACGATGACAACTCCGGAGGAGGTGTTGGTGTTTGGAGAAGGGAGAGGAAGAGATTCGGACGAGGAAGAGGTCCAGGAGACGGTTTCGTCGGCCTGAGGAGGAGGAGGGGGCAAGAAGGGGCTTACTTGATTGTATAGCCCTTGGATAAGAACATCCTTCATCGTTGGGTCCGATTCTTGCTCGATCTCATTTAGTTGAGAGACGAAGAGGATGCGAGGATTGGCATGTACCCACGCTTTGATCTGGGCGAAGGTGTGTTGAGGGGCCATTTTTGTAAGAGAATGGGAGGTTTTGGAGGTTTCTTGAACAGAGAGTGAAAGAGATTTGCGGAAGACGATTGAAAGAGATGTAAGATGGAATAAAGGGCCCAAAAATTGAAAAGAGGGGTTTTAAAGGAGAGAGGAGGTGAAGGGTAGAAAGGGAAGTGGAATAACCTCGATAACCGTTGCCCAATGAACGTGGGGCGCCGTTTCAACTTCTCAAGCACGCCTCTGGACACGCGTCACAATCTCTTGGGAAGTCCTTTTCAAATTTTGAATACTTGGCCTTTAACGCTTCAGAGCCTCTGACACAAAAGTCCGCTTCCCAAGTGACGGTTTTTCTTTGAAGATTAGTCAGCGTTCCCTTTGTAGATGCATCAGTTCCCATGATCTTATCAAGGTCAGGGAGAGTGAAGTGGTTAAGCGAACTTCACACTCATCTTTTTGTGGGGCTAGGGAACTCAAAGGGAACCAGACAATTTGCAGCTCGATAAAGGAAATATTTTGGCTCATGAGAAGCATTTGTCTGGTCCCTAGCTTAGGGTGAGTCATATGATCAACCGTCATGGTGGCTTGTAATGAGGGATAAAGGGAACTCTGGTTGATCATTTTGGGCCAAAAGAAATAGAGGTCCTTTGTACACATTTTTCTCTAGACTAGTAATCATGGCATAGTGAAAGCAATAAATCCAAGTTCCCTATCATGCAATCTTATATAAACTAGTCAGGCATTGAGAGAGAGACAAACAGGGACTTGTTTAGTTAGAGTTACCATCCCTAGAAGCATTCAAAAACGCTGGTAGGGACGTCTGTCTAAAGCTTTGGTAAGAATGTCCGCAATTTGCTCTTCAGTTCTATAGTGTTCCATCGAGATGTTCCCATTTTCAACATTGTCACGTAGAAAGTGATGCCTTATATCAATATGCTTAGTTCTAGAATGATGCACAGGATTTTTGGAAATGTTTATGGCACTAGTGTTATCACAGAGTATGGGAACTGGGCCAAAAGACATACCGTAATCCTGGAGTTGTGACTTAAGCCATAGAACTTGGGAACAACATGATGCGGTAGCCACATAGTCGGCTTCAGCTGTGGAGAGTGCCACTGAGTTTTGCTTTTTAGATCCCCACGAGACTAAGCATGACCCTAGGAACTGGGCCATTCCTGATGTGCTCTTTCTGTCAACCAAGTGCCCTACAAAATCTGCATCTGTGTATGCAATGAGCTCAAGGGAACTGTTCCTTGGATACCAAAGGCACAAGTTATCGTTCCCTTTGAGATACCTGAAAATTCTCTTCACCTCTTTCAGGTGTGATTCCTTAGGGTTAGCTTGAAAACGAGCACAAAGACATACGGAGAACATGATATCAGGTCTACTAGCTGTTAAGTAGAGAAGGGACCCGATCATACCTCGATAGTTCCTTTGGTCCACACTGATACCTGTTTCATCCGCATTGAGCCTTGAATTTGGTGAGATGGGGGTGTCAATGGGCTTTGAATGTTCCATCCCATACTTCACAAGCATTTCCTTGATGTATTTCTGTTGATGAATCTTTGTTCCCTCCTTAGTTTGGGATATTTGAAGTCCCAGAAATAACGTGAGTTCCCCAATGAGACTCATTTCAAACTCACTGCTCATGAGGTCCTTAAACTTCTCTACATGAGGTCCTTAAACTTCTAGATCTACGATGTGAGACACATGGGACTTGAGTTTTTCTAGAAGGGATATGCAGTTGGGACAGGGCTCAAGACCAACTAATTGAGAATTTATGTGTTCCTGTTTTTCCAACTTGTTTTGCAGTTTTATGTTATCTTTGACAAGACTTGAATGAATTTTCAACAGCTCAGGTTTTTCATAGTTACTCAAGGAATCAAGAACAGTTTCAGTGGTTACCTCACTGGGTTGTTCCCCAGTGGTTTCTCCTATGGCCATGCCACACATGTCTGGGAGTGCCCATGACTCAGGATCTTCGTCTTCATCATCGCTCCAGGTAGCGATGTAAGCCTTCTTTCCTTGCTTCCTGCCATCAGTTCCTTGTGGGCATTCCTTCGCAAAATGTCCTTTCCTGTTGCATTTGTAGCAAGTCACTTCTGAGAGATCCTTCTCTGTGGGCTTTCTTTGGGAACTTTGTCCCTTTCCCCAGTTCCCACTGTTCCGTTGAGACTTTCCTTTGTAGAAATTTCGAAGAGCCTTTGTTACAAGAACTAGCTCTTCATCCTCTTCTTCTTCGGAGTCTTCATGTTGTTCTTGGGTTGATTTGAGCATCTTTTCGATCTTGAGTGCGATCCCTCGATGAGCTCGAGTTTGTTCCTTATCATCGATCTTCCTCTTCTCATGTCCCACTAGCTTTCCAAACACTTGATGGAGCATAAGTGTTTGATTTTTTGGGTTTTCCTTGAACATCGTTCTCTTGTTTGCCCATTCTCCAGTCAATCCATTGAAGAGTTGTTGGACCTTCATTTTGTGGGTAATTTCTTCTTTTGTGATCCCCAATCCTTCCATCTTAGTGCAAAGTCCTTCAAACCGGGATTGGTAGTGATGTGATTCCATCGATGTCCGAGCCAACTATGGAGCACACTTCGGAACACTTGGAGGAGCAACACTTGGAGGAGCACACGTCGGAACACTTGGAGGAGCCTCGGCATACCCTAGATGCGCCAACAAGCTTGGATGGTGGCGCGCCCTTGCCTTCCGGTTTTGATGGTGCCAAAGCTCAAGGAACTACACCACCTTATCTAGGTCGTATTACGCGATCCCGAGCTAAGGCCATTCTATGTCAAGTGCAAGAAGAGCTCATGGGGTGTAGATTTCCGAAAGAGTGCAATGAAGATGGTTGGAGTTTTATTCTACTTCATGGTTCTAAGTGACAATTCGACGGAAAGGACAATTATTAAGTTTTCGGGTTTTTGGGTTAACTTTTGTAATTTCCTTAAGTGAAGGGGCTAACTTTGTGAGGTTGCTTTCTAGGTTATATGGTCGTCCCCCTCACCCTTTGTTGCTAGATTGGACGAAAAACCTTGTTACTTACTTTCCTTGCATCTTTCAATTCAAGTACTTGTTCTTTTTTTTCGTTCGTTCCATTCTCGTTGTTCAAGTTGTTGGTGAGTAATATCCGACAATCTCGGGCATCCTAGTTTGTTTGAGAGCTTGGTGAGTCATATCCAAGTTGTACAGCATCCATATCCCCTTGTTCTTCCCATTTCGATCCATCATCCATCTCGGTGGTTTCTGCACCCCCTCAATAAAATAGACATATATTTCAATCCACTCATCATCTAGGTCTGAAATTTTGAGGGATTAAACTAGACTCAGAGATCTAACTTCTCGAATTGGAATCACGCAATTCCGAGTTCGGACGAGGAAGATCCATCTAGTTGAAGACGGGTCAGTTGCGTGGTGTTTGTTGTCGGAATTCCTTGGATTCTCGTGGCGATCTCTTTGCACCATCATCCCTTCCATCGATCCGGCCATCAAGTGGTATCAGAGCCACGCGAAGGTATCGCCATCTAAACCTTGTTCAGACCTTGAATTTCCACTTGTTGCAAGGTTTTAGGTTCGAACTCTTTATTGGCTGCGTTGTGTTCTTGTGTGCGACCATAGTGTCCTTGTTGTGTGTTGTTGTGGTCGTTGCTTTGTCTTGATCTTGTGGTTGTCTTGTCCGAGTGTGTGTTCAGCCATGGCTGCAAACCATGCTCAAAAAACGTTCCAATAGAACACCCAAAAGAGTTATCAAAAGTTGGTAGTTGAAAGGGTGCATTTGTTGCTTGAATTTAAGCCTTTCTTTAGTGTTGGTTTTAAGTGTGTCTTGCTGATTTTGCTGAGTTAAAAACGTGGGATTGAGGTCCAAACCAGCCTTGTTTGTTGTCATTACATGCTTGTTGTTGGCTACGGTGCTAGGATACGGGAACGACACCAAGACGAGACATCTTGTGTTGTTGTTTAAGTATCTTGAAATTTTTTGTTGAATAATCAGAAAAACCTTGCCGGCGGCGAAAGCTAATAAGGGGCCAGGCATAGAAAGAAAGATTAAAGACTAGAAAAACCTTGCCCGGCGGCGTAAAGCTAATAAGGGGCCGGGCATGGAAAGAGTAGTCATCTTGTAGTGCCTAGCAAAGGCCTACAAAGAGTAGTCGTCTAGTAGTGCCTAGCAAAGGCCTGCTCGAAACAAAAAAAAAAATTAATTAATTTGTAATACTTGGTGTTGAGTCTTGGTGGTTTAGTAACTTCCTAGCATTGTTTTCCTAAGCAAGTGTGTGGTGAATTCTCTCTTTGTTGCCTTTGTTGTTTTTGCCTACTTGCAACTTGTCGGATTTTCATCTCGGGCAAGTCTTGGTGATTAATTCGTGTGACCTCTATACCTTGATCTTTGCCTTGTTTTTATGATGACAAGTGTAGGTGATGACAAGAATAAGGAACAAGTTGAGGAGACGTCCACTAGTTCGGTGGCTGCCATGTTGCAAAACATGCAACAATCCTTGCAACAATCCATTAAGGCTTTGGGAACTAGGTTGACTGATTTGGAGAGCCAAGTGCGAGGCCAAGATGATAGAGCACGGGTGTCTCAAACGGGGGCTCTACCAAGTGTGCTACAAAGCGCTAACCAAGTGGAGTCGTTACAAGAGGAGGCCTCTACTTCTTACTTGCCAAACTCGGAGGCGCAAGCATCCATCGGTGTGAGCACCTCCATGGGGATTATGCCTCCTTACATTCCTCCGACGAGCTTCCACAATCCACACTTTGTGGCCAATTCCGGGGTAAGGCCTTCATTTGCTACATTTCCTAATAATATTCCTATTAGTGCTACTAACTTGTCAGGTTATGGAGCGCCGAGGTATCAAGAGGTCAATCCTGCAACGGATACTCAACCCCCACCTCTCTTGCATCTCCCAAGGCGCGGCCAACCTCCTAGAGGGCCGGCCAATGGTGGTGCCGGGCAGCCTTGTCATGGCGCGCCGGTGCAACAAGAAGAGCGGCCCCGGGATCCCCATTACGGCATCAAGCTGAACGTGCCGACATTTTCGGGAACTTCCGACGCCGATGCCTGTCTTGATTGGCTTGCCAAGGTGGAGTCAATCTTTGACTTCTATGGCTATGATGATGCGAGGCGGGTGGCCATGGCGGCCATACACTTCACCGACTTTGCTTACCAATGGTGGCTCGAGGACAAGGCTTTGAGGAGAGCACGTCGGATGCCTCAACTTAACACATGGCAAGATCTAAGAGAGGCCTTAGAAGAGAGGTTCGTGCCTCAAGATTACACGGAAAGCATCCATGCCAAGTTGGAGCAAGTGCGTCAAGGAAACCGGACTCCCGATGAGTTCTACAACGAGCTGCGTATGCTCATCTTCCGTTCCCGAGTACAATTTCCCGACGGGTATGTCATCTCTAAATTTGTCAATGGGTTAAATTTGGAACTAAAAAATGTGGTGAGTATGCAGCATTTTAGTAGGGGTACCGATATTGAGCAAGTGCTTCATTATACCAACCATATCTACAAGCAACTTGCTCAACGGCGTTCGAGTTCAACCACTTCTCGAACGTGGCAGCCTTCATCCACGGCTCCTAAGGCACCACCAACTCAGTTTAGGAAGCCGGAAATAAGGAAGGACTCGACTCCTCAACCGAGGAAAGAGTTCCCCCCACGTCCTCGGCAAGAAGGCGGTGTGAAGGCGAGCGACGTGAAGTGTTTCAAGTGCCTTGGACATGGGCATTATGCTCGGGATTGTCCCAACGAACGGAAGGTTCTTCTTAACTCCCAAGGGGCTGCGGAAGAGGAAGAATAGAGCCCCGAGGTTGAGGAAGACGGCCTCCATGTCACCGCCGAGGAGGGTGAGTGCTTCGTGGTACAACGGACGCTTTTCATGACGGAGAACACCACCACACCTAGCCAAGGAGAGGTTATCTTTCACACTCGATGCAAAATTATGGATAAGGTATGTAGTGTGATTATCGATAGCGGGTCTTGTTGTAATATTATTAGTCAAGAGGTGGTGGATCGCTTTTCCTTGAAAACTACTTGCCATCCTTTACCTTATCCTCTATGTTGGTTGAATTCTAATTCCCCGATCCAAGTCAAGGAAAGGGCTCGTATTTGCTTTTCTATAGGGCCTTACAAGGATGAGGTGGAGTGTGATATGGTGCCGATGACCGCTTGTCATCTTCTTTTGGGGCGCCCTTGGCAATATGATAAGGGAGATATTCATGATGGAGTCTCCAACGAGTATCACTTTCAAATGGAGGGAAAGAAGGTGACGTTGCACCCGATGAGCCCCCATGAACTCATGTTGGACCACGCAGCGAAGGAGCAAAGGAAGAAGCATGCGCTTCGAGAGGGAAAGAAGGACAAGAATCTAGCTCTAGGCGGCCCTTCTACGCCCTTGCTTTTGGCCAAACCGAAGGAGATTCTTCATACTTTTAAGGGAAGTGGCGTTTGCGTTTTACTTGTTTTTCAAGAATCTTATTTATCTTCCCAAGAATTAGTTGATCTTCCTCCTTCCATATCTACTCTTTTGCAGGACTTTGAGGAGCTTTTCCAAGAAGAGGTGCCACCGGGACTACCACCGCTTAGGGGAATCGAGCATCAAATCGACTTTGTCCCCGGTGCCACTCTACCGAACCGTCCAGCCTATCGAGCCAATCCGGAGGAAACTAAGGAGCTTCAACGGCAAGTCCAAGAGCTCCTTGATAAGGTATATGTGCGTGAGAGCCTCAGCCCGTGTGCCGTGCCCGTCATTCTTGTGCCTAAGAAGGACGACACATGGAGGATGTGCGTTGATTGTCGAGCGATCAACAATATTACTATCAAGTATCGTCACCCGATTCCGAGACTTGAGGATATGCTTGACGAGCTGCATGGGGCGAGTCTCTTCTCCAAAATTGATCTCAATAGCGGATATCATCAAATAAGGATGAAGGAGGGAGATGAATGGAAGACGGCGTTCAAAACCAAGCAAGGCCTATACGAGTGGTTGGTTATGCCCTTCGGATTAACCATCTCCGAGCACTTTCATGCGCTTGATGAACCACGTCCTCCGCCCTTTTATTGGTAAGTTTGTGGTTGTATACTTTGATGATATTTTGATTTATAGCCACGATTTATCATCCCATGTCGAGCACCATAGGCAAGTGCTTGAAGCTTTGAAACGGGAACGCCTATTTGCTAACTTCAAGAAGTGCCACTTTTGTTCGGATCACGTGGTATTTCTTGGTTTTGTTGTGAGTAGGAATGGACTTCAAGTAGATGAAGAGAAGGTGAAGGCGATTCAAGAATGGCCAACACCGACAACTATGACACAAGTCCGGAGTTTCCTTGGCCTAGCCGGTTTCTACCGCCGGTTTGTTCGTGATTTTAGTACCTTGGCTGCGCCTTTGACCTTCCTCACCAAGAAGAATGTTCCATTTATGTGGGGAGAGGCGCAAGAAGAGGCCTTTGCAGCCCTTAAGGCTAAGTTGACACAAGCGTCGTTGTTAGCTCTTCCCGACTTTGGCAAGATGTTCGAGATTGAGTGTGATGCGTCGGGAATCGGGCTCGGTGGTGTGCTTATGCAAGAGGGACGTCCCATAGCCTATTATAGTGAGAAGATTGGAGGTGCCGAGCTCAAGTACCCCACGTACGACAAAGAGCTACTTGCTCTTGTTCGAGTGCTAAGGGTGTGGGAGCACTATCTCTTGCCTCGGGAGTTTGTTATCCATTCCGATCATGAGGCGTTGAAGTACTTGAGAGGGCAAGCAAAACTGAATCGGAGGCATGCCAAATGGGTTGAGTTCATTGAATCCTTTCCCTATGTCATCAAGCATAAGAAAGGCAAGGACAACGTCGTCGCCGACGCGTTGTCCCGGAGGTACGCTCTTTTATCCTTACTAGATGCACGATTGCTTGGATTTTCTTTCATGAAGGAGTTGTATGCTCATGATGCTGAGTTTAGTGATATTTTTAATGCTTGTTTGAAGGGGGGAAGTCGGGATCAATTTTATTTGCATGATGGGTTTCTTTTTAAGGGAACTCGCTTGTGTGTGCCTAGTGGTTCAGTTAGGCGTTTGTTTGTCCAAGAGGCCCATGGTGGCGGCCTCATGGGACATTTTGGTGTCATGAAAACTTTGCATATGCTTAGGGAAGATTTCTATTGGCCTCACATGCTTAGGTCGGTAGAGAACTTTTGTGCTTCATGTGGTACATGTGTGCGTGCAAAGTCTAAAGTGCACCCTCACGGTTTGTATACCCCTTTGCCTATTCCTAGTGCCCCATGGGAGGATATTTCTATGGACTTTGTTTTGGGGTTGCCTAGGACAAAAAGGGGTAGGGACTCTATTTTTGTGGTGGTAGATAGATTTTCTAAGATGGCACATTTTATTGCTTGCCACAAAACCGATGATGCTGTTAATGTTGCCACTTTGTTCTTTGATAATGTGGTTCGGTTGCATGGGGTCCCTAAATCTATTGTTTCTGACCGTGATGTTAAATTTCTAAGTTTCTTTTGGAAGACTCTTTGGTCCAAGCTTGGAACCAAGCTCTTATTCTCTACTACTTGCCACCCGCAAACGGATGGGCAAACCGAGGTCGTTAATCTTACCCTTGGTGCCTTGTTGCGTTCTATTTTGAAAACTAATTTGCGCAGGTGGGAAGAGTGTCTTCCTTTCATTGAGTTTGCTTACAATAGGTCCATTCATTCCGCTACAAAGAAGACGCCTTTTGAGGTGGTGTATGGGCGCAATCCCGTTACACCACTTGATTTAGCGCCTTATGCTATGTCCGATCGAGAGAGTCGTGAAGGACGGGACCGGGCTGAGTATATTAAGCAGATTCATGAGGATACTCGTCTTCAATTGGAGAGGCGAACATTGCAATACAAGCGCCAAGCTGATAAAGGGCGCAAGGAGCTGATTTTTGAACCCGGCGACCTTGTTTGGGTTCATTTGAGGAAGGAGAGGTTTCCTACTCTTCGAAATTCTAAGCTTAAGCCACGTGGAGATGGACCATTCCAAGTGTTAGAGCGCATCAACGACAATGCTTATAAGCTTGATCTTCCTCCGAATTATGGCGTCCATGAGGTATTCAACGTATCCGATCTTGTTCCTTATTTTTCTAACAATGATGTTGAGTTTGAGCAGGATCTAGGTTCGAGGACGAACCCTTTTCAAGGGGAGGAGGATGATGTGATTCCATCGATGTCCGAGCCAACTATGGAGCACACTTCGGAACACTTGGAGGAGCAACACTTGGAGGAGCACACGTCGGAACACTTGGAGGAGCCTCGGCATACCCTAGACGCGCCAACAAGCTTGGATGGTGGCGCGCCCTTGCCTTCCGGTTTTGATGGTGCCAAAGCTCAAGGAACTACACCACCTTATCTAGGTCGTATTACGCGATCCCGAGCTAAGGCCATTCTATGTCAAGTGCAAGAAGAGCTCATGGGGTGTAGCTTTCCGAAAGAGTGCAATGAAGATGGTTGGAGTTTTATTCTACTTCATGGTTCTAAGTGACAATTCGACGGAAAGGACAATTATTAAGTTTTCGGGTTTTTGGGTTAACTTTTGTAATTTCCTTAAGTGAAGGGGCTAACTTTGTGAGGTTTCTTTCTAGGTTATATGGTCGTCCCCCTCACCCTTTGTTGCTAGATTGGACGAAAAACCTTGTTACTTACTTTCCTTGCATCTTTCAATTCAAGTATTTGTTCTTTTTTTTCGTTCGTTCCATTCTCGTTGTTCAAGTTGTTGGTGAGTAATATCCGACAATCTCGGGCATCCTAGTTTGTTTGAGAGCTTGGTGAGTCATATCCAAGTTGTCAAGCATCCATATCCCCTTGTTCTTCCCATTTCGATCCATCATCCATCTCGGTGGTTTCTGCACCCCTCAGTAAAATAGACATATCTTTCAATCCACTCATCATCTAGGTCTGAAATTTTGAGGGATTAAACTAGACTCAGAGATCTAACTTCTCGAATTGGAATCACGCAATTCCGAGTTCGGACGAGGAAGATCCATCTAGTTGAAGACGGGTCAGTTGCGTGGTGTTTGTTGTCGGAATTCCTTGGATTCTCGTGGCGATCTCTTTGCACCATCATCCCTTCCATCGATCCGGCCATCAGGTAGCTATCGATGGACTCTCCCATTTCTATTTGGAAGTTGTAGAACTCCCTTTTTGCATTCATCTGAAGATCTTCTCTGAGATCTGAGTTCCCAACGTGCATTTGTTGGATGGCTTCCCACATTTCCTTAGCTGTGTCAAGGTTTGCAACCCTGTCACAATCTTGTACGCACATGGACCTCTTTAGGTACTGTTTGGCTTTGAAGTTTGCCTCCATGCACTTGTACTCGTTGGGACCCCACTTTGAGAGATCGTTGACAATAGCTGGATCGATTTCGAAGTTCCCCCTCTCGATGACACACCAGGCTTGGTAGTCTTGGCCACGCATCCAATCCTTCATATCGCGTTGCCAGCTTTCAAATCTTCCTGTAATAAGCCTTGGCGGCTTACTGGTATTGTTCCCTACCTGAGTAAGTTCCTGAGCCATTTTGATACCTGCGATGCTAACACAAATCTAGAGCGCAAGCTCTGATACCAATTGTTGGATCGTAATCGGTTAGTAGTGAGCTTGGGAACTGGCAATTAAGTTGTTCCCAAGGCAGTGAAAGTAAATAATCACAAGTAATAAAAACTGTAAAAGGCACAGTTCCTTTATAGAGGAACTCCACTGCAACCAACTAGTTGTATGGGTAAACCTCTACCTCCGCTTGGAGGATTTTGAATGACTTACTTATATTGATTGCTTTGTTCCTTAGTTACACAGCCGGATTTACACTTCTCTGTTCCTACAAGTTCTTCCTAACTCTAGCAACACTAGTAAATCCTCTCAACTGAGTTCCTAAGCTCACAACAGCAAAACACAAGTAACTCAAACCTTACGCTGACTTCTCAGTTCCCTTGCTCCTGGGAACTTCAGCTTCACCGTCGTCGAGATCACACACTCGCCGGCGGGGACTTCTCTTCCTTTTCTTTCTTTTCTCTGATGTGGGTGTTTGTAAGTTCTGTGAGAAGTACTCAGACCGAGTACTATTCATTTGGCTTTATAGTCTAATGAGCTTGGGCAATCGCATCTTTCGTTTGTGTCCAAAATGCCCTTTGCTTGATGCCCAAGTTGTACTTTCTTCACATGTGACTTTGGTTTGAACTAGGTCAACTTCTTGGATCAATCGGACCGTTGGATGAAGCGTGACAGTCTGATCCTCAGATTGTTCCCTCGGGCTGTCTGAGACAGAATCCCATGATCTGCGCTGAACGGTCGTTGTCCTCGCATGTGAGTTCCCATGTCATGGGAACTGACTTCTTCAGAGTTCCCTTGATGGAAACTCTTCATCGTTGTAAGCTTGTGTTCTCTTGATTGTTTCTGGGAGTTCCCATTTCATGGGAACTTTCCTTTTCAGAGTTCCCTTGATGGAAACTCTTCATTGTGGCCTGCATTGCCTTTTGGTCATTCATAAGAGTTCTTGGCTGTACTTGTGTTCCTTAGAAATACTTGAACAAACCACATTAGTTCCCTATGGTGTTTGTCAATATCAAAACTTAAGAGAATTAAATCGTTGATCCGTTGTTTAGAACCAGAGGTCCCAACAACGTCCCAACACTCTTTTCAGATGTAACAACTCAACCTACAGGAAACACAACTCACCCAGAGGATGGAGCGATGGGAGGGTGTCCATGCAGCTCGCATGGCTTTGGATGATGCAAGGCATCACAAGGCAGATGCTCGTTTGAGGATGATGGAGCAAAGGGTGATGGTTGATGAGGAGCGTTGGAGGACCATGTATCAATTCATGGACAACTTTGAGCGTCAGTTTCCACCACCACCACAACGATGATTCAGCTTTCAGAAGTTGTTTCTTTTCCGCTTCAGTTTCTCTTGTGAGTTTCTTTCTTTTTCCTTCTTCTTTTTCTACTGCTTAGTTTTATTACAGTGTGACACTGTAATTTTTAAGTATGGGGTAGGGAAGGGAAGAAAACTTGTTTAGTGTGTCTTGTTTGTTTGCTTTGTTTTAGTTGTCTTATTTTTTTTTTAAAATCACAAAAATCACAAAAAGAGTTTTTAGAATGAATAAATACCTCGTCTTTTGGTTCTATGATAGTTAATTGTTAGCATGATCATTTAATTTCCTTACAAGCATGTTTTTGATGGTATAGTCTAATTCTTGATATGAAATTGTTTTTATAGAGAAATAGCAATTTGATGAAATTGAGCATGTAAAACTTTTAGCATGAGTAGTACAATCCAATAAAAAATTGCTACCTTGTGAGTAGCGCAGTCTTTATCGTTGGCAACTTATAATATCATCCTTTTCATCAACTTGTATATCAAAATTATGTATGGTTTGTTGAAACAAAGGGATGTGTCAACAAAAGAGAAAGCGAAACATACCTTTTTAAATCCACTTGTCAAAGAAGGCTAATTGAAACCGGGAACCTAAGGTCTCTCTCTCGGCGAAGAAAAAGCGAGTAGCGCAGTCTTTATCGTTGACATTTGATTTAGAAATCAAAGGATTCTTTGCATCCCTAGCATGGAGAGTGAAACGACCGGTTCTAAAAGATCAAACCCGGTAAGCAAACAGTAAACCCGACACCGTAAACTCCAGTGCTTCCTCCGCACACAATACGCCGATTTGGTGTAAAATCTTCCACATAGCCGGCAACAACTGCGTCTGCGATACTTTTAGGGCAACTAGGAAATTCAGCACCAGCGTAGAGAAAGGAAAGAGAGCCCCCAGGGTAAAGGGATACTCGAGGAAGCAGACCCACCCGAGTTTCACCAATCAATGGCCTCTTGAGTAGGACAGTAGAAGTGGGTACCAGGAAGAAAGCCTTAGCCTATGATGATCTTCTCGGCTTCTTTCTCGGACATTTAGAAAGGGCGACAATCTTGAGGTTCGAGAGAATGGAAAGAATCAAAACCCACATCGGAGATCGCCCTAACCATGGTGGAAGAAAGAGGAGTAAAAACAGAGAACAGGAGAGGAAGGCGAAGAAGAAGGTGAAAGAAATCAATTGATGCATCTGCTCGAGATATCTGCATTGGGTAATTATAACCCTGATTGATGCGATGTTTCTTCTGTTGAAAGATGATCGGACGACCCGAGCGACCCCACTTGTCTCATATCACGTACGGAGAAAGCGGCAAATCTGATCAAATTCCCGCGTTCGGATTTGGATCAAATTTGGGGGTTATTTTTGGGCCTAAAAATAGTAAGCCCACTTAGCAAAGCAACCCGAAGAGAAAATAGGAGTATTGTTCATGCATGAAGATAAAAATCAAAGATGCCACGAAGATCAGAGTGAATTTAATAGTCACCCGAATGAAGAGAGAAGATTGTGGTCACGAAAAGAGGTTGCGCGATCAAAGAAGCAGTTACATACATCGGTTTTCTTTTCCAACGAACGTGGGAAGTGGCAAATGGTTATGGAACGTTTCGAAGAAAGTGGGAATATGGTGGAAGACGTGAATAACGGATATTATAGAGTGTTAAGAAAAATAGGCAATTGTATGCATTAGATTCAGTCATTATACGCTAAGGAGAATAGAGCTCTCGAATTCCAAAACCGATAGACTCTAAATCTCCGTTTTCCATAATTAAATCAAAGCATTCATTTCTTTCCTTAATCATTCGATTGTAACTCCGATCTAGAACGTGAGAATAGTTGTTTATTTTTCGTCCAAAATAGTTTATAAGGTCATAACAAATTTCAATTTATTTACACGAAGGCTTGATCAAACACAAAATGTTATTCTACCACCTTCTTAGAAATCCATGTCCAATATCATCTCATGCTATCCGAAAACTAATAAAAAAAATGCTCTCTCAAATAATTTGATGGGAATTAGTTTTAGCATTTCTAGTGAATCATGGACAATTATCACTATAGGCACTATTATAGTCATGTCATTCATACCAATTGATTAAATGTTCTAAAACGTTCACATGAATGTGTCCTCAAATGTTTTTGAAAGTTAAAAAGTCAATATCCAATAGAACCTCACAACCTCACATAAGAACAAGGTGGTGTCTCTAAAAATGACAAACATAAGGGCAACTAAACAACAAGAACCTCACATAAGAGTGCATAGAATGAATGTACTCCAAATCTCCTCTAGTCCAGTCCCATGAATAAGGCAAACTGCAAATTATGCTTTATATGCGTGAATTGAAATAGCCTTTTCTAGCATGCTTATGAGTGCATAAATGTAACTTGGTTATGATCAAGTGTAATTCAATCTCTATGCAAACTAAGATTATGCAAGATAATTTGAGTGCTATCTTAAAACATGTTTTCCTTCCTCCTTTTTCCGGGCTTGGGACCGGTAGTGTACCAAATACACAAGCGGAGTTAAAAACATGTTATCAGCTATAGCAAACAAACTAACATGCAAACCTAACACGACAAGCACACTCAAAAACTTGGAAGACATAAATTTTTAATTGGAATGAAAGATCCCCAAACAAATTGAATTAGCTATAGTGTCAGACCTTGAACACCGACCTAAAATTGAATAAGCAAAAGAGCATGATTCATATTCACACGAGTTTATTGCTAGAGTTGGTTTTGTATCGGTTAATCATGGTGTAAAAGCATTAGCTAAGTAAATTACTATGAAAAGATGATAGTCTTAGACTTTCACCTCGTTATATAGCATGATCATGTTTATCACATTTTATGGGAATAATTATGTCATGTGAAAGGAAATAGAATTCCAAACTAGTCTAGTTGTTATAGGAAATGTCTCATTATACCTCGGGCTTCGGATTCGGTATCATTATTGCAATATGTTTCGATATTCTCCAAACTTCTACTAAGAGTTGGATGCCCAAAGTAGAGGTGATTCTGTAGATTTGCGATTTAAGGACGAGGTTTCTAACATGCTTTTACTGTCTTTTTCTGCGAGTGGCCGTGCAACAAAGCCAACACGTGTACATGCTCGGTACTGTATTCCCCGTTTGTCTTTTATATAAATATCTTTTTTATATATGTTTTTTATTTGGATATTTATTTATTTTATTGGAGACTAGATCACGATTTGACGTGAATACAAACATTGGTGATGAATGCAGCCGATTAATAAGCGATTCAAGTCCAACAACGGATCCCCTTTTAAGCAGTGGTACACAAAGCATTGAAGATCCCCTCGAAACATAAAATCACTCATCCCATCACTTGCTTGGGTGGGGCGAGAGATGCAATTGTATGGTAATTTGCCCTAAGCATTTGGTACGTAGGGTCATTGTTTAAGTTTTTCAAGAGCAAGCCAGAATCTACCAATCAAACACAGACCACTACGTATATGTTCATAAGAACTACTAGCTAATAACTCGGTTTGGAATCAAACTATTAAAGGATGTCATAGATTCACCTCTATAATAATTATATGACACTAGCTCAACCGCTAGTGGATGCAACTCTAGCAATTAATATTGAATTATTTCATGCCACTATTGCACATAATATTTGATATTAATAGATCGGTATCCAAAGACATGAACCAAGCTTAATTTATCACTAAGATGAGGGTTGATCTTTTCATGACAACCAAAAGAGTAGTAATCAAAAGCTCAAAAAAACAAAACAAAAACATGTAGTATCATAACTTTGTAGATTTTAAATTAAAATAGTAATTGTACTAAAACTGATATTATAATGACAATAATAACAATGCGAATATTGTTATTATTATTATTATTTTTTATTATTGTTTGGAAAGAAACATAGCTTATGTATTTATTATTACTATTATTATTATTGTATTCTTGTATTATTCTTTATATTAATGGGTTTTCAATCTTAATTAGTGTACACTTTATTGATTCATGAATAATTTTTCTTATGTTTTGTTAAGAAGATATATCTTATATAAAGAACAAGCATTATATAAAAGATTAGTTAGTTAAATAATTAATCAAAAGCTCTAAAAAACAAAAAAAATGCAGTATCATACATTATATATTTTAAGAAATAAAAACAATACGATTATTGTTTTTATTATTTATTTTTTAAATATAAATAGCTTATGTATTATTATTATTATTATTATTATTACTATTATTATTATTATTATTATTATTATTATTATTATTATTATTATTGTAAACAAACATTGTTGTCGGTGAAGCAACAGTGTTTGTTTGTTTACTTGTGGATCTGGGAATAGCCCGACCTTGTTTTTTTTAAATCTGTTTTCTTTGTTTGTTTTCTCAGCGTATGCCAGTAGGACGTCGCAGGCTCGAATTTGACAACACCCGTTATTATTCTGAACCTGAACGCACCCTGCATCGCAGACGGAGAAAAAACCAAGCCATGGCTACACCTGAAGCAATGGCACAAGAGATGGTAGACCTCCGTAGACAGATGGAGGCTTTACAAGAAGATCGAGATGTTGTTGCTGCAACCGCAGAACGAGAGCGAGTGAATGCTGAACGTGAACGAGTGAACAATGCTTGTTTACAGGAGGAGCTGAATGCCTATCCGAGGAATGCCAAGCAATATATACATCCAGAACTGAGGGTGCCGGAATCTACAATCGTGCTTCCCGAGATAGAGAATACATTTGAGATTAAATCTCAATTCATATCCTTAATAAAAAGGGCTCAGTTTGAAGGGAAACCTACTGAGTGTCCTATGGAACATATTAGGAATTTTCTTGATTTGTGTGAAACTATTGTTGTTGAAGGTGGCTCACTTGAATATGTTATATTAAAATCTTTCAAGTGGTCTCTTATTGGAAAGGCATGAGCTGGTTGGAGAGCTTACCTCCTAAGTCTATCAGGACTTGGAAAGCTTTGTATGAGTAATTTCTTACAAAGTTTTTCCCTCCTGCCAAGACAACGGAGTTGAGAAAATGCATCACCTCTTATCACCAGCTGCCTAACGAGACCTTTGTAGAGACATGGGAGAGATTCAAGGAGATGCTTAGACAATGCCCCACTCATGGGCAACCTTTATATGTGCTCCAAGAAATCTTTTTCTAGGGAATCAATGTAGAAACGAAGAACCGCATCAACACAGACACACTGCGTGTGGTTTCATAGAGATGGATCCCACAGCTGCATGAGAACTTCTGGACAAGCTGTCTAACTACGATGCCATGTATGGTACCCAACAGTCATCCCAACCACAGAAGCGTCTCTTCATGCCTAACAAGGATGAAGTTGATCCCGATGTCAAACATCAATTTCTACATTATGAGATCAACCGCCTTAAGAAACAGGTAAGTTTTCTGAAAACCTCTCAACCTTGTCAAGAGTGTGGTTCTTTTGCCCATAGTACTTCTGCGTGCACTAACGACGAGCAGGTTAGAGATGCTAAGACTTATGCTGAGATGAATTACATGAGAGGTCCATACAAGAACCAGCCTAATAAATTTGATAGGCCGAACACTTACCAGGCATGGGGTAATCAAAATCAGAACCCAAGCTATGCAACACCCCCACCGGATAGACGGCTCGCGCCATATCCACCTCCAGGCTATCAAGAACCACCATCTTGGGCACAAGGGTTACAGGAGGGCATTAATGGAGTCCATAACAAATTCAATGCAGTCCATAGAAAGATTGATGGAATCCAAGCCAACCTTAAGAACCAAATAAAAAGATGGGGAGAGTTTGATGTGTGGAAGAAGAGTGTCGACTCACAGCTAGGGAACTTGGCCGCACAGATTCCAAGACCGGAAGGGCAACTCCCGGGCCGTCCAACCCTAGAGGACAAATAGCGGCGGTGCACCTTAGAGCGGTAAGACATTACCAGAGCGTGCCAAGGCTAAGGAAAAGAGCCCCGAATCGAAAGAAGACGCCATGGGCCAGATCGATAACGAGCCAGAGAGGGTCGTTATCGAGGCTGAACAACTCGGTACCGATGCTCCTAGGGTCGTTAACGACCTGAATCCAGGTAAGTTCTCTAATCCTAGCTCCTCTCTTGATCCCAGGCTCGTTACCGACCCCATCGTGCTCGTTACCGACCCCACCGGGCTCGTTACCTACCCCACCAATGTCGGTACTAACCCTCCGAATGCTCCAATCAACCTTAATGTCGACCCGGTAGCATCACCTCTCGAGCCCTCTTTGGCTCCAAGATTGGGGAAATCTCTTCCCTTTCCTACTAAGAAGTCTAAGGACTCCACTGAAGGCAAGTTTAAGCATTTCGTTAAGATTCTCCAGGTCTTAAATATTTCTATACCATTCACTGAGGCCCTAAGAGAAATGTCGGCTTACACAAAGTTTTTGAAAGAAATTCTTAGCAGGAAACGATCCATAACAAAACATCAAGATGAGGTCCGATTTATTACTCTTCCAGATTAACTAGGCGACCCAGGGAGATTTGCTATCCCAATTGGCATAGGAGACCACCGATTCAAGGCTCTATGTGATTTGGGAGTCAATGCCAGTTTACTGCCTTTGTCAATTTGGTCGAAAGCTAACATGGTACCTCTGGAACCTGTGGATATAAGGTTGTACATGGAGGACGGATCAAGTGTGAAGGCTGCAGGAGTCGTTGACGATTATCTCATTCAAGTTGGGAAATTCTTCATTCCAAACGATTTCATCGTCCTTGATATGCCTGAAGGTACTCTAGTCCCCTTCATTCTAGGCAGGCCATTCCTTGCTACAACAGGCGCTAGGGTGGACGTTCGAAAAGGACTCCTCACCTACGATATAGGAGAGGAGCGGGTAGAGTTTAGCCTAAATCAAGGGGCCAACGACACTATTACTGCAACATAAATCGAAGTATCCCAACCAGAGTTTGACACTGCCAAATTTAATGTTTCTCCGCCAACAAAAAAGGATGAAAAGAGTGCAAATGTGACCGCTACCGACCCCCCTTGGACCGATACCGAGCCTTTCGTACAACAATACGATGGAGGCGACTCGTTTGGCACGACGCCGAAAGGGGAATTAGTTTTGATGGGTCATTAACGACCCCAACTACTGCAGTGCATACATTCTCAATGGATCAAGGTGAGTATTCTAACCACGGATTCACTATTACTGCTAATGATCCTCCTTTATATTCTATTCCTACATCATACCCCACTATCTATGCTATAGAGGAATCGAAACCGCCTTGGTTGTCGGATTTCACTAACCCTTGCGTAGGAATAACGTGCATATTGCTAGAAAAAAAAGGACCGAATTTGGTGAAACGAGCTAACAATGCCTCCAAAGCTAAGTATGGGGTCTCTAAAACCCCGGCATTGTAGAGAGGGAACCACCTTGATTAGCTAAGGTATGTTCGTCGGGCTAACGACGTTAAAAATAGCGCTTGCAGGAGGCAATGCGATTTCTAAGTTTAGTTAAGTTTTTTTAGGTCTTTTTCATAGCTTTCTTTTTAGTTTTTTAGTAGTCTAGAAGTTAGCAAGATAGAATTGTTCGAAACTAACATGGTATAGGAAGTTGGGCTCGGAAAGACGCTGAAAAACCAGTCGCCCAAGCTCGTTAACGACCCATGTCGAGACGCAAATAGGCAGACGCGGGTAAGGTAAATAACCCTAATCTATCTTCTATCATTATTCCCTTCCCCATGCCGCCTCTCCTCTTGCCTCTTCCTATTTATCACCCTCTCAAAAACTCCAAACCCCCACACCCAAATCTCATGCCAAATCTTCAACACTCTCAATCCAATCCCACTGAAATTCCAACCCGCCACCGATCGGAGCACCACCGCCCATAACCCCAAACCGCAACCCACGATAACGAGCCTACTCCCCTCTTGAGTTCGTTACCGGTGCATCGAACACCTCGTTACCCTCCTCAAATTCAATCTTTGTTCTTCAAATTTCTTCAAATCTACGGTATGATTTCTCAACCATAACTCTCTTATTGCAAGATTAATGGTAATTTTTGGGTAAAATCCATATCTAGATCTTGATTGAGTGATTGGTTTGCTTGTCTAAATTGCATGATGATTCTATTGCTTCTACAAATGGTGATTGATCTTGATTTATACTTGGTTATTCTTGCTTAGTTTGCATTGAAATTTTGATGAGAAACACATGAATTAACTTGTTCTTGAGTTGATTGATCATCACCATGAGTTTGGGCAATTTTTGGCATATTTGGATAGGGTAATCAAGTAAGTATGGGGTTGCAAGTGCTTGATTGTGTGCTTTTTGTGGGATTGTGGTTCATTCATGCTAGAATTGTTGAAAATTTTGATGCTTAGTATTTGGAATAGACTGCAAGTTGTTCTCGCCCAGGCCCGTTAACGACCTTCCCAGGCCCGTTAACGACCTTCCCAGGCCCGTTAACGACCTTCCCAGGGTCGTTAACGAACCTGTAATATGCTCAGTTTCAAAGCTAACCCAGATACCTCATTAACGACCCTATTGGTTCATCAACGAGGCATATCGAGAGCACTTCCGAGAGCAAGTATGGGGTTTCTTTTTTTTTTGGTTTGTGTGGATCTTATCTTGGAAATTCATGGTTTTTGTAGGCACAAATGGCAAGCACTAGCCGAGCTAACACGAGAACCGAAAAGAAGAAGAGGACTCAAAGGTCCCCATCTCCTACACACATGGATAATGTCATTCTAGCTACTAAGGAGCAAGTTCGGATCTTTGATGTCGTTGTTGAAAAGGACCAATACACTAGATGGTTCTCAAGGTCATGCTCTAAGTCAATAGGGATATATGAGGACGTCAAGCACGCCTTTGCCATTCTCGGAGTGCCTCAACTGTTGAAGAAAGAGGAAATACCGTATTACCCGGATCTCACCCCTGAGTTCTTGGCCACTCTCGAAACAAGCTTCAAAACCAAGACTTCGATCGGAAGGATAAGGTTCCGGCTTGGCAATGTCAACCATGAGTACACAATGGCTGAGATTAATGCATATCTCGAGCGTCTCACCATTCTCGGAACTACAAGATCAAAGACTTCAAGATTACCAATACTTTGAGTTACATTTCCGGGGAGGTTGAACCTTCCGCCGCAACACTTTCCGGGGCAAGCATCATCAACCCTATCTTTCGGGTCATTCGCCGAGTCTTGGGCGCCACATTTTGCCCCAAGAGAGAGCTTTCAAGGCCGACACGAACGGAATTTGCATGCCTTCGTACTATAATTTTTTAGGATCCCGCCCCCTTGAACTTGGGGTTTGAATGGTTGCAATATATTGAGAAGCACGGGATCAAGTCAAAATAAGTATGGTGCGGGAATCACCAAGACTACTTCCGTCAAGAACGGAAGTTGCATGCGTCCGTCATATGAAATGCAGCCCTACAACTCGGTGATTCACCAAGACTACTTCCAGCCCCAAGATCATTACACACCACCTCCTCAGCCCACCTATACTGGATCGAGTGATCCACCTCCATGGGCCGATGATCTATCCTTTTAGATGCGACAACTCAACCTGCAGCAGACACAGCTCACCCAGAGGATGGAGCAATGGGGGGGTGTCTATGCAGCTCGCATGGCTTTGGATGATGCGAGGAATCAGAAGGCAGATGCTCATTGGATGACAATGGAGCAAAGGGTGACAGTTGATGAGGAGCGTTGGAGGACCATGTATCAGTTCATGGACAACTTTGAGCATCAGTTTCCACCACCACAACGCCGATGATTCAGCTTTCAGAAGATGTTTCTTTTCCGCTTCAGTTTATCTTGTGAGTTTCTTTCTTTTTCCTTCTTCTTTTTCTACTGCTTAGTTTTATTACCGTGGGGACACTTAAATTTTAAGTATGGGGTAGGGAAGGGAAGAAAACTTGCTTGTTTAGTGTGTTTTGTTTGTTTGGTTTGTCTTAGTTGTCTTCTACCCCTTCTTTTGGTTCTATGATAGTTAATTGCTAGCATGATCATGTAACTTCCTTGCAAGCATGTTTTTGATGGTATAGCCTGATTCTTGATATGAAATTGTTTTTATAGAGAAATAGCAATTTGATGAAATTGAGCATGTATAACTTTTGGCATGAGTAATACAATCCAACAACAATTGCTACCTTGTGAGTTATTTTTGGCCTTATAGGGAGAACATACTGAATCCCTCTTCTTTTCTTGTGTGATTTACTCTATTTATGTATATTATCTCTTGGAATTGTGATGGTTATCTATTTCTTGAGACCCATATATGATTTTTAGTTCATTACTTGTGGAAGTTATATGATAGAGAACTTATTTTTATGTGCCTTAATTATCCCTATCCATCCTATCATGATCCCTCTTTTGATAGCCAATTTGAGCTTTAGCCCTTTATTTCCAGCTCCACAAAATTATTTCCTTAGCCGAGGTAAGCTTGACCCTATTCGGGGATTAAGACTTAGTTGGAGAGGTAAGTTTTGGGAGAGTGAAAAAGTTATGTTTGGTTCGAAATAAGGGTTTTGGGAAGGGTAGATTGGAAGTCTCTTGTTATGCTTTGTAAAAGATCTCTTGGTAGTAAAGATGCACAAAAATAAGTTTTTGTGATGTTGTTAAGAAGAAAACGAGGAGGAGAAGTACCTCGTTAACGACCTCTTTTGGGTCGTTAACGACGCTGTTCGAGAGTCAGAAGATAAAAAAAGAGCTAAAATGAAAGAAAATGAAGAAATACAGAAAAAGAGAGAAAGGAAAAGAAGTAAATGTGCATTTGTGTTTAAAGTTAACCGGAGATTCTTTTGTGATTTTTTTAGGCTTTCTAGGATAAAAGATGAGTAAGTTAGAGCATAATGTTTGAGAGAGTTTGGTATGTTCTTATGCGAGTTTTTGGGGAGATGTGAGTTCTTAGGAGTCTTTGATTCCCGGATATTATTAGCACCACATGACCAAAATATTTCCACGCCTTATTGTCATTACCAAGCCCCATTACAACTAGGCCGAATGGAAGCATCTATGAAGTTTTTTTCATTGAGCCTAAGTTCTCTTGATGTCTTTTGCTTGTTTTGACAAATCTTAGGTAAGTGGACCCGGGCCCATTCATGGTGACATCATGTTTTTAGCATAGTTTATTATGTTTTTCTAGGTCTTTTAGTTTAGTTTCTTTTTTTGGTAGAAGTCTTTTAGTTTAGTTTAGTTGTGTTTTTGTGAGTGTTTTGTGTCTTTTTGTATAGTTTATATATTTTGTTAAAAATTGGGAAACTATGCTACTTGTGTGTTTTTGTTTAGGTTTTGAGGCGGATTTGGATGCATTCAAGGACATTAAAAGAGAGAACTAAGCTAGGAAGAACAAGAGAAGGAAGCTATGGAAGAAACTCCCACAAAATCCAAAGGAAGAAACAAGAGAAAACAAGTCAAGACCAACCTCGATATCGACCCTCTAGGGGTCGGTACCGAGGCACTCAACATAGTCGACTTAGGCTCATTAATTGCTTTTATTCCGTAATATTTTATCTTTAGTAGGTTTTGTTTTTATGGAAACTTTCTAGAGGGATCATCTAGTATAAATACTCTTGTGTAGACACAACTTAGGAAGGCTCTCATATCTCTCTCTCTCTCTCTCTCTCTCTCTCTCTCATTAGTTTCAATTGGGATGCAATTTTAGGGTTCTTAAGAAGACAAGTTTTTGCTTGGAGCACAAGGAAGAAGATTGTGGACATTTTCTTGTGTTCTATGTTGTGTTCTAAGACAAGGTTGGAGTTTTAATTCCAGTAAGCCTTTAGTTCTAATTCAAATCATGTTTTCTCTTAATTACTTTGCTTGTTTATCTCCAATCATGAGTTAGTACTCTTCTTTTCTAGGGTTGGGGTTAGAAACCCAACATTATTATGCATGAATGATGATGTGATGAATGAATTGAATGCCTTTTATCTATTTTCTACTTGTTTGTGTAAAAGCTTTGACGAAACTTGAAGTATTTCATGTTCTTAACTTGATTGAAAGAGAAAGTTGTGAATTTGAATAGAGATAAAGTTTGAGAAGAAATTTGAGAACTTTAGATCAAAACAAGTACAAAAAGTGAATTGATTTATGAAAATTGATTGATTTGCTTGTTTAACCAACGAAAGTTGATGACTTTATGTTAAAGGCATGATATTTATGATTCACATTGTTTGAAATTGCATGATTGTGTTGTGTTAAGACACTTATCCTAGATTTTTCTCCTATTTTTGAGTCGAAATTCAAACCCAGGTGCCTCGATATCGACCTTGCACAGGTCGATACCGACCTGCAATTTCTTCTTTGTTCTTGTTGTTCACTTTATTTTTCTGCTGAATTCGTACCTTGTTGTCAACCCTGAAAAGGTCGATATCAACCCTCTTTAGTGCAATTGTTTTGCTTTGTTCTTTGCTTTGTTTGTTCTTTTACTTTTTAGTTTAGTAATTAAACGTAACCTCACTTCCCGTGGACGATCCTGACTTCGCTATCTCAGCGGGGTCTTGACTAAAAATTTATTTGTTGTCAAGTAAATCCCTTTCAACACATGGTCCCCCACACTCTTAAAAATCATTAACGTAAGTGAAAGTTTTATCACGACATAAGATAAGTGCCAAAGCACATTTAAAAGAAACTAAAACCGGGTTGGAATAGTTGAACTTGGAAGACCACCCGACTCTTGGTTCTTGAAACAATCGTCTTTCCAATCTGAATGCTTATTCGGGATTGTCAAGGTGGGTTTGGTACGTAAGCACCTTCGGGCCACCTATCCGATATGGAGCATCGGATAAGATGAGGTTGGTTGAGGTCCGACAAGGGCGCGAGAAGTTTTCAAAACTTGTATGAATTAACAACGTTCCCAACATACTTCCTACTCTATGCAGTCCTACAATCTCGTATTTCTTCCTTTTGGTTTAAGAGTTATCTCACCTCGAGATCTATTCATTTCCGTCTTTAAAGCTCCACTCAAAGTTTCCACATCTCAAACACCCCCCGATAATCTGTCTAGAATAATGTAAAATACCATACTACCCTTGAGAATTTTCATTCTCACTTGCTTAGTCTCCTTAGACTAATTCAGCTTTTCTGCATTTTTGCCTGGTATTTCTCGCCCTTCGCGACAAATTCCAGACTCTAGGAAGTTCCCACCAAAGTTTGAAGACAAAGAGAAGAAGATTCGAGAAGCGTTATACAAGGATAGAAGGTCAAGGCAAGACGACGTTGAAAGAAGGAAGAAATTTTCAAAGAGCAAAGCATTCAGAAGATAGTGCAACAACTCTTATATTTTAACCAAGCAAACCATCATCATATATGTTGTCTTGAAGAAACATAAATGTATTTTTATATACGTCTTTTCAACCCTTTTTAATATGGGCTTCATTTTTCGCTGCTACATCATTTGTAAAATGACTCTCAATGTAATGAACAAATGTTCTTATCAATGAATAAAATTCCGTTTTTAGTCATTTCTTCTTTTATTATATTCTCATTAAATTATTTAAAGCCTATGGTGACTTTGGACAGTAAATCCGAGGTCACTAGCGGTAATACTCAATGTTACCAAATAGGGGTGTTACACGTGGTGGTATAAATTGCTACTGCTTTAGTTATAACATGTTGAGAGATTTAGTATATTTAACGATTTTTTAAATTTTATTTTGAAAACTATAATATATTTTTATTATTAAAATAAATGAAATTAATATATTATTATTTAATTAAAAATTGATTTTGATAACCATAAAAAAGGTTTGAGCCGAACCTAACCTGACCGAAAACCCGCTACAACCCGACTGATTGACCTGTGACCCATAACGAAATCGAACCCAAATCCACCTAACCCGACTAGATTGACAGTCTATTAGTAATAGATAGATAGATAGTTACCTTTCTTTTTCAAAGTTACATTAATAAACAAAGAGATTGTAGTATTACCTAAAATAATAGAAAAAAAAATGTCCAAAACCATGTCCAATTCAAAGAACCTACTTTTTGAAAAAACTGTTAAATTATAAATTTAATTTGATTTTTTTTATAATTATGAAATATATTTAAAATTTTAGAAATAAATTAAAATGATTTTTCAAAAACTTACAAATAAAAGCAAATTAAAAGTCATTTATTCGTTCTTCCAAAACTCTACAATCACTTTCCCAATGTGATTCTCCAAATTCATGAACCCTAACCAATAACCATTGAACAAATTCAAACCCTAACTAGTAGATTTCCTTATTACATCTCGTTGTTGTCATTCCCATCCAAAATTCTTTCGGTTACATCACCATTGTCGACTAATTTGAGCGAATCGTCATGCATGGTTGTTACTACTCGACGCGATCGACATGATGTTTGAAATCGTCATGCGGGTTGGGTTGTAGGTCTACCCATTTGACTAGTTTTGACTCATTCTTGATGTGTTTTTTTTCTTTTTTTTTTTAATTCTAAATCAAACAAACAAAATCACAAATCTTTCCACAATAATATGAAGTAGGCATCAGCAATCACACAATAATACGATATAGACATAGAACCAATATTCCAATACTCCAAAAATTGAGACAAGAAATCGCACATCATTGCATTAAGAACAAACACAAATAGAGCTTAGTTGTCTTTATAGTCCAAACAAAAGACCTAGAAATGTCACACTGGAGGATAGAGCACTTATAATCTTCCTCCAACTCAGTAAATCATCATTACATCAAGAAAGAAATTGAAATCAAAATTTGGAGTACTCTAGTACTCATCAAGATTACAAGCAAACTCAACAAAGATTATAAGCAACTAGTGGAGTGCCAAATCTCGCTCCAAAGCTCATCAAAGATTACAACCTACCCCTATTATGGTGGATCTCACTCCATTATTCACTTTCAATTTCAATCAAATACTCAAATTCAAATCGAAATCCAAGAAAGAGATTAAGGCCATTAACAATTTAACATACTTGAAGTAGATCTCAAAGGGGCGATGGAGTTGGAGGGAGAGGTGATGCGACCTTGCCTTTTCAAGGACTCAATGTAATATCCGCTAAATTCTAATAAAATAAAATGGGTAATTATCCCAATAATTGTTTTCTCAAAAGTAGAGAATTTAATAATCTTTATAATCTCAAATTATATTATAAAAGGTTATAAAAGTTTTCTATAATGGAAATTAAGAATTTAATTAAAAATATTAAGCAAGTCGTGTATTCATTTATATAATCCTTTTTTTTCCTCTTAAATAGAGAGTTTCAATATTTATAATAAAATTATAAACATATTATAAAGGATAAAGGATGATTAAAATAAATAGCAAAAAAAGAGGCTAATTAGGTGGATATTAAGGAGATTGTGAAAATTAGGTAAATAGCAAAATCCCCCATCACCCACCCATACCCCACTCCCACCGAGTTGACTCGGTCGTTGACCGAGTTGACTCGCCCGTTGACCGACCATTGACCGGCATTGACCATCATCACAATCATCACTATCATCATTTTCAAAAACCGTCATCACAATTTTTTCACCATCATCACAATTTATTTCATTGTCATCACAATTTTTTGATGACAAAAAAGTGTAATGAATGCTAAAAAAGTGTAATCAAAATGTCTTGATGGCATTTTTTGATGACAAATTTTATCATTAAAGGCATTCAACCACATAAAAAGTGTAATAAAAGGTAAAAAGTGTAATCAAACTGTCATCACAATTGCCCGTCATCACAATTGTTTTCACCGTAATCACAATTTTTTGATGACAAAAAAGTGTAATAAAAGGTAAAAAGTGTAATCAAACTGTCTTTTTGATGACAAAAAGTATCATCACCGTCATCACATGGTTCGAACCGTCATCAACTGTTATCACTTGTTATCGTTACTTGATGACGATTTGATTGTCATCAACTATCATCTCTACTTGATGACGGTTCAATTAATTTGTCATCAAAAGGGCTTTGATGACAAACAAGTGTCATCAAGTGTCATCAAACTGTCATCACTTAAGCTTCATCAAATATGTGTCATCACTATCATCACTGTCATCACTTACTTGATGACGGTTTGATTGTCATCAACTATCATCATAAATTTCATCTCTACTTGGTGATGGTTCGATTCTCATCAATCGTCATCGTTATTTGATGACGGTTCGATTGCCATCAATTATCATCGTAACTTGATGACGGTTCGATTGTAGTCAATTGTCATCACTTTTCATAAACTGTCATCACTATTTGATGATAGTTTGATTTTCATTAACTATCATTACAAATGTCATCTCTACTTGATGGCGGTTCGATTGTCATTAATAGTCATCGCAATTTGATGACGGTTCGATATTGTCATCAATTATCATCGCTACTTGGTGTCGGTTCGATGATGACGCTTCGATTGTCGTCAACTGTCATCACTTTTCATAAACTGTCATGACTATTTGATGATGGTTTGATTGTCATCAACTATCATCACAAATGTCATCTCTACTTGATGAAGGTTCGATTGTCATTAATCATCATCGCTATTTGATGACGGTTCGGTATTGTCATCAATTATCATCGCTACTTGATGACGGTTCAATTGTCATCACTTCTTGACGACGAATGTCAATTCAATTTGACAAAGTAACTTTGGTTCACTAATTTATCGAATTTCTGCTTGGTCAAAACCAACTCATCAACTTTGACATTAGATTTTCGTTACCCTTTCGTAAATTCCCTATTTAATCACGTCACAATACACACAACTCTATTGTGGGGCCTAGATAAAGATCATAATTAATGTAAGAAACTAAGACCAAATCTTATTTAATTAATTGTAATATATTCAATTCAGATTCAGAGCACAAAAATGCAATGGAAAACATACTGTAAGAGTTTTCTACAACTTTATTTCTGGATTCAATACACAACTCAAGGAAAAACGTAAAAATCAATTGCCAAACTTACACATCAGGTGAACTGCCTATTCTAGATGAAACACATACATATTCTTTTGAACCCGCCTGACTTATCTATCATAAATACACACTATAACAAGTAAAAATAAACAACATAGGATTTGCCTAAAATTGGAGCCCTATATATATATATAGGTATCACTTGAAGAATTTAAATTTCTTTCACAAACTTCGATCATCTCCATGGAACTTTGATGAGTCATTAATTTTGCAAATCTTATCTTCATTACTCTGCATCATTTACAAAGTCAGTTTGATGAAAACCAGGAGTGCTGATATAGTTAGCCTTATAGTGATGCAGAGGAACCTGTGCAGAGGCACATAAAGGAGATGCTTCAATACATAAATCAAATGCAATTCATGCATAGATAACAGATCATTAGTGACCCACCATAGGCTGATGTCAATAGGCAACCATCATTCCTCCATAGAAAAGATCATGATAAGGGTTTGATGCACAGGCTTGCAATCAGAAATAAACAAGCACTTTAAATTCCAATTCCGTGCTCAATTGAGTTGGAAATTTTATTAAACAAATATAGAACCTCATAAACAATTTAGTTCCATGTAGAACCTCATGAATTTATCCATCCAAACATAAAAACCGTATGGTGAAGGCAAAATAATATGCATTCACTGAATCAGCTTGAATGCCCATCTCGACACCTCAAAATTCAAAAACCATTCGATTGATTTCTTGCTAGAATATATTTAAAAAAGACCAATATTGACACCAACAACTAAAGATCACCCAGATCACCATTAACCAATATCCTGTTTTAGCATATATATTGAAACTCCCAACAAACACACGAGAAAAAACACTAAAATAGGCATCCAATACTCAATTTGGTACCCAAAAAAAAAATCACACAAATTACGTACATAGCCACAAAAAGAGAAAAAGGAATAGAGATTTACTTGTTGGTAATAAAGATTTACTTATCTGATTGTCTACCTTCTTGACTGTGTTATCATTCTCACTCTCCCAAATTTCGATCAAAAGCACATCAGAAAAACCCTAGCAATCGTTTCCTCATTCAACATCAAAATTTCTCCCAATCTCTCGCGATTCCCTGCAATTAGATCCGTAACATCCAGATCTTCCCCGACGTTGATGTCTCTGGCTTCCATCGCTACCAGAATTGCGCTGCGCAAGGAGGATTCGAACCGTCACCATATCATATTCTCCAAATCGTTTGAGCCAAGGTGGGGGAGCATGGGATCCGGAATTTTCTTTAGAGTGAGAGAGAAACAAGAAGAAGAGGAGAGAGAAATTCGGAACTCAGAGGAGATAGAGGTAGTAGGTGAGAGAGAGAAAATAAAAGAGGCTTTTATACTTAACAAAAAAATAAAAAATGGATTTTGATTACAAACGCCTAATTAGGTTTATAATTTTTGCCCTTCTACCAAATTCTTTCTAAAGGATTATTAAAGTGGTAAAAATTTCAAAAAAAATAAGATTAATACAAATTTTGGATTTTATTAATAATGGAGTGCTACAAGGGTAAAAACAGTACAAGTTAAAATAAATAAAAAGGAGGCAAGAGCTGGCACTCGAACCCGAGACCTCTTGCGTCTCCCCCTCATACACAAACACACACACACACACACACACACACACACACACTCACACACACTCCAAACCGCTAAGCCATTGTAACAGATCTACTCATAATCCCACTCTTTTATAAATATACTCTACTATTCTTCTTCTTCTCCAAACAAGTCAAATTGATGTTTGATGGAAGTGACGCAAAACCAATACATGCTTCCATGGCTTCCCTATTCTCCATTGTAGCTTGCAAGACCATCCAAAACCTGGCATCACCTTGTGTACGTCATCTCCAACTAACACACTTTCAACCAATTGGCATCAATCTCCTCTCCCACGATTGATCAATTTTCATTGCCATGGATCGAGGGAGCTCATAAATTTGCCTATTTAATGGCTGAAATTTCATTGTTAAATTTACACATCAGACTCTCCTCTCTCTTCTAGAAAATAGCTTTTCTCAATTGTCAAAATTCAGCCCTAAAAGCCTTATTTTTAATTGCTGTTTTTAAAAAAAAAAACCACAAAAACCCTAATTCCAGTCCCCTTCCGCCAACCACAACCGAACCCTTGTCGAATTGCCACCATGCGCGCGCGCCGCCCGTCTGCCCAACATGCCGCCGGGGCTCCACTGTTGGTGGTCGCCTGTGCCGTGAGTCATCGTTCCTAAGATCTCTCTCTGGTTTGTACGTAGAAAGGAAGAAGGAAGTAGTGGGCTTGTTCTTGTGGGTTATTTTGGGCTACTATTGGGCTAAATTTTAGGCCCATATGTCTAAAATAAATCCATCAGAATTTAAATAAAGGAAAAAGAAAAGGAGAAGCCCAAAATTCCGCCCACCTCGAAAACCGTGCCCATATTGCTCTCGTTTTTGTTCGGTATATATTTCAATTATAACTATTCATAAAATATTTTTTGTGTCACATTTATATGATAATTACTTAATTAAATTGAATAAAACTAGCTTGCATGTTAGTTTATAAAATAATATCCCTAGACCATGGAAATCCTTTTTAAATAAAATAATCGTATTTTTATCTTTAATTCATATACATGGAAAGTGTAATATAAATAATATGTATATTCTATGGGAAGTTATTATAAATATAAAAAGATCTAAGTTGTTAGGAAAGATAAACCAATTTTATTATTTCCCTAGTACATAAACTATAATTAATATGATACGGGATCAAATGCGAACAATTAATACGTAAAATGCGAACTACTATTGACCATTCGATCATCATAAATGTAAGGCCGGGATTACACGCGTGGTTTAAGTCATTTTTATATATAGAGGGTATTTTCGTCAATTTTCTATTCATCTATCTTCTTCCTTACTAGTTAGAAGATTTTTGCGTTCTTACTTTTCGTTTGTTTTTCTTCAATGATTTGTTCTAGTTTCTTCATTGTTTTTCGCACATTCGATTTTCACATTGTTCGTGGATTTATGTACGATTTTTCAGGGTTTTAATTTCTCATTCGTGGTAATTTTGAGAAGTCACGCCATATTCCATGGACTATGTTGCCTTGATTTGAGCTCGACTTTTTGTTCATTCTCTTCTTTTTGAACTTTCGCTACAGGGAAGTCAAATCTGGTGACATCTAGGAGCTTTTAATTAGGACTTACAAGCATTGCGTTTGGGTTCTCTAGAAGGTTTGGTCCTTTAATTTGTTTCATACATCATGCATTCAGTTTGATCTTTTGTTTAGTGAGTTAGTTCTATTGTGATTTGTTGAGATGCCTATTTGAGGATTCTTGTAAATTTTGCAGTATTCGATTGAGAAATTTGATGTAGAGTGGCTCAAAGTGAAATGGTGTAAATAGGTAAGCATAATTAGATTGTGATGAGTACCAAGTGTTTTTTTTTTTGCTTCAAAGAGATTTAGGAGTTTATAGCTTTGAGTAGTTAGTAGCTGAGTCATAAGCACATCGTTTCTTATATAAATTGTGTCGATGGACAAGTTTTATGATTTTTGATCATTTGAATATGCATATTACAGTAGTATAAGATTTCGTGGAGGATTTTGCAAATGAATAATCTTACATAAAAAGTGTTGTTGTAATGTGTTTTTTTTGTATCATTGTGGATGGTGACGATATTCCACCACCAGTTAAGAACTTCAAAGATGAGGTTTCCTGAGCCAATATTGAAGATGCTCAAAACTAAGAAGATAGTGAAACTAAGACATATCCAAGTCCAGGGGCTTCTTGTAATTTTATCTCGTAGATTTATGATTAGTATTACATATACTGGTTCAGAGAAAACCCTAGTGTTTGTACTACCTCTGACTATGGAGGTTTTGCAAGGAGATAATGATGCCAATTGCTCCAGGAGAAGGGTCTTTCGGATCGGTAGTTTGTCCATCAAGAGAGTTCGCTAGGGAAATTGACGAGGTTGTTGGGCAATTTTTGTCACCATTGAGAGATGTTTGGTACCCAAAGTTTACATGAACTGCATTGTGATTTTCAATGAACCTTATAGTGTAATATTATGAACCATAATGACAATATTTGTGAACCAAAAGAATAACGTTTTTTGTATGCTTGTTTGATTGCTCACCAAGTGTTTGATAAAATGTCTAAACGCTCCCCCCTACAAAGCCAAAATCTTGCTTGATTGCTGGAATGTTGGATGGACTTATGGCTAATATTAGTTGTTTGTTGCACATTCATGGGTTGAATTTTGTTGATAAACCATAAACCCTTTACTGAATTCCTTTTTTTTACATGAACCGTATTGTGATTTTCAATGAACTTTACAGTGTAATATTATGAACCATAATGCCAATATTTGCGAACCAAAAGAAAAACGTTTTTTTTTTCATATTTTTATTGTTATGTGTTCCATATTGTTTATAAATTAGCTTAATTTTCCTTTTTTTATTGTAGGTTGTTCATCAAGTTCCGGTCATCCTAACTTGTCTCATTCGGAAAATGATGCTAGTATTGATGGAGTTTCATTAAAGGGTCTTGATAAGGATGAGAATGTTGATGGGGTTCCATTGGACGATCTTGATGAAGCTAGTGATGCCTAAATTCTTCACTTATCACAATATTTTCTTATCTCATTCCCAAGATTAAACATCGAAGTTCCGATTCTCTATTTGTCTTTTCAGCAGTTGTTGTGTGTTTTGGGGATTAAGTTGTCTTTTTTTTGGTTACCAGTCGAGATGGAGCATAAGGCACTATGGGCCCTCATAGAGCTCAACAGGAACCTCGACGTTGCCGGAGCAAAAAGATTAATAGATTTTCAAGCACTAGAGGAGTTGAGGCTAAAGGCGTATAAAAATGATCTACAAGGAGCGCACCAAATGGTGGCTTGATCATAAATTGTTGTCCAAAACTTATGAAGTTTGGTGACAAGGTACTTCTCTTCAATTCTAGACTCCGTTTATTTCCAAGGAAGCTAAGGACAAGATGGAGTAGGCCATTCGTGGTTCACCACATCTATCCTCACAGAGTGGTAGAGTTGATCGATAACCATGGAACCATATTTAAAGTAAACGGCCACCGATTAAAGAAGTTCTATGAGAAACCCGACCCGGACGAAGAGATTAGAGTCACCATGGCTCTCACAACGTCGGATTAGCTAAGATAAGTTCGTCGGGCTAACGATGTTAAAAATAGCGCTTACGGGAGGCTACCCGGTTTTTAGTTTTAGTTAAGTTTTCTTTTCTTTTTAGATCTTTTTCTTAGCTTTCTTTTGAGTTTTTTTAGTAGTCTAGAAGTTAGCAAGATAGAATTGTTCGAAACTAACATGGTATAGGAAGTTGGGCTCAAAACGACACTGAAAAACCATTCGCCCAGGCTCGTTAACGACCTGCGAGGGTCGTTAACGACCCGTGTCGACACGCGAATTGGCAGACGCGGGTGAAGTAAGTAACCCTAATCTATCTTCTATCTTTATAACCCCCCAGACCACCTCTCTTCTTGCCTCTTCCTATTTAAAACCTTCTCTCAAGCCTTCAAACTCCCACACCCAAATATCAAGCAAAATCCTCAAATTCTCAATCCAACCCCACTGATTTTCTCTACCCAACACCGATCAGAGCACCACCGCCCCTAACCCAAACCGCATCCCACGATAACGAGCCAACTCTCTTGAGTTCGTTACCGGCGCATCAAAAGCCTCGTTACCCATCCCCAATTCAATCTTTGTTCTTCAATTTTTCAAATCTACGATATGATTTCTAAACCCTAACTCTTTTCTTGCAAATTTCATGATATTTGGGGTAAACTTCATATCTATATCTTGATTGAGTAATTGGTTTGCATGTCTATGTTGCATTGTGTTTCTATTGCTTCTATTATGGGTGATTGATCTTGATTTATACTTGGTTAGTCTTGCTTAGTTTGCATTGAAATTTTGATGAGAAAAGCATGAATTAACTTGTTCTTGAATCGATTGGTCTTCACCTTGAGTTTTGGCAATTTTTTGCATGTTTGGATAGGGTATCTAGTAAGTATGGGGTTGCATGTTCTAGATTGAGTGTTTTATGTGGGATTGTGGTTGATTCATGCAAGAATTATTGGAAACTTTTGAGGTTTAGTACTCAGACTAGATTGCAAGTTGTTCTCGCCCAGGCTCGTTAACGACCTTCCCAGGGTCTTTAACGACATGTGATATGCTCAGGTCTTTAACGACCTGTGATATGCTCAGTTTCAAAACAAACCCAGATACCTCGTTAACGAGCCAATTGGGTCGTTAACGAGGCAGGTCTAGAGCACTTCCGAGAGCAAGTATGGGGTTTCTTTTTTGTTGGTATGTTTGGATCTTATCTTGGAAAATTCATGGTCTTCGTATGTACAAATGGCAAGCACTAGCCGAGCTAACACTAGAGCCGGAAAGAAGAAGAGGACTCAAAGGTCCCCATCTCCTCCACGCATGGATAATGTCATACTAGCTACTAAGGAGCAGATTCGGATCTTTGACGCCGTTCTTGAAAAGCACCACTTCACTAGGTGGTTCTCGAGGTCAAGCGCTAAGTCATTGCGGATATATGAGGACGTCAAGCACGCCTTTGCCATTCTCGGGGTACCTCAACTATTGAAGAAGGAAGAAATACCGCATTACCCGGGCCTCACCACCGAGTTCTTGGCCACCCTCAAAACAAGCTTCAAAATCAAGACTTTGGTCGGAAGGATCAGGTTCTGGCTAAGCAATGTTAACCATGAATACGCAATGGATGAGTTTAATGCATATCTCGAGCTTCCTCACCACTCTCGGAATTACAAGATCAAAGACTTCAAGGTTACCAATACTTGGGGTTACATTTCCGGGGAGGTTGAACCTTCCGCCGCAGCACTTTCCGAAGAAAGCATCATCAACCCCATCTTCCGGATCATTCTCCAAGTCTTGGGAGCCACGTTTTGGCCCAAGAGAGAGAGTTCAAGGCCAACACGGACGGAGGTTGTATGCCTCTGTACCATTCTTTGAGGATCCCGCCCCCTTGAACTTGGGGTGTGAATGGTTGTAATATATTGAGAAGTACGAGATCAAGTCAAAAGAAGTATGGTGCGGGATCTGGTGAGTCTTCTAGCGGAGAAGCTCATCGTTGATATCACACATTATACTGGGTACCATGCTCAAAAGCTCGACAAGAACTACTGGTTTTGCTTTTGGCAATTTTGTGAGGACCGAGAGAGGGAACACCACCAAGGTACTGGGCCAAGATGTGCTTCTTACCCGAGACAAATTCCCGTTAGAAAAGAAGCCACAAGATGAGCCGTCGTTGAGGGATTGTGTGACACGGTTCGCTAGAGAAGGTAAGGACATGGATGAAGATGATGATGCAATGGAAGCAGCCACAGAGGAGATCGATAACGAGGATGATGACCTCGGTACCGAGGTCCTGGGCGATGATGATAACATCGGTAACGACCCACCCATGTTCGTTAACGACTACTTCGAGGCTAGTAACAAGGCATTCAACTTCGGTAACGACCCACTGCCATCGCCTACCCTGCCTTTGTCATATGAGATGCTTTCCTACAACCCGGTGATTTACCACGACCACTTACAGCCCCAAGATCATTACACACCACCTACTCAGCCCACCTATACTGGATCGAGTGTTCTACCTCCATGGGCCGATGATCTTTCTTTTCAGATGTAACAACTCAACCTACAGCAAACACAACTCACCTAGAGGATGGAGCGATGGGAGGGTGTCTATGCAGCTCGCATGGCTTTGGATGATGCGAGGCATCAGCAGGCAGATGCTCGTTGGAGGATGATGGAGCAAAGAGTGATGGTTGATGAGGAGCGTTGGAGGACCATGTATCAATTCATGGACAACTTTGAGCGTCAGTTTCCACCACCACCACAACGATGATTCAGCTTTCAGAAGATGTTTCTTGTCCGCTTCAGTTTATCTTGTGAGTTTCTTTCTTTTTCCTTCTTCTTTTTCTACTGCTTAGTTTGATTATAGTGTAACACTGTAATTTTTAAGTATGGGGTAGGGAAGGGAAGAAAACTTGTTTAGTGTGTCTTGTTTATTTGCTTTGTTTTAGTTGTCTTTGTTTTTTTTTTTTAAATCACGAAAATCACAAAAAGAGTTTTTAGAATGGATAAATACCCCGTCTTTTGGTTCTATGATTTTTAATTTCTAGCATGATCATGTAATTTCCTTACAAGCATGTTTTTGATGGTATAGTCTGATTCCTGATATGAAATTGTTTTTATAGAGAAATAGCAATTTAATGAAATTGAGCATGTATAACTTTTAGCATGAGTAGTACAATCCAACAAAAAATTGCTACCTTGTGAGTTATTTTTGGCCTTATAGGGAGAACATCACTTGGCAGCTTATAATATCATCCTTTTCATCAACTTGTATATCAAAATTATGTATGGTTTCTTGAAACAAAGGGATGTGTCAACAAAAGAGAAAGCGAAACTTGCCTTTTTAACTCCACTTGTCAAAGAAGGCTAATTGAAACCGGGAACCTAAGGTCTCTCTCTCGGCGAAGAAAAATTGAGTAGCGCAGTCTTTATCATTGACATTTGATTTAGAAATCAAAGGATTCTTTGCATCCCTAGCATGGAGAGTGAAACGACCGACTCTAAGAGATCAAATCCGGTAAGCAAACAGTAAACCCGACACCGTAAACTCCAGTGCTTTCTCCGCACACAATACGCCGATTTGGTGTAAAATCTTCCACGTAGTTGGCATCAGCTGCGTATGCTATACTTTTAGGGCAACTAGGAAATTCAGCACCAACGTAGAGAAAGGAAAGAGAGCCCCCAGGGTAAAGGGATACTCGAGGAAGCAGACCCACCCGAGTTTCACCAATCAATGGCCTCTTGAGTAGGACAGTAGAAGTGGGTACCAGGAAGAAAGCCTTAGCCTTAGATGATCTTCTCGGCTTCTTTCTCGGACATTTAGAAAGGGCGACAATCTTGAGGTTCGAGAGAATGGAATGACTCAAACCCCACGTCGGAGATCTTAGCCCTAACCATGGTGGAAGAAAGAAGAGTAAAAACAGAGAAGAGGAGGGGAAGGCGAAGGCGAAGGTGAAAGAAATCAATTGACGCATCTGCTCGAGATATCTGCATCGGGTAATTATAACCCTGATTGATGCGATGTTTCTTCTGCTGGAAGACGATTGGACGACCCGGGCGACCCCACTTGTCTCATATCACGTACGGAGAAAGCGGCAAATCTGATCAAATTCCCGCGTTCGGATTTGGATCAAATTTGGGGGTTATTTTTGGGCCTAAAAACAGTAAGCCCACTTAGCAAAGCAACACAGAGAGAAAATAGGAGTATTGTTCATGCATGAAGATAGTAATCGAAGATGCCATGAAGATCAAAGTGAAGTTAATAGTCACCCGAATGAAGAGAGAAGATTGTGGTCACGAAAAGAGGTTGTGCGATCAAAGAAGCAGTTACATACATCGGTTTTCTTTTCCGATGAACGTGGGAAGTGGCAAATGGTTATGGAACTTTTCGAAGCTAGTGGGAATATGGCGGAAGACGTGAATAACGGCTAGTATAGAGTGTTAAGAAAAATAGGCAATTGTATGCATTAGATTTAGTCATTGTACGCTAAGGAGAATAGAGCTCTCGAATTCCAAAACCGATAGACTCTAAATCTCAGTTTTCCATAATTCAATCAAAACATTCATTTCTTTCCTTAATCATTAGATTGTAACTCCGAGCTAGGACGTGAGAATAGTTGTTTATTTTTCGTCCAAAACAGTTTATAAGGTCATAACAAATTTCAATTTATTTACACGAAGGCTTGATCAAACACAAAATGTTATTCTAACACCTTTTTAGAAATCTATGTCCAATATCATCTCGTGCTATCCGAAAACTAAAGAAAAAAATGCTCTCTCAAATAATTTGATGGGAATTAGTTTTAGCATTTCTAGTGAATCATGGACAATTATCACTATAGGCACTATTATAGTCATGTCATTCATACCAATTGATTAAATGTTCTAAAACGTTCACATGGATGTGTCCTCAAATGTTTCTGAAAGTTAAAAAGTCAATATCCAATAAAACCTCACAACCTCACATAAGAACAAGGTGGTGTCTCTAAAAATGACAAACATAAGGGCAACTGAACAACAAGAACCTCACATAAGAGTGCATAGAATGAATGTACTCCAAATCTCCTCTAGTCCAGTCCCTTGAATAAGGCAAACTGCAAATTATGCTGTATATGCGTGAATTGAAATAGCCTTTTCTAGCAGGCTTATGAGTGCATAAATGTAACTTGGTTATGATCATGTGTAATTCAATCTCTATGCAAACTAAGATTATGCAAGATAATTTGAGTGCTATCTTAAAACATGTTTTCCCTCCTTTTTCCGGGCTTGGGACCGGTAGTGTACCAAATACACAAGCGGAGTTAAAAACATGTTATCAGCTATAGCAAACAAACTAACATGAAAACCTAACACGACAAGCACACTCAAAAACTTGGAAGACATAAATTTTTATTTGGAATGAAAGATCCCCAAACAGATTGAATTAGCTATAGTGTCAGACCTTGAACACCGACCTAAAATTGAATAAGCAAAAGAGCATGATTCATATTCCAATGAGTTTATTGCTAGAGTCGGTTTTGTATCGGTTAATCATGGTGTAAAAGCATTAGCTAAGTAAATTACAATGAAAAGATGATAGTCTTAGACTTTCACATGAGTTTTGTAACACCCAGTTGGCGGATACATGGGGCGTGACAAGGTGGTAGGCCTCACAATGGGTCTACCAGAACAAACTGACAACAAACGACTATTTTGGACCTTGCAAAAAAAGCACTGCGAGTAAATTCACGAAATCATCCAATCTAGAAGTTCAAGATTTTATTGCATAAAATTCATGCATGCCAAAAGCCAGAATCTAACAGTCATGAAAAAGGACTCTATAGCTAGTCTAAAACATTAGACAACTCAACATACTCCAAAAAGGTTCACTGTCAAAGCATAATTACTCAAGTCTATCAAACAAAAGACGAAAACGCTAACAACACTCTCCTAAAACACGTCACGTCAAGACCGAGCTCCACCACCTGGAATGCAATCTCCTGGCACATTTCCCAAGTCAGAAACCTTACCTAAAACGCCACAAGTTGATCACATTAGCCTACGATCCCGGTATGGGCCAAACAAGTAAATTAAATATGTAAAAAAACATTTTTAAGAAAAATAAACTTGCATACATACATATATTTAAAGATGCACACACAATTACAGTCACAATAGAGATATAATAGTAGGCCAAATAAGTATGGACAAACATTCTCTAAGGTCATCACTCAAGCATTTTAGACATTTCAAACAAAATTCGTCAAATACAATAGCAATCCAACGTCATCCTCAATATATGGCACCCTCCGGCCTTTCATCTATGGCGCACGGTTAGGGCGCATAACTAAACCGTGCCCATTTTCTCCGTTCATTCTTCTTTCCCCGGCTAAACCTCTACTAGAGCGTTTGCCAAAAAAATTTAGTTTATTTTTAGAAGGGGGTTCCTTCCAGCCGCATGACCATGCCCGGGGGCCACTTCATCTCCAACTTGTCCCGTGCTCCATGATCATACCGGTGGAACCCAGAGCATGCATAACGAAAACATTTAAAAGTGATTTCCATAATTCAAATATATATATAAGCACGTAATATGGAATCATTCCAAAATAAGAGCTACACATTCAATTTACTCGTTCAACGCATAACGAGTCGTAAACTAAGTAAGTCGGCAAGCGACTTACCTTGAAGGCGAGAAACAACACGTAGCGGAAGAAAGGAAGCTCGAACAAGTCACACACGAACGTTATCGAATCCTAAAAATTCAATAACCAAAACTATCATACCCGAACGGAAGTGAAACACAAAACTTAACGCCTTACAAACTAAAAGCTCCTTCGAATCGATGATTCGATCTAGATTACTAGTTACTAGCACACTTCATAAATGACATTTTCTAATAATACCGGTTTACTTAATCAACATAGTAGTATTTTAACCTACTACTCTAGATCAAGACACTCAATAAAACCACAATAATTCAATACCCAATTACACGATTTCATTGCAACATTACAATTGAACGTATTTATGTAGCAACCTCGTACTATTGAGATCAACTTCAGTTCCAAATTTTAAACCAACTATTTTTAATATTCTCACGAGATACAGATTGCATAGATTAATTTGTAAATATCAAGGAGCACCAACCCAACAACATCACAAGAAAAATTACCACATTACTTATATAATACATTAGCAATCCATTATCAACAGTACATTTAATCTCCAATTCTTTGGAATTCACATAAGGGCCAAATAAATCAGCCAAAAATCAGTGCAATTGATCTCACTACATTCACAAAGCTTGACCGAACAGGGCATAACAAAATGAACTAATCTTCTCCTCTGCAAACGCTAGAACCGATCAAATTAAGGTCAACTTGATTGCCTTCCTCCAATTCAACAATAATTTCTGTCAAGCCTAGCTATGGACGGTGACCCAACAGACTCCCATACATGCATCCCACCAAACCTAATGGTTAAATTCTTGTAAAAACAATAACGAAAACATGTATATATGATTTGGAACAAGAACAATTGGACAAGAACTACAACCTTCTGACTTTTATTGATTAGAAAAGAAGGAAACGCGGGTTGGTCTTGGACTTGATCGGAGATGGGGATGCTGAACGGCGAAGATAAGTGGCGTCGATGAATGGAAACGACGACCTGCGACGGTGAACGGAGACTTCGAATTCGACCTCGCTCCTTCTTCTAGGTAGCTACAGAAACCTGACGGTCGTCACCTTCTTCTTGGCTGCAGAAGATGACGCTTCAAAGGTGGAGACGAGGCCTTGGGTGGAGGCTTACGAGCTTGGCAGCCTGCGGGGCTTCTCCTGGGTTGACGACGATCGTCACCTTCGACAACGACGAGAAAGTGAGGCCAGAAATGGAGGGTTTGAACGGAGGTCGGGAAAAGATGAAAGTGTTGATGAGGCAAGGTAAGGGCGGAGGAGGTTGGTGAGGCAAAGAGAATCTTAGGGAGCGGCGACAGCTTGGAGAAGGTGAACGGAATTTCTTCTCCTGAACAATTAGGTATAGAAACAAGGGAAAAAGGTTTGGGCCTTTGTCTTAAAATTCAGCCCAAATGAAGAAAGGGGAGGCAAAGGCTTATTATTAATGGTCTGTTCCAAAATTTAGAACAAAAGTAGAAAGAGGATAGACAGGCAATCGAATAAGAGGAAAGAAACGTAGTCTCTAACGCTCAGAAAATTTTACAACGTCCTCATAAATAAACCCGGGTATTACATATACCCCCACTTTAAGAACGTTTCGTCCTCGAAACTCAAGTAGAGATAAATTAACATACAAGTAAGGATGGGAGATTGGTTAGGGTCTCACAAATCCCCACCCTTTAACGTAGGTTCGTCCATGAACCATTTCCTAACGACCACAACGACGAACGTAAGTTTATCTCAATTGAACGAAGTTCTTCCAGAGCATATATCCAGCATAATATCTACTCTAACATGTAAGAGAATCATTGAACCCACATAAGCAAACAAGTAATCAAGCACAAACAAACGATCGCCCAAGCAATCCACAAGTAAGCAACATGCAACCAAGCAATTTAACAATCAAATAATTTAAAGTACTAGATACGATGCAAGAAAAGCTCAAGTACGAACCATTCCCCACGGACTCTATCAACTTAGAGTATAACTCGGGATAACTCTCTTGTATACTTGCCTCGGTCTCCGAAGTAGCCTCCTCAACTCCACGCCTAGACCATTGCACTAGGACTAAAGGAATCTCCTTGTTTCGTAGTTTCTTCATTCGACGATCCAATATAGCTATCGGTTTTCAACAAAAGTATGATCCGGCTCGATTCTCAACTCTTCATAACTAAGCTTGTGGTTGGGATCGGGAATGTATTGCCTTAGTTGAGACACATGAAACACGGGATTAACTCCTTCCAATGATGGAGGAAGCGCCAATCGATAGGCCAACTCTCCAACCCTTTCTAAGATCTCAAAGGGTCCGACGTAGCGAGGACTCAACTTTCCTTTAATCCCAAATCTTCGTACCCCTCGAGTAGGCGAAACCCTCAACCACACATGTGCACCAACATCAAATTCTAAGGGTCGCCTTCGTTTATCAGCATAAGACTTTTGACGGCTCTGAGCGGCTAGCATGTGTTCTCTTATCAAAGCAACTTTATCAACTGTCTCTTGTATCACTTGGGGCATCTCACCCACTCTGTCAGAGGGGTCATCCCAACAAAGTGGCGTTCGACACTTTCGACCATACAACGCCTCATAAGGATCCATTTGAATCGAGGCGTGCCAACTGTTATTATTATATGCGAATTCCACCAACTCTAAATTCTCTGACCAACCACCACCCCAGTCGAGGACACAAGCTCTTAGCATATCTTCAAGCGTTTGAATCGTCCTCTCTGACTGTCCATCTGCTTGCGGGTGATAAGCTGTCGTGAAATGCAGTCTTGTACCCAACGCTTGGTGCACCTGATGCCAAAATTTTGATGTAAACCGACCATCTCGGTCGAATACAATTGTTTTTGGTACTCCATGTAGTCTCACTATCTGCTTTACAAACACATCCACTAGTTTAGGAACCGGCCACGTCTCCCTAATCGGTAGAAAACGTGCCGTTTTCGTCAATCTGTCCACTACTACCCAAATGGCATCATGACCTTGACTGATGCGCAAAACTTTGACGAAATCCATAGATATGTCTTCCCACTTCCATTTTGGAATGGAGAGGGGTTGGAGCATCCCTCCCGGTCTCTGGTGTTCTATCTTAACTTGTTGACAAATCTGGCATCGTGCTACAAACTTGGCCACATCCGGTTTCAGGCCATCCCACCAATAATGTTTCTTGAGATCCTTGTACATCTTACTTGCTCCTGGATGTATTGAATAGAGCGTAGCATGAGCTTCTTGAAGGATTTTCTGTCTGAGCTCTTGATCACGGGGGACGCATACTCTCCCATTCAACCTTAAAATCCCATCTCGGATTTCAAAACCGGGTGCTTCCCCTTGACGCACCTTTTGACACAAGTCTTGAATCATGGAGCAAGCCCCTTGCTTTTCGACGGATCTCTTCTATCAAACTAGGTTGACAGTCCAAGGAACACAACTGGCCTTGATATCTCTGAACCCATACCTTTGCAAAGCGGGTTGATCAGTCAAGCGAGACAACATCTGCTCCTGGGATGATTTCCTACTGAGTGCGTCAGCGACAACATTTGCCTTGCCTGGGTCATAAAGGATCTCTAAATCATAATCCTTAATCAGTTCAAGCCATCTGCGTTGCCTCATATTGAGTTCTCACTGAGTGAAAATGTACTTGAGACTCTTGTGGTCTGTCAAAATTCGGCAAGTCGTCCCATACAAATAGTGTCGCCAAATCTTCAAGGCGTGGATCACAGCCGCTAACTCTAGGTCGTGTGTCAGATAATTTAGCTCATGAGTCTTAAGTTGTCTAGAAGCATAAGCAATCACCCGATCCTTCTACATTAACACACAACCTAAGCCAAGTTTCGACGCATCACTGTAGACCACATATCCTTCTGAGCCTTGAGGAAGTGCTAAAATGGGCGCAGAAGTTAGCCTCCTTTTCAACTTTTCAAAGCTTCTTTGGCAAGCTTCTGTCCATGTAAACTTGGTAGTCTTCCGGAGTAAATTTGTCAAAGGTTGAGCTATCTTTGAGAAACCCTCGACAAACCTCCTGTAACATCCTGCGAGTCCCAAGAAACTGCGCACTTCCTTTACATTCTTGGGAGGCTGCCAAGAGCCTACGGTTTCAATCTTCATTGGATCAACTTTCACTCCATCTGCAAAGACGACATGCCCTAGAAATGTGACCTCAGGCAACCAGAATTCGCACTTTGAAAGCTTGGCAAATAGACGGTATTGTCTTAAAACTCCCAACACAACCCTTAGATGATTAGCATGCTCATCTTGGCTCCGAGAGTAAACCAAGATGTCATCGATGAACACTACCACAAACTGATCCAAGTATTCAATAAAGATCTTGTTCATTAACTCCATGAACACTGTTGGAGCATTTGTCAAACCGAACGGCATCACTACAAACTCGTAGTGTCCATCGTGTCTGAAATGCCGTCTTTGGGATGTCTTCATCTCGAATTCTCAATTGATGATAGCCAGACCTCAAGTCAATTTTAGAAAACACTACTGCTCCTTGCAACTGGTCTAGCAAATCATCGATACGGGGAAGTGGATACTTGTTCTTGATAGTTATTCGGTTGAGTTCTCAGTAATCAATGCACAACCTCATTGATCCATCCTTCTTTCTTACAAAAAGTACTGGAGCACCCCAAGGCGATGCACTCGGACGAATGATGCCCTTTTCTGGCAACTCTTCAAGTTGCTTTTTCAACTTTTGCATCTCTATTGGTGCCATACGATAAGGAGCTCGTGAAACAGGTCTTGTTTCCGGCTCTAGCTCGATGCTAAAATCTACCTCTTTGTGAGGCGGAAGCCCCGACAACTCCTCCGGAAAAACATCCGTGAATTCTCGCACAATAGAAATGTCCTCGAGTCTCGGACTATCCTTGGTTTCTTGAAGGGCATAGCGCACCAATATCCTACACAACCCTCATTCAGCAACTTGGCAGCTTTCATAGCACTAATCATAGTTCTAGACTTCTTAGGGTCATGCCCCCAAAACACATGTTGTGTTCCATCATTAGTGATTACTGTTACTGTACGACTATGAATATCTAGAACAGCTTTGTATCTAGTCATCCAATCCATGCCTAGAATTACGTCATCATTTGGCAAGGCCATGATGATGAAATCTGTAAGCCAGTCCTTATCCCCAATGCGAAATTGACATTGAAGGATCTCTTTATCCCCACTTATCTTACTACCATCCGGCAAACTCACCACAAAAGGAGTACCCACAGAACATAACAAATGTAATCTATCTACGCATGCAGTTGCAATAAAAGAATGAGTAGCACCAGTATCAAAAAGAATCTTAACAGGCTCAAATCGAATCCAAATCGTACCTATAGCTGTCGGAGAATTTGGATCTTCAACTCTTCTCATCTCGAACACACGAGGTGGGTGGTTGGCTTTAGGACCCCCAATTGTGCTACCACGGCCTCTACCACGACCTTGACTTGGAGTAACATAAGTCTGAGGGGTAGGTTGTGATCGAATTCCTCCAGTTGGCCTAAAAGCAGGTGAGGATCCCTGAGATGGAGCAACACCTTTTTTGCGACAGAAGACAGCACGGTGACCCTTCTGTCCGCAAGTAAAGAAAGTTACCAATGGTCGAGTACATGCATTCTTCAGATGATCATAGCCTCCGCAGTTGAAGCACTGCTTCTGACCCGTTGCACCACTCGACCGTTGAGATTGGCCTTGTTGGTATTGCCTCATGCCTGAGTTGTTACCTCCCTGAGGCATGGAACTCGGCCTCCCATCACCTTTGAATCCTGTTGTGGTCTTTTGCCTCTTGCCACTACCTTGAGTGACATCAGATCGCTTGTAAGATGGGTGTGCCATCTCGTAAGCCATTGCGTTGTTCTGGTAATCCCTCAAGGTAGAGCATTCGAACCCAGCTACATACTGCCTAATCTCCGGTCTTATCCTCTTAGCAAAAGCATGAATACGTTGCTTCTCTGTGGTCACAGTGTCAGCCACATAAGTTTTAAATCTCTTTGAAACTTCAGGGCAACTTCTGCCACTGAAATGTTCTCAGGCTTTGCATCAACAAACTCTTGAGCTCGTGTGTCCCTTACAGCAGCAGGGCAGATTCATCTATCAACATCTTAGAAAATTCTTCAAAGTTCACTTCATGGTCCAAAATCTATAGAGACCACCAATCAAAAGCATTATCTCTTAGCAAGCTCTAAGCTAATGACACCTTTCGATCCTCTGGTGCCTTGATCGTGTTGAGAGCTGAAGTGACTTGCCTCAACCACAGCTCCACGTCCTCCTCATGAGCTCCAGTGAACAACGGAAGTTTCATATAACTGAACTCACGCAACCACTTGTCAGGTCCGGAGTCTTGACGACCCCTTTCAACCCGAACTGACTCTTCAAATACTTCTTGAACGGGTTGGGGCGGTCTCTAAATATTTGACACCCTAACTGGGGGTGCTGGTGGAACTGACATTCTAGATTGGGGCTCTCTCACAGCGGACCCTTGGGGGTTTGGTACCCTTGAACCAGACAGATGGGAAGCGACAACGACGGGGTTTGGTACTTGACCACCCCCAAAAAGAACTTGCAAAAAGGACAAAACTTGTTCTTGGACCAAAGATTGTAGCCCCGGTGAACCTGCGGGAGGTGCCTCTGTAGCTGAAGCAACTGGCGGCTCTTGAACATTGACATTAGCTTCAGACCTAGGCCCTACAGGCTCTTGGCCTCCAAATCTAGCAGTACTCAGCACAACATCGGGTCCATCAACACCTAGCCCCGGATTAGCATTTCGGACTGGTCCTAGACTCTTTGCAGTTCCCTCAGCAAAGGGATTAACACGAGGCTCAACAGTAACTCCTCTTCCTCTACCTCTAGGTCTTCCTCTTCCTCGAGGCTTGACAGTAACTCCTCTTCCTCTACCTCTAGGCCTTCCTCTACCTCTACCTCTTGCCATTACTAAGTGATACCTAAACATAATAAGTCACTTAGATTTTACAAGTAATAGCTGTAATTAAACAAACAAAATGCTTACAGAGATTCTTCCTAGATGATGTAGCGGTCTTGACGTGTTTTCCTACCTAAAATGCACTATGCCTAAGCAAAATGGTTTTAAATTTTTCATAACTATAAATTGGACCTCACGAGCTCTTTTGTTAGGACCTAGTGCTCTTGTTGCCAACCTGGCTCTGATACCAATCTGTAACACCCCGTTGGCGGATACCTGGGGCGTGACAAGGTGGTAGGCCTCACAATGGGTCTACTAGAACAAACTGACAACAAATGACTATTTTGGACCTTGCAACAAAAGCACTGCGAGTAAATTCAAGAAATCATCCAATCTAGAAGTTCAAGATTTTATGTCATAAAATTCATGCATGCCAAAAGCCAGAATCTAACAGTCATGACAAAGGACTCTGTAGCTAGTCTAAAACATCAGAAAACTCAACATACTCCAAAAAGGTTCACTGTCAAAGCATAATTACTCAAGTCTATCAAACAAAAGACTAAAACGCTAACATCACTCTCCTAAAACACGTCACGTTGAGACCGAGCTCCACCACTTGGAATGCAATCTCCTGGCACATTTCCCAAGTCAGAATCCTTACCTAAAACGCCACAAGTTGATCACATTAGCCTACGATCCCGGTATGGGCCAAACAAGTAAATTAAATATGTAAAAAAACATTTTAAGGAAAAATAAACTTGCATACATACATATATTTAAAGATGCACACACAATTACAGTCACAATAGAAATATAATAGTAGGCCAAACAAGTATGGCCAAATGTGAAATCATCCATAACAATGTCAATAAAGATATCAACAAGTAGAAGTATATTGCCAATACACACATAACCATAACATACATTCTCTAAGGTCATCACCCGACCTTTCATCTATGGCGCACGGTCAGGGTGCATAACTAAACCGTGCCCATTTTCTCCGTTCATTCTTCTTTCCCCAGCAAAACCTCTACTAGAGCATTTGGCTAAACAATTTAGTTTATTTTTAGAAGGGGGTTCCTTCCAGCCGCATGACCATGCCCGGGGGCCACTTCATCTCCAACTTGTCCCGTGCTCCATGATCATACCGGTGGAACCCAGTGCACGCATAACGAAAACATTTAAAAGTGATTTCCATAATTCAAATATATATATAAGCACGTAATATGGAATCATTCCAAAATAAGGGCTACACATTCAATTTACTCGTTCAACGCATAACGAGTCGTAAACTAAGTAAGCCGGCAAGCGACTTACCTCGAAGGCGAGAAACAACACGTAGCGGAAGAAAGGAAGCTCGAACAAGTCACACACGAACGTTATCGAATCTTAACAATTCAATAACCAAAACTATCATACCCGGAAGGAAGTGAAACACAAAACTTAACGCCCTACAAACTAAAAGCTCCTTCGAATCGATGATTCCGATCTAGATTACTAGTTACTAGCACACTTAAAAAATCACATTTTCTAATAATACCGGTTTACTTAATCAACATAGTAGTATTTTAACCTACTACTCTAGATCAAGACACTCAATCAAACCACAATAATTCAATACCAAATTACACGATTTCATTGCAACATTACAATTGAACGTATTTCTGTAGCAACCTCGTACTATTGAGATCAACTTCAGTTCCAAATTTTAAACCAACCACCTTTAGTATTCTCACGAGATACAGATTGCATAGATTAATTTGTAAATATCAAGGAGCACCAACCCAACAACATCACAAGAAAAATTACCACATTACTTATATAATAAATTAACAATCCATTATCAACACTACGTTTAATCTCCAATTCTTTGGAATTCACATAAGGGCCAAATAAATCAGCCAACAACCAGTGCAATTGATCTCACTACATTCACGAAGCTTGACCGAACAGGGCATAACAAAATGAACTAATCTTCTTCTCTGCAAACGCTAGAACCGATCAAATTAAGGTCAACTTGATTGCCTTCCTCCAATTCAACAATAATTTCTGTCAAGCCTAGCTATGGACGGTGACCCAACAGACTCCCATACATACATCCCACCAAACCTAATTGTTAAATTCTTGTAAAAACAATAACGAAAACATGTATATATGATTTGGAACGAGAACAATTGGACAAGAACTACAACCTTCTGACTTTTATTGATTGGAAAAGAAGGAAAGGCGAGTTGGTCTTGGACTTGATCGGAGATGGGGATGCTGAACGGCGATCATAAGTGGCGCCGATGAATGGGAACGACGACCTGTGACGGTGAACGGAGACTTCGAATTCGACCTCGCTCCTTCTTCTAGGTAGCTACAGAAACCCGACGGTCGTCACCTTCTTCTTGGCTGCAGAATATGACGCTTCAAAGGTGGGGACGAGGCCTTGGGTGGAGGCTTACGAGCTTGGCAGCCTGCGGGGCTTCTCCTGGGTTGACGACGGTCGTCACCTTCAACAACGACGAGAAAGTGAGGCCAGAAATGGAGGGTTTGAACGGAGGTCGGGAAAAGATGAAAGTGTTGATGAGGCAAGGTAAGGGCGAAGGAGGCTGGTGAGGCAAAGAGAATCCGAGGGAGCGGCGACAGCTTGGAGAAGGTGAACGGAATTTCTTCTCCTGAACAATTAGGTATAGAAACTAGGGAAAAAGGCTTGGGCCTTTGTCTTAAAATTCAGCCCAAATGAAGAAAGGAGAGGCAAAGGCTTATTATTAATGGTCTGTCCCAAAATTTAGAACAAAAGAAGAAAGAGGATAGACCGACAATTGAATAAGCGGAAAGAAACGTAGTCTCTAACGCTCAGAAAATTTTACAACGTCCTCATAAATAAACCCGGGCATTACAAGTTTATTGCTAGAGTTGGTTTTGTATCGGTTAATCATGGTGTAAAAGCATTAGTTAAGTAAATTACTATGAAAAGATGATAGTCTTAAGACTTTGACCTCGTTATATAGCATGATGATGTTTATCAAATTTTATGGGAATAATTATGTCATGTGAAAGGAAATAGAATTCCAAACTAGTCTAGTTGTTATAGGAAATGTCTCATTATACCTTGGGCTTCGGGTTAGGTATCATTATTGCAATATGTTTCGATATTCTCCAAACTTCTATTAAGAGTTGGATGCCCAAAGCAGAGGTGATTCTGTAGATTTGCAAGAGCAAGCCAGAATCTATCAATCAAACACAGACCACCACATATTTGTTCATAAGCACAACTAGCTAATAACCCGGTTTGGAATCAAACTATTAAAGGATGTCATAGATTTACCTCTATAATAATTATATGACACTAGATCAACCGCTAGTGGATGCAACTCTAGCAATTAATATTGAATTATTTCATGCCACTATTGCACATAATATTTGATATTAATAGATCGGTATCCAAAGACATGAACCAAGATTAATTTATCACTAAGATGAGGGTTGATCTTTTCATGACAACCAAAAGAGTAGTAATCAAAAGCTCTAAAAAACAAAACAAAAACATGCAGTATCATAACTTTGTAGATTTTAAATTAAAATAGTAATTGTACTAAAACTGATATTATAATGACAATAATAACAATGCGAATATTGTTATTATTATTATTATTTTTTATTATTTTTGGGAAAGAAACATAGCTTATGTATTTATTATTACTATTATTATTATTGTATTCTTGTATTATTCTTTATATTAATGGGTTTTCAGTCTTAATTAGTGTACACTTTTTTGATTCACGAATAATTTTTCTTAGGTTTTGTTAAGAAAATATATCTTATATAAAGAACAAGCATTATATAATAGACTAGGAGTTTTTCTTAGGTTTAGTAATGCACTTTTTCGTACTGCACTTTTTACATTTTTCAATGCACTTTTGTATGAAAAATGCACTATAAACTAGTAAAAGTGCATTCGTTTCACGTTTTAGGATAAGACTTTGTTTCATTTGAACTAAACTCCATAGACTAGTTAGTTAAATATTTAATCAAAAGCTCTAAAAAAACAAAAAAAATGCAGTATCATACATTATAGATTTTAAAAAATAAAAACAATACGATTATTGTTTTTATTTTTTATTTTGTAAATAAAAATAGCTTATGTATTATTATTATTATTATTATTATTATTATTATTATTATTATTATTATTGTAATACTAAAATTATTCTTTATATTATTTTTTCAATCTTAATTAGTGATTTAGTGCATATTTTTTTGATTCAAGAACTATTTTTCATAGGTTTTGTCACGAAGATTGATTTTTGTATAAAAACATATATAATAAAATAGTTAGTTAATAGGTAGGAGCGAAAGAACTTGGAAAACAAGAATTGGTCGGCATGCAATTAGCCCTCGGTCGCCTGGCGTACACATAGCCGTTGCGCTCTCGTTCCACCACGGCGGCAACGCTTGTTGGCAGCTTGGTGCCACGATCCCACTTCTCCGCAGCAACCGTAGAGACGTCATCACGCATGTATCTCACCAAAGCATCACGCTTCTAATGAACCCAACTGTGTCCTCGTCGTACCATGAGTTGGCCCGCCTCTTTGGCACAACATCGATCAAGAACAACGCGTCCTCCTCCACCCAGAGGCTGCCGAAGCCGAGGTTCCGTGCAAAGATGAGCCCGATGGCGAGGGCTCGAACCTCGCCATCGTAGGGAGTGATGCCCACGATATCTGGGTCAGCGCATGTGTAGGCGAAGAGAGGGAGGCCTTGGTGGTCACGGAAGATGCCTCCAGCCACGGCACAACCTCGGTGTCAGGACAAACCACCGTCGAAGTTGAGTTTGAAGGTGCCCATTGGAGGAGGAATCCACACGGCTTGTGTAACAACTACCATGTTTGTGTAGGAAATGAAAGAGAGAGATCGTAGATCAAAGGAGACTATTAGTTGATGTGGTATTTTTTTTGGTTGAAAGTTATGTGGTATTTATAGGTTATGTTTGTGTTTTGCTTATGTTTAACGCTTTGCTTACATTTCAAGCTTTGCCTCCAAGAAAAGTAATTACTATCACATCTAATGGATCATATCCAATTTTATTACATCAACAACTTTTATCCCAAGTACAAAGATCTTTTAATCAACTTCCTAATATAATAAAGTATGTACCTTTTATATCAAAACAAATATAATGATTAATCTAACAAAAATTAAGTGAAAATAATACCAATGCCCCACTTTACAAACACTTTATTTTATAACTAGTTGTACCCATCGTGCCAAGCACGACTACGATTCGGTATTTTTTAAATATATTATAAAAAAGATATTGATATATAAAAATATAATATAAATTTTAATGTAGGTAATTTACTTCCATTAACATGTACAAAAATTATTTTATTTATTGAAATGAAACAAAATGAATCAAACCTAGATTATTAAGTTTAAAGATGAGAATATAGGATAGAAAATCCCATTATTAAACAATCAAACCTAATATAATAAATGAATTATTAAACAAAAACACACAAATAGCATAGTTTCTATACTCTTCATTACTCTTTTTGGGGAGATGTGAGTTGTTAGGAGTCTTTAATTCCCGGATATTATTAGCACCACATGACCAAAATATTTCCATGCCTTATTGTCATTACCAAGCCCCATTACAACCAGGCCGAATGGAAGCTTCTATGAAGTTTTTTTCATTGAGCCTAAGTTCTCTTGATGTCTTTTGCTTGTTTTGACAAATCTTAGGTAAGTGGACCCGGGCCCATTCATGGTGATGTCATGTTTTTAGCATAGTTTATTATGTTTTTCTAGGTCTTTTAATTTAGTTTCTTTTTTTGGTAGAAGTCTTTTAGTTTAGTTTAGTTGTGTTTTTGTGAGTGTTTTGTGTCTTTTTGTATAGTTTATATATTTTGTGAAAAGTATGGAAACTATGCTATTTGTGTGTTTTTGTTTAGGTTTTGAGGCGGATTTGGATGCATTCAAGGACATTAGAAGAGAGAACTAAGCTAGGAAGAACAAGAGAAGGAAGCTATGGAAGAAACTCCCACAAAATCCAAAGGAAGAAACAAGAGAAAACAAGTCAAGACCAACCTCGATATCAACCCTCTAGGGGTCGGTACTGAGGCACTCAGCATAGTCGACTTAGGCTCATTAATTGCTTTTATCCCGTAATATTTTATCTTTAGTAGGTTTTGTTTTTATGAAAACTTTCTAGAGGGATGTTCTAGTATAAATACTCTTGTTTAGACACAACTTAGGAAGGCTCTCATCTCTCTCTCTCTCTCTCTCTCTCTCTCTCTCGTTAGTTTCAATTGGGTTGCAATTTTAGGGTTCTTAAGAAGACAAGTTGTTGCTTGGAGCACAAGGAAGAAGATTGTGGACATTTTCTTGTGTTCTATGTTGTGTTCTAAGACAAGTTTGGAGTTTTAATTCAAGTAAGCCTTTAGTTCTAATTCAAATCAGGTTTTCTCTTAATTACTTTGCTTGTTTATCTCCAATCATGAGTTAGTAGTCTTCTTTTCTAGGGTTGGGGTTAGAAGCCCAACATTATTATGCATGAATGATGATGTGATGAATAAATTGAATTCCTTTTATCTATTTTCTACTTGTTTGTGTAAAAGCTTTGACGAAAGTTGAAGTATTTCATGTTCTTAACTTGATTGAAAGAGAAAGTTGTGAATTTGAATAGAGATAAAGTTTGAGACGAAATTTGAGAACTTTAGATCAAAACAAGTAGAGAAAGTGAATTGATTTATGAAAATTGATTGATTTGCTTGTTTAACCAACGAAAGTTGATGACTTTATGTTAAAGGAATGATATTTATGATTCACATTGTTTGAAATTGCATGATTGTGTTGTGTTAAGACCCTTATCCTAGATTTTTCTCCTATTTTTGAGTCGAACTTCAAACCCAGGTGCCTCGATATCGACCTTGCCCAGGTCGATACCGACCTGCAATTTCTTCTTTGTTCTTGTTGTTCACTTCATTTTTCTGCTGAATTCGTACCATGTTATCAACCCTGACAAGGTCGATATCAACCCTCTTTAGTGCAATTGTTTTGCTTTGTTCTTTGCTTTGTTTGTTCTTTTGCTTTTTAGTTTAGTAATTAAACGTAACCTCACTTCCCGTGGACGATCCTGACTTTGCTATACTCAGGGGGGTCTTGACTTTAAATTTATTTGTTGTCAAGTAAATCCCTTTCAACACATGGTCCCCCACACTCTTAAAAATCATTAACGTAAGTGAAAGTTTTATCACGACATAAGATAAGTGCCAAAGCACATTTAAAACAAACTAAAACCGGGTCGGAATAGTTGAACTTGGAAGACCACCCGGCTCTTGGTTCTTGAAACGATCGTCTTTCCAATCTAAATGCTTATTCGGGCTTGTCAAGGTGGGTTTGGTATGTAAGCACCTTCGGGCCATCTATCCGATATGGATCATCGGATAAGATGAGGTTGGTTTAGGCTCGACAAGGGCGCGAGAAGTTTTCAAAACTTGTATGAATTAACAACGTTCCCAACATACTTCCTACTCTATGAAGTCCTACAATCTCGTATTTCTTCCTTTTGTTTTAAGAGTTATCTCACCTCAAGATTTATTCATTTTCGTCCTTAAAGCTCCACTTAAAGTTTCCATATCTCAAACACACCCCGATAATCTGTCTAGAATAATGTAAAATACCATACTACCCTTGAGAATTTTCATTCTCACTTGCTTAGTCTCCTTAGACTAATTTCGCTTTTCTGCATTTTTGCCTGGTATTTCTCGCCATTCGCGACAAATTCCAGACTCTAGGAAGTTAACACCGAAGTTTGAAGACAAAGAGGAGAAGATTCGAGAAGCGTTATACAAGGATAGAAGGTCAAGGCAAGACGACGTTGAAAGAAGGAAGAAATTTTCAAAGAGCAAAGCATTCAGAAGATAGTGCAACAACTCTTCTATTTTAACCAAGAAAACCATCATCATATATGTTGTCTTGAAGAAACATAAATGTATTTTTATACACGTCTTTTCAACCCTTTTTAATATGGGATTCATTTTCCGCTGCTACATCATTTGTAAAATGACTCTCAATGTAATGAACAAATGTTCTTATCAATGAATAAAATTCCGTTTTTAGTCATTTCTTCTTTTATTATATTCTCATTAAATTATTTAAAGCCTAGGGTGACTTTGGACGGTAATTCCGAGGTCACTAGCGGTAATACCCAATGTTACAAAATAGGGGTGTTACACGTGGTGGTATAAATTGCTACTGCTTTAGTTATAACATGTTGAGCGATTTAGTATATTTAACGATTTTTTAATTTTTTATTTTGAAAATTATAATATATTTTTATTATTAAAATAAATGAAAATAGTATATTATTATTTAATTAAAAATTGATTTTGATAATCATAAAAAAGGTTTGAACGGAACCTAACCTGACCGAAAACCCGCTACAACCCGACCGATTGACCTGTGACCCATAACGAAATCGAACCCAAACCCACCTAACCCGAGTAGATTAACAGTCTATTAGTAATAGATAGATAGATAGTTACCTTTCTTTTTCAATGTTACATTAATAATCAAAGAGATTGTAGTATTACCTAAAATAATAGAAAAAAAATGTCCAAAACTATGTCCAATCCTAAGAACTTACTTTTTGAAAAAACTGTTAAATTATAAATTTAATTTGATTTTTCTATAATTATGAAATATATTTAAAATTTTAGAAATAAATTAAAATGATTTTTCAAAAACTTACAAATAAAAGCAAATAAAAAGTCATTTATTCCTTCTTCCAAAACTCTACAGTCACTTTCCCGGTGTGATTCTCCAACTTTATGAACCCTAACCAATAACCATTGAACAAATTCAAACACTAACTAGTAGATTTCCTTATTACATCTCGTTGTTGTCATTCCCATCCAAAATTCTTTCGGTTACATCACCATTGTCGACTAATTTAAGCGAATCGTCATGCATGGTTGTTACTACTCGACACGATCGACATGATGTTTGAAATCGTCATGCGGGTTGGGCTGTAGGTCTACCCATTTGACTAGTTTGACTCAATTCTTGATGTGTTTTTTTTCTTTTTTTTTGTATTATAAATCAAACAATATTCGAATACTCCAAAAATTGAGACAAGAAATCGCACATCATTGCATTAAGAACAAACAAAAATAGAGCTTAGTTGTCTTTAAAGTTCAAACAAAAGACCTAGAAACCTCACACTGGAGGATAGAGCACTTATAATCTTCCTCCAACGCTCAGTAAGTCATCATTACATCAAGAAAGAAATTGAAATCAAAATTTGGAGTACTCTAGTACTCATCAAGATTACAAGCAAACTCAGCAAAGATTATAAGCAACTAGTGGAGTGCCAAATCTCGCTCCAAATCTCATCAAAGATTACAACCTATCCCTATTATGGTAGATCTCACTCCATTATTCACTTTCAATTTCAATCAAATACTCAAATTCAGATCGAAATCAAAGGAAGAGATTAAAGCCATTAACAATTAACATACTTGAAGTAGATCTCAAAGGGGCGATGGAGTTGGAGGGAGAGGTGATGCGACCTTGCCTTTTCTAGGACTCAATGTAATATCCGCTAAATTCTAATAAAATAAAATGGGTAATTATCCCAATAATTGTTTTCTCAAAAGTAGAGAATTTAATAATCTTTATAATCTCATATTACATTATAAAAGATGATTTAAATAAATAGCAAAAAAAAGAGGCTAATTAGGTGAATTTTAAGGAGATTGTGAAAATTAGGTAAATAGCAAAAAAACCCATCACCCACCCCCACCCCACTCCCACCGAGTTGACTCGTCCATTGACCGAGTTGACTCGCCCATTGACCGACGTTGACCATCATCACAATCATCACTATCATCATTTTCAAAAACTGTCATCACAATTTTTTCACCATCATCACAATTTATTTCATTGTCATCACAATTTTTTGATGACAAAAAAGTGTAATGAAAGGTAAAAAAGTGTAATCAAAATGTCTTGATGGCATTTTTTGATGACAAATTTCATCATTAAAGGCATTCAACCACATAAAAAACCATCATCCCCCGTCATCACAATTTTTTTCACCTTCATCACAATTTTTTGATGACAAAAAAGTGTAATAAAAGGTAAAAAGTGTCATCCAAATGTCTTTTTGATGACAAAAAGTATCATCAAAGGATTCAACCATATAAAAACAACCGTCATCACACGGTTCGAACCGTCATCAACTCTCATCACTTGTTATCGTTACTTGATGACGGTTTGATTGTCATCAACTATCATCTCTACTTGATGACGGTTCGATTAATTTGTCATCAAAAGGGCTTTGATGACAAACAAGTGTCATCAAGTGTCATCAAACTGTCATCACTTAAGCTTCATCAAATATGTGTCATCACTATCATCACTGTCATCACTTACTTGATGACGGTTTGATTGTCATCAACTATCATCATAAATTTCATCTCTACTTGATGACAGTTCGATTCTCATCAATCGTCATCGGTATTTGATGACGGTTCGATTCCCATCAATTATCATCATAACTTGATGACGGTTCGATTATAGTCAATTGTCATCACTTTTCATAAACTGTCATCACTATTTGATGATAGTTTGATTGTCATTAACTATCATCACAAATGTCATCTCTACTTGATGGCGGTTCGATTGTCATTAATCGTCATCGCTATTTGATGACGGTTCAATATTGTCATCAATTATCATCGCTACTTGATGACGGTTCAATTGTAATCAACTGTCATCACTTCTTGATGACGAATGTCAATTCAATTTGACAAAGTAACTTTGGTTCACTAATTTATCGAATTTCTGCTTGGTCAAAACCAACTCATAAACTTTGACATTAGATTTTCGTTACCCTTTCGTAAATTCCCCATTTAATCACGTCACAATACACATAACTCTATTGTGGGTCCGAGATAAGGATCATAATTAATGTAAGAAACTAAGACCAAATCTTCTTTAATTAATTGTAATATATTCAATTCAGATTCCAAAGCACAAAAATGCAATGGAAAACATACTGTAAGAGTTTTCTACAACTTTATTTCTGGATTCAATACACAGCTCAAGGAAAAACGTAAAAATCAATTGCCAAACTTACACATCAGGTGAACTGCCTATTCTAGATGAATTTAAATTTCTTTAAATTTCTTTCACAAACTTCAATCATCTCCATGGAACTTTGATGAGTCATTAATTTTGCAAATCTTATCTTCATTACTCTGCATCATTTACAAAGTCAGTTTGATGAAAACCAGGAGTGCTGAAAATAGTTAGCCTTATAGTGATGCAGAGGTACCTGTGCAGAGGCACATAAAGGAGATGCTTCAATACATAAATCAAATGCAATTCATGCATAGATAACAGATCATTAGTGACCCACCATAGGTTGATGTCCATAGGCAACCATCATTCCTCCATAGAAAAGATCATGATAAGGGTTTGATGCACAAGCTTGCAAACATAAATAAACAAGCACTTTAAATTCCAATTCCGTGTTCAATTGAGTTGGAAATTTTATTAAACAAATATAGAACCTCATAAACAATTTAGTTCCATGTAGAACCTCATGAATTTATCCATACAAACATAAAAACCGTATAGTGAAGGCAAAATAATGTGCATTCACTGAATCAGCTTGAATGCCCATCTCGACACATCAAAATTCAAAAAACCATTCGATTGATTTCTTGCTAGAATATATTTAAAAAAGACCAATATTGACACCAACAACTAAAGATCACCCAGATCACCGTCAACCATATATCCTGTTTCAGCATATATATTGAAACTCCCAACAAACACACGAGAAAATACACTAAAATAGGCATCCAATACTCAATTTGGTACCCAAAATAAACAAATTCACACAAATTAGGTACAGAGCCACAAAAAGAGAAAAAGGAATAGAGATTTACTTATTGGTAATAAAGATTTACTTATCTGATTGTCTACCTTCTTGATTGTGTTATCATTCTCACTCTCCCAAATTTCGATCAAAAGCACATCAGAAAAACCCTAGGAATCGTTTCGTCATTCAACATTAAAATTTCTCCCAATCTCTCGCGATTCCCTGCAATTAGATCCGTAACAGCCAGATCTTCGCCGACGTAGATGTCTCTAGCTTCCATCGCTACCGGAATTGCGCTGGGAAAGAAGGATTCGAACCGTCACCATATCATATTATCCAAATCGTTTGAGCCAAGGTGGGGGAGCATGGGATCCGGAATTTTGTTTAGATTGAGAGAGAAACAAGAAGAAGAGGAGAGAGAAATTCGGAACTCAGAGAAGATAGAGGTAGGAGGTTAGAGAAAAAAAAATAAAAGAGGCTTTTATACTTAAAAAAAACTTAAAAATGGATTTTGATTACAAACGCCTAATTAGGTTTATAATTTTTGCCCTTCTACCAAATTCTTTCTAAAGGATTATTAAAGTGGTAATAATTTCAAATAAAGTAAGATTAATACAAATTTCTGATTTTATTAATAATGGAGTGCTACAAGGGTAAGAACAGTACAAGGTAAAATAAATAAAAAGGAGGCAAGAGCCGGCACTCGAACCCGAGACCTCTTGCGTCTCCCTCACACACACACACACACACACACACTCCAAACCGCTAAGCCATTGTAACAGATCTACTCATAATCCCACTCTTTTAAAAATATACTCTACTATTCTTCTTCTTCTCCAAACAAGTCAAATTGATGTCTGATGGAAGTGACGCAAAACCAATACATGCTTCCATGGCTTCCCCATTCTCCATTGTAGCTTGCAAGACCATCCAAATCTTGGCATCACCTTGTGTATGTCATCTCCAACTAACACACTTTCAACCAATTGGCATCAATCTCCTCTCCCACCATTGATCAATTTTCATTGCCATGGATCAAGGGAGCTCACAAATTTGCCTATTTTTAATGGCGGAAATTTCATTTTTAAATTTACACATCAAACTCTCCTCTCTCTTCTAGAAAATAGTTTTTCTCAATTGTCAAAATTCATCCTTAAAAGCCTTATTTTTAATTGCAGTTTTTTTTAAAAAAACCCACAAAAACCCTAATTCCAGTCCCCTGGCCGCCCACCACAACCGAACCCTTGTCGGATTGCCACCATGCGCGCGCTCCGCCCGTCTGCCCAAGATGCCGCCGGAGCTCCACTGTTGGTGGTCGCCTGTGCCGTGAGTCGTCATTCCTAAGATCTCTCTCTAGTTTGTACGTAGAAAAGAAGAACGAAGTAGTGGGCTTGTTATTGTGGGTTATTTTGGGCTACTATTGGCCTAAATTTTAGGCCCATACGTCTAAAATAAATCCATCAGAATTTAATTAAAGGAAAAAGAAAAGGAGAAACCCAAAATTCCGCCCACCTCGAAAACCGTGCCTATTCCGCTCTCATTTTCGTTCGGTATATATTTTAATTATAACTATTCATAAAATATTTTTTGTCGCATTTATATGATAATTACTTAATTAAATTGAATAAAACTAGCTTGCATGTTAGTTTATAAAATAATATCCCTAGACCATGGAAATCCTTTTTAAATAAAATGATGGTATTTTTATCGTTAATTCATATACATGGAAAGTGTAATATAAATAATATGTATATTCTATGGGAAGTTATTATAAATATAAAAAGATCTAAGTTGTTAGGAAAGATAAACTAATTTTATTATTTCCCTTGTACATAAACTATAATTATTATGATACGGGATCAAATGCGAACAATTAATACGGTGTAAAATGCGAACTACTATTGACCATTCGATCATCATAAATGTAAGGTTGGATTACACGTGTGGTTTAAGTCATTTTTATATATAGAGGGTATTTTCGTCAATTTTCTATTCATCTATCTTCTTCCTTACTAGTTAGGAGATTTTAGCGTTCTTACTTTTCGTTTGTTTTTCTTCAATGATTTGTTCTAGTTTCTTCATTGTTTTTCGCACATTCGATTTTCACCTTGTTCATGGATTTATGTACGATTTTTCAGGGTTTTAATTTCTCATTCGTGGTAATTTTGAGAAGTCACGCCATATTCCATGGACTATGTTGTCTTGATTCGAGCTCGACTTTTAGTTCATTCTCTTCTTTTTGAACTTTCGCTACAGGGAAGTCAAATCTGGTGACATCTAGGAGCTTTTAAACAGGACTTACAAGCATTGCATTTGGGTTCTCTAGAAGGTTTGGTCCTTTAATTTGTCTCATACATCATGCATTCATTTTGATCTTTTGTTTAGTGAGTTAGTTCTATTGTGATTTGTTGAGATGCCTATTTGAGGATTCTTGTAAATTTTGCAGTATTCGATTCAGAAATTTGATGTAAAGTGGCTCAAAGTGAAATGGTGTGATTAGGTAAGCATAATTAGATTGTGATGAGTACCAAGTGTTTTTTTTGCTTCAAAGAGATTTAGGAGTTTATAGCTTTGAGTAGTTAGTAGCTGAGTCATAAGCACATCGATTTCCTATATAAATTGTGTCGATGGACAAGTTTTATGATTTTTGATCATTTGAATATGCATATTACAATAGTATAAGTTTTCGTGGAGGATTTTGCAAATGAATAATCTTACATAAAAAGTGTTGTTGTAATGTATTTTTTCTTTGTATCATTGTGGATGGTGACGATATTCCACCACCAATTAAGAATTTTAAAGATATGAGGTTTCCTGAGCCAATATTGAAGATGCTCAAAACTAAGAAGATAGTGAAACTAAGACATATCCAAGTCCAGGGGCTTCTTGTAATTTTATCTCGTAGAGATATGATTAGTATTAGATATACTGGTTCAGAGAAAACCCTAGTGTTTTTACTACCTCTGACTATGGAGGTTTTAAAAGAGGAGATAATGATGCCAATTGCTCCAAGAGAAGGGTCTTTCGGATCGGTAGTTTGTCCATCAAGAGAGTTCGCTAGGCAAACTGACGAGGTTGTGGGGCAATTTTTGTCACCATTGAGATATGTTTGGTACCCAAAGTTTACATGAACTGCATTGTGATTTTCAATGAACCTTATAGTGTAATATTATGAACCATAATGACAATATTTGTAAACCAAAAGAATAACGTTTTTTGTATGATCGTTTGATTGCTCAACAAGTGTTTGATAAAATGTCTAAACGTTCCCCCCTACAAACCCAAAATCTTGCTTGATTGCTTGAATGTTGGATGGACTTATGGCTATATATTAGTTGTTTGTTGCACATTCATGGGTTGGATTTTGTTGATAAACCATAAACCCTTTACTGAATTCCTTTTTTTTATTTACATGAACCGTATTGTGATTTTCAATGAACCTTATAGTGTAATATTATGAACCATAATGCCAATATTTGTGAACCAAAAGTAAAACGTTTTTTTTCATATTTTTATTGTTATGTGTTCCATATTGTTTATAAATTAGCTTAATTTTCCTTTTTTTATTGTAGGTTGTTCATCAAGTTCCGGTCATCCTAACTTGTCTCATTCGGAAAATGAAGCTAGTGATGCTAGTATTGATGGAGTTTCATTAAAGGGTCTTGATAATGATGAGAATGTTGATGGGGTTCCATTGGACGATCTTGATGAAGCTAGTGATGCCTAAATTCTTCACTTATCACAAGATTTTCTTATCTCATTCCCAAGATTAAACATCAAAGTTCCGGTTCTCTATTTGTCTTTTCAATAGTTGTTGTGTGTTTTGGGGATTAAGTTGTCTGTGTTTTAGTTGCCAGTCGAGATGGATCATAAGGCACTATGGGCTCTCAAAGATTTCAACAGGAACCTCGACGTTGCCGGAGCAAAAAGATTCATGGATTTTCAAGCACTAGAGGAGTTAGAGTTACTATGGCTCTCACAACGTCGAATTAGCTAAGATAAGTTCGTCGGGCTAACGATGTTAAAAATAGCGCTTACGGGAGGCTACCCGGTTTTTAGTTTTAGTTAAGTTTTCTTTTCTTTTTAGATCTTTTTCTTAGCTTTCTTTTGAGTATTTTTAGTAGTCTAGAAGTTAGCAAGATAGAATTGTTCGAAACTAACATGGTATAGGAAGTTGGGCTTAGAACGACACTCAAAAACCAGTCGCCCAGGCTCGTTAACGACCCGCGAGGGTCGTTAACGACCCGTGTCGACACGCGAATTGGCAGACGCGGGTGAAGTAAGTAACCCTAATCTATCTTCTATCTTTATAACCCCCACACCACCTCTCTTCTTGCCTCTTCCTATTTAAAACCTTCTCTCAAGCCTTCAAACTCCCACACCCAAATCTCAAGCAAAATCCTCAAATTCTCAATCCAACCCCACTGATTTTCTCTACCCACCACCGATCAGAGCACCACCGCCCCTAACCCCAACCGCATCCCACAATAACAAGCCAACTCTCTTGAGTTCGTTACCGGCGCATCAAAAGCCTCGTTACCCATCCCCAATTCAATCTTTGTTCTTCAATTTTTCAAATCTACGGTATGATTTCTAAACCCTAACTCTTTTCTTGCAAATTGCATGATATTTGGGGTAAACTTCATATCTATATCTTGATTGAGTAATTGGTTTGCATGTCTATGTTGCATTGTGTTTCTATTGCTTCTATTATGGGTGACTGATCTTGATTTATACTTGGTTAGTCTTGCTTAGTTTGCATTGAAATTTTGATGAGAAAAGCATGAATTAACTTGTTCTTGAATCGATTGGTCTTCACCATGAGTTCTGGCAATTTTTTGCATGTTTGGATAGGGTATCTAGTAAGTATGGGGTTGCATGTGCTAGATTGAGTGTTTTATGTGGGATTGTGGTTGATTCATGCAAGAATTATTGGAAAATTTTGAGGTTTAGTACTCGGACTAGATTGCAAGTTGTTCTCGCCCAAGCTCGTTAACGACCTTCCCAGGGTCTTTAACGACATGTGATATGCTCAGGTCTTTAACGACCTGTGATATGCTCAGTTTCAAAACAAACCCAGATATCTCGTTAACGAGCCAATTGGGTCGTTAATGAGGCATGTCGAGAGCACTTCCGAGAGCAAGTATGGGGTTTCTTTTTTGTTGGTATGTTTGGATCTTATCTTGGAAAGTTCATGGTCTTCGCATGTACAAATGGCAAGCACTAGCCGAGCTAACACTAGAGCCGGAAAGAAGAAGAGGACTCAAAGGTCCCCATCTCCTCCACGCATGGATAATGTCATACTAGCTACTAAGGAGCAAGTTCGGATCTTTGACGCCGTTCTTGAAAAGCACCACTTCACTAGGTGGTTCTCGAGGTCAAGCGCTAAGTCATTGTGGATATATGAGGACGTCAAGCACGCCATTGTCATTCTCGGAGTACCTCAACTGTTGAAGAAGGAAGAAATACCGCATTACCCAGCCCTCACCGCCGAGTTCTTGGCCACCCTCAAAACAAGCTTCAAAACCAAGACTTTGGTCGGAAGGATCAGGTTCTGGCTAGGCAATGTTAACCATGAATACGCAATAGCTGAGTTTAATGCATATCTCGAGCTTCCTCACCACTCTCGGAATTACAAGATCAAAGACTTCAAGGTTACCAATACTTGGGTTACATTTCCGTAGAGGTTGAACCTTCCGCCGCAGCACTTTCCGAAGAAAGCATCATCAACACTATCTTCCGGATCATTCTCCAAGTCTTGGGAGCCACGTTTTGGCCCAAGAGAGAGAGTTCAAGGCCAACACGGACGGAGGTTGTATGCCTCCGTACCATTCTTTGAGGATCCCGCCCCCTTGAACGTGGGGTATGAATGGTTGTAATATATTGAGAAGCACGAGATCAAGTCAAAAGAAGTAAGGTGCAGGAATCTGGTGAGTCTTCTAGCGGAGAAGCTCAGCGTTGATATCACACATTATACTGGGTACCATGCTCAAAAGCTTGAAGAGAACTACTGGTTTGCTTTCGGCATTTTTGTGAGGACCGAGAGAGGGAACGCAACCAAGGTACTGGGCCAAGATGTGCTTCTTACCCGAGACAAATTCCCGTTAGAAAAGAAGCCACAAGATGAGCCGTCGTTGAGGAACTGTGTGACACGGTCGGCTAGAGAAGGCAAGGACATGGATGAAGATGATGATGCAACGAAAGCAGCCATGGAGGAGATCGATAACGAGGATGATGACCTCGGTAACGAGGTCCTGGGCGATGATGATAACATCGGTAACGACCCACCCAAGTTCGTTCATGACTACTTAGAGGCCAGTAACAAGGCATCTAACTTCGGTAACGACCCACTACCACCACATACCCTGCCTCCGTCATATGAGATGCTTCCCTACAACCCGGTGATTCACCACGACCACTTCCAGCCCCAAGATCATTACACACCACCTCCTCAGCCCACCTATACTAGATCGAGTGTTCCACCTCCATGGGCCGATGATCTCTCTTTTCAGATGAAACAACTCAACCTCCAACAAACACAACTGTTGGATCGTAATCGGTTAGCAGTGAGCTTGGGAACTGGCAATTAAGTTGTTCCCAAGGCAGCGGAAGTAAATAATCGCAAGTAATAAAAACAGTAAAAATGCACAGTTCCTTTATAGAGGAACCCCACTACAACCAACTAGTTGTATGGGTAAACCTCTACCTCCGCTTGGAGGATTTTGAATGACTTACTTATATTGATTGCTTTGTTCCTTAGTTACACAGCCGGATTTACACTTCTCTGTTCCTACAAGTTTTTCCTAACTCTAGCAACACTAGTAAATCCTCTCAACTGAGTTCCTAAGCTCACAACAGCAAAACACAAGTAACTCAAACCTTACGATGACTTCTCAGTTCCCTTGCTCCTGGGAACTTCAGCTTCACCGTCGTCGAGACCACACACTCGCCGGCGGGGACTTCTCTTCCTTTTCTTTCTTTTCTCTGATGTGGGTGTTTGTAAGTTCTGGTAGAAGTACTCAGACCGAGTACTATTCATTTGGCGTTATAGTCCATTTGGCTTGGGCAGTCGCATCTTTCGTTTGTGTCCAAAATGCCCTTTGCTTGATGCCCAAGTTGTACTTTCTTCACATGTGACTTTGGTTTGAACTAGGTCAACTTCTTGGATCAATCGGACCGTTGGATGAAGCGTGACAGTCTGATCCTCAGACTGTTCCCTCGTGCTGTCTGAGACAGAATCCCGCGATCTGCGTTGAACGGTCATTGTCCTCACATGTGAGTTCCCATGTCATGGGAACTGACTTCTTCAGAGTTCCCTTGATGGAAACTCTTCATCGTTGTAGGCTTGTGTTCTCTTGATTGTTTCTGGGAGTTCCCACTTCATGGGAACTTTCCTCTTTAGAGTTCCCTTGATGGAAACTCTTCATTGTGGCCTGCAATGGCTTTTGGTCATTCGTAGGAGTTCTTGGCTGTACTTGTATTCCTTAGAAATACTTGAACAAACCACATTAGTTCCCTATGGTGTTTGTCATTATCAAAACTTAAGAGAATTGAATCGTTGATCCGTTGTTTAGAACCAGAGGTCCCAACAACGTCCCAACAATTTCCCCCTTTTTGATGATGACAAACCCATCACAAAAATGCAAGTATTTCAATGAATGATATGCTGATGAGTTCCTAAGTATGATTTTGGGAAGTCACTTTTAGTGAGACACTTAGATTTAGGGAGCCACTTCTGGTGAGACACATAGTTCCTATTAAGCTTTTTATGCAGTTGTTCCCCCTTAGCTTATGCGTGGTTTGTGATAACTTAAACTTTTAACTCATCTCGCATTTTTTGTCTTTCCCCCTTTTGACATCATCGAAAACAAGCAAAGCAATATTAGGAAAGAAGGGAACACGCAATCAAAATAAATACCATTTCATTACTTAAGATAATATGTACAATGGGAACCCAAGTACAATTTGTGGTCATTTTTTGGATTAAGGGAACAAGAAGGGAGAGATCATGGGTTCTGAGGGAACAGGGCATCACAAAGGCGCGTAAGGACTTGTGTAAGCTTTTCTTGTCCTCTGGCCAACACTGCTTGGTCCCTAGCAATCTGGTCGAGGGTGTTGGCAATGCGGAGCAACACTGGAGAGTTCCCCTCTTGTGGACCAGACTCTAGTGGAGTCGTCTCCTCTACAGGCTCCGAGTGCCTCATTTTTTGGGCAACTGTAATGTCCAGTTCCCTTCCAAGCTCGATTTCATCTTTAGAGGCGTCGTAAAGACCCTCTTTTTGTAGGAGCTTCTTGATCAGCCCGGAGTAGGGAAGGGAGTGGGACTTGGAGGCCATGCACTTCTCCATGTGCCCAAGGATTATTCGGGGAAGATTTATGGGCTTCTTGAGGAGGAAGTGGTAGAGGAAGATGTCATCTGGGATGTTGACGACCAGGCGCTTCTCTTGGCGTGGGATCACCACGTTGATGATGAATTGGTGAGCGAGCTTGGCGACCAAGGACAGATGATGCGTCGAGAGGATTTTAGCGGGAACCCGACCCTCAAAAATTGTGTTGCACACCTCGGCGCTGTTGAAGTCGCCCCAGAGCTTGCTGGGCACCTCGCTAAGCCCTTGACCAGGGACCTGGAGTTGAAGGCGGATTGTCGACGTTGTAAAAATGAACTCGTCGCCTTCGTGGGAGAGAGTTCCCTGAGTGTCGTCGTTGGTGATAGTGAAGTTGTTGTAGAATCGACGCACTTGTGAGGGATCTACGCTCACAGTCTCTTGGCAGAGTCTCTCCCAGCCCTGGGCCTTGATCAGGTCCCACAGTTCCCCCAGACCATTTTCAGTCAGCACTTCTTCTGAAACAATGAGGTGAGGAAGAAGCTTCCTGCGCTCATCGACATGATGCTTGGTGGTCCCCTTCCCCTTCCTTGAAGTGCTTTTAGATGTGTTCCCCCTAGAGACCGTGCGAGGTCCTTTCTGCTGAGGAGGTGCAGCCGCTTCAATCATAAGCACGCGGTCCCTTGGTGGTTGGGAACTCGTGGACACCACCATTTGGTGTCCAGGTGTAGGGATCCGTGCTGGCTCCGTAGTGGCTGGAGCTTCTTCTTCTTCTTCGACCTCATCTTGGGAGGTCCCTTCTTCCTCGGAGGAGCTCGAACTTGAGCCCTCCGCGTCATCTCCAGGATGACTTGTTGTTGCCTCAGCACCTCCAGCTGGTGCGAGGTCCCTTCTCTCCGTCGGCTCTTCAAGAGCCACCTTTTCTGAGGACTTTGTCCCTTGGGAGACTGTGTGCTCAGAGGGACCCCTGTTGAGTTCTTCCTCGATGGCCTTGAGCTGGGCTTACTCCTCCAGAGTTCCCGTGATGATTGGAGGAGGGTCCTTGGTCATTTTGCCGATGACCACAGAGAGAGGAAGATCGTCGTCGTCTGAGGAGAGAGCGACGGTACTTTTGGATGGTGAGGGAGAGGGTAGTTTGGTGGTGGTGGGAGATGTGATGGACGAGGGGAGAGGAGAAGAAGGAAGAGGGGTGGTTAGTTGAGTGGAAGGAGGAGGAAGGGATCTGGTGACCTGGGGAGGAGAGATCCCTGAAGCGGAGATGGGAGTGGTGGAAATGTGTTTTGGTGAGGAGGAAGGAGATTTGTGAGGTGAAGGTGGAGTTGGAGATCCCGTAATGATGGGAACGGGAGGAAGTGAAGAAGGTTGGGATGGTAGAGCTCCCATCGTGGCAGGAACTGGAGAAGGTGGCGGAGGAGGAGTTGGTCGTTTTGTGGGAGGAGGCTTGGGAGGTCCCTCGATTTGAAGAGGAGGGATGGAGGAGGAAGAGGGGAGTAGACTCTGGGGTTCGGAGGTCCCATCGTCGGAAGGGAAAGGGTAAGGAGGTTTGGGAGCACAAGAACTCTCCTTGGATTTGGAGGGGTTGTGGGAGTGTTTGGATTTTTTGGATTTTGATGGATCTTTTGATGAGTGGCGACGTTTGGATGAATGGCGATGTTTGGATATATGGGGTTTTTCATTGATTGAGGGGCGAGCGTCTCCGAAGTTGTCAACGATGACAACTCCGGAGGAGGTGTTGGTGTTTGGAGGTGGGAGAGGAAGAGATTCGGAGGAGGAAGAGGTCCAGGAGACGGTTTCGTCGGCCTGAGGAGGAGGAGGGGGTAAGAAGGGGCTTACTTGATTGTATAGCCCTTGGATAAGAACATCCTTCATCGTTGGGTCCGATTCGTTCTCAATCTCTTTTAGTTGAGAGACGAAGAGGATGCGAGGATTGGCATGTACCCACGCTTTGATCTGGGCGAAGGTGTGTTGAGGGGCCATTTTTGTAAGAGATTGGGAGGTTTTGGAGGTTTCTTGAAAAGAGAGTGAAAGAGATTTGGGGAAGACGATTGACAGAGATGTAAGAGAGAATAAAGGTCCCAAAAATGGCAAAGAGGGGTTTTAAAGGAGAAAGGAGGTGAAGGGTAGAAAGGGAAGTGGAATAACCTCGATAACCGTTGCCCAATGAACGTGGGGCGCCGTTTCAACTTCTCAAGCACACCTCTGGACACGCGTCACGATCTCTTGGGAAGTCCTTTTCAAATTTTGAATACTTGGCCTTTAACGCTTCAGAGCCTCTGACACAAAAGTCCGCTTCCCAAGTGACAATTTTTCTTTGCAGATTAGTCAGCGTTCCCTTTGTAGATGCATCAGTTCCCATGATCGTATCAAGGTCAGGGAGAGTGAAGTGGTTAAGGGAACTTCACACTCATCTTTTTGTGGGGCTAGGGAACTCAAAGGGAACCAGACAATTTGCAACTCGATAAAGGAAATATTTTGGCTCATTAGAATTATTTGTCTGGTCCCTAGCTTAGGGTGGGTCATATGATCAACCGTCATGGTGGCTTGTAATGATGGATAAAGGGAACTCTGGTTGATCATTTTGGGCCAAAAGAAATAGAGTGATGGTTGATGAGGAGCGTTGGAGGACCATGTATCAATTCATGGACAACTTTGAGCGTCATTTTCCACCACCACTGTAACGATGATTCAGCTTTCAGAAGATGTTTCTTTTCCGCTTCAGTTTATCTTGTGAGTTTCTTTCTTTTTCCTTCTTCTTTTTCTACTACTTAGTTTTATTATCGTGTGACACTGTAATTTTTAAGTTTGGGGTAGGGAAGGGAAGAAAACTTGTTTAGTGTGTCTTGTTTTTTTGCTTTGTTTTAGTTGTCTTTGTTTTTTAAAAAAAAATCACAAAAATCACAAAAAGAGTTTTTAGAATGGATAAATACCCCGTCTTTTGGTTCTATGATATTTAATTGCTAGCATGATCATGTAATTTCCTTACAAGCATGTTTTTGATGGTATAGTCTGATTCTTGACATGAAATTGTTTTTATAGAGAAATAGCTATTTGATGAAATTGAGCATGTATAACTTTTAGCATGAGTAGTACAATCCAACAAAATATTGCTACCTTGTGAGGTATTTTTGGCCTTATAGGGAGAACATCACTTGGCAGCTTATAATATCATCCTTTTCATCAACTTGTATATCAAAATTATGTATGGTTTGTTGAAACAAAGGGATGTGTCAAAAAAAGAGAAAGCGAAACTTACCTTTTTAACTCCACTTGTCAAAGAAGGCTAATTGAAACCGGGAACCTAAGGTCTCTCTCTCGGCGAAGAAAAAGCGAGTAGCGCAGTCTTTATCGTTGACATTTGATTTAGAAATCAAAGGATTCTTTGCATCCCTAGCATGGAGAGTGAAACGACCGGCTCTAAGAGATCAAACCCGATAAGCAAACAGTAAACCCGACACCGTAAACTCCAGTACTTCCTCTGCACACATTACGCCGATTTGGTGTAAAATCTTGCACGTAGCCGGCATCAGCTGCGTCTGCGATACTTTCAGGGCAACTAAGAAATTCAGTACCAACGTAGAGAAAGGAAAGAGAGACCACTGGGTAAAGGGATACTCGAGGAAGCAGACCCACCCGAGTTTCACCAATCAATGGCCTCTTGAGTAGGACAGTAGAAGTGGGTACCAGGAAGAAAGCCTTAGCCTTTGATGATCTTCTCGGCTTCTTTCTCGGACATTTAGAAGGGGCGACAATCTTGAGGTTCGAGAGAATGGAAAGAATCAAACCCCACGTCGGAGATCTTAGCCCTAACCATGGTGGAAGAAAGAAGAGTAAAAACAAAGAAGAGGAGAGGAAGGCGAAGAAGAAGGTGAAAGAAATCAATTGACGCATGTGCTCGAGATATCTGCATCGGGTAATTATAACCCTGACTGATGCGATGTTTCTTCTGCTGGAAGACGATAGGACGACCCGGGTGACCACACTTGTCTCATATCACGTATGGAGAAAGTGGCAAATCTGATCAAATTCCCGCGTTCAGATTTGGATCAAATTTGGGGGTTATTTTTGGGCCTAAAAACAGTAAGCCCAATTAGCAAAGCAACCCAGAGAGAAAATAGGAGTATTGCTCATGCATGAAGATAGTAATCAGAGATGCCACGAACATCAGAGTGAAGTTAATAGTCACCCGAATGAAGAGAGAAGATTGTGGTCACGAAAAGAGGTTGCGCGATCAAAGAAGCAGTTACATACATCGATTTTCTTTTCCGACGAACGTGGGAAGTGGCAAATGGTTATGGAACGTTTCGAAGAAAGTGGGAATATGGCGGAAGACGTGAATAACGGCTAGTATAGAGTGTTAAGAAAAATAGGCAATTGTATGCATTAGATTCAGTCATTGTACGCTAAGGAGAATAGAGCTCTCGAATTCCAAAATTGATAGACTCTAAATCTCCGTTTTCCATAATTCAATCAAAACATTCATTTCTTTCCTTAATCATTCGATTGTAACTCCGATCTAGGACGTGAGAATAGTTGTTTATTTTTTGTCCAAAACAGTTTATAAGGTCATAACAAATTTCAATTTATTTACACGAAGGCTTGATCAAACACAAAATGTTATTCTACCACCTTTTTAGAAATCCATGTCCAATATCATCTCATGCTATCCGAAAACTAAAGAAAAAAATGCTCTCTCAAATAATTTGATGGGAATTAGTTTTAGCATTTCTAATGAATCATGGACAATTATCACTATAGGCACTATTATAGTCATGTCATTCATACCACTTGATTAAATGTTCTAAAACGTTCACATGGATGTGTCCTCAAATGTTTCTGAAAGTTAAAAAGTCAATATCCAATAGAACCTCACAACCTCACATAAGAACAAGGTGATGTCTCTAAAAATGACAAACATAAGGGCAACTGAACAACAAGAACCTCACATAAGAGTGCATAGAATGAATGTACTCCAAATCTCCTCTAGTCCAGTCCCTTGAATAAGGCAAACTGCAAATTATACTTTATATGCTTGAATTGAAGTAGCCTTTTCTAGCATGCTTATGAGTGCATAAATGTAACTTGGTTATGATCATGTGTAATTCAATCTCTATGCAACCTAAGATTATGCAAGATAATTTGAGTGCTATCTTAAAACATGTTTTCCATCCTCCTTTTTCCGGGCTTGGGACCGGTAGTGTACCAAATACACAAGCGGAGTTAAAAACATGTTATCAGCTATAGCAAACAAACTAACATGCAAAACTAACACGACAAGCACACTCAAAAACTTGGAAGACATAAATTTTTAATTGGAATGAAAGATCCCCAAACAGATTGAATTAGCTATAGTGTCAGACCTTGAACACCGACCTAAAATTGAATAAGCAAAAGAGCATGATTCGTATTCACATGAGTTTATTGCTAGAGTTGGTTTTGTATCGGTTAATCATGGTGTAAAAGCATTAGTTAAGTAAATTACTATGAAAAGATGATAGTCTTAGACTTTCACCTCGTTATATAGCAAGATGATGTTTATCACATTTTATGGGAATAATTATGTCATGTGAAAGGAAATAGAATTCCAAACTAGTCTAGTTGTTATAGGAAATGTCTCATTATACCTCGGGCTTCGGGTTCGGTATCATTATTGCAATATGTTTCGATATTCTCCAAACTTCTATTAAGAGTTGGATGCCCAAAGCAGAGGTGATTATGTAGATATGCAAGAGCAAGCCAGAATCTATCAATCAAACACAGACCACCACGTATTTGTTCATAAGCACTACTAGCTAATAACCCGGTTTGGAATCAAACTATTAAAGGATGTCATAGATTTACCTCTATAATAATTATATGACACTAGATCAACCGCTAGTGGATGCAACTCTAGCAATTAATATTGAATTATTTCATGCCACTATTGCACATAATATTTGATATTAATAGATCGGTATCCAAAGACATATTCCAAGCTTAATTTATCACTAAGATCAGGGTTGATCTTTTCATGACAACCAAAAGAGTAGTAATCAAAAGCTCTAAAAAAAACATGCAGTATCATAACTTTGTACATTTTATATTAAAATAGTAATTGTACTAAAACTGATATTATAATGACAATAATAACAATGCTAATATTGTTATTATTATTATTTATTATTATTTTTTGGAAAGAAACATAGCTTATGTATTTATTATTACTATTATTATTATTATTCTATTATTGTATTATTCTTTATATTAATGGGTTTTCAATCTTAATTAGTGTACACTTTTTTGATTCACGAATAATTTTTCTTAGGTTTTGTTAAGAAGATATATCTTATATAAAAAACAAGCATTATATAATAGATTATTTAGTTAAATAATTAATCAAAAGCTCTAAAAAACAAAAAAATGCAGTATCATACATTATAGATTTTAAAAAATAAAAACAATACGATTATTGTTTTTATTTTTTATTTTTTAAATAAAAATAGCTTATGTATTATTATTATTATTATTATTATTATTATTATTATTATTATTATTATTATTGTAATACTAAAATTACTCTTTATATTATTTTTTCAATCTTAATAAGTGATTTAGTGCATATTTTTTTGATTCAAGAACTATTTTTCTTAGGTTTTGTCAAGAAGATTGATTTTTATATAAAAACATATATAATAAAGTAGTTAGTTAATAGGTAGGAGCGAAAGAACTTGGAAAGCAAGCATTGGTCGGCATGCAATTAGCCCTCGGTCGCTTCGCATACACATAGCCGTTGCGCTCTCGATCCACCACGGCGGCAACGCTTGTTGGCAGCCTGGCGCCACGATCCCACTTCTCCGCAACAACCGTAGAGATGTCGTCACGCATGTATCTCACCAAAGCATCCGCCGCCGAATTCCCCTCGCATGGGATCCAAGTCAAAAGAGGCTCCAGAGGAAACGTGCCCATCACGCTTCTAATGAACCCAACCGTGTCCTCGTCGTAGCATGAGTTGCCCCGCCTCTTTGGCTCAATATCGATCAAGAACAACGCGTCCCCCTCCACCCAAAGGCTGTCGAAGCCGAGGTTGTGTGCAAAGATGAGCCCGATGGCGAGGGATCGGACCTCGCCATCGTAGGGAGTGATGCCCACGATATTTGGGTCGGCGCATGTGTAGGCGAAGAGAGGGAGGCCTTGGTGGTCACGGAAGATGTCTCCAGCCACGGCACAACCTCGGTGTCGAGACAAACCACCTTCGAAGTTGAGTTTGACGGTGCCCATTGGAGGAGGAATCTAGACCGCTTGTGTAACAACTACCATGTTTGTGTAGGAAATGAAAGAGAGAGATCGTAGATCAAAGGAGAGTATTAGTTGATGTGGTATTTTTTTTGGGTTGAAAGTTATGTGGTATTTATAGGTTATGTTTGTGTTTTTCTTATGTTTAACGCTTTGCTTACATTTCAAGCTTTGCCTCCAAAAAAAGTAATTACTATCACATCTAATGGATCATATCCAATTTTATTACATCAACAACTTTTATCCCAAGTTAAAAGATCTTTTAATCAACTTCCTAATATAATAAAGTATGTACCTTTTATATCAAAACAAATATAATGATTAATCTAATAAGTGAAAATAATACCAATGCCTCACTTTACAAACACTTTATTTTGTAAGTAGTTGTACCTATCGTGCCAAGCACGACTACGATTCGGTATTTTTTTAAATATATTATAAATAAGATATTGATATATAAAAATATAATATAAATTTTAATGTAGGTAATTTACTTCCATTAACATGTACAAACATTATATTTTTATTGAAATGAAATAAAATGAATCAATCCTAGATTATTAAGTTTAAAGATGAGAATATAGATAGATTATTAAGATAAAAATAATCTTCATTACTCCTTTTCCTTGACAATATTTTTTAAGAATGTTTAATTTAAAAAAAGATAAATATGAATAAATTAAACAAAAAGATATATATTTACAAAATATGGAAGTGATAAGATTTAAAAAATAGAAATTAATTAAATAAATAAGATATAATTTAATATGAAAAACAAAGATAGTTTATTTATTGAAAATAGTTAAATTATAATTATTTCAATTTATGGTGGAGCCAAAATAATTTTGGTGGCTTGATAATATAAAATTTAGATAAAATTAAATATTATGTTATCTATATTTTTATTACTTTTCATGTACGTAAGTTGAGTACAATCTTTATGGTTGTTTTTTTATGTATGTTGATCAAACTTACAAATAGGATAAGATAAGGTATTTTAAATTGCTTTTAGTACAATACATATAAGATATGTGATCTTTTTGAATTATTTTTATATTTTTTTTTATTTTGGGATAAATTTTTTGTACAATTATTTTTTTAAATATTTTTATATTCCAATTACCTATCGTAAATTATTATTTTAATATAGGGAAGACGTGGCGCATCGTTGTGTAATATCCGCTAAATTCTAAATATAATAAAATAGGTATTCATTCCAATACGTTTTTCCTCTAAAATAGAGGATTTAATAATCTTTATAATTTCATATTATATTACAAAAGGTTATAAAAATTTACTACAATGGCAATTAAGAATTTAATTAAATATATTAAGCAAATCGGGTATGCATTTAAATATTTTTCTCTTAAATAGAGAGTTTAAATATTTTTATAATTCTTTTAATGAATTATAAAAATCTTATATGTAACACCCCGACTTCCAACGGGGCGCTACAAAGAAATAGACCTTACTAGGTACTATTTAAGTAGGTTGACAACTACACCTTAGGATCTTGCAACGCGGGCACGAAGAGAAAACATAATAAAAACATCCAACCTTTTGTTTAATAAAACTTAGAAAAACATAGTCATGCATGCGTTCCTGAAAACCAAAATATAAATATCCTGAATCTGATGAATCATCACCAACAATAAAATCATTCGATGAAAACAGAAGACAAGTCATAATACCAACTCTAACGTAATAATTAAAAACAACATCCTAGAAAATCATAAATAAACTAACGTAAAAACCCTTCTCAATATGACACGCGCTCTTTACCGCTCCGGCCCGCCACCTAGCCTCGGTTCCTGCACGGCTCCCTGGTTCATACCTGGAACTGAAAAATATTCCCCGAAGGTTTTCTTTGCTTATTAGGATTAATTTTGTCTAGTTTAGGTCTAGTTTTGAGTGTTTTTAGTTAGTTTTGCATAAATCTATGAAAAGGGTGGAATCTATTCTATTTTGTGTATTTTGCAGGTTTTAGCGAGGAAAGGAGCTAAATGGAGCTAAATTTGGAGTATCACAGTGAAGGACGGGAAAGTGCAAGATTTAAGAAGTCAAGGCTCAAGAAAACGAGAGGAGGTGTTGAAGAAAACAAAACTCCAGGCTCGTTAACGAGGCTGTAAAAGGTCGTTAACGAGGCCACGAAGAAGAAGATTTCGGAGTATTATTTTATTATTCACCGATCCTGAGCGGGAATTTATTTCCGTATCGGTTGAGTATCTTTTTAGAATCTTTATGGGTTATTAGAATATGTATTTTAGGGTTTAATATCTTTCTGGATTATTAGAATATGTATTTTAGGGTTTAATATCTTTCTAGATTTTATTTCTATCTTTTAGAGATTGTTTCTATCTTTTTAGGAAAGTTTTTATCTTTTAGCCTTTTTAGTTTTTTAGGATTTTCTAGTATAAATACCCTTCTATCTAGCATAGAAAGGGGAGGCTTAATTTTGGAGTAGAGTTTTAGAGCTAGTTTTGGAGGAGATTTGGAGGAAGGCCGAAGGAGAGAGAACCGGATCGGAAGTCGGTAACGAGGTTCGGTGACGACGGTTTCCGAAGTTCTTTGTTCGAGTGTGTTCGGTGATTGTTTTGTTTTGGTTTTCTTCTGATTCTCTGTAAGACAATATTTTTGTTACTAATTTAAGTTTGAGTTTTGTTTCAATGTTTGTTTTTATTGAAGTTTTTAGTTTCTTAATCATGAGTAGTGAGTAGTCTATTTTTCTAGGGTCGGGGTTAAGCCCGGCATAGTTGAGCATGTTTGATGAAGTAAGATAGTGTTTGAATGCCTTTTATTTTTATTGAGATTGTTTGTTGTGCTTAATACCGAAACGGGAGTTGAGGTAATTTGAGTTTTAACTTGATTGAAAGAGAAAGTTAGTAACTTGAAGGTTGATATTGTTTGAAAACGGAAGTTTCAAGCTTTAGATCCAAAACAAGCAATTGAGTGAGTTAGTTTATGAAAATAGATTAATTTACTTGTTAAGTCAATGAAAGTTGATGACTCTATCTATTTAAAGGCGTGATCTTATTTTCTTACGAATTCTTATGCTTGGCTATGTTGTGGTGTCCCTTATCCTAGATATTTGTTTTATTGAATTATTTCTGATAAATCTTCGTTGCTGAATGCTTGCTTCGGTACCGAGTATTAATTAGAATTTTATTAGGTCGTTAATTGGTGTATTTGTGTTCGGTGGTTCGGTAACGATCCTGCCAAGGTCGTTAACGAGGCATCTCGTGAGTGATTGTGTTTGATTTTATTTGATTTTTATTAGATTGATAGACAAACAACCTTGCTTCATGTGGAACGATCCTGACTCCACTGTACTCAGAGGGGTCTTGACTTACAAATTTATTTGTTGGCCGAGAAACCCTTTCAACAAATTGGCGCCGTTGCCGGGGAAGCAACGAGTTGTTAGTTTATCTTTGGGATCGGGACTAGCCCGACCCCGTTTTTGTTTTTAATTTTTGTTTTCTTTGTTTGTTTTCTCAGTGTATGCCGGTAGGACGAAGAAGGCTTCAGTTTGATAGCTCCAGTTATTACTAAGAACCCGAACGTTCCCTGCACCGACGACTCCGAGAAAACCGAGCCATGGCCACAGCTGAAGAGATGGCTCGAGAGTTAGAGATCCTCCGGACCCAGATGGAGGCATTAAAAGCCGAGAAGGACGGCGCTGATGCAGACAAGGCTCGACTGCAAGAAGAACTAAACGCCTATCCAAGGAATGCCAAGCAATACATGCATCCGGAACTGAGGGTGCCAGAATCTCCTATTGTGCTTCCTGCGATAGAGAAACCTTTTGAGATCAAGTCTCAATTTATATCCTTGATTAAACGGGCTCAGTTTGAAGGAAAACCTGCTGAGTGCCCTATGGAGCATATTATAAATTTTCTTGATTTATGTGACACCATAGCTGTTGAAGGTGTCTCACTAGAATATGTTCTGTTAAAAGCTTTTAGATGGTCACTTACTGGAAAGGCCCTAAACTGGTTAGAGAGCCTACCTTCTAAGTCTATCAGGACCTTGAAAGCTTTGTATGATCAATTTCTTACAAAAATTTTCCCTCCTGCTAAGACAACGGAGTTAAGGAAACGTATCACCTCTTATCACCAGTTGCCTAATGAGACGTTTGTTAAAAACATGGGAAAGATTTAAAGAGATGCTTAGACAATGCCCCACTCATGGGCAACCTTTATATGTATTGCAAGAAATCTTTTTCCAGGGTATCAACGCAGATACCAAGAACCGCATCAACACGCATACTGCGTGCGGTTTTATAGAGATGAACCCGACAGAGGCGTGGGAACTGTTGCACAAGTTGGCAAATTACGATGCTATGTACGGAACCCAGCAGGCTCCACAAACTAAAAACCGTCTCTATGTGCCCAATCGAGATAAAGTTGACCCCGATGTTAAAAATCAATTCTTACAAGATGAGGTCAACCGTTTGAGGAAACAGGTAAGTTTTCTGAAATCCTCTCAATCATGTCAAGAATGTGGTTCTTCTGCGCATAGTACTTCTGCTTGCACTAACATTGAGCAGGTTAGAACCGCTGAGACAATAGCTGAGATGAATTACATGAGAGGACCCTACAGGAACCAACCTAATTATAATGACAGGTCGAACAACTATCAATCATGGGGCAATCAGAATACAAATCATAATTACACAAGGCCCCCGGAAGATAGACGACCTGCACCATATCGACCTCCAGGCCATCAGGAGACACCATCATGGGTTCAGGAGATTAAAGAGAGCATCAACGGATTGGATAAAAGATGGGGAGAGTTCGATATTTGGAAGAGGAGTGTTGATTCCCAACTAGGAGACCTTGCTACACGGATCCCAATACCACAAGGGCAACTCCCGGGTCGTCCCGAAGAGAACCCTAGAGGCCAAATAGCAGCGGTACACCTTAGAAGCGGGAAGATACTACCGGATAGAGTTCAAGATGAAGAGAAGGAGGAACAAGATCTCGCCAGCCAGCTCGTTAACGAGCCAACGAGAGCTAGTACCGAACCTACAAGCCAGGATGACGAGGCTCCGAGGATTCCTGACGAGCCCACCTCAGGTAAGTTTTCTAAACCGAGCCCTCCTCTCAATCCCAGGGTAGTTAACGACCCCACTAGGGTCGGTTACGACCCGCCGAGGACACCGAACGACCCCAGTGTCGACCCGGTACTCTCACCTCTCGAGCCTAACTTGGTTCCGAGAATGGTGAAAACTCTTCCATTTCCAACTAAGAAATCTATGGACTCTACTGAGAGTAAGTTCAAGCGTTTCGTTAAGATTCTTCAGGGCATTAATATTTCCATCCCATTCGCTGAGGCCCTAAGAGAAATGCCGGCTTACACAAAATTCTTGAAAGATATTCTTAGCAGGAAAAGATCTATTACAGAGCTGCAGGAGGAGGTCAGATCCATAGCTCTTCCAGAAAAGCTTGGAGATCCTGGGAGGTTTGCAATCACAATCGGCATAGGCAACCACAAGGTCAAAGCTTTATGCGATCTTGGTGCCAGTGCTAGTCTTGTTCCACTCTCAATCTGGTCTAGAGCAAATATGGGACCATTAGAGCCTGTCAACATGCGACTTTATATGGCAGACAGATCTTGCATCAAACCAACAGGGCTGCTAGAAGATTTCCCAGTTCAAGTGGGTAATTTCTTTGTTCCGAATGACTTCATCGTGATGGCAATGCCCGAAGATCCAGTTGTGCCTATTATTTTGGGAAGACCATTCCTCGCCACAGCAGGAGCTATAATCGATGTTAGGAGAGGACTCCTAACTTTCAAAATTGGGGATGAGGTGACGGAATTCCGATTCAAACAATCCATGGAGTTCGACAAAGCTGAAGTCAAGATGCTCTACACCCACGAGGAGATCATTGAATGTGGAGACCCCATAGGAAGATCAGCATGCAATGATGAAATTTCAGGGCAAAGATGGGCAGAAATAACCACTGCAGTTTCAGTAACGAGTCCTCCAGCATCGTTACCGATTCTCCTGGCAGAAGATGCAGGCTCGTTAACGACCCACTCAGGTTCGTTAACGACCCTTGCCGAAGATGGCGAGATCTCAGCTTTCGAATGCTTTCATGAAGTGTTGAAGACAGAACCAGAAGAGCCCATTCTAATTCCTGCCGAACCGTCCCCAACACTTAAACCTTTGCCAGATTCCCTAAGGTATGAATTCCTCGGTCCTAATTCTACTATACCTGTCATCATTAATGCTGGATTAAAAGATGAAGAAGTAGGAAAACTCCTGAGTGTGCTTAAGATGCATAGAAAAGCCATAGGCTACTCCCTAGATGATATAACTGGCATATCCCCTTCTCTTTGCATGCATAGGATTTACATGGAGGACAATCATAAACCCACCATAGAGCATCAACGTAGATTAAATCCTAACATGAAAGATGTAGTTAAAAAGGAAATTATTAAATTACTTGATGCAGGGATCATATTTCCTATTTCGGACAGCCAATGGGTGAGTCCGGTCCATGTAGTCCCTAAGAAAGGGGGGTTGATTGTGATAGAAAATGAAAAGGGAGAGCTTATTCCGACTATAACCACCACTAGTTGGAGGATGTGCATTGATTATAGGAAGCTAAATAGCGCTACTAGAAAAGATCATTTTCCGCTTCCTTTCATAGATCAAGTTTTAGAACGCTTAGCCCAGCATGATTACTTCTGTTATTTAGATGGCTATAGCGGCTTTTGGCAGATTCCCATTCATCCTGATGACCAAGAGAAAACAACCTTTACATGTCCCTATGGAACCTTTGCTTATAAAAGAATGCCATTTGGGCTTTGCAATGCCCCTGCTACTGTTCAAAGATGTATGATGGCTATTTTTTCTGATATGATAGAGGATATTGTAGAGGTTTTTAGGGATGATTTTTCTGTTTATGGTTCTTCATTTGATTCTTGTCTTGCTAACCTTGCACGAGTGCTTAAACGATGTGAAGAAACCAATCTTGTACTGAATTGGGAAAAGTGTCACTTTATGGTTCAAGAGGGGATAGTACTAGGACACCTTGTCTCTAAAAGAGGGATAGAAGTAGATAAGGCGAAAATTGAGCTTATTGAAAAACTACCTCCCCCCTCTTCTGTAAAAGACATTAGGAGTTTTCTAGGGCATGCTGGCTTTTACAGGCGATTTATTCAGGATTTTTCTAAGATAGCTAAACCTTTTACTAACCTACTAATGAAAGATGTAGTGTTTCAGCTGTCTCCAGAATGTCTTGAAGCATTTTACAGGTTAAGAGCTGCCCTTGTGTCCGCCCCCATCATGCAGTCCCCAGACTGGACATTACCCTTTGAGATCATGTGCGATGCCAGTGACTATGCAGTTGGCGCAGTTTTAGGGCAACGGAAAGACAAGAAACTCCACGCCATTTACTACGCCAGTAAGACGCTGGATGAGGCGCAGAGTAAGTATACCACAACGGAGAAGGAATTCCTTGATGTGGTATTTGCCTTTGAAAAATTTCGGTCCTATCTTGTTGGATCCAAAGTGATTGTTTATACTGACCATGAGGTCGTTAGATACCTAATGGCTAAAAAAGATGCAAAACCTAGATTGCTTCGTTGGATGCTCTTACTGCAGGAATTCGATCATGAAATAAGAGACAAGAAGGGAGAAGAAAATCTAGTGGCGGATCACTTGTCCAGGTTGCCAGTTGAGCATATCACCAAGTCCAATAAAGAAGTTCCGATAAATGATTCCAGACGTGACGAACACCTCCTGCTGAACGAGGTTGAGCTCTACAAGACCCTCGTTACCAACCCCTTCAGGATCGTTAACGAGGTGCCGAGGCTGGAAGACACAAATAAAAAGGGAAAATATTCAAGTTTGGATGACAATCAAGCCAATAGAGTCATTACTGAGCTACGGGAGATCGGTACCGAGGTCAATAAATGGAAGCCTAGCTCGTTAACGACCCACCCAGGTAAGATTTCTGAACCTAAGTCTTCTCAATTAAAATTCACTCCCTCTCCTTCTTCAATTTCTTCTTCCTCAATATCAATCCATGCTATTAGAGGGCCAAAAGCTCCTTGGTTTGCGGATTTCGCTAACTATCTTGTAGGAGGCGTAATTCCCGAGGGCCTTACCCCACAAAAGAAGAAGAAATTTCTCCATGATGTGAAACAATACTACTGGGACGATCCCTACTTATTTAAACAATGAAGTGATCACCTCTTTAGGCGTTGTATCCTAGAAGAGAAGATTGAAAATGTGATCCGTCAATGCCACACACTGCCAACTGGAGGTCATGCAAAAGGATTCAAGACTACTGCGAAGATTCTTCAAAGTGGTCTCTATTGGCCCACCATGTTTAAAGATGTGCAGGCTTATGTGACAGTATGTGATGGATGCCAACGCTCAGGCAACATAACTTGGAGACATGAAAATCCACTAACTGGGATATTAGAAGTTGAGCTATTTGATGTATGGGGCATTGATTTCATGGGACCGTTTCCCGCCTCAGGACCCTACAAGTACATCTTAGTTGCGGTTGATTATGTTTCCAAGTGGGTGGAAGCTGTTGATACAAGGAATAACGACGCCAAGACTGTTGCTAAATTCATCAAGACCAATATTTTCCCCAGATTCGGCGTTCCAAGAGTCCTTATCAGTGATGGTGGCTCCCATTTCATCGAGCAAAATTTTGAAGCCCTGTTGGCTAAGTATGGGGTATCTCATCGGGTGGCAACACCCTACCATCCCCAAACAAGTGGCCAAGTTGAAGTTTCAAACAGGCAAATAAAGAGCATATTAGAGAAGACAGTTTCCCGTTCTAGAAAGGATTGGTCCTCCAAATTGGATGACGCTCTATGGGCATATAGGACAGCATACAAAACGCCTCTACGCACCACCCCCTATAATCTAGTGTATGGCAAGGCATGTCATTTACCAGTCGAAATGGAGCATAAAGCGTTATGGGATCTCAAGGAGCTCAACATGAACCTCGACACGGCTGGAGCAAAAAGATTCATGGACTTGCAAGCATTAGAAGAATTGAGGCTGAAGTGTACGAAAATGCTGAAATCTACAAGGAGCGCACCAAAAGGTGGCATGATCGGAAATTGGTGCCTAAAACTTACCACATCGGCGATAAGGTACTCCTCTTCAACTCTAGACTCCGATTATTTCTAGGGAAGCTAAGGACACGATGGAGTGGACCATTTGTGGTTCATCACATTTATCCTCACGGAGCAGTAGAGTTGACTGATAACCGAGGCGTCATTTTCAAAGTTAATGGACACCGGTTGAAGAAATTCCATGAGCAGCTTGATCCTGATAAAGAAATAAGAGTCACCATGGCTCTCACACCACAAGACTAGCAAGAGAGCTCGTCGGGCTAACGACGTTAAACATAGCGCTTACGGGAGGCAACCCGCTTTTTAGAATAGGTTTAGTTTATTTTATTTTCTTTTTATTTTTCTTTTAGATTATTTCCTAGTTTTCTTTTATTTTTCTTTTTTAGTTTTAAAATAGGATAGAAATAAGATTTTTGAGCTAACAAGATTTCAGAAAAAAAAGGGGTCGAAAATTCACTCAAGAAGGCTACGGTGGCTCGTTAACGACCCACCCAGGGTCGTTAACGACCCAGTTCGGACGACCCGATTCGTCACAATACGGGGAAGGTAAGTAATTCTAACCTAGTTAATTTTTCTAACCCTAGCCGCCACCCCCTCTATCCTTACCCCTCCTATAAAAACCCTTCTACCCCTCCCAAAATTCTACCACAATCTCTCCAAACATTCACTCTCAAACCCAAAACTCTCTCAAACCCCTTTCCCTTCTCTCCCACCGAGTCGGAAATCCCACGCTAACGACCACCGGAGACGCCATCGTTACCGGAGTTCGAAAGCCATTCACCGTCGACGACGAGCTCGTTAACCGCCCCGATTCCGACCCTTGTCCTTTTAATTCTCGGTTCTCCGGTATGATTTCTAAACCCTTGCTTGAATTTGCATGATTGATTATCTATAGGGTTAAATTTCATATCTTGAATCATGATTTTTAGGGAGATCGATGAGCATGCTTAAATTCCGTTCTAAAAATTCTTGATTGTGCTTAGTTGTTCATGTTTTAGGTAAGATTATTCATGATAGATTAGCTATTGTAACCCTTTAGTTAAGAAAGCATGAATTTTTCTTGTTCTAGATCTAAAAGTTCGAACTTTGCATGTCAAAATTCCGGGAAATTTTTAGCATGTTTGGGATGGGTAATTGAGTAAGTATGGGGTGCTTTTACCCAATGAGGGAATTGTGGAGAATAATAGAAGATTGCATGCTTGATTTGTGCTGAATTAGAGGTAGATTTAATTTCGGAAATTTCTGGTTTTGCTCTCGGCGGGTCGTTAACGACCCACCCAGGCTCGTTAACGACCTTGCACTTCATAGATGATCGATCCGAGCCCAGACTCGTGAACAACCCAATTGGGTAGTTTATGAATAATTCCGAGGTTAATTTTGAGACCAAGTATGGGGTCTCGTACCTATTATTTTTGAGTGGATCTTATCTTGGAAAATTTTCGATGATTTTGTAGGATCCATGGCTAGTTCAAGCAGACCCGCTACCCGAGCCCAGAAGAAGAGGAGGAACCACAGGTCTCCATCTCCACCCCGGGTGGACGATGTGATTTTGAGCAGTCAAAGCCAAGTACGGCGCTACGGGGATTTCTTGGAGAAGGACCATTACACCCAATGGTTCTCGAAGTCTAGCGCCGTCTCTACGGGCATCTACACGGATGTCAAGGACGCCTTCATCATCCTTGGGGCCGCACACTTATTGAAGCAAGAGAGCTTGCCACATTATCCGGCCCTCACATCCGAGTTCTTGGCCACCTTGGAGACCAACTTCTCGTCGAAGATCTCGGCGGGACGCATTCGGTTCCGGCTCGGTAACGAGGACCGTGACTTCACCATGGCGGAGTTCAATGCAATCTTGGAGCTCCCAAACCCATCTAGAGACTATAGCTTGAAGGACTACCGAGTGACCCGCACTTGGAGCTACATCACCGGAGAGGTTCAATCCTCCACCGCGGCGCTATCCGGGGCAACCATAGTCAACCCCATCTTCCGGATTATCTTGAGAGTCCTCGCCGCAACATTTTGGCCGAAGAAGGAGTTGAACCGGCCTACAAGAACGGAGGTCGCTTGCTTCCGCACCATCCTCTTCGAGGAGCCCGGCCCCTTGAATTTGGGGTACGAATGGCTCTACTATGTCGAGAAGTCCCACAAGTCCAAGGAGGTGTGGTGTGGCAATTTGGTTAGCCTCTTGGCTAAGAATATTGGAGTGGATCTCACTCGCTACACACCGGCCCACGCTCAACTCCTCAACAAGAACTATTGGTATAGTGCCGGGATTTTCGTGCAAGCCGAGGGAGGCTACAAAGTGAAGGTTCGAGATCAAGTCGTCATACCTTCCCTCGACATGTACGAGCTACTCTACGTACCGAATTGGTACGAAGTGTGGACGGGCCAGCCTTACCCATTGGAGCCAAAACCGGAGGATGAGCTCTCGCTTCGACCATGTCACACCCGGTTTGAGCGGGACGATGTGGACGAATATGAAGAAGAAGATGAGCAAGAGGATACCGAGGTCGTAGGCAATGACACCGAGGAAGCCGACATCGAGGGCGGCACTGAGGAGCTCAACTTTACAGAAGAAGACATGGAGACGGAGGAATTAGGAGGCAACATCTTTGTCAACGAGCCAACCAGGGTCGTTAACGACCATTTCCATCCACCACCCAACACTGTTAACGAGGCAACCAGCTTTACGAGGTGCCGCAAGCTCCTGTCGACCCTCCACCAGCTCTTGTCGACCCTCATGCATATGGCTTAATGCCTTACAACCCGGTGATGTGTCAAGACCATTTCCAGCCTCACTACCCACCACCTCCTCAGCCCGAGTACGCAGGATCGAGCATACCACCACCATGGGCCGAGGATCTTTCTGCACGGATGCAGCAGCTTCACTTTCAGACCGATCACATTCATCGGAGGATGGATAGATGGGAAACCGTCTATTCCGCTCGCATGTCGAGGGAAGATGAGAGGCAGCGTCAGAGAGAGGCGGAGGATGCTGAGCGTTGGAGGACGATGTATGACTTCATGGGGCACTTTGAGCACTATTTTCCTCCACCGAACCGTTGATCAAGCTCAAGATGAAGTTTTCTTTCCTTGTTTCCACTTTTGTAAGTTTTATGTCTTTCTTTTGCTTTTTAATTTTTTTTGTTTTCTTTTCTATTTCTTTTCCCTCTTCTTGTTATTTTTCTTACAGTGGGGACACTGTAATTTTAAGTATGGGGTGGGAGAAAGTAGAAAAACTTATGTCCTAGGTGTCTTTGTGTAGTTGTTATTTCTTTTAAATTGAAAAAAAAATCGAAAAAAAACCAAAAAAATTGAAAATTTTGAAAAATCCAAAAAGAGTTTAGAATTGATAGATATTTCTTCTAAAAGTTCTATGATAGCTATCACTAGTTTAATCATATAATTCCTTGCAAACATGTCTTTGAAAGTATAGCCGAATTCTTAAAAATTGAAATTATTGTTCTTTAGAAGAGAATAGCATTAGATGAAATTGAGCACATATACTTTATAGCATAGATGATGCAATCCAACAAAATCTACCTTGTGAGAAATTTTTGGCCTTATAGGGAGAACATTTATAAATCCCTCTTCTTTTTTGTGTGATTTACTCTCCTTATGCATATTATCTCTTGGAATTGTGATGGTTATCTATTTCTTGAGACCCTTATAAGATTTTTAGTTCATTACTTGTGAAGATCATATGATAGAGAACTTATTTTTATGAGCCCTATTATCCCCTATCTACCTTTACATTATTCCTTTTTTTGATAACCAATTTTGGCCTAAAACCTTTTATTTTTAGCTCCACAAAAATTGTTCCCTAGCCGAGATAAGCTTGACCCTATCCGGGAATTAGGACTTAGATTGGAGAGGTAAAGTTTTGTGTTTTGTTGAAAAAAAAAAAGAGTTTCTATTTGCTTGAATTAAAGGGTATTTGGGAAGGGTAGATTTGGAAGTCTCTTGTTATTACATGTAAGAAAGGTCTCTTGATAAAAAGATGCACAATTAAGTGTTAAAGGGAAGAAATGTATACGGTGGATCGTTAACGACCCGAATGTGGGTTCGTTAACGAGGCAGCGAAAAAAAAAGAACAAAATAAAAATAAAAAATAAAAAGAGAGAAAGAAAGAGGAAAAGTTGAAGTGCATTTGTGTTTAAAGATAATATCGAGAGATTCTTTTATTTTTGGTTATGAGATTTTCTAGGATGATAATGGGTGAGTGAAAATAAAGTGTGCATAATATGAGAGTGAGTTTGGTTATCTTATATGAGAGTTTTGATGTTATGTGTGAGTTTTTAGGAGTCTTTGATTCCCGGATATTATTAGCACCACATGACCAAAATATTTCCACTCCCTATTGTTATTACCAAGCCCCATTACAACCCGGCCGAATGGAAGCTTCTATGAAGTTTTTCATTGAGCCTAAGTTCTCTTGATGATTTTTATGTGTTTTGACAAATCTTGGGTGGAGAGTATTGGTGATATAAGTTCCAATTTCTATGAGTTTTTGTATAAAGGATGAGTTGAGAGATTGAAATTATAAACCCAAACACATGAGAGTTGAGCGAAACACATTATATCCCTTGAGAGGTTGGATTGTATTATTTTATGTCTATTTAAGTGCACATATGTGTGAGGATGTTAATAGTCTTTTGCTATAATTTTCTTATATGTAGATGTTGCTTTTTGAAGATGGCTATGTCTTGATAAGCATGATTTGTTTTGGTTTTGGTTAGTATCTTGTTTATTGCTTGAGGACTAGCAAGTCTAAGTATGGGGTATTTTGATGTTCGCATTTTTGGTATAGTTTTTGATAGGTTTTCTTTGCTTATTAGGATTAATTTTGTCTAGTTTAGGTTTAGTTTTGAGTGTTTTTAGTTAGTTTTGCATAAATCTATGAAAAGGGTGGAATCTACGCTATTTTGTGTATTTTGCAGGTTTTAGCGAGGAAAGGAGCTAAATGGAGCTAAATTTGGAGCATCACAGTGAAGGACGGGAAAGTGCAAGATTTAAGAAGTCAAGGCTCAAGAAAACGAGAGGAGGTTTTGAAGAAAACAAAACCCCAGGCTGGTTAATGAGGTTGTAAAGGGTCGTTAACGAGGCCACGACGAAGAAGATTTCGGAGTATTATTTTATTATTCACCGATTCTGAGCGGGAATTTATTTCCGTATCGGTTGAGTATCGTTTTAGAATCTTTATGGGTTATTAGAATATGTATTTTAGGGTTTAATATCTTTCTAGATTTTATTTCTATCTTTTAGAGATTGTTTCTATCTTTTTAGGAAAGTTTTTATCTTTTAGCCTTTTTAGTTTTTTAGGATTTTCTAGTATAAATACCCTTCTATCTAGCATAGAAAGGGGAGGCTTAATTTTGGAGTAGAGTTTTAGAGCTAGTTTTGGAGGAGATTTGGAGGAAGGCCGAAGGAGAGAGAACCGGATCGGAAGTCGGTAACGAGGTTCGGTGACGACGGTTTCCGAGGTTCGTTGTTCGAGTGTGTTCGGTGATTGTTTTGGTTTGGTTTTCTTCTTATTCTCTGTAAGACAATATTTTTGTTATTAATTTAAGTTTGAGTTTTGTTTCAATGTTTGTTTTTATTGAAGTTTTTAGTTTCTTAATCATGAGTAGTGAGTAGTCTATTTTTCTAGGGTCGGGGTTAAGCCCGGCATAGTTGAGCATGTTTGATGAAGTAAGATAGTGTTTTGAATGCTTTTTATTTTTATTGAGATTGTTTGTTGTGCTTAATACCGAAACGGGAGTTGAGGTATTTTGAGTTTTAACTTGATTGAAAGAGAAAGTTAGTAACTTGAAGGTTGATATTGTTTGAAAACGGAAGTTTCAAGCTTTAGATCCAAAACAAGCAATTGAGTGAGTTAGTTTATGAAAATAGATTAATTTACTTGTTAAGTCAATGAAAGTGGTGTCCCTTATCCTAGATATTTGTTTTATTGAATTATTTCTGATAAATCTTCGTTGCTGAATGCTTGCTTCGGTACCGAGTATTAATTAGAATTTTATTAGGTCGTTAATTGGTGTATTTGTGTTCGGTGGTTCGGTAACGATCCTGACAAGGTCGTTAACGAGGCATCTCGTGAGTGATTGTGTTTGATTTTATTTGATTTTTATTAGATTGATAGACAAACAACCTTGCTTCATGTGGAACGATCCTGACTCCACTGTACTCAGCGGGGTCTTGACTTACAAATTTATTTGTTGGCCGAGAAACCCTTTCAACACTAATCTATCAAGTTAGGGAGAATACGGAAATTGCAGAATGTTTTGAAAACACTTCTAAAGACAGCATACAAATCCACAAACGCATTCATAACTCTAAAGGCCAATACCTAAATTAGTTATAGTTAGTCACTCACACAACCACATACACATTTACAAATAAAACATTATAACAATGCCATTACTCCGTCTCACAATCCGACTCCCAAGGCGCTCATCAGCGCGCCGAGTGCAGAGCCAGGCCCTCTCACTCCACTTCACAATCTTCCTTCTAACCCCGGCTAAGCCTCCACTGGAGCACTTGCCAAAAAAACACAGATAATAATTTTCATTTTGAAGGGGCACGGTTTCTCTGTCACACGGGTCAAACGTAACCAATTCTTCCTCAACGCCAGCTATGATGGGCCGTGTCGGAAACGGTACCAACACAGAGAAAACGTTCTAAAATATCTTTTCGATAAAATACATTCAAAACTATTTACGCACACAACAATTCAAGAAGTTCAAAGCATTTAAAAAGGTATTCGGGACTAGTTCCCAAAACCCGTCTTACAATAACGATACGCAATCTAACAGGATAGAGAAGAATCGAGCAAGTCGAAAAACGACTTACCTTAGACGAGGAAATCCTGAGCGAAAACGAAAGGCTAAGAGCTTTGAACAAGGTGATTGATTCCCTAACAATATTAGGCGGGTGCAGTAACTCTTTAAACAAGTTTATCCAAATACACCTAGATAAACCCAATCGGATCACTCACAACTTTCTACCGCAGCCAAGCCAACATTAACCCACGAAACAAAGAAAACTAAATAAATAAATAAAGAGAAACTAAATTAATTTGCACTTACCACCAGTGCTCCTAACAATTCGCTTACGAATTTGTTTCCATGTGTATACTAACTAGAGATTATTAGGTATGTAATATATATAATTTCAACCCATTTATATGATTTAACTTATCAAGTTCAGAAGCTAAATAATAACGCCCATGTATAAATTCAAGACACACTCCAACAAGCATTATTATACTGAAAATAACTAATCACCATTGAACGTTACCTTGCCCATTCGAATAGAATTTAAACTAGTTATACCCGTCGTGCCATGCACGACTAAATGAATTTAATACTTAATTTATCTAACGAATATAATTTAATTTAATATAAAAAATAATTTATTAGAAAACAAAATTATATAGAATTTTACAATTGGTGTCATATGAATTGGCCAAAATTATTAAGGTAATCACACTATAATTTTGATGACTTAATGATAATTTATTTATGCAAAAATGTAAATAAAAGTTACTTGAATTAGAATCGTTTAATTTTGAAAATATTTTACAAAAAATATGAAAAGGTAAAAATAATCTAAATTCTTGTAATTTCTTATCAAATTCAATTCTTAAAAAATTTGAATTAAAATTAAAAATATACTTAATAAGAAACAATGAAAAAATATGAATAAAGAATGAATTTTTTAATGATAATAAAATCATTTATTTACATAAATAATTTAAAAATAAAATTAAGGAAAAAATAACGTAATTTTTTTATTATCAAAATTCAATTTAGGCTAGTAATTATCTTTTTAGATTGAAAGTTCTATTTTTTTTATCAAAACTTTATTTAAGATACATCTTTTACATAAATAGATAAAAGATAAAGATAAAATAATTTTATTTAATATTAAATATAATTCGAATTTAATTTTTTTCATATCAATAGATAGAAATTTAATTATAAAAACTAAATTAATATATCTATCTTAATATATAATATCTAATGTTCTATAATTTATTTTAATTTTAGATAAAATCTTTTAGATCTATTCTAGTTCCTAATATATAATAGATAACATTTTTTATTTTAGATAGAATCTTTTCTAGAATAATTTATCTTATTTCTATATTATCCTAAAATAATATCAACATATATAAATTTCCAATATAAAAAATCCTACGTGGCGAAATCCTAGGTGGCTTAAAGTGGGAGCGACACGTAGGGAAAATCCTAGGTGGTGCAACGTGATGGCCTTATTCCTTGCGTCTTTTATATATATACATAGATTAACAATTCAGTCCAACACCACCTTCAACCGCATTTATCTATAGCTAATTAATTTAACATCTTAAATAACCAATATCCTCATATATTACTTATCTAGCAACTAACCCGACACCTACCTAATACTAGCAGCGGTTCTATACATAATTATCCTAATCAAACCACTAACCAGCCTTCAATAATCGGAACGAACCCAAACAACCCCAACTTCTCTATTGAATTGTACTCAGACCCACGTCGCCAAAACCGAGATCCCTCCAACGAAAATAGAAAAAAATAAAATAGAAGGGACAGAAGGGTAAGCGGTTCTTACGATCGACAATGGATGGCGAAGGAGGACTGGGCTGCACTCCACAACGCGAAGAATGACCTCGACCAGGACCAAGGCGACGGTTTTATAGCTTTGATTGTGTACAAAGACGGCAGAACAAGAACGTTAAAAGTGGTAGAGGACTTATAAGATAGATTAGGGTTTCAATTAACTAATTTATATATATATATATATATATATATATATATATGTATCTAAATCTGTTTATCTAATATAGGTGGGAAGGAAACCGGGCTTCAAGCTCCAAATTGGGCTTTGTAGGATTTTGGGCTCAATCACAAAATAAGAAAGGTAGGTTTAGAATAAAATGTAGGAGGAATTGGAATGGAACCTAGTTACCGGTTTCCTAAAGAAATTTTGGGTGTTACATACTACTCCCCTTAAGTAAGTTTCGTGTCGAAACTTTATAGAAAGGAAACTATATTTCGAGGTTTCACAACCTCTCCCCCTAAAAAGGGGTTCGTCCTCGAACCAGAATGTCCTGGCAAAGACAACCATAACCAATACTAATCATCCGAAACGCGCAACATGTCAACCAATTATTTAAAGTTTTAAACATTCATACAGGCACATCAAAGCGAATCAACAGTCATAAAGAAATCATTGAATCTGCAAACAACTCACTAATTACTAACCTTCCTCTCAAACGCCTCTACTAAATCCTAGACTCAGTCTCCCAAGTGGCCTCCTCGGCTCCCCGTCGAGACCACTGGATTAGCACTAAAGGAATCTCCTTGTTTCGCAGCTTCTTCATACGTCGGTCTAAAATCTTCAGCGGTTGTTCCCGGAAAGTGTGATCTGGTTCTACCACCAAATCCTCATAATTCAGTATGTGACTAGGATCCGGGACATACTGTCTCAGCTGTGAAACATGGAATACAGGGTGCACGCCTTCCAAAGCAGGCGGCAATGCTAGCTTGTAAGCTACCTCACCTACGCTCTCCAGAATCTCGAATGGACCGATATAGCGAGGACTCAGCTTCCCTTTAACCCCAAATCTCCTGACCCCGCGGGTAGGCGATACTCTCAACCATACGTGAGCTCCTACCTCAAACACCAACGGTCTACGCCGCTTGTCTACATAGGACTTCTGGCGACTCTGAGCAGCTAACATTCTCTCTCTGATTAAGGACACTTTCCCGATCGTTTCCTCGATCATTTGTGGCCTCTCACCAACTACATCCGAGGGATCATCCCAACACAACGGTGTCCTACACTTCCGACCATATAAGGCCTCATAAGGAGCCATCTGAATCGAATGCCATTTGTTATTATAGGAAAACTCCACCAAAGCCAGGTGATCTGACTACTGACCTCCCCAGTCTAGCACGCAGGACCTCAGCATGTCCTCTAGAGTCTGAATCGTTCTCTCTGTCTGACCGTCTGACTACGGATGGTAAGCAGTCGTGAAATGTAATCTCGTCCCCAATGCCTCATGTACCTGCTGCCAATATCTGGAAGTAAAACGCCCATCACGGTCCGACGCAATCGTCTTAGGCACTCCGTGCAATCTAACTATCTGATTAATAAACACCTCTACTAGCTTGCTCACTTGCCATGTCTCCCTGATAGGCAAAAAGCGAGCAGTCTTTGTCAGTCTATCCACCACTACCCAAATGGCATCATGGCCTCTGCTGAGTCTCAAACATGTGACGAAATCCATGGAGATGTCCTCCCATTTCCATTCTAGAATAAGAAGCGACTAAAGCATTCCTCCGGGTCTCTGATGCTCGATCTTCACCTGCTGGCAGACCTAACATTTAGCAACAAATCTCGCTACGTCCGGCTTCATGCCATCCCACCAATAAAACTGTCGCAAATCCTTGTACATCTTACTCGCCCCGGGGTGGATTGAGTAAGGTGTAGCATGGGCCTCTTGCAAACTCATAATGTCCATATCTCGTTCGGAAAGCCGTCTTAGGTATATCCTCTTCCCGAATCTTCAGTTGGTGATATCCTGACCTCAAATCCACTTTGGAGAACACAGTAGCCCCTTGCAACTGATCCAGCAAATCATCAATACGTGGCAGCGGATACTTGTTCTAGATGGTAACTCGATTCAACTCCCAATAATCGATACACAGACGGAGAGAACCATCCTTCTTCTTCACAAACAGAACTGGAGCTCCCCATGGCGACGCACTCGGTCGTACGTAACCCTTCTTCAACAGCTCCTCCAATTGTGCCTTCAGCTCCTGCATCTCCATTGGGGCCATGCGATATGGGGCTCTCGAAATCGGCCTCGTCCCCGGCTCCAACTCAATACCAAAGTCTACCTCTCTCTGAGGACGTAATCCTGGAAGCTCCTCGGGAAAAACGTCCTCAAACTCGCACACTACTGGTATGTCTTGAATGTGCGGTCCTTCCTTGTCCTCCTGTAGGACATAATACCAATATCCTATACATCCATCACTGAGCAACATGGCGGCCTTTAACATACTAATCACCGATCTGGGCCCCTCCTGCTCAAACTCCTAACACACATGTCTGGTCCCATCATCTGCGGTCACTGTAACTGTTCCCTTGTGTGCATCCAAAACTGCTCGGTAACGTATCATCCAATCCATCCCCAAAATCACGTCATCATCTAGGGACAACTGCATTACTATAAAATCCGCATACCAATCCCTATTCCATATTCTAATAGGGCATTGTAAAATCTCCTTATTCCCTCCCACTTTACTACCGTCAAGCAGCCCCACAACAAAAGACACCCCCTCAGTGCAAGTGAGTCCTAGTCTAGCCACGCAAGCAGAAGGCATAAAAGAATGGGTAGCACCCGTATCGAATAGTATATGAACAGGTCTAGACTGAATCCAAATCGTACCTGTAGCAGTCGGCGCGTGTAGGGCATCGGCCCTCCTCATCTCAAACACCCGGGGCTGATTGCCCCCGGTATTGCTAACTCCTGCGCCGCGTCCTCTGCCCTGGCATGGTGTTTGCTGAAACTGTTGAGGCTGACGACGAGGCATCTGGTTCACCGTTCTCGGTGAAGATCCCTGTGAAGTTGCTCCAACAGTACAGTACTGCTGTAAATGGCCAGGCTTCCCACAACTGAAGCAACTCCTGACTGGCTTCGGACACTGACTCCTCAAATGAGCAGTGCTTCCACAGTTGAAGCACTCTCTCAGCCCTGCAGTGGACTGACTCTGACGGCGCTGGTCTTGACGTCCCTGTGGCTGAAACCCTGATCGTTGTGGCTGAGAAGAGCCGGGACGACTATCTCTCCTAGGTTCTGCCGTGGCAGACAACTTCTGCCTCTTGCTCCCAGTGGTATGCACCTCTAGCTGACTCTGTCGGGTCGTGGCCATAGCATAAGCCAAAGCAGACTGTTGAACGTCTGCCAATGTCGCGAGTCGAAGACCAGACACATAAGCATGTAAATGCGGCTGCAACCTTTTGAGAAAGGTCGCAATCTTCAATTCCTCAGTAGGGGCAGCATTTGGCACCGCTGCCAACTCTTGCTGAAACTTCAGAATAGTCTCAGATACTGTGATATTTTCGGGTCCAACATCCTGAAAAGCAGCCTCCCGAGCCGCCTTCACCACCGGAGGACAATACTGATCTCGAATCCGCCTCTCAAACTCCTCGAAGGTCACCTCATTCCGGTGGTCCCTACACAACTCCCACCAGTCAAAAGCACTCTCCTGTAGCAGACTCTGTACTAAGGACATCTTCCGCTCCTCCGGTGCCTTAATGGAGTCCAACGTAGATTTCACCCTCCTCAACCACTGTTCTACGTCAGAACCCTGAGCTCCAGCAAAGTTCGGCACTCTAGTCTTCCTAAACTCCGCGAGCCACTTGTCAGGCTGAGGCTCGCGATATTGTCTCCTCTGTTCCACCACATGATCAACTATCACTGGTCCTCGCGAATCTGGCATTGCTCCTAGCTGGGCAGCCAAAAAAGAATCTGGTCCTGGTGCCCTCCTCTCAGCTCCTTGTTGCACCGCAACTGCGTTCAGATTCGGTGCAGCTCCCGCACCCATCAAATTCTGCAATAACAGCTGGATCGCAGCATTCACCTCTGGGGCCAGTCCTGCGGGTGGCACTCCTCCTCACACTTGAGCCCCGTTTGCCGGGAGACCTCCTCCAGCGACAGATGCACTATCCTCTTGATGAACAACAACAACCACATCCTGACTCTCAGCGAACTCCTCCTGGTGAGTATTATGCGGTATCTCTGTCTCAGCATCCGCAGGGGCCTCTCCTCTACCCCTTCCACGACCCCGACCACGGCCTCTTCCGCGACCTCTTCCATTGGCTTCAGCAGCCCTTTCTCTGGTTGGTGGGGCCATCTATAACAAAAAGTCCCTCAGTCAAAACTTAAACATCCTATTTCTTAAAGGAATTCTTATTACTCTACGTGAGGTCCTTCGGATGATGGGGCGGAGTCGCGACTTGTCATCTACCCCCTATATGCAACATGACTACCCCAGTAAAACATTTTGAAAACACCGGCCGATTTTGATTTTAAGTTGGACCTCGGGTACTCTCGTTGGTCAGTTCCATGTGCCCTGTTGTCAACCTCGCTCTGATACCCATTTGAAACACCCCGACTTCCGACGGGGCGCTACTAAGAAATAGACCTTACTAGGTACTATTTAAGTAGGTTGACAACTACACCTTAGGATCTTGCAACGCGGGCACGACGAGAAAACATAATAAAAACATCCAACCTTTTGTTTAATAAAACTTAGAAAAACATAGTCATGCATGCGTTCCCGAAAACCTAAATATAAATATCCTGAATCTGACGAATCATCACCAACCATAAACTCATTCGATGAAAACAGAAGACAAGTCATAATACCAACTCTAACGTAATAATTAAAAACAACATCCTAGAAAATCATAAATAAACTAACGTAAAAACCCTTCCCACTATGACACGCACTCTTTACCGCTCCGGCCCGCCATCTAGCCTCGGTTCCTGCACGGCTCCCTGGTTCATACCTGGAACTGAAAAATATTCCCCGAAGGGTCAGCGTCTAATCTATCAAGTTAGGGAGAATACGGAAATTGCAGAACGTTTTGAAAACACTTCTAAAGTCAGCATACAAATCCACAAACGCATTCATAACATTTTTATTTTAGATAGAATCTTTTCTAGAATAATTTATCTTATTTCTATATTATCCTAAAATAATATCAACATAAATAAATTTCCAATATAAAAAATCCTACGTGGGGAAATCATAGGTGGCTTAATGTGGGAGCGACACGTAGGAAAAATCCTAGGTGGCGCAACGTGGTGGCCTTATTCCTTGCGTCTTTTATATATATACATAGATTAACAATTCAGTCCAACACCACCTTCAACCGCCTTTATCTATAGCTAATTAATTTAACATCTTTAATAACCAATATCCTCATATATTACTTATCTAGCAACTAACCCGACACCTACCTAATACTAGCAGCGGTTCTATACATAATTATCCTAATCAAACCACTAACCAGCCTTCAATAATCGGAACGAACCCAAACAACCCCAACTTCTCTATCGAATTGTACTCAGACCCACGCCGCCAAAACCGAGATCCCTCCAATGAAAATAGAAAAAAATAAAATAGAAGGGACAGAAGGGTAGCGGTTCTTATGATCGACAATGGATGGCGAAGGAGGACCGGGCTGCACTCCACAACGTGAAGAATGACCTCGACCAGGACCAAGGCGACAGTTTTATAGCTTTGATTGTGTACGAAGACGACAGAACAAGAACGTAAAAAGTGGCAGAGGGCTTATCTCCAACGTGAAAACCAATAGGAGGGTTTAAATAGGCTATCTCTTATTATAAGATAGATTACGGTTTCAATTAACTAATTTATATATATATATATATATATATAGTATTAAGTTCTGGTAGAAAGGTTCTTAAGGTAGAAAGTGAGGGTGATTATAGGCCATTAGATTATAAGATTTTAACGCTCCGGATTTAATTAAAATAGGTGCACAATTTCACTCAATTTGTGTTGCACTTGATTATCCCCAAAATCTAGATTTGTGGGATACGAAATCTACTATTTCCATAATTAACTCTCATATTTATTTAACGCTCTCTCCGTATCATTATATCGTCAATAAAAATCTCTTTCATTTTCTCTCCCCCCAAAAAAAGCTGTACTCAGCATCAAATATGGAAGAAATCGGGACCAGTCTTCTCTCTTCTTCTTCTTCTATGTGTTAACATGATTGATTAAAAAATTATCTCCCGACAGTGAAATTTCAAGGGGTCAGATATTGTTACGAGGTGGACGGAATTGAAAAGTTCATACGAATTGATTTGTGTTTGTTTGATTCCGTTTTTAGTTTGGAAAATTTGTTGTATTAATTTCTGGTTCAATTATTTTTATTGCTTTCCAGGTTAATTATTCACCAACTATTTCATTTTTTTATTTAGGCTTCTTTTCATTGAGGTTGTCACGTTTAGGTCAAAATTTTGTTGCATATGGTAGCCTATTGATAATATTAGGATTTTTTTTGTTCATATTGTGATGACATGTTAACTTCTGTTGACAATATTTGGTTTGCATGACTCATGTATTAATTAGTGATAATATTAGGGTTTGTAATTGTTTGTATTGAATATGGTTTACGTCACTTTTATTGGTAATTATTAATATTTTTTATACTCCCCTAATTCATTATTAATGAAGGAAAATGTTAACTTCTTGCAGGCAAAGAACACATGTGATCCATGTACGTATGAGGTATTTCTATATATAATTGATGCATATGTATTCTAAGTATTTACAAATAATTGCTATTTAAACTCCCCTAATTCATTATTTGCATTTACTTTTGGAATTTGTATGTATAACTATTTTGCAAATAAGTTGCTTATCTTATACTTAGCTATGTTGAAGGAAGAAGTTCGGAAAAAAAATCAAGGGTGAAGTAATGGTTTCAAGATCGTCACCGGTTCGTTGTTCGAGTTCCCCATCAATCTCAATAGTTGTCAACCATTAGTGATATTCATCTAACCGGGTGACCATATTCATCGTATTTGCCGATGATATTCCTATAACTGGGTGGCCATATTCATCATATTTGTCGGTGATATTCCTATAACTAGGTTACGTAATTGGATGGTCATATTCGCCATATTTGTCAATGATATTCATTTAATTAGGTGGTCATATTCAATATAATAGCTAGTGATTGTCATGTAACTGGGTGATCATATTCACCATATTAACTGGTGATATTCATGTAATTGGGAAACCATATTCACTATATTAGCTAATGATATTCATATAATTGAATGATGATATTCTTATCATTTTAATGTAATGGGTGATGATATTCATGTAATTAGTGGTGATATTCATCATCATTTTATGTAATTTGGTGATGCCAAACTCATAATATTCATGTTGTTGAATGATGATATTCGTCTTCATTTTAGTATGTATTCATTCAAAAAAAATGGATATATTCATTTAAATTTTAATACATAAATTTATTTATAAAATTTTAAAAAGTGTACAAGTGCTCATTTTTATAATATTCATCGTAATGAAAATACATATTCATTGTTGATCACATTAATATTCATTGGGCACACTGTGATAATGTATATTCATTAATTATCACGTCGATATTCTTTTAGCAAACAACGAAAATAGAGATAAAAAACCATTAATATTAATTAATTTTTAAGATCAAGATAGAGAGAGAGAGTGAATATTAAAATTGTGTCAATGATAATTAATTAAAGAAATAAGAAAGAGAAACAAAAATCTGTATTAATATCCATATATATCTATTTAATCTTTTTCATTATTTCAATAAATTAACTATGATCCTATTTTTATGGAAAGTAGGTTCCATGATCTTTTCATAATCACCCCTATATTTCTCACCTTATTTTAATTAATATGTACCATCAAATCTCACCATCAATTATCTTTAATCCAACGCCTCAAATTCACACTCACTTTCTACTACAATTAACTTTCTACCAGAACCTCCCCCTATATATATATGTATCTAAATCTATTTATCTAATATAGGTGGGAAGGAAACCGGGCTTCAAGCTCCAAATTGGGCTTTGTAGGATTTTGGGCTCAATCACAAAATAAGAAACGTAGGTTTAGAATAAAATGTAGGAGGAATTGGAATGGAACCTAGTTACCGCTTTCCTAAAGAAATTTCGGGAGTTACATACTACTACCCTTAAGTAAGTTTCGTCCCGAAACTTTATAGAAAGGAAACTATATTTCGAGGTTTCACATTATAAAGGATTATCAAAGTGACAAATAAAATTCCAAACAAATATAAATCATAATATTTCCGGATTCTATTTAATGCCATATAACTAGTAAGCAAAAATAAGAAACAACGCAAAATAAAAAGGTGTCAAGAGGAGGACTCAAACCCGAGACTTCTTGCACCCTTCCTTTAAACACACACTCAAATCTGCTAGGCTATTGTAACTTGACTACCTACTAAAGAACTTTTATTAATTTAAACTCTCCTTTCTTCTTCTCCCCAATTTGAACATCAGACTATCATGTTTGATTGAACGTTCAATCAATGGAGGGCTCCCAATTTCATCAATGGCTTATGGTTGCTTGTTCTCCTCACCAAACGACATCACTTCTTGTCATCGTCCAACAAACACATCCCCACCAATCTCCATTGATCTCCCCTTCCATGGTTGGTTAAATTCAAGAGTGGTGGATCACAAGAAGCACAATCATAACTATAACCTAAAGCGACAGTTAAAAAAAATTATTAAACGACATATGTCACTTTTAGATTGGACCACACCATCCTTTTTTAAATAATTTTTTATTTTTGGATATGATGAATTCTTATTCAAGTTTTTAGAATATAGGATAGAAAATCCCATTATTAAACAATCTTTTCTTTTTGGATATGATAGATAGGAAGATATCTTAATTGAATAGTTATCTTCGTAGCCGTATATTAATAGCATTCTCCTTGCCAATTTGGTTATTATTATAATCCAATCATTTGTTACCTTATATGAAAAGATCTTGATTAGTTATATGATAATTACCTTATCTTTTTACGCAGATCATAACAAAAGTTTATATTTAAGCATTTACATGGTTATTTTTCTCAGATAATAAATATATTTAGAAATATTTTATCATTAATATTTTAATTAATAAAAAACCCGTACAAGGTACGGGAATACATACTTGTTTTTTCCTATTTAAAGGGCTGAAAATTCAAAGAAAAATCACATCCAATTTCCTTCCTCTTCCTCTTACAAATTCACTCTCATTCAAACAAATTTCATCCTTAGATCAATTTTTTTAATTGCTGATTTTTTTCACAAAATTCCCAAAGACCCTAATTTTACGGCCTAGCCCCACCATACCACCACTGGAGCGCCGACCGACCACCAGGAGCTCCACCCCCGCGTTAGTGGCTCACCTGCATTGGTCCGTCCTGAGTTCTCTCTGATTCCTGACTTACGTACAAAGGAGAAAGAAGGAGATGGAATGGGAGTTTTGGGCTAATTAGTTTTGGGTAATTCTAATTAAATTTGGGCTATTATTTTTGGGCCGAAATTTCTACTTAAATCGGATTTTGTTTTAATATTTTTCTTATTCATAAAATTGATTATAATCAACTTGCATGTGTATTTTATATAAAAAAATAAAAATATGGATATATTATACTTGGGAAAATTTTAAATAAATTATGAGACTATTATATGAGACTCTAAGCATAAAAAAATAAATTATGTTTAATAATATTTCTACCTTGATTGGGATTTTTAACTACATTAAATAAAAGAAATAGAACTAGAGGAAGAGGCTATTAAATTAAGACTTTATTAAATAAAAAATATGTCTTTTAAAATCTTATTATAAACTTTTATATAATATGGATAAGGTATTCTTATCATAAGATAATTTTATATGATTAAGTTGAAGACTAAAAAGATATATTAAATAATTTTAATGTGTTTTTATATAAAGAAATACATTATAATAGACATGGGAAAATTGTTAAGTAAAATCTTGGGATTAAATTATGAGATTTATATAATGAAAAGTATAATATAGACAATATGATTACCTTATTTAGAATTCATTATATAAATAAAAAGATCTAGAACAAGTTGTTGGGAAAATATTATCTTAAGACTTTATAAATTAAAAAAGGGGAGTTGCATGTCATTTAAAGAGCATTTTATAAACTTAAATATATTTTGATAAAATATTTTATATGGTTAAAGTGGAGAATAAAAAGATATAATAAAGATAGACTAAAGATATTGCATAAAAAGAGCTTTATTGAATTTTATAAGGAAAGTAGTTAATAATATCAATATTGGATTTAAATAATCTAGATAAAATTTTATTGGTGGAATGATGTTCATGTTTTTAGTTTAGTTTTAGGTGTCTTTCTTAGGTTGTTTAGTTTTGTTTTGGTAGGTTTTAGAGTGATTTGTGTGTATTTAGATGAGATTGCATATCTTGTGAAAAATGTGGAAGCTACTCCGTTTTGTGTCTTTTATAGGTTTTTGAGTGGAAAGGAGCACTTTTTAAGCTGAGTTGATGTCTAGTGGTGGAAGGAGGAATGCATGGAACATAAGGAAGAATATTGCATGGGAGAATCAAGTTAGAGTGCAAGAAAAAGCCAAGGAAAAGTTCGTGAGAATCCAAAACATAGCTTCGGTAACGACCTTGTCAGGGTCGTTAACGAGTTGTAAAGATAGAGTTTTGTAAGGAATTCAGGAAAGTCTACCGACCTTGTGCAGCTCGTTAACGAGGTTGGTCGTATCTGTTTTTGCTTGTTTTGCTTTATTTCTTGTTTTTATAGTTGATAAACGAACAACCTTGCTTCCCGTGGACGATCCTGACTTCGCTATACACAGCGGGGTCTTCACTTATAAATTTATTTGTTGTCAAGAATCCCTCATCAACAAATTGCCGTCGTTGCCGGGGAAGCAACAGTGTTTGTTTGTTTACTTGTGGATCTGGGAATAACCCGACCTTGTTTTTTTTAAATCTGTTTTCTTTGTTTGTTTTCTCAGCATATGCTAGTAGGATGTCGCAGGCTCGAATTAGACAACACCGATTATTATTCTGAACTTGAATGCACCCTGCATCGCAGACGGAGAGAAAACCAAGCCATGGCTACACCTGAAGCAATGGCACAAGAGATGGCAGACCTCCATAGACAGATGGAGGCATTACAAGTAGATCGAGATGTTGTTGTTGCAATTGCAGAACGAGAGCGAGTGAATACTGAACGTGAACGAGTGAACAATGCTCGTTTACAAGAAGAGCTGAATGCCTATCCGAGGAATGCCAAGCAATATATGCATCCAGAACTGGGGGTGCCGGAATCTGCAATCGTGCTTCCCGAGATAGAAAATACATTTGAGATTAAATCTCAATCCATATCCTTAATAAAAACGGCTCAGTTTGAAGGGAAACCTACTGAGTGTCCTATGGAACATATTAGGAATTTTCTTGATTTATGTGAAACTATTGCTGTTGAAGGTGTCTCACTTGAATATGTTATATTAAAAGCTTTAAGGTGGTCTCTTATTGGAAAGGCATGAGCTGGTTGGAGAGCTTACCTCATAAGTCTATCAGGACTTGGAAAGCTTTATATGATTAATTTCTTACAAAGTTTTTCCCTCTTGCCAAGAGAACAGAGTAGAGAAAATGCATCACCTCTTATCACCAGCTGCCTAACGAGACCTTTGTAGAGACATGGGAGAGATTCAAGGAGATGCTTAGACAGTGCCCCACTCATGGGAAACCTTTATATGTGCTCCAAGAAATATTTTTCCAGGGAATCAATGCAGAAACGAAGAACTGCATCAACACACACACTGCGTGCGGTTTCATAGAGATGGATCCCACAGCTGCATGAGAACTGCTGGACAAGCTGTCTAACTACGATGCCATGTATGGTACCCAACAGTCATCCCAACCACAGAAGCGTCTCTTCATGCCTAACAAGGATGAAGTTGATCCCGATGTCAAACATCAATTTCTACAGTATGAGATCAATCGCATTAAGAAACAGGTAAGTTTTTTGAAAACCTCTCAACCTTGTCAATTTGAGCTTTAGCTCTTTATTTCCAACTCCACAAAATTATTTCCCTAGCCGAGGTAAGCTTGACCCTATTCGGGGGTTAAGACTTAGTTGGAGAGGTATGTTTTGGGAGAGTGAAAAAGTTATGTTTGGTTCGAAATAAGGGTTTTGGGAATGGTAGATTGGAAGTCTCTTATTTTGCTTTGTAAAAGATCTCTTGGTAGTAAAGATGCACAAAAATAAGTTTTTGTGATGTTGTTAAGAAGAAAACTAGGAGGAGAAGTACCTCGTTAACGACCTCTTTTGGGTCGTTAACGAGGCTGTTCGAGAGTCAGAAGAGAAAAAAAAGAGCTGAAATGAAAGAAAATGAAGAATTACAAAAAAAGAGAGAAAGGAAAAGAAGTAAATGTGCATTTGTGTTTAAAGTTAACCGGAGATTCTTTTGTGCTTTTTGAGGCTTTCTAGGGTAAAAGATGAGTAAGTTAGAGCATAATGTTTGAGAGAGTTTGGTATGTTCTTATGAGAGTTTTTGGGGAGATGTGAGTTTTTAGGAGTCTTTGATTCCCGGATATTATTAGCACCTCATGACCAAAATATTTCCACGCCTTATTGTCATTACCAAGCCCCATTACAACCAAGTAGAATGGAAGCTTCTATGAAGTTTTTTTCATTGAGCCAAAGTTCTCTTGTCTTTTTTTTATTTTGACAAATCTTAGGTAAGTGGACCCAGGACCTTTCATGGTGATGTCATGTTTTTAGCATAGTTTATTATGTTTTTCTAGGTCTTTTAGTTTAGTTTCGTTTTTTGGTAGAAGTCTTTTAGTTTAGTTTAGTTGTGTTTTTGTGAGTGTTTTGTGTCTTTTTTTATATTCTATATATGTTGTGAAAAGTATGGAAACTATGCTATTTGTGTGTTTTTGTTTAGGTTTTGAGGTGGATTTGGATGCATTCAAGGACATTAGAAGAGAGAACTAAGCTAGGAAGAACAAGAGAAGGAAGCTATGGAAGAAACTCCCACAAAATCCAAAGGAAGAAACAAGAGAAAACAAGTCAAGACCAATCTCGATATCGACCCTCTAGGGGTCGGTACAGAGGCACTCAACATAGTCGACTTAGGCTCATTAATTGCTTTTATTCCTTAATATTTTATCCTTAGTAGGTTTTGTTTTTATGGAAACTTTCTAGAGGGATGTTCTAGTATAAATACTCTTGTTTAGACACAACTTAGGAAGGCTCTCATCTCTCTCTCTCTCTCTCTCTCTCTCTCTCTCTCTCTCGTTAGTTTCAATTGGGATGCAATTTTAGGGTTTTTTAGAAGATAAGTTGTTGCTTGGAGCACAAGGAAGAAGATTGTGGACATTTTCTTGTGTTCTATGTTGTGTTCTAAGACAAGTTTGGAGTTTTAATTCAAGTAAGCCTTTAGTTCTAATTCAAATCATGTTTTTTCTTAATTACTTTGCTTGTTTATCTCCAATCATGAGTTAGTAGTTTTCTTTTCTAGGGTTGGGGTTAGAAACCCAACATTATTATGCATGAATTATGATGTGATGAATGAATTGAATGTCTTTTATCTATTTTCTACTTGTTTGTGTAAAAGCTTTGACGAAAGTTGAAGTATTTCATGTTATTAACTTGATTGAAAGAGAAAGTTGTGAATTTCATTAGAGATAAAGTTTAAGACGAAATTTGAGAACTTTAGATCAAAACAACTAGAGAAAGTGAATTGATTTATGAAAATTGATTGATTTGCTTGTTTAACCAACGAAAGTTGATGACTTTATGTTAAAGGCATGATATTTATGATTCACATTGTTTGAAATTGCATGATTGTGTTGTGTTAAGACCCTTATCCTAGATTTTTCTCCTATTTTTGAGTCGAAATTCAAACCCAGGTGCCACGATATCGACCTTGCCCAGGTCGATACCGACCTGCAATTTCTTCTTTGTTCTTAGTGTTCACTTCATTTTTCTGCTGAATTCGTACTGTTGGATCGTAAACCGTTAGCAAAGAGCTTGGGAACTGGTTGTTAAGCTGTTCCCAAGGCAGCGGAAGTAAATTAAGCGCAAGTATTAAAAGCAGTAAAGAACGCAGTTCCCTTATAGAGGAACCCCACTACAACCAACTAGTTGTATGGGTAAACCTCTACCTCCGCTTGGAGGATTTTGAATGACTTACTTATATTGATTGCTTTGTTCCTTAGTTACAACAACCGGATTCACACTTCTCTGTTGCTATGAGTTCTTCCTAACTCTAGCAACACTAGTAAATCCTCTCAACTGAGTTCCTAAGCTCACAATAGCAAAATACAAGTAACTCAAACCTTACACCGACTTCTCAGTTTCCTTGCCCCTGGGAACTTCGGCTTCACCGTCGTCGAGATCACACACTCGCCGACGGGGACTTCTCTTCTTTTTCTTTCTTTTCTCTGATGTGGGTGTTTGTGAGTTCTGGGAGAAGTACTCAATCCGAGTACTATTCATTTGGTTTTATAGTCCAGGTGAGCTTGGGCAATCACATCTTTCAACTGTGTCCAAAATGCCCTTTTCTTGCAGCCCAAGTTGTACTTTCTTCACATGTGACTTTGGTTTGAACTAGGTCAACTTCTTGAATCAATCGGACCGTTGGATCAAGCGTGACAGTCTGATCCTCAGACTGTTCCTTCGGGCTGTCCAAGACAGAATCCCGCGATCTGCGCTGAACGGTTGTTGTTCTCACATGTGAGTTCCCATGTCATGGGAACTGTCTTCTTCAGAGTTCCCTTGATGGAAACTCTTCATCGTTGTAACTTTGTGTTCTCTTGATCATTCCTGGGAGTTCCCACTGCATGGGAACTTTCCTCTTCAGAGTTCCCTTGATGGAAACTCTGCATTGTGAGCTTTCTGTGGCTTTTGGTCATTCATGGGAGTTCTTGGTTGTACCTGCGTTCCTTAGAAATACTTGAACAAACCACATTAGTTCCTTATGGTGTTTGTCATTATCAAAACTCGGAAAATGGCATCGTTGATCCGTTGTTTAGAACTAAAGGTCCCAACAACGTCCCAACAATTTCCCCCTTTTTGATGATGACAAACCCATCACAAAATATGCAAGTATTTCAATGAATGATAATCTAATGAGTTCCTAAGTATGATTTTGGGGAGTCACTTCTAGTGAAACACTTAGATTGGGGAGCCACTTCTGGTGAGACACTTAGATCTTACTTAGCTTTTTATACAATTGTTCCCCCTTAGCTTGTGCATGTTCTGTGATAACTTAAACTTTTAACTCATTTGGCATTTTTTGTCTTTCCCCCTTTTGACATCATCGAAAACAAGCAAAGAAATAATAAGAAAGAAAGGGACACGCAATCAAACTAATAGCCAATTCATTACTTAAGATTATATGTACAAGGGAACACAAGTACATTTTTGTGGATAAATTTGGATTGAGGGAAAAAGAAAGGAGAGATCATGGGGTTGCGGGGAACAGTGCATCACAGAGGCGCGTCAGGACTTGTGTAAGTTTTTCTTGTCCCCTGGCCAACGTTGCTTGGTCCCTAACAATCTGGTCGAGGGTGTTGGCAATGCGAAGCAACACTTGGGAGTTCCCTTCTTCACCAGACTCCAGTTGAGCCGTTTCCTCTACAGGCTCAGAGTGCCTCATCTTCTAGACCACTGAGATATCTAGTTCCCTTCCTAGCACAATTTCTTCCTTAGAGGCGTCGTAGAGACCCTCTTTTTGCAACAGCTTCTTGATCAGCCCAGAGTAGGGAAGGGAATGGGACTTGGAAGCCATACACTTCTCCATATGCCCAAGTATGATTCCGGGAAGGTTGATGGGCTTCTTGAGGAGGAAGTGATAGAGGAGGATGGCATTAGGGATATTGACGACCAGACGCTTCTCTCGGCGAGGGATCACCACATTGATGATGAATTGATGAGCAAGTTTGGCGACGAGGGACAAATGATGAGTCGAAGGCACCTTAGTGGGAACTCGACCCTCAAAAATGGTGTTGTACACCTCGGCGCTGTTGAAGTCGCTCCAGAGCTTGGTGGGCAACTCATTGAGTCCTTGAACTGGGACCTGGAGCTCAAGGCGGATTGTAGACATAGTAAATATAAACTCGTCGCCTTCGTGGGACAGAGTCCCCTGAGTGCCGTCATTATTTATGATGAAGTTGTTGTAGAATTGACGCACTTGGGAGGGATCTACATTCATAGTTTCCTTGCAAAGGTTCTCCCAGCCCTGGGCCTTGATTAGGTCCCATAGTTCCCCTAGGCCGTTGTTATTGATCACTTCTTCAGAAATTATAAGAGGAGGGAGGAGCTTCCGGCGTTCATCCACATGGTACCTTGTTGATGAAGTTCCCTTCCCCTTCTTGGTGGTGCTCTTAGAAGTGTTCCCCCTAGAGACCGTGCGAGGTCCTTTCTGTTGAGGGGGTGCGGCCGCTTCAATCATCAGCACTCGTTCCCTTGGAGGATGGGAACCCGTGGACACCACCATTTGGTGTCCAGGTGTTGGGATCTGTGCTTGCTCCTTAGCAGTTGGAGCCTCTTCTTCTTCTTCGACCTCATCATTTGAGGTCCCTTCTGCCTCGAAGGAACTCGAGCTTGAGCCCTCCGCGTCATCTTCAGGATGACTGGTACTTGCCCCAACACCACCAGCTGGTGCTGGGTCCCTTTTCTCCATGGGCTCTACAGGAGCCACTTTTTCGTGGGACTTGGTCCCTTGGTCGGTTGTTGCTTCAGTAGGGACCCGGTTGAGCTCTTCCTCGACATCTTTGAGCTGGGCCTCCTCCTCGACAGTTCCCATGATGAGAGGAGGAGGGTCCTTGGTCATTTTCCCGATGACGACGGAGAGGGGAAGATCATCGTCGTCCGAAGTAAGGACGACGACAGTTTTGGATGGAGAGGGAGTGGGGAGTTTTGTGGTGGTGGGGGATGTGGTGGAAGAAGGAAGAGAAGAAGAAAGAGGAGTAGAGAGTTGTGTAGAAGGGGGAGGAGGAGTGGATTTGGTAACCTGGGGAGTAGAGATCCCCGAGGCAGGAGTGGGAGAGATAGATGTGTGTTTTGGTGAGGAAGGAGGGGAAGGAGTTTTGTGAGGTAGAGGTGGCGTTCCCGCTATTGTGGGAACAGAAGGAGGTGGTGGAGGAGTCTTTTGTTTCAAGGGAAGAGGTTTGGGAGGTCCCTCACTTATGGGAAGAGGGAGGGAAGAAGAAGTGAGTTGGCTCTGGGATTGGGAGGTCCCAGAGTCCGAGTGGAAGACGAAAGGGGGTTTGGCCATACAAGAACTTTCCTTGGAGCAGTTCAAGTACTCCTCGAATTTGAAGTGGGGCTTCTTCCTGGGCTCCGAAAATTCAGAGACCTCAGTGTGTTTGCGTTTTTTGGATTTGGAGGGATATTTGGAATGTTTGGATTTTTTGGATTTCGAGGGGTCTTTGGATGAGTGGCGTTTTTTGGATGAATGGTGGTGTTTGGATTTTCTGGGCTTCTCGTTGATAGAGGGATGAGGATCTCCGAAATTGTCAACAATGACGATGCCAGAGGAGGTGTTGGTGGTTGAAGGAGGAGGAAGGGATTCAGAGGAGGTGGCGGAAGAGGAAGTCCAGGCCAAGGTTTCGTCGGCCGGAGGAGGGGGTGGCAAGAAAGGACTTACTTGACGGTAGAGCCCTTCGATGAGGACGTCTTTCATGACTGGGTCTTTCTCTTTCTCAATCTCTTTCAATTGAGAGATGAAGAGAATTCAGGGGTTTGCAAGCACCCAGGCTTTAATCTGGGCGAAGGTGTGTGGTGTGGCCATTTTGAGGGAATTTTGGGAAGAGAAAAGGTTTTGGAGGTTTCTTGAAAAAGAGAGTGAAAGGGATGTGGAGAAGAAGAATGGAAGAGATCGAAGATGGAATAAGGTTCCAAAAATAGAAAACAAGGGTTTTAAGGAGAGAAGGGGCGAAGGGTGGAAAGGGAAGTGAGAAAACCTCGATAACCGTTGCCCAATGAACGTGGGGCATCGTTTCAACTTGCGTTGCACGCCTCTTGACACGCGTCACGATCTCTAGGGAAGCCCTTTCAAAATTTGAATACTTGGCCCTTAACGCTTCAGAGTTTCTGACACAAAATTCCGCTTCCCAAGTGACGGTTCTTCTTCTCAGATGAGTCAGCGTTCCCTTGCTAGTTTGTATCAGTTCCCATGATCTTATTAAGGTCAGGGAGAGTTAAGTGGTGAAGGGAACTTCACACTCATCCTTTTGTGGGGCTAGGGAACTCAAAGGGAACCAGACAATGTACGACTCGATAAAGGAGTAAACACTTTGGCTCATGAGAAGCGTTTGTCTGGTCCCTGGCTTAGGGTAGGTTATATGATCAACCGTCATAGTGGCTTGTAAACAGGGATAAAGGGAACTCTGGTTGATCATGTTGGGCCAAAAGAAATAAAGTTCCCTTGTACACATTTATCTTTAGACTAGTAAGCATGGCAAAGTGAAAGCAATAAGTCCAAGTTCCCTATCATGCATTCTTAGATAAACTAGTTAGGCATTGAGAGAGAGACAAATAGGGACTTGTTTAGTTTAGAGTTATTATCCCTAGAAGCATTCGAAAACGCTGGTAGGGACGTCTGTCTAAAGCTTTGGTGAGAATGTCCGCAATTTGCTCTTTAGTTCTACAATGTTCCATCGAGATGTTCCCACTTTCAACATTGTCACGTAGAAAGTGATGCCTTATATCTATATGCTTAGTTCTAGAATGATGCACATGATTTTTCGAAATGTTTATGGCACTAGTATTATCACAAAGTATGGGAACTGGGCCAAAAGACATACCGTAATCCTGGAGTTGTGACTTAAGCCATAGAACTTGGGAACAACAAGATGCGGCAGCCACATATTCTGCTTCATCTGTGGAGAGTGCCCCTGAGTTTTGCTTTTTAGATCCCTATGAAACTAAGCATTACCCTAGGAACTGGGCCATTCCTGATGTGCTCTTTCTATCAACCAGGTGCCTTGCAAAATCCGCATCTGTGTATGCAATGAGCTCAAGGGAACTGCTCCTTGTATACCAGAGGCACAAGTTATCGTTCCCTTTGAGATACCTGAAAATCCTCTTCACCTCTTTTAGGTGTGATTCCATAGGGTTAGCTTGAAAACGAGCACAAAGACATACGGAGAACATGATATCATGTCTACTAGCTGTTAAGTAGAGAAGGGACCCAATCATACCTCGATAGTTCCTTTGGTCGACACTAATACATGTTTCATCCGCATTGAGCCTTGAATTTGGTGAGATGGGAGTGTCAATAGGCTTGTAATGTTCCATCCCATACTTTACGAGCATTTCCTTGATGTATTTTTGTTGATGAATCTTTGTTCCCTCCTTGGTTTGAGATATTTGAAGACCCAAGAAGAACGTGAATTCCCCAATGAGACTCATCTCAAACTCACTGCTCATGAGGTCCTTAAAGTTCTCTATAAGAGTTTCGTTAGTTGCTCCAAAAACAATGTCATCAACATATACTTGCACAATCAAGATGTCTTTAGACTCTTTCTTTAAAAATAAAGTCTTGTCTATGGAACCTCGAAGATATCCATGGGACAAGAGGAATTGAGCAAACCTGTCATACCAAGCTCGGGGAGCTTGTTTGAGTCCGTAGAGGGCCCTCTCCAAGAAGTAGACATGGTTGGGTAGCTTCTCATCTTCGAATCCTGGGGGTTGGGCCACATATACTTCTTCCTTGAGATGTCCATTGAGGAAGGCTGTTTTCACATCCATTTGATAAAGCTTGAATCCCTTGTGAGCAGCATAGGCAATTAAGAGTCTGATGGCCTCGATCCTGGCAACTGGTGCGAAGGTCTCATCGTAATCGATTCCTTCCTCTTGCCTGTAGCCTTGTACCACCAGTCTAGCCTTGTTCCTTGCTACAACCCCAATATCATCGAGCTTGTTTCTAAAGACCCATCGAGTTCCTATGATGTTCTTGTTCTTGGGCCTAGGGACTAGGTTCCAAACTTTGTTCCTCTCGAATTGGTGGAGCTCCTCTTGCATGGCTTGGATCCAATCTAGATCCTTCAAGGCTTCTTTGATATTTTTGGGTTCCACCATTGAAACAAACGCATTAAAAGCACAAAAATTATTGAGAGAGGAACGAGTTTGTACACCTTTATCATAAGGGGAGATGATGTTCTCAATGGGGTTGTCCTTCCTTTGTTGAAAGTTTCTTGTATGAGTGGGTTCCCTTGCACTTGTGTCATCTTCAGTAGATGCTTCTTTGTCATGGGAACACTCGTCTTCAACTTCTTCATTTTGTGTTTCTTCAGAGATTTATGGCAGAATCCCTCTTTGTTTCCCCTGAACACTTGATTCTGGCAGGGTATTGTCTTGGGGAATAAGAGATTTGGAGGTGTCTTGTAGTTCTTCTGAAGAGGGAACCTCGAGGGAGATCGGATCAGTGAGAGTTGGATCTCCTTCGTTGTTCCCTGGTTGTGGAATGTTACTTGCACTTGGATAGTCTTCATCCCTCTTCCTTGGCTCATCATCGTCATCATCATCGTCTTCTTGTCTGACCAGTTTGAACAGAGTTCCCTTCCCTTGGGTCTCTGTTCCCATCTTTACAGATTTCTCATTGAAGACGACATGGATGCTTTCTTCTATCTTCTTGGTCCTCTTGTTATAGACCCTATAAGCCTTGCTTTGTGATGAGTATCCCAGGAAGATCCCTTCATCGCTTCTAGGACCGAATTTTCCAAGGTTGTCTATGCCATTGTTGTGGACGAAGCATGTGCATCCGAAGGTCCTTAGGTGGGAGATGTTTGGTTTTCTCCCCTTGATGAGCTCGTAGGATGTCTTCTTGATCAATGGCCTTGTCATGGCTCGGTTCAAGATGTATGTAGCTGTGGCGATGGCTTCAGCCCAGAAATACTCAGGAACTCCGCTTTCAAGCATCATGGTCCTGGCCACATCCTCCAAGGTCATGTTCTTTCTCTCGACCACTCCGTTTTGCTGAGGAGTGCGAGGGGCTGAGAAGTTGTGGGAGATCCCATGTTTGTCACAGAAGTTAAGGAACTCTGAGTTTTGAAACTCAGTTCCATGGTCAGATCTGATGGCTTTCAGCTTTAGCCCCATGCTTACTTCTGTTCTCTTGATGAAGGGCTCGAACTCTTCAAAAGCTTGTGATTTTGCCTTCAAGAAAATAACCCAGGTGAATCTAGAAAAATCATCAATTAAGACATACATGTACCTTTTTCCACCATAGCTGACTGTTCGCATGGGACCACAGAGATCCATGTGAATTAGCTCTAAAGGCCTCGTTGTGCTCACCACCTTTTTGGGTTTGAACAAGTTCCTAGTCTGTTTCCCTCGAATGCATGCTTCACACATTTAACATCTCTTTCGAGATTGATCCGTGGAAGACCGATGACTAGATCTTGTAGATAGAGCTTCAGTATTTCATTGACACCTGCATGTCCTAGTCTTCGGTGCCAGAGTTCCGTGTCATCGTGGCAACTTGCAAGACACAACTTCATTGGTGGTTCAAATTCTGTATCTACTACATAAACGTTGTTGTGCCTTCTTCCTCTTAGAATCACTTTGTTGGTCTTTTTGTTGATGACGAGGCATTCTTCTGAGTCGAAGGTGACAACGTTGTTCCCTTGATCACACATCTGGGCAACACTTAAGAGATTGTATTCCAGATCTTTCACCAGATTGACATTGCTGATTTTGATTGATCTATTTAGCAACACTTCTCCCTTTCCAATTACTTCTCCCTTGTTTTTATTGCCAAATGAGACGTGGCCTCCTTCGGCATGAGTGTGGAGAGAGATGAGGATATCTTTGTTTCCGGTCATATGGTTCGAGCATCCACTATCTATGAACCATGCATTGTTCCCTCTCACTGCCACCTACAAGGTAAAGTTAGTGTTTTGAGACCCAGGCAAGATGACTCTTGTCAGGTCCCTTGTAAGGGAAAATATTCTCATTTAAAACATAGTCAGCGATGTTGATATCATGAGTGGTTTGAGAGTTGGAGTTCCTTTGGTGATTAGCATGATGTTTTTGTTTGTTTAGGAACTCACGGTTTCTAAGGGTTTGGGCTCTCTTCTAAAGACATGCTTCCTTGTAGTGCCCATGAGCACCACAGTTCCAGCACGTCTTATAGTATTCTCCCAGGTAGTACTTTGGGTGTGGTCTCTGGATTCTGTTCCTATCCATGGTTTCCTTATTGTACACCCGTGACCCGTTTCCCTTAGAAATTTGGACATAAAGTCTATGTCCAGTGTTCCCAGTGTAATAATCTTTCTCACCATCTTTCCCACTTTCTAGGACCCTGATTTTCTCCTCGAGATGAGCATTTTTCTGTTTCTCACATTGGAGTTCTAAGGCCCTACACTCATGGATTTCATGTTCACTCAAGGGTGACTTCCCGTTCTTTGAGCTCTCAGTTTTGTATCATATGCCGTGTTTGGCTGGGACAAACTTGATTTGGGAACTAGAAGTTTCAAGATGTTCGGGAGTCTTACTCAGGTTTTGTAAGAGAGTGTTCTTATCCTTTTCTAGAGTTTTGATTTCATTTTCTAGATCTACGATGTGAGACACATGGGACTTGAGTTTTTCGAGAAGGGATATGCAGTTGGGACAGGGTTCAAGACCGACTAATTGAGCATTTATGTGTTCCTGTTTTTCCAACTTGTTTTGCAGTTTTATATTATCTTTGACAAGACTTGAAAGAATTTTCAACAGCTCAGGTTTTTCATAGTTATTAAAAGAAGCAAGAACAGTTTCAGTGGTTACCTCACTGGGTTGTTCCCTAGTGGTTTCTCCTATGGCCATGCCACACATGTCTGGGAGTGCCCATGACTCGGGATCTTCGTCTTCATCATCGCTCCAGGTGGCGATGTAGGCCTTTTTCCCTTGCTTCCGGTTGTCAGTTCCCGGTGGGCATTCCTTACAGAAGTGTCCTTTCTTGTTGCATTTGTAACATGTGACATCCGAGGGGTCCTTCTCTGCGGTTTTTCTTTGGGAACTCTGTCCTTTTCCCCAGTTCCCACTGTTCCTTTGGAGCTTCCCTTTGTAGAAGTTCCGAAGAGCCTTTGTTACGAGAACTAGCTCCTCATCCTCTTCTTCTTCGGAGTCTTCGTGTTGTTCTTGAGTTGATTTGAGCATCTTCTCAATTTTGAGTGCGATCCCTCGATGTGCTCGAGTCTGTTCCTTATCATCGATCTTTCTCTTCTCGTGTCCCACTAGCTTTCCAAACACTTGATGGGGTATGAGAGTTCTATTTTCTGGATTCTCTTTGAACATTGTTCTCTCGTTTGCCCATTATCCAGTCAGTCCGTTGAAGAGCTGTTGAACATTGGGACTGGTAGCTATCGACAGACTCTCCCATCTCCATTTGGAAGTTGTAGAACTCCCTTTTTGCATTCATCTGAAGATCTTCTCGGAGATTTGAGTTCCCAACGTGCATTTGTTGAATGCCTTCCCACATTTCCTTAGTTGTGTCAAGATTTGCTACCCTGTCACAGTCTTGTACGCACATGGACCTCTTCAGGTACTGTTTGGCCTTGTAGTTTGCCTCCATACACTTGTATTCATTGGGTCCCCATTTGGTGAGGTCGTTGACTATAGCTGGATCAATTTCGAAGTTGCCTCTCTCGATAACAGACCAGCCTTGGTAGTCCTGGCCACGCATCCAATCCTCCATGTATTGTTTCCAGCTTTTGAATCTTCCTGTAATAATCCTTGGCGGCTTACTAGTGTTGTTCCCCACCTGAGTAAGTTCCTGAGCCATTTGATACCTGCGATGCTAACACACATCTAGAGCAAACCTGCTCTGATACCAATTGTTGGATCGTAAACCGTTAGCAAAGAGCTTGGGAACTGGCTGTTAAGCTGTTCCCAAGGCAGCGGAAGTAAATTAAGCGCAAGTATTAAAAGCAGTAAAGAACGCAGTTCCCTTATAGAGGAACCCCACTACAACCAACTAGTTGTATGGGTAAACCTCTTACTTATATTGATTGCTTTGTTCCTTAGTTACAACAGCCGGATTCACACTTCTCTGTTCCTATGAGTTCATCCTAACTCTAGCAACACTAGTAAATCCTCTCAACTGAGTTCCTAAGCTCACAACAGCAAAATACAAGTAACTGAAACCTTACACCGACTTCTCAGTTCCCTTGCCCCTGAGAACTTCGGCTTCACCGTCGTCGAGATCACACACTCGTCGGCGGGGACTTCTCTTCTTTTTCTTTCTTTTCTCTAATGTGGGTGTTTGTGAGTTCTGGGAGAAGTACTCAATCCGAGTACTATTCATTTGGCTTTATAGTCCAGGTGAGCTTTGGGAATCGCATCTTTCAACTGTGTCCAAAATGCCCTTTGCTTGATGCCCAAGTTGTACTCTCTTCACATGTGACTTTGGTTTGAACTAGGTCAACTTCTTGAATCAATCGGACCGTTGGATCAAGCGTGACAGTCTGATCCTCAGACTGTTCCTTCGGGCTGTCCAAGACAGAATCCCGCGATCTGCGCTGAATGGTCATTGTCCTCACATGTGAGTTCCCATGTCATGGGAACTGTCTTCTTCAGAGTTCCCTTGATGGAAACTCTTCATCGTTGTAATTTTGTGTTCTCTTGATCATTCCTGGGAGTTCCCACTACATGGGAACTTTCCTCTTCAGAGTTCCCTTGATGGAAACTCTGCATTGTGAGCTTTCTGTGGCTTTTGGTCATTCATGGGAGTTCTTGGCTGTACCTGCGTTCCTTAGAAATACTTGAACAAACCACATTAGTTCCTTATGGTATTTGTCATTATCAAAACTCGGAGAATGGCATCGTTGATCCGTTTTTTAGAACCAGAGGTCCCAACAACGTCCCAACACGTACCTTGTTATCAACCCTGACAAGGTCGATATCAACCCTCTTCAGTGCAATTGTTTTGCTTTGTTATTTGCTTTGTTTGTTCTTTTGCTTTTTAGTTTAGTAATTAAACGTAACCTCACTTCCCATGGACGATCCGTACTTCGCTATACTCAGCGGGGTCTTGACTTTAAATTTATTTATTGTCAAGTAAATCCCTTTCAACACATGGTCCCCCACACTCTTAAAAATCATTAACGTAAGTGAAAGTTTTATCACGACATAAGATAAGTGCCAAAGCACATTTAAAAGAAACTAAAACCGGGTCAGAATAGTTGAACTTGGAAGACCACCTGGCTCTTGGTTCTTGAAACGATCGTCTTTTCAATCTGAATGCTTATTCGAGCTTGTCATGGTGGGTTCGGTAAGTAAGCACCTTCGGGCCACCTACCCGATATGGAGCATTAGATAAGATGAGGTTGGTTGAGGTCCGACAAGGGCGCGAGAAGTTTTCAAAACATGTATGAATTAACAAACTTCCCAACATACTTCCTACACTATGTAGTCCTACAATCTCGTATTTCTTCCTTTCGGTTTAAGAGTTATCTCACCTCGAGATTTATTCATTTCCATCCTTAAAGCTCCACTTAAAGTTTCTACATCTCAAACACACCCCGATAATCTGTCTAGAATAATGTAAAATACCATACTACCCTTGAGAATTTTCCTTCTCACTTGCTTAGTCTCCTTAGACTAATTCCGCTTTTCTGCATTTTTGCCTAGTATTTCTCCCCCTTCGCGACAAATTCCAGACTCTAGGAAGTTCCCACCGAAGTTCGAAGACAAAGAGGAGAAGATTCGAGAAGCGTTATACAAGGATAGAAGGTCAAGGCAAGACGACATTGAAAGAAGGAAAAAATTTTCAAAGAGCAAAGCATTCAGAAGATAGTGCAACAACTCTTCTATTTTAACCAAGCAAACCATCATCATATATGTTGTCTTGAAGAAACATAAATGTATTTTTAAATACGTCTTTTCAACCCTTTTTAATATGGGCTTCATTTTCCGCTGCTACATCATTTGTAAAATGACTCTCAATGTAATGAACAAATGTTCTTATCAATGAATAAAATTCAGTTTTTAGTCATTTCTTCTTTTATTATATTCTCATTAAATTATTTAAAGCCTAGGGTGACTTTGGACGGTAAATCCGAGGTCACTAGCGGTAATACCCAATGTTACAAAATAGGGGTGTTACACGTGGTGGTATAAATTGCTACTGCTTTAGTTATAACATGTTGAGCGATTACACGTGGTGGTATAATACCCAATGTTACAAAATAGGGGTGTTATACGTGGTGCCAAATCTCGCTCCAAAGCTCATCAAAGATTACAACCTACCCCTATTATGGTAGATCTCACTCCATTATTCACTTGAAGTAGATCTCAAAGGGGCGATGGAGTAGGAGGGAGAGGTGATGCGACCTTGCCTTTTCTAGGACTCAATGTAATATCCGCTAAATTCTAATAAAATAAAATGGGTAATTATCCCAATAATTGTTCTCTCAAAAGTAGAGAATTTAATAATATTTATAATCTCATATTATATTATAAAAGGTTATAAAAGTTTTCTATAATGGAAATTAAGAATTTAATTAAAAATATTAAGCAAATCGTGTATTCATTTATATAATCCTTCTTTTTTCTCTTAAATAGAGAGTTTCAATATTTCTAATAAAATTATAAACATATTATAAAGGATAAAGGATGATTTAAATAAATAGCCAAAAAAAGAGGCTAATTAGGTGGATATTAAGGAGATTGTGAAAATTAGGTAAATAGCAAAAAAAACCATCACCCACCCCCACCCCACTCCCACCGAGTTGACTCGGTCGTTGACGGAGTTGACTCATCCGTTGACCGATCGTTGACCGGCGTTGACCATCATCACAATCATCACTATCATCATTTTCAAAAACCGTCATCACAATTTTTTGCCCATCATCACAATTTATTTCATTGTCATCACAATTTTTTGATGACAAAAAAGTGTAATGATTGGTAAAAAAGTGTAATCAAAATGTCTGGATGGTATTTTTTGATGACAAATTTTATCATTAAAGGCATTCAACCACATAAAAAAACCGTCATCCCCCGTCATCACAATTTTTTTCACCGTCATCACAATTTTTTGATGACAAAAAAGTGTAATAAAAGGTAAAAAGTGTCATCAAAATGTCTTTTTGATGAAAAAAAGTATCATCAAAGGATTCAACCATATAAAAATAACCGTCATCACATGGTTCGAACCGTCATCAACTGTCATTGATAGCTCGCATATAGGAGTAGTTTAGATGCATGTTTTATATATGTTTAGGTTAGGTTTTGGTTAGTTTTTATGTAGTTTTTAGGTTTTTGTGTTGTCGGGTATTATGCGCTGGTTTGCTCGGTTTTACAGGTTTTAGGTTCAGGAGCAACAGCGGGGCGAGTGCAGATGGAACATGGTGGTGATGGAAGAGGCTAAGGAAGCTAGGATGCATTAGGATGAAGAGCCAAGGCAAGGAAGACCAAGCCAAGAAGAGGAACAATTGCGCTGGATCGAAGCCGCGTAGCTCGCCGCGCAATGCCATCTGAGAAGCAATTGCGCGGGGTGTGAATTGTGCGGCCGTGCAATATGGTGCCAAGCCGCGCAATCCGGCGTTTCTCACGGACGATGGACTTGGGCCGAGATTTGGTTTTTGGGCTTTGGTGTTGATCTTATGGGCTTATGATTTCCGAGCATATGTGTTTAAGATATAGTTTGAGGGATATTTTTAGAGACATATAAATACTTTATGTTAGTTTATTTTTAGATAACTTTGGATCAACTTTTGGAGGCTAGGGTTTTCTCTCAAGGAAGACTTTGAAACCTTTGTAAGTTTGATTTCAATTTCAATTATGCATTGCTAATTTTCCTTTGTGTTTGGCTAATTAGTGAAGTTATGATTTGTGTATAGTTGTGAGATTTGATTGATTCTTAACAAGCTTGAGTAGAAATTATTCCCTGTGCTTAACTGAATCTAAACTAGGGTTTTGTTAGATTGATCACCTAATTGAATGTCTAGTTAAAACTGAATCTGATTAATTACCGGTTGGAGTTAATTTGATTAAGAGTATACTTTAATTAATTTAGTACCGGTTGGACAAGTTGATTAAAGTAGGGAATAAATTCACAAGTCACTTAGATGTCTGGTTGCTCTAGGTGTTTGTTTCTATTGATAACTTGAATCTTCATGCTGTTATTTAATTGAATCTAGAAGGTCTTCTAGGTTATTAGATAATTAGGGTTGTTAGAACTGGTTGGTCTATCAACTATAACTGAAGTTTGGGTTTTAGTCATTAGTAGGATCATTATCCACAATAGATTATTCAAGTGAGGAGAGAATCAAGAGAATCTGTTGGGACGTTGTTGGGACCTCTGGTTCTAAACAACGAATCAACGATGTAATTCTCAAGTTTTGATAATGACAAACACCATAGGGAACTAATGTGGTTTGTTCAAGTATTTCTAAGGAACACAGGTACAGCCAAGAACTCCTACGAATGACCAAAAGCCACTGCAGTCCACAATGAAGAGTTTCCATCAAGGGAACTCTGAAGAGGAAAGTTCCCGTGAAGTGGGAACTCCCAGAAACAATCAAGAGAACACAAGCTTACAACGATGAAGAGTTTCCATCAAGGGAACTCTGAAGAAGACAGTTCCCATGACATGGGAACTCACATGTGAGGACAACGACCGTTCAGCGCAGATCGCGGGATTCTGTCTCAGACAGCCCGAGGGAGCAGTCTGAGGATCAGACTATCACGCTTCATCCAACGGTTCGATTGATCCAAAAAGTTGACCTAATTCAAACCAAAGTCACATATGAAGAAAGTACAACTTGGGCATCAAGCAAAGGGCATTTTGGACACAAACAAAAGATGTGACTGCCCAAGCTCATTGGACTATAAAGCCAAATGAATAGTACTCGGTCTGAGTACTTCTCCCAGAACTTATAAACACCCACATCAGAGAAAAGAAAGAAAAGGAAGAGAAGTCCCCGCCGGCGAGTGTGTGATCTCGACGACGGTGAAGCTGAAGTTCCTAGGAGCAAGGGAACTGAGAAGTCAGCGTAAGGTTTGAGTTACTTGTGTTTTGTTGTTGTGAGCTTAGGAACTCAGTTGAGAGGATTTACTAGTGTTGCTAGAGTTAGGAAGAACTTGTAGGAACAGAGAAGTGTAAATCCGGTTGTGTATCTAAGGAACAAAGCAATCAATATAAGTAAGTCATTCAAAATCCTCCAAGCGGAGGTAGAGGTTTACCCATACAACTAGTTGGTTGTAGTGGGGTTCCTCTATAAAGGAACTGTGCCTTTTACTGTTTTTATTACTTGCGATTATTTACTTCCGCTTCCTTGGGAACAACTTAATTGCCAGTTCCCAAGCTCACTGCTAACCGGTTTCGATCCAACAATTGGTATCAGAGCTTGCGCTCTAGATTTGTGTTAGCATCGCAGGTGTCAAAATGGCTCAGGAACTTATTCAGGTGGGGAACAATACCAATAAGCCGCCAAGGCTTATCACAGGAAGATTTGAAAGCTGGTAACGCGACATGAAGGATTGGATGCGTGGCCAAGACTATCAAGCCTGGTGTGTCATCGAAAGGGGGAACTTCGAAATCGATCCAGCTATTGTCAACGACCTCTCAAAGTGGGGTCCCAACGAATACAAGTGCATGGAGGCAAACTACAAAGCAAAACAGTATCTAAAGAGGTCCATGTGTGTACAAGATTGTGACAGGGTTGCAAACCTTGACACAGCCAAGGAAATGTGGGAAGCCATCCAACAAATGCACGTTGGGAACTCAGATCTCAGAGAAGATCTTCAGATGAATGCAAAAAGGGAGTTCTACAACTTCCAAATGGAAATGGGAGAGTCCGTCGACAGTTACCAATCCCGGTTTGAAGGACTTTGCACTAAGATGGAAGGATTGGGGATCACAAAAGAAGAAATCACCCACAAAATGAAGTTTCAACAGCTCTTCAATGGATTGACTGGAGAATGGGCAAACGAGAGAACGATGTTCAAGGAAAACCCAGAAAATCGAACGATTATGCTCCATCAAGTATTTGGAAAGCTAGTGGGACATGAGAAGAGGAAGATCGATGATAAGGAACAAACTCGAGCTCATCGAGGGATCGCACTCAAGATCGAAAAGATGCTCAAATCAACCCAAGAACAACATGAAGACTCCGAAGAAGAAGAGGATGAAGAGCTAGTTCTTGTAACAAAGGCTCTTCGAAACTTCAACAAAGGAAAGTCTCAACGTGACAGTGGGAACTAGGGAAAGGGACAGAGTTCCCAAAGAAAGCCCACAGAGAAGGATCTCTCAGAAGTGACTTGCTACAAATGCAACAGGAAAGGACATTTTGCAAAGGAATGTCCACAAGGAACTGATGGCAGGAAGCAAGGAAAGAAGGCCTACATCGCTACCTGGAGCGATGATGAAGACGAAGATCCTGAGTCATGGGCACTCCCAGACATGTGTGGCATGGCCATAGGAGAAACCACTGGGGAACAACCCAGTGAGGTAACCACTGAAACTGTTCTTGATTCCTTGAGTAACTATGAAAAACCTGAGTTGTTGAAAATTCTTTCAAGTCTTGTCAAAGATAACATAAAACTGCAAAACAAGTTGGAAAAACAGGAACACATAAATTCTCAATTAGTTGGTCTTGAGCCCTGTCCCAACTGCATATCCCTTCTAGAAAAACTCAAGTCTCATGTGTCTCACATCGTAGACCTAGAAAGAGAAATCAAAACTCTAGAGAAAGATGAGAACACCCTCTTGCAAAACCTGAGTAAGACTCTAGAACATCTTGAAGCCTCTAGTTCCCAAATTAAGTTTGTCCCAGCCAGATATGGCATAGGATACAAAGGTGAGTGCTCCAAGAACGGAAAGTCACCCCTGAGCGAACATGAGATCCATGAGTGTAGGGCCTTAGAACTCCAGTGCGAGAAATAGAAAAATGCTCATCTCGAGGAGAAAATCAGGGTCCTAGAGAGTGGAAACAATGGTGAGAAAGACTACTATACTGGAAACTCTGGACATAGAATCTATGTCAAAATTGCTAAGGGAAATGGGTCTCGAGTGTACAACAAAGAAACCATGGATAGGAACCGTATCCAGAGACCACACCCAAAATACTACCTGGGAGAATACTACAAGACATGTTGGCACTGTGGTGCTCATGGGCACTACAAGGATGCATGTCCCAAGAAGAGAGCTCAAACCCCTAGAAGCCATGAGTTCCCAAACAGACAAAAACGTCATGCTCATCACCAAAGGAACTCCAACTCTCAAAAATCCAAAGACATCAACATTTCTGACTATATCTTGAATGAAAATGTTTTCCCTTGCAAGGGACCTGGCAAGAGTCATCTTGCCTGGGTCTCAAAACACTAACTTTTCCTTGTAGGTGGCAGTGAGAGGGAACAGTACATGGTTCATAGATAGTGGATGCTCGAACCATATGAGAGGAAACAAGGATATCCTCATCTCACTCCACACTCATGCCGAAGGAGGCCACGTCTCATTTGGCAACAAGAACAAGGGAGCAGTTATTGGAAAAGGAGAAGTGTTGTTCAATAGATCTATTAAAGTTAGCAATGTAAATCTGGTAAAGGATCTGGGATACAATCTATTGAGTGTCTCCCAGATGTGTGATCAAGGGAACAATATCGTCACTTTCGATTTAGATGAATGTCTCGTCATCAACAAGAAGACCAACAAAGTAATTCGGAGAGGAAGAAGATACAACATTGTGTATGTGGTGGACACCAACTTTGAACCACCAATGAAGCTGTGCCTTGCGAGTTCCCAAGATGACACGGAACTCTGGCATCGAAGACTGGGACATTCTAGTGTAAATCAAATCCTGAAGCTTTATCTACAGGATTTGGTCATTGGTCTTCCACGGAACAATCTCGAAGGAGTCAAAATGTGTGAAGCATGTGTTCGAGGGAAACAGACCAGGACCTCCTTCAAACCCAAGAAGGTGGTAAGCACAACCAGGTCCCTGGAGTTAATTCACATGGATCTCTGTGGTCCCATGAGAACAGCTAGCTACGGTGGAAAAAGGTACATGTATGTTTTAATTGATGATTTTTCAAGATTCACCTGGGTTATTTTCTTGAAGGCAAAATCACAAGCGTTTGAAGAATTTGAGCCCTTCATCAAAAGAACAGAAGTAAGCTTGGGGCTGAAACTGAAAGCAATCAGATCTGATCACGGAACTCAGTTTCGAAACTCGGAGTTCCTAAACTTTTCTGAGCAAAATGGGATCTCTCACAACTTTTCAGCACCTCGCACTCCTCAGCAAAATGGAGTGGTCGAGAGAAAGAACAGAACTCTAGAGGACATGGCTAGAACCATGATGATCGAAAGTGGAGTTCCTGAGTACTTCTGGACTGAAGCCATCTCCACAGCTACATACATCCTAAATCGAGCCATGACAAGGCCCCTGATCAACAAGACCTACTATGAGCTCATCAAAGGGAGAAAACCAAACATCTCACACTTGAGAACATTTGGTTGCACATGCTTTGTTCACAACAACGGCAAAGACAATCTTGGCAAATTCGACCCCAGGAGCGACGACGGGATCTTCCTGGGATAATCATCACAAAGCAAGGATTACAGGGTCTACAATAAAAGAACCAAGAGGATAGAGGAAAGCATTCATGTCGTCTTCAATGAAAAGTCTATAAAGATGGGAACCGAGACCCAAGGGAAAGGAACTCTGTTCAAGTTAGTCAAACATGAAGACGATGATGATGACGAGGATGAGCCAAGGAAAAGGGATGAAGACTATCCAAGTGCAAGCAATATCCCACAACCAGGGAACAACGACGAAGGTCCAATCCTCACTGATCAAACCTCCCTCGAGGCTCCTTCCTAAGAAGAACTACAAGACACCTCCAACTCTCTCGAGGTCCCCTCTTCAGGAAACAACTCTGTTGTTCCCCAAGACAATACCCTGCCAGAATCAAGTATTCAAGGGGAACAAAGAGGGAACCTGCCAGAAATCTCTGAAGAAACATCAAATGAAGAAGCTGGAGATGAGAGTTCCCATGACAAAGAAACACCAAATGAGGATGATACACATGCAAAGGAACTCACTCATACAAGAACCTTTCAACAAAGGAAGGACCACCCCCTTGAGAACATCATCTCCCCTCTTGATAAAGGTGTGCAAACTCGTTCCTCTCTCAATAATTTTTGTGCTTTTAACGCGTTTGTTTCAATGGTGGAACCCAAAAATATCAAAGAAGCATTAAAGGACCCAGATTGGATTCAAGCCATGCAAGAGGAACTCCACCAATTCGAGAGGAACCAAGTTTGGAAGCTAGTTCCTAGACCCAAAAACAAGAACATCATAGAAACTCGATGGGTCTTTAGGAACAAGCTCGATGATACTGGAGCTGTAGCAAGGAACAAGGCTAGGTTAGTAGCACAAGGATACAGGCAAGAGGAAGGGATTGACTACGATGAGACCTTCGCACCAGTTGCCAGGATCGAGGCAATCAGACTCCTCATCGCCTATGCCGCTCACAAGGGATTCAAACTTTATCAAATGGATGTGAAAACAGCCTTCCTCAATGGACATCTCAAGGAAGAAGTGTATGTGGCTCAACCTCCAGGATTCGAAGATGAAAAACTACCCAACCATGTCTACTTCCTGGAGAGGGCCCTTTACTTACTCAAACAAGCTCCCCGAGCTTGGTATGACAGGTTTGCTCAATTCCTCTTGTCCCATGGGTACATTCGTGGTTCCATAGACAAGACTTTGTTTTTAAAGAAAGAATCTAAAGACATTTTGATTGTGCAAGTATATGTTGATGACATTGTGTTTGGAGCAACTAACGAAACTCTTGTAGAAAAGTTTAAGGACCTCATGAGCAGTGAGTTTGAAATGAGTCTCATTGGGGAACTCACGTTCTTTCTAGGACTTCAAATATCCCAAACCAAGGAGGGAACAAAGATTCATCAACAGAAATACATCAAGGAAATGCTTGTGAAATATGGGATGGAACATTCAAAGCCCATTGACACACCCATCTCACCAAATTCAAGGCTCAATGCGGATGAAACAGGTATTAGTGTGGACCAAAGCAACTATCGAGGTATGATCGGGTCCCTTCTCTACTTAACTGCTAGTAGACTTGATATCATGTTCTCTGTATGTCTTTGTGCTCGTTTTCAAGCTAACCCCAAGGAATCACACCAGAAAGAGGTGAAGAGAATTTTCAGGTATCTCAAAGGGAACGATAACTTGTGCCTATGGTATCCAAGGAACAGTTCCTTTGAGTTCATTGCATACAGAGATGCAGATTTTGCAGGGCACTTGGTTGACAGAAAGAGCACATCAGGAATGGCCCAGTTTCTAGGGTCATGCTAAGTCTCGTGGGGATCTAAAAAGCAAAACTCAGTGGCACTCTCCACAGCTGAAGCCGAATATGTGGTTGTCGCATCATGCTGTTCCCAGGTTCTATGGCTTAAGTCACAACTCCAGGATTACGGTATGTCTTTTGGCCTAGTTCCCATACTCTGTGATAACACTAGTGCCATAAACATTTCCAAAAATCCTGTGCATCATTCTAGAACTAAGCATATTGATATAAGGCATCACTTTCTACGTGACAATGTCGAAAATGGGAACATCTCGATGGAACACTGTAGAGCTGAAGAGCAAATTGCGGACATTCTTACCAAAGCTTTAGACAAACGTCCCTACCAGCGTTTTCGAATGCTTCTAGGGATGATAACTCTAAACTAAACAAGTCCCTGTTTGTCTCTCTCTCAATGCCTGACTAGTTTATATAAGATTGAATGATAGGGAACTTGGATTTATTGCTTTCACTATGCCATGATTACTAGTCTAGAGAAAAATGTGTACAAAGGAACTCTATTTCTTTTGGCCCAAAATGATCAACCAGAGTTCCCTTTATCCCTCATTGCAAACCACCATGACGGTTGATCATATGACCCACCCTAAGCTAGGGACCAGACAAATGCTTCTCATGAGCCAAAATATTTCCTTTATCGAGTTGCAAATTGTCTGGTTCCCTTTGAGTTCCCTAGCCCCACAAAAGGATGAGTGTGAAGTTCCCTTCACCACTTCACTCTCCCTGACCTTGAAAAGATCATGGGAACTGATGCATCTACAAAGGGAACGCTGACTAATCTTCAAAGAAAAACCGTCACTTGGGAAGCGGACTTTTGTGTCAGAGGCTCTGAAGCGTTAAAGGCCAAGTATTCAAAATTTGAAAAGGACTTCCCAAGAGATTGTGACGCGTGTCCAAATGCGTGCTTGAGAAGTTGAAACGGCGCCCCACGTTCATTGGGCAACGGTTATCGAGGTTATTCCACTTCCCTTTCTACCCTTCACCTCCTCTCTCCTTTAAAACCCCTCTTTGCAATTTTTGGGTCCTTTATTCCCTCTTACATCTCTGTCAATCGTCTTCCCCAAATCTCTTTCACTCTCTTTTCAAGAAACCTTCAAAACCTCCCAATCTCTTACAAAAATGGCCCCTCAACACACCTTCGCCCAGATCAAAGCGTGGGTACATGCCAATCCTCGCATCCTCTTCGTCTCTCAACTAAAAGAGATCGAGCAAGAATCGGACCCAACGATGAAGGATGTACTTATCCAAGGGCTATACAATCAAGTAAGCCCCTTCTTGCCCCCTCCTCCTCCTCAGGCCGACGAAACCGTCTCCTGGACCTCTTCCTCCTCCGAATCTCTTCCTCTCCCTCCTCCAAATACCAACACCTCCTCCGGAGTTGTCATCGTTGACAACTTCGGAGACGCTCGCCCCTCAATCAATGAAAACCCCCACAAATCCAAACACCGCCACTCATCCAAACGCCGTCACTCATCAAAAGATCCCTCAAAACCCAAAAAATCCAAACACTCCCAGGACCCCTCCAAATCCAAAAAGCGTAAACACTCTGAGGCCTCTGAATTCTCGGAGCCTAGAAAGAAGGCTTTCTTCAAGTTTGAGGAATACCTGAACTGCTCCAAGGAGAGTTCTTGTGCTCCCAAACCTCCTTACCCTTTCCCTTCCGACGATGGGACCTCCGAACCCCAGAGTCTACTCCCCTCTTCCTCCTCCATCCCTCCTCTTCAAATCAAGGGACCTCCCAAACCTCCTCCCACAAAACGACCAACTCCTCCGCCACCTTCTCTAGTTCCCGCCACGATGGGAACTCCACCATCCCAACCTTCTTCACTTCCTCCCGTTCCCATCATTACGGGATCTCCAACTCCACCTTCACCTCACAAAACTCCTTCTCCTCCCTCCTCACCAAAACACATTTCCACCACTCCCATTTCTACTTCGGGGATCTCTACTCCTCAGGTCACCAGATCCCTTCCTCCCCCTTCCACTCAACTAACCACCCCTCTTCCTTCTTCTCCTCTCCCCTCTTCCATCACATCTCCCACCACCACCAAACTCCCCTCTCCCTGACCATCCAAAAGTACCGTCGCTCTCACCTCAGACGACGACGATCTTCCTATCTTTGTGGTCATCGGCAAAATGACCAAGGACCCTCCTCCGATCATCATGGGAACTCTGGAGGAGGAAGCCCAGCTCAAGGCAATCGAGGAAGAGCTCAATCGGGGCACCTCTGAGCACACAGTCTCCCAAGGGACAAAGTCCCCAGAAAAGGTGGTTCCCGAAGAGCCCAAGGAGAGTAGGGACCTCGCCCCAGCTGGAGGTGCTGAGGCAACAATGAGTCATCCTGATGATGACGCGGAGGGCTCAAGCTCGAGCTCCTCCGAGGAAGAAGGGACCTCCCAAGATGAGGTCGACGAAGAAGAAGAAGCTCCAGTTGCTAAGGAGCCAGCACGGATCCCTACACCTGGACACCAAATGGTGGTGTCCACGAGTTCCCAACCACCAAGGGACCGAGTGCTTATGATTGAAGCGGCTGCACCTCCTCAGCAGAAAGGACCTCGCACGGTCTCTAGGGGGAACACATCTGAAAGCACTTCAAGGAAGGGGAAGGGGACCACCAAGCATCATGTTGATGAGTGCAGGAAGCTTCTTCCTCACCTCATTGTTTCAGAAGAAGTGCTGACTGAAAATGGTCTGGGGGAACTGTGGGACCTGATCAAGGCCCAGGGCTGGGAGAGACTCTGCCAAGAGACTGTGAGCGTAGATCCCTCACAAGTGCGTCGATTCTACAACAACTTTACTATCACCAACGACGACACTCAGGGAACTCTCTCCCACGAAGGCGACGAGTTCATTTTTACAACGTCGACAATCCGCCTTCAACTCCAGGTCCCTGGTCAAGGGCTCAGCGAGGTGCCCAGCAAGCTCTGGGGCGATTTCAACAGCGCCGAGGTGTGCAACACAATCTTCGAGGGTCGGGTTCCCTCTAAAGTCCTCTCGACGCATCACCTATCCTTGGTTGCCAAGCTCGCTCACCAATTCATCATCAACGTGGTGATCCCGCGTCAAGAGAAGCGCTTGGTCGTCAACATCCCAGATGCCATCATCCTCTACCACTTCCTCCTCAAGAAGCCCATAAATCTTCCCCGAATAATCCTTGGGCACATGGAGAAGTGCATGGCCTCCAAGTCCCACTCCCTTCCCTACTCCGGGCTGATCAAGAAGCTCCTACAAAAAGAGGGTCTTTACGACGCCTCTAAAGACGAAATCAAGCTTGGAAGGGAACTGGACATTACAGTTGCCCAGAAAATGAGGCACTCGGAGCCTATAGAGGAGACGGCTCCACTAGAGTCTGGTCCACAAGAGGGGAACTCTCCAGTGTTGCTCCGCATTGCTAACACCCTCGACCAGATTGCTAGGGACCAAGCAGTGTTGGCCAAAGGACAAGAAAAGATTACACAAGTCCTTACGCGCCTTTGTGACTCCTTGTTCCCTTAGAACCCATGATCTCTCCCTTCTTGTTCCCTTAATCCTAAAATGACCACAAATTGTACTTGGGTTCCCATTGTACATATTATCTTAAGTAATGAAATGGTCTTTATTTTGATTGCGTGTTCCCTTCTTTCCTAATATTGCTTTTCTTGTTTTCGATGATGTCAAAAGGGGGAAAGACAAAAAATGCGAGATGAGTTAAAAGTTTAGGTTATCACAGACCACGCATAAGCTAAGGGGGAACAATTGCATAAAAAGCTTAATAGGAACTATGTGTCTCACCAGAAGTGGCTCCCTAAATCTAAGTGTTTCACTAAAAGTGACTTCTCAAAATCATACTTAGGAACTCATCAGCATATCATTCATTGAAATACTTGCATTTTTGTGATGGGTTTGTCATCATCAAAAAGGGGGAAATTGTTGGGACGTTGTTGGGACCTCTGGTTCTAAACAACGGATCAACGATGTAATTCTCAAGTTTTGATAATGACAAACACCATAGGGAACTAATGTGGTTTGTTCAAGTATTTCTAAGGAACACAGGTACAGCCAAGAACTCCTACGAATGACCAAAAGCCACTGCAGTCCACAATGAAGAGTTTCCATCAAGGGAACTCTGAAGAGGAAAGTTCCCATGAAGTGGGAACTCCCAGAAACAATCAAGAGAACACATGCTTACAACGATGAAGAGTTTCCATCAAGGGAACCTTGAAGAAGACAGTTCCCATGACATGGGAACTCACATGTGAGGACAACGACCGTTTAGCGCAGATCGTGGGATTCTGTCTCAGACAGCCCGAGGGAACAGTCTGAGGATCAGACTGTCACACTTCATCCAACGGTCCGATTGATCCAAGAAGTTGACCTAATTCAAACCAAAGTCACATGTGAAGAAAGTACAACTTGGGCATCAAGCAAAGGGCATTTTGGACACAAACAAAAGATGCGACTACCCAAGCTCATTGGACTATAAAGCCAAATGAATAGTAATCGATCTGAGTACTTCTCCCAGAACTTACAAACACCCACATCAGAGAAAAGAAAGAAAAGGAAGAAAAGTCCCCGCCGGTGAGTGTGTGATCTCGACGACGGTGAAGCTGAAGTTCCCAGGAGCAAGGGAACTGAGAAGTCAGCGTAAGGTTTGAGTTACTTGTGTTTTGCTGTTGTGAGCTTAGGAACTCAGTTGAGAGGATTTACTAGTGTTGCTAGAGTTAGGAAGAACTTGTAGGAACAGAGAAGTGTAAATCCGGTTGTGTAACTAAGGAACAAAGCAATCAATATAAGTAAGTCATTCAAAATCCTCCAAGCGGAGGTAGAGGTTTACCCATACAACTAGTTGGTTGTAGTGGGGTTCCTCTATAAAGGAACTGTGCCTTTTACTGTTTTTATTACTTGCGATTATTTACTTCCGCTGCCTTGGGAACAACTTAATTGCCAGTTCCCAAGCTCACTGCTAACCGGTTTCGATCCAACAGAATCGATGATCAATAAAGCAATATCATGATGGATCTAATTAGTTGAACACGCTTTTCTCATATTTGTTAAACTCAATCATATTTGCATTCATAGTTAGTTTTCAATTTGCATAGTAGTTTAGATTTTCACTCAATAAACCCCCCATCTTAGTTACTTGGCACATAAGTAATAACATTCATACACGAGTCTCTGTGGGATCGACCCTTGCTTACCATTCTACTCAGATTGGTTAAGTTAGGATTCTTTGATAGGTAAACGACTGAAAAATACCTCATCAAATTTGGCGTCGTTGCCGAGGACTCGTCGCTATTTGTGTTTATTACTTTTGTGCTGTTTTGGGTGTGAACCTGTTATATGGTTCATACCCGTGCTACTAACTCATCTCCCCTGTTATTTGATCCAGATATTGACAGGAGACATTCAAGCTAAGGAAGGAAACCCGGAATCACTTTCAGGCCTTACCGTTCTTTCTTGAAGAATCTGACTCTGAATCTGAATCTGCTGAATCTGCTGAGATGGGTGACCAAACTCTGAGACAGTTGGCCGCACCAAATCTGACACAACAGCCATTGGCGGTGCAATTCCCTGCTCTCGGTGAGGGAGTCAAGTTTGAGCTGAAATCCGGGTTGATCCACCTTTTGCCTTAATTCCATGGGCATAGTGGTGAAGACCCCAACAAACATCTTTCTGAATTTCATGCTGTGTGCTCAAGCATGAAGCCTGCTGATGTAACTCATGACCAGATCGCGCTGAGAGCTTTTCCTTTTTCTCTCAAGGATCAGGCTAAAGACTGGTTTTACTACTTAGCTTCGGGAAGTATTGATACATGGGCTAAGATGAAGGAAGCTTTTCTGGAGAAGTACTTCCCTTCTACAAGACTCAACGATCTGAAAAAGCGAATCAATAATATTGAACAAGAAGCGAGTGAGTCCTTGTACGAGTATTATGAGAGGTTCAAGAGGTTGGTAGCCAGCTGCCCCTTCCATGGCTACACTGATCAAGACCTGATTCTATATCTTTTTAATGGCCTCTTGGATGATGAGAGACGAATGGTCAATGCAGCTTGCCAAGGTCACATTCTCAACAAAACTCCTGCTGCTGCGTTTGAATTGTTTACACAACTGTTTGAGGGCACAAGACAGTTCAGAAAAGAAACTAGCTCAAGAGCTGCAAATTCAGTGGTGGCTAATACAAGAATTCAAGATGAAGTCACTGAATTGAAAATGATGATGAAGTAGCTATTGCAGCAGGGTGGTAGACAGCAGGTGAAATCTTGTGAAATCTGTTATGATAACATGCATCCCACTGACGCTTGCCCTACACTCCAAGATCAAAAAGCTGAGGTGAATGCAGTGGGAGGATATGGACCACCTAGGCCGAGGCATGACCCCTTCTCCAACACCTACAACCCAGGCTGGAGGGATCATCCTAATCTGAGGTATGGCAATCCAAGCAATCAACAGTTCAACAATCAAGGTGGCCAAGCTCAATTCAGACCACCTTTCCAATCTCAGGCTCAAGGAGGAAATCAGAATGATATGTCCACTGACCAGATGATCAGAAGTCTGACTCAGACAATTTCGACAATACATGGTTCTCTAACTCAGCTCCAACAGGAAACCAAGTCCAGTATAAAGAATCTGGAAAATCAAGTCAGTCAGATTGCTGAGGCAGTGAGCAAACTGGAAGCCAGAGATTCAAGTAAGCTACCGTCCCAGACAGAGCTTAACCCGAGGGCAAATGTCAGTTTTGTCTCTATTTATGATGGTTCGAAGGCGGGGCAAGTATATCAGTTGAGCAAGGCTGAAGAATCAACTAAACAGAACGAGGGGCAATTGCGCGGCTTGGCTGCTGAAAGCGCGCCCGCGCAACGTGCACCCCGCGCAATGTGCTCCCAGTTGGGATTGCGCGGGGTCGAAGGGAAAAGCGTGGCCACGCATTATTGCGCGACGCCGCGCAATCTAGGCGATTTGAAAGACAACTTTGAACCCCTTCTGAAAGCCTACGTGCCTGTTCCAACATTCCCAGAGGCCTTGAAAGAAACCCGGAAATTGAAGAATGACAAAGAGCTGTTCGAGGTCTTCAGTACATGCAAAGTTAATGTCCCGCTACTGAATCTAATCAAGAGTGTACCTCGGTATGCTAAGTTCTTGAAAGAGTTGTGTACTCAAAAAAGGGGACAGAAGGAGAAAAGTCAGAAGCAAGTCAAAGAAAAAGAACATGTGTCTGATGTGTTTCAGAAGCGTTTACCCGAGAAGTGTAGTCACCCTGGCATGTTCACTATCCCTTGCACTATTGGAAGCACCAAAGTGAATGAAGCTTTAGTTGATTTGGGTGCATCTGTCAATGTGATCTCTTCATCCCTATATGAGAAACTTGGTATGGGACCTTTAAAAGAAACTCGGACAATAGTAGAGCTGGCTGATCATTCCACTGTAAGGCCTAAAGGAAAACTTGAAGATGTGTGGGTTACGGTGGACTGCTTGAAATTTCCGGCTGACTTTCTAGTGATGGACATGGGATCAGGAGTTGGAAAGATTTCAATGTTGCTCGGACGACCATTTTTGAAAACTGCGAATAAAAGGATCGACATACCGTAGGGCACACTGAAGATGGGATTCGACGGGAAGGAGATCGAATTCCACAACTCGTATCCTTCTTAATATCCTTTTTACGTCAAGCTAAAGACGTTAAACAAGCGCTTCTTGGGAGGCAACCCATGTTTTAGGATAGTTTTGCTTTGATTTTTGCTTTCTATTTTACAAATTTTGTTTTTATTAGTTAGTTTAGGTAGAAATAATCCTCAAATTTTAGATAAACTCGGGCCAGCCATGAAGTACAGAAATACTCGGAAAAGGGACAAAAAAAATTGCGTGGCCAAGCAATCTGTAACCAAGCCGAGCAATGCCAACTCAGTTGGGATTGCGCGGCTTGGCTTGCTAAATGCGCGGCCGCGTAATCCGTAGCCCCAAAGCAGCGCAATCCCAACTGGGAGGCAATTGCGCGGCCGCACAATCCAGCGCCAAGCCGCGCAATCGGCAATTTTTTTCGGGTTATATTCTAATTACACCCGATCCATCCTTTCACCCTCTACTTCGCCGCCCACTCTCCTCTCCTCTTCAACCTCTCCCTCCTCCATTGAAGTTCAAGCTTTCAAGCTCCTCTCAAGCTCTCATGTCGGGATTTCAACCACAAATCGAGCCAACAACATCAAAATCAACAAGGATTCAAGTAAGTGTCTCAAATCTCCATTCAAATTCGGTTTTTATTTAGTAAAATCTAGATCTAGGTTTCATTAGAAAAACCCGAATTTGACCCCTTTAGGCTCGGATTTAGGCTTAAGTTCTTCACAAAAGTTTGTTTATTGCATGATTCTAGCATAGATTCGTGTTTTATTTAAGCTTTTTGCATAAATCCGAAATCCACCCATAATTTGATTAAAATTTGATTAAAATCTGATCAAATTGTTCTAGGTAGTGGGGGAAGTGAGTGTTTGAGCGATTATTCTTGAAATATTGTTGTGGTTGTCCTTGCCGGGACAACAAAAATTGTGTTTGCTTGTCCGTTTGTGGTGTTGTGCAGGTTTCTGTAAAATTTTTGGTATCCATGGCTCCTAAACGAAGTAGGAGAGATACTGCATCATCATCCCGAGCCGCTTATGCTCCCCCTGCTGTGGTGGGAGAAAGGACTCAAGAAAGTTTTGGGATCAGTTTGGCAAAGAACAATCATGTGATCAAATTTGAGCTTCTGAAGGATAGGAAATGGGCAGCAACCAGGTTTATTGATTGGACTCTGATGAATGAGCTTGGGATTGCTCATCTGTTGAATGAGATAGCAGCGCATTTACGCATGGGCGAGTTTTTACAGCTGTGTGAACCAACTTACAAGGGGTTAACACTAGAGTTTCTAAGTAGCTTGTCCATCGATCTCAGAAAAGAAGGGGAAATTAAGTTTTGGCTCGGAGGTATAAGGAGGAAGATGACTTTGAAACAGGTCAATGATGCGTTTGGATTCCTGCATATCTATGACAATGATGTGGTGCTTACTGAAACTGAAGCTACATGGGCTGATAAACATTTCTGGAGAGCCATAACAGGGAGACGAACTTATAACCCAACTCAAGAAAAGGCTTCTCCCATCACTCATCCCGCCATCAAAGTTTTTCAACGGTTTATTTCTGGTAGCATGAATGGACGGGGAGAAGGTGGAAACAATTGCCCAAAGAAAGATGTGGCGGTATTGGCTGCTTTGTTGAAAAGAAAAAGAATGCAGATGGGTGCTATGCTGATGAATCATATGTACCATGTTTCAAACAAGGGTGGAGGAGCTATCTGTATTGGTGGGATTGTGACCCATCTGGCCAAGCACTTTGGCGTTGATCTGAGCAGGTTACAAGTTGATATCCCACCGATGGCAATCAACTTCACTATGCTGAAGAAGATGGGGGTCTTATATTTCTACAAGAACTCCTACTATTGGGTGCTTGGAGATTCTGGGCGAGCAATGAAGCTTCCTGATGGGAGCCGAGTCAAGATTGGAGACAGCCCAGCTAACTGGTACATCGAACCCCAGGATGACGATTTGGATGTGATTATTGTTCGGGGTCCAGTTAGGGGTAAAAACAAGGCCCCAATTATTGTTGAGGAGTCTGAAGAGGAGGACATGGATGAAGATTTCACTATGGCTGAGGAAGAAGAAGAAGAGGAAGAGGAAGAGTCCGCTGAGGCTGAAGACACAGAGGAGGAGGAGGATTCTGAGGAGGAGACCCAGCAGCAACACTTTGACCCATCTATACCAGCTGGAGGTGATACACATTACAGCCAGATGATGGAGATGATGCGATAGATGCAGTTGGAGAACACGCAGCGCTACAACAGTATGACGTCTCACATCGATCAGGGTTTTCAGGACATGCGTGGTTATGTGGATCAGAGGTTCACATCTTATCAGACTCATCAGGATCAGCAGATTGCTGCATTTCAGGCCTGCCAGGATGAGCAGTTCAGACTGCTCAACACTAGATTGGATGGCTGGAGTTCAGCGGGCTATCCTCCTCATCAGTCTTATCCGCAATACGCTTTTCCAGATCCGCCGTATCCTCAGTTCCCACCATAATAGCCACCACCAGCTCAGCAGATTCCACCATACTATCCACCGCAGCCAGAGGTTCATCCGGAGTACCAGCCACCACCACCACAGGATTTTCCGCCCTATTACCCGGACAACTAGGTTATGTGAGTTTTTCTCTTTCCTTACCTTTTTACTATACTTTGGGGACAAAGTATGTTTTAAGCATGGGGGAAGGGAATTACTTGTTTGCATTGCATGTAGTTGCATTAGTTTAGGTCATATTTAAAATTTTTGCATGCATTGATTAAAATATTGAAAAATGGAAAAAAATCCGAAAAATTTAAAAAATACAAAAATATTGCATTTAGGTTCTTATTTCCCCATTGTTTGATACCTCTTGTGTTTCTAAGTTAAGTATAAGTTCTAACCCATGATTTGCATGATTTACTAAAGTGGATATGATATAAGCATGATCATTGATTAAATGACTTGATTATAGGATGGAGCATGTATTTAGCTTGAGTTTTAGATTCATTCTGAAGTTCTAGACAAAACAATTAGCCTTGTGAGATTTGATTTTGGCCTTTCATGATATATTTGTTCTCTACATGTTTGAGTGTATCACCATGATTATCTAGCTCTAGAACTTGCGTTAATACTCTATTTTGAGGCTGCTTTATATGATTGAATGCATGACATTAAAGTGATTGAGACAATGTTTCTTTATAGCCTATTATTTCCCTTCCTACCCTACAAGATCCATGTTTTTGAAACCCCACTTATTTGAGCCTTAAGCCTATTTTTATTTGCTCCACAAAATGATCCATAGCCGAATAAGCATGACCCATAATCCGGGATTTAGGACTTTAGGTTTTGGTTGTATTGTGTGAATTATGTATAAGTATGGGGGAGTTGGAGAAAAAGTAGGAGAAAAAGAGGAAATAAACTCTTATGTTCAAAGTTGAAAAAAAAATGAAGATGAAGTATGTTGCAAAATAAGCAAAATAAAAAGTGCTTAAATGTTATTAGTCTTCATTAGCAAAGCAAGAAAGAGTTGAAAAGAGGCAAAAGAAAAAAAAAAAAAAGAAGCAAAGTGCTTTAATGTAATTGTAATGTGTTGGTAGAAAGAAGTTTGGAAGAAGTTGAGAAGAAAGTGTAAAGTTTGGGTTTAGGATTAGTTCTTTATCCCGGATTTAGCACCACATGCCAAATATTATCCCTTCCAAATGTCTCTTTACCTTGACCCCATTACAAGCCGGAAAAAGACCTCATGATTTTTGTTATGTATTTGATCCCCAACGGTGGAGATTTAGAACTCTGATGCAAGCATATGGTATTCTAGTTTTCATTGGTTGATTTTGAGTGAAACACATACCCTTTATACACTTGAGTGTTGAGTGCAAAACACAATTTCCTTGGTGAGGTCTAGGATGAATGAATGGTCTTTACTTTTTGCTAGTTATAATGCATGCTGAGAAGTCTTGGTTGAGTTTTTAATTACATGTGAAATGTTTGTTTGACTTGAGATGGATGTAAGATTGCATTTCTATGGTGTGATTGGATTTATGTCTTGCTTGAGGACAAGCAAGGGTTAAGCATGGGGGAATTTGATAGCTCGCATATAGGAGTAGTTTAGATGCATGTTTTATATATGTTTTGGTTAGTTTTTAGGTTTTTGTGTTGTCGGGTATTATGCGCTGGTTTGCTCGGTTTTACAGGTTTTTAGGTTCAGGAGCAACAGTGGGGCGAGTGCAGATGGAACATGGTGGTGATGGACGAGATGGACGAGGCTAAGGAAGCTAGGATGCATTAGGATGAAGAGCCAAGGCAAGGAAGACCGAGCCAAGAAGAGGAACAATTGCGCTGGATCGAAGCCGCGTAGCTCTCCGCGCAATGCCATCTGAGAAGCAATTGCGCGGGGTGTGAATTGCGCGGCCGCGCAATATGGTGCCAAGCCGCGCAATCCGGCGTTTCTCACGGACGATGGACTTGGGCCGAGATTTGGTTTTTGGGCTTTGGTGTTGATCTTATGGGCTTATGATTTCCGAGCATATGTGTTTAAGATATAGTTTGAGGGATATTTTTAGAGACATATAAATACTTTATGTTAGTTTATTTTTAGATAACTTTGGATCAACTTTTGGAGGCTAGGGTTTTCTCTCAAGGAAGACTTTGAAACCTTTGTAAGTTTGATTTCAATTTCAATTATGCATTGCTAATTTTCCTTTGTGTTTGGCTAATTAGTGAAGTTATGATTTGTGTATAGTTGTGAGATTTGATTGATTCTTAACAAGCTTGAGTAGAAATTATTCCCTGTGCTTAACTGAATCTAAACTAGGGTTTTGTTAGATTGATCACCTAATTGAATGTCTAGTTAAAACTGAATCTGATTAATTACCGGTTGGAGTTAATTTGATTAAGAGTATACTTTAATTAATTTAGTACCGGTTGGACAAGTTGATTAAAGTAGGGAATAAATTCACAAGTCACTTAGATGTCTGGTTGCTCTAGGTGTTTGTTTCTATTGATAACTTGAATCTTCATGCTGTTATTTAATTGAATCTAGAAGGTCTTCTAGGTTATTAGGTAATTAGGGTTGTTAGAACTGGTTAGTCTATCAACTATAACTGAAGTTTGGGTTTTAGTCCTTAGTAGGATCATTATCCACAATAGATTATTCAAGTGAGGAGAGAATCAAGAGAATCGATGATCAGTAAAGCAATATCATGATGGATCTAATTAGTTGAACACGCTTTTCTCATATTTGTTAAACTCAATCATATTTGCATTCATAGTTAGTTTTCAATTTGCATAGTAGTTTAGATTTTCAATCAATAAACCCCCCATCTTAGTTACTTGGCACATAAGTAATAACATTCATACACGAGTCTCTGTGGGATCTACCCTTGCTTACCATTCTACTCAGATTGGTTAAGTTAGGATTCTTTGATAGGTAAACGAACTGAAAAATACCTCATCAGTCATCACTTGTTATCGTTACTTGATGACGGTTTGATTCTCATCAACTATCATCTC